>CAWUFW010007305.1:0-600000 GCA_963921515.1 Calotriton arnoldi | reverse complement strand
TTTGGAGCATAAATGGAGCCTAACACCATCTGCTTACCATCTACTGTCCCACGTAGCAACACATATCTCCCCTGGTCATCTACTCTCACTGAGGGTAAAGGGGATCCCCGCCCGTACCCAAATTGCGGCCCCTCTAGAGAAGTCAGAACACACGGTCGCAAAAAGCTGGCCTCTCCAGCGTTTCTGCACTTTGCAGGTCTCTATTGGCAATAAATGTGTCTCTTGGAGATATACTATTTGGGCCTTACGGCAGTGGAGTTGGGCAGCTATTCTGTGCCGTTTGTGTGCCGACCCCATTCCACGCACATTCCAGGATATAATAGTGTAAGTTTTAGCAATTGACATCATCAGCAATCACTTATGAAGCCCCCCCATCCCCCCGCCCCCATCCCCAGACCATCATCAGCTAGTGCGGCAATAACATAAACTAAACAATCTCTTCCCAATACTGGGTCCAACGACTCAACTTCGCTCGACCAAACTGTGTAATAAAAGGTTAACATAATACACTTTGAACTCTTGCTTTCGCCCACGGGGTAGGCTGCGTGTTCGATTTACAAAGCAAGCAATATGCACTAAATGGAAGTGCCCCGGACAGGCCAGGCCACAGGACTCATCATACCGCCCCCTTCGTGTGTGTGAGATAGTATATCATAATTACGGTACAATAGAATTGGGCCAGAGAGTCACCGGAGCTGGTTAATGGCCATCTATAGAGCTGAGTTAGTTCATTCAAGAAATGCACAGGTGTAGTTCTTCCTTGCATACTGTTGGTTCAGCCCAGTGGATCTTGAGTGTGCTGCGTAGACCCTGATGGGAATAATGCAATACTACCTTCCGAATCCAAGTCTGTGTGAGCCTCGACGGAAGGACTGGTGCTGATGGGTGGACGTGGAACCCGGAGAGCCTCAGCAGACCGGAGGGCATTCTGCCTGCCCTCCATTACCTGTTGGTGTGGCGGGGGACTGGATCCTGTACTCTGCATGATGAGACCCCTTCTGCATCTCCGGGAGCCTCGCTGTGATTTCGGTTGCATTGTTTCCAGACGTCTGCCAGGCAAAACATCAGGAAAAGTCCTGTCTAGTCAATCCCACGCACAGTCCGGCGTATCAAAAAATAAAGCGTGTTGATTATGGTTAATTTTCAATTTCGCTGGGAAAAGCAATGCAAATGTGAGGCTTGCTGCCCGGACCCGTGCTTTGACTTCCATAAACGAAAAGCGTTTACGTTGTACTGCCAGTGTATAGTCTGGGAATATGGAGATCCTTGCGTTATCTACTTGAAATGGACCGTTGTCTCTTGCCGCCTGCAACACATGATCACAATCTCTGTAGTTCAGAATCCTGGCCAATATTGGACGGGGGTTTGATCCGGGAATTGGCTGACGTGTGGGGACGCGGTGGGCCCGTTCAACAGTGAAATGTGGTGATAAGCCTGTAGTGGCCACTGTAGTTCTCAGCCATTCTTCTATGTAGATTGTTGGGTTGGGGCTCTCTGTTCCTTCAGGAAGGCCCACAATCCTGAGATTATTGCATCGAGCCCGCCCTTCTGCATCGTCCGCGCGGGCTTGTAAGGATTCTATTTGGTGACTCATTTGTTTCAATAATTTGTCATGTTCCTTCACCTGCGGCACCACCGCCTCCAGTGTTTGCTCTGTGGACTTGACCTTATCTGACAACTTCCTGTGGTCGCCCTTAAGCAGATTAAGCTCCACTGATATTGTGCCCAGTTGGTTCTCGATCGCAGATTGGGAATCGCGAATTACTTTTAAGATCATGTCCAGTTTATCTACTGGGGGGTCAGACGCGGCCTCCTCCTACATCCGACGAGAGCAGCCGGACGAGACTTCAGAGGGAGGCGAGCGAGATCCAGCCCTCCCAGACCTCGAGGATGTTCTGGATTTCACTCTGCCCATGGTTATTAGTGATCTGACTGATTACTTATTATGTTCGTGAGCTATGGGTCGACACGGTAACTCAGTCACTAGGAACGCTCGTCTTCTCTATCATGTAGTCTTCAGGCTCTCACAGTTACCGGGGCTCCGTCTCAGCAGAACTCTGCTGTTTCACCAGTGATCAGGAGCCAATGGCAGTGATAGTCCTACCCAACAGGTTGTCGCTCCCAGGCCGCATTTTGCACAATGTTGTAGGGTTTCTATCTTACAATACCCCCTTCAGTTGGTCCAGAAGGAGGGGGGGATCCCACATTCCCAGAGCCGCTCCACAGGTCCAGTCCGACCCCCAGTCACACCTCCGCAGCAGCTCCAGTTCGTCCAAGGAGTTTACTGTTACTGTCCAAAGGTAGGTCCACTAAGCGCCCCCAGCAGGTCCTGCATCAATCTAAGATCCTGGGGTCTAATGCAAAGGCGACGTCATGCTATGTGCTACAGCACCTCCTGATCAGGTGGTCCAGGAAGGGTCTCTCCTCATCCGAAAGGCTCACTCATGCGGGCGTCCGCCCTCATGTGACAGCAAGCTATGGCCACTCCAGACTTCACTCAAGGCATATTAGGGAAGGAGGGAGGGCTCCGGCAAATGGAAGCAATAGGCGGCCTCACCCGTTGTTTATGGAGCACCTCCGGTCACGATCACTGAGGCCTGGTGTGGCGGGAACTGTCCCTCATGCACCGCAGTTTCCAGAGTCAGAAGGGGGAGGGGCCACATTCATCACTTGCAGCACAGTGGGGGAATTCAAGTATTACCGTTGGCCCCTCCAATGATCATGCAAGGACTGCCGCAGGGTATATCCGTGGCGTCGCGACCCGGGCACCGCGCAGCAAGGCCAGTTGGGGAAGGAGCCAGCCCGTGTCTTCCCAGAAGGCCGCCACCCTCACCCAAGAGGGGGTTCACAGCGTCGCCACAGATTACCAAAATTCGCCTTCCTAGATGCTGTAAGTAGCCGCGTGATGTCCGGACCCTCCGATTACTGCTGCCGGGTGTGCACCGCAGGCTGAGATCCGGGGCCTCGCGTGCACCAGCACGCCGCTCGCAAGTTCCTCTGATGCGGAACCGGAGCCAGGAAAGTCCGCTGCGTCTTTAGGCCACTCCCATATTTCAGGCCCTCCGAGTCCCTAGAACTCCTCCCGGCTCAAACTCGGGATGATGCCCCTCGCAGCTTCTCCGCAACTCCTCATCACATTCCCAAGGTATTCCGCCACATCCGGTGTATCCGCCAGACACCCGACCATGAAGGGGTTACGGAGAAATATCCGGATGAAGCGCCCAGGCCCCGGAGCTTGTCGTCTAAACGACCTCCATCTTGGGATGCAAGCCACCCCGCCGATATGTTAGTGGCTTATGACATAATACTACTTTACTTTGCTCATATCATTGTCTTTTGTAATAAAGAAATGGGCAAACAGTCATAGAGTCATCCGAACAGATTACTGTCGGAGGGACACGGTTGGTCCTTATAGCACCATCTCTATACATTAGGCTTGTCCCAACTGCATATACACAGCCTTGCTACTCCTTCCCACACTTTTGTGAAAGGCCTCACAAACTATATGAAAAGGAAAAAAGCCATCTCATACCTAGTCTCTAAGTGTGCAGTCTTAGCTCTCTTGCAAGAGACCCAATGGCAAATTGCAGCGGTATTTGGTAGGAAAGGTTTTGGCTAGCTGTAAACCATCTCACTAGCCCCTAATAATACCATCATGCAATTGAGTATGAGAAAGTGTGAAGTAGATATATTGGTGAGATAACATACCTTGTATGGTTCTACAATTGTGGGAGGATGAGGACAGGAGGTTTGTGACTGATAAACTGCGACTGGGCACAATAGTATTTTGTGTAGGCTCCATATACAGTCCCGTTGTTACAAGCGAGCCTTCCTACTATACCTTAACCGTATCATCTCTGAGTTTGGTAGTGCTCACATTATATTGAGAGATGGCTGGAATTTGGCCCAAGATGTGATCCTCAACAGCAGTTGCCTGATAGACACAGCAAACAATAGAGATAGGGCATTGTTACGAGACGTTCTTGAAGACCAGGGCCTTATAGGTACCTGGCATCTCTTACACCGATCTGACAAGGAATATTCCATTCTTTCCTCTGTACATGGTACCCAGCCCAGACTGGACTATATTCTGATTACTCAATCAACAGCCCCACTAGTATTATAATAACCAATACTGGAGGCTCTCTCACAGACCCTGCTCCCATCCATATCACTGTGGACTGGAAATGAGTCAACCATCATGGAAACCGTGGCAACTCAACATCTCACTCCATAATATGCCCTCAGAAAAGATCCACTTTAAATTACACCTGACTACCTACCTCAAAGATAAAGGATCTGTGAGCTCTGCCCAAATCCTATGGGCAATACAGAAGGCCACCATTAGTGGGCACGTTATGAAGGACTCAACTTTGGTCAACAAACACAGGAAGGTACAACCATACACTTTAGAGTTCGAGATTAAAATCCACATGAGTAAATATACCAAGAACCACTCTGAAGAGACTAAGTGGAAAATGGAAAAAGCTCAAATGGAGCTTAATGATTTGTTTACTTCTAAGGCAGAATATATGATTTACAGACTCAAAGCAAGACACTATGAACAGGAGGAAAAGGTGGGAATGCTTCTAATAGCACAGCTTTGGCATAGGGAGGCAGCGGCAGCTATACCAGCGATACGGGATAAAGTGTGGCACCTAGTCAGAGACTAGCAGTGGAGAGTGCCCATGTTTACAGCATATTATACATGTGCATATACTTTCTGGGGAGCAAAGCTTAGGAGGAGTCCTTCTTCCTTGAACTATCCCTATTGCATCTTAGTGATGAGGGCAGGTCACTTCTATAGAATGAAATCACTACAGATAAAATTGCCTAAGCAATCTGCAACCTTCCTTACAATAAGGTGCCTGGGGAATGTGGCTTCCCCTGAGAATTCTACAAGTGGGGTAAAATGAAGGCGGCGGACTCGCTAAACGAGGCATATAAAGAGGCAGAATCCCCTGGGTAGATTATCATTCCACTAAAATAACTCACTCATCACAATTTTCCTCAAACCTAGGAAGAACCTGTTGGATTGTAGCAGTTATAACTTCTTAATGTGGATATTAAAATTCTAACAAGTATCCTGGCCACCAGGGGGGCGCTAGGTGGCGCACAGCCGGAATGGTCACACTGCGGTGAGGCTCCGGTCGCTCGGCCAATAATCCGTACATTTATCCTCCTAAACCCCAGAGAAAGGTGACCCAATAAAACGCAACCAGCGGAGCAAGACAAGGTCCGACTCCAGTGCGAAATACGACTCGATCGGACATTGGGCAGACTTTAAGGCAAGAGCTGGGAGCTGCAGCGGAAGGCTCAGACGAGCTGCGAGGAGTCCTGGGCGGCGGCGGCAGATGCGAGAGGCCCCGGCTTCCCACGAGGTGAAGGGCCGCAGCAGGAGTAACAGCTACAACACTGGCAAGTTGACGCCGCCGGCAGGGAGCGGACCGGAGGGTTGGGAAGCGAAGGGCAATACACGGCACATCAGAGACGGCAGAGATAAGGAAATACACAGGGACGTCAGCGCGTGCAAGAGGGAAGTAAGAAGTGGCGCACAGGGAAAATGGCGGGTGCGTTAAGGCGAGTGGACTCCGCTACCCACCAAAAGGAACGAAGTCAAGGCAGGGCAAAATAGCGGCATTTTCAAACCAGCAGGAACTTTAGGAGGTGGTAGTGCTGACGGGAATAAAGGGGCTGCGTTGGGAGCTGGCGCTGACCCACAGCCAGCGCGAGATTTACTTGAAGAGCTACATGCAGACGGTAGCCGCCATTTCCTGGCCACCCTGATTTGCGCTGCGAATGGCGGATAGGTAGGCAAAAGGAACCCTTGACTTGGGGCGAACCGTGTGGCAATAGCCCCAGAGCATACGACTGACACTGGCACCCGGCCCCAGATCACAGGGGCGACTAACTAAAGATTGACAAGCTGGAACTGAGAGGTGTAGGTGCATGGACACAGGCGCGGGGACGGCCAGCAACAGGATCCAACTGCCCAGAATGCAACGGAAAGCCTGCAGCTAAGTGGAGAGGAAAAATATAGGCGTCGGGGAGCAACCCGGGGAAACAAATATAGTCAGTGAGCTATACAGCAGCTGGAGAAAGCACAATACTGCATACATGTGCGGAAGGAGAGAACTGCGATGGCGCAAGGCATGCAGAGGGGATGATCTTGACCTGGGCGGACCTGGGGTATTGAGACACTGTTTGGGTACAATTACTCCTGGGACTCAGCGTTGCAACACCGGATTATCGACACTAGCTGGCTCTGTATGAGGGAAGATCGACACCTATAGGGGCACAGTTCGGCAAACACTAGCTACTGAAAATTGGCAGGGGAAAAAAGACAGTGGACTCTAAATAACACCACCCCGTACTGCACCTGAAGCACAAAGGGGATCCAATATGGGGAAGCCAGAAGGTAGGCAACCTAAGCTGGTATTCGAAGCAAAGAAGACTGTAACCCGCTCAGTTACAGAGGAGCAGGTACAGACCGCAGAGGACACTGCCCCGTCACAGCCCTCAACATCAGGTGATGAGGTGAAAACCCTATTCCTGGCGATGCAACAGAGCCTCACGTCCTTGTCTGGCAAAATGGACACAATGAACAGTAGGCTGGATTTTTTGGTGCTGAAAGTCGATAAGCACGACGAACAGATCAAAGAAGCGGAGCGAAGAATATCGGATACAGAAGACACAACATCCCAAATACAGCAACAAATGACTCAAATGGACAAGCTCCTGAAAGTAATTGCATCCAAGAATGAAGACTTGGAGGCCAGAAGTCGCAGGAGCAACATAAGAGTCCTAGGTATTGCTGAGACCACGAACACAGGAAGAATGGAAGACTATATCGAGAGGCTCTTGCGCGACACCTTCGGAGCAAATGTCTTCTCCCCTCATATGATAGTGGAGCATGCACACAGATCCCTCGGACCGCGCCCCCCTCTGGGCAGTGTCCCTCGCCCCATCATTGCCCGGATTTTGAACTATCGTGACCGGGACACTGCACTTCGCTTGGCCCAGGAAAAGAAAAAATTGACATATGAGGGAATGGACTTCACGCTGTACCCGGATTTCACAATCGCTGTACAGGAAGCACGGTGCAAGTTCCTGCCGGTGAAACAAAAACTGCGTAAGGCACAGATCGATTTCGCAATTCTGTACCCGGCAAGGTTGAGGATCACACATCAAGGGCAGCAGAGTATATGCGCCACTCCGCAGCAAGCGGAAGAAGTATTCAAACGCATTAATCATCAATCGCCATGACGGAATTCCGAAGAATGCACTTCAGGTTCGCGCTCCCCAGGGCCCGAGAGTGCTTCAAAATAGATCACAGAACGAATGGAAGATATTAGGGAATTGGACCCTCTGCTCATAAGAGATAGCTGGAGGGCAGCCTCATGACAATTCAACAATGATGCAGAGGAACAGCTGTACACATCACCGGATGAACTGCCCAGATGGTCGCTGCAGTCTGCCAGATAAGTATAAGCGGCACCAGAAATGCAAACTCCAACGACCGGCTGGGTTAAAGGCATAGAACTGAAGAATGTTACTCTCTTTTCGAGACATGGTGCTGAGCACCCTCCCAATGCTTATCCCTGGGTCCTGCTGGCCGCTGTAAGGGCGGGAGCAGGGAAGGGGGTAGCAGGGAGGTACCAGTGGCGCACCGGCGATTCCCCCACAACGGGTGATCCCCCACCACAGCATTTGCTCCGTGGGTCTAGGTCTCCTAGATGCATTATGTTTGTATTCTGTTGGGAAAGGGGAGGGCTATGTCATTCCGGCACAATTGGGGTGCCGCTGTGGGAGGGAACGGGAGGGAAAGGGGATGGGACACTCTTCCTGGTTATACTTAAGGTCCAAGAGGGATCACGACAGACACACAGAGGATGCAATGACGACATCAGCACAGGGCACACAAGAGGCACACCATCAATTATTGCACACAATGGGCACATATGAGTACGCTGACTGACCCTGGACACTTGCGGATAGCCACATGGAATGTACGAGGTTTGGGAGAACCGAGAAAACGTCGCCAGCTACTGGCGTACCTAGATAGGCACCATATACGCATTGCACTCCTTCAGGAGACGCATATTCACCCACAGCATCCATCTACATTTGCTACGAAACGGGCCAACCACCGACTGTTCTCTTCATACTCCTCTTATGCCAGAGGTACGGCGATTATTGTTAAAAAACGTCGTTCGCATTGGGGGGCACGGAGGTAGATCACAATGGGAGGTATACTATTGCATGGGGGAGACTGGGAACAGACTCCGTTACTTTGGTGAGTTGCTTTGGCCCCAATGTAGATAGCCCCGAGTTTTGTACGGTGTTATGGGGGAAAATACTAGCCATAGGTTCTACACACATAATCTGGGGGGGGAACTTTAATGTGGCGCTAAACCCGGCTGAAGACAGATCGAACCCTATGCCCCAGCACTATAACCGATCACACCGAGTACTGCAGGGTATAATAACAGAAGAGGGCTTAGTAGATGCATGGAGATACATCCATCCACTGGCGCGAGAAGGCACGCATTTCACGGCACATGCTGCATCTTGGGCGAGGTTGGATTATTGTCTAGTATCTAGAGGGACATGCCCCCTTAAAAAAGATGTCACACACCTGGCCAGAACTTACTCAGACCACTCCCCAGTGGTACTTACGATGACCCCACCAGGGTATAACAGGCCGCGCTGCGCTTGGAGACTGCAGCCCCTAGTATTGCTGGATACAGTGTTTCACAGTGAACTGGGAGAGGAGATACAGGACTTTTTCCAAAGGAATAAGGGCTCGGTAGATGATGTAGAAATTATCTGGGAGGCCTTCAAGGTGACCATTCGTGGCTTTTGCATCTCTAAGGGGGTGGGAGTATTGAAGGCTATACAGGGACCGATCAAGCGTCTGGAGACGAAGCTCAAAACACTTGAGACACAATTGAGGCTAAGTGGGGACAAAGATATCCGAAGCGCGTTTAGGGAGAAACTATCAGAATACACTGAGACTGCAGAGCGAGAGACGAAATTTAAAGGGAAACACTGGGTGGCCAGGAAGTATGGTGAAGGTGAAAGACCGGGGAAGGTCTTAGCCGAAATAACTCGCCGTCCACGTCATGCCAATTGTGTCCTAGAGATCATGGGGCCAGGGGAGACAGTACACCGGGACACTGGGGATATACTGACAATCTTTACAACACACTACTCGACATTATACACCTCACAGAGGAGCGGTCACTTTGAGCTAGAGGGCTTTCTCGGAGATGTAGCGCTGGGATGGCTGGGGGACTCACAAAAGGCATTCCTCACGGCCCCTTTCGAAGTAGATGAAATACGGGAGGCCATCATGCAGATGCAGTCCGGAAAGGCCCCGTAACTGGGGGAAGTCACAACTACTACCTTTCAACCCACCTCCCTGGATATCTTTCTATATGTCCGACTGCGTCAGGGCATCCTCTCGATTACCCCAGAGTTTCCCCAGGAGCCCCCCACCTGCGCTCCCTTGCATATGCTATTGTGCATCAAAATGCCAGGACATCTGGTTTCGTTGTTGTATCATACGGTGCGTAACCATACAGAAGAATTGCCTAGTGCGACCCGAGCTAAGTGGGATCGGGAGCTGGGAGAGGAGCTAACGGATGACCAATGGCAATACTGCTGCCTCCAAACGAAGCAAGTCTCTGCTAGCTCTAGACTGCGCATAACACATTACAAATTCTTACAACGCTTGTATTATACTCCTGCCAAACTAGTCCATTTCAAGCTAAGAGCGGCAGCCAATTGTGACAGATGTGGTAGCCCAGGGGCTGATTTTTTACATTTGGCCTGGGACTGCCCTAAAGTGAGTGAATACTGGGCACATGTCTTTGAAGCTCTGCGACAGATGGTTCCCATAACATTGGAGTGCAAGCCCTTGATTGCATTGCTAGGTTACACAAAGCATATTCCCAGGTCCTATGGGAAGTTCCTAGATGTTGCACTATTGCTGGCTAAGCGCAGGGTGGCCTGCAGATGCGGTAGAGGGCGGGCACCAAAGTTCAAGGAGTGGCTGGAGGACTTGACCTATTGTCAAGACCAACTAATGATATATGCTGAACTATTGCCAAGGGCCTCGAGGCCGAAAGACATTTGGAGTCCGTTGCAGAGCTATTTACTCGCTCGAGTGGCTGAGGCTCTGCCGAGGGAGCCAGAGACACTGGTGCATTGAGGGCCCCCACAATAAGGACATGTACTAGATGCGGGACAATCCAGCTACCGCTTAACGACTGACCTGAGTGTAATGGTCCGGAAGAATCTTATGTTGGGGATATTGTGCCTCCTTATCCGTTTGTTTGCATGTCAAGGGTGTTATTATGATGTAAATTCTCGTACATGCTCAGGTAGAGTTAATTTCATAGCTATGGACCATTGGTCCCACAAAGGGTCTAGCCTTGAATTCGCATGAAATAACAGTCATGTTTAAGTGTGCTAGTGTATTCTTAGGCAGCATAATGCAATGTATGATGTGTGCTCACCTTTGAAGTAATGCCATTGCTTCCCTTTCTTTTCCTCGCTACACCATCGTGCCTGTTAGGTGTTAACGAAAGTATCCCTTATGATTGTATTGTCTTTATTGTTCTACATTAATGAAAATCAATAAAGAAATTAAAAAAAAAAAAAAGTATCCTGGCCACCAGTCTCAAACAGGTCATCCCACCCAGCTAGGCTTTGGCAGAGCAGGACATCTCATAACCATATGCGCACACCTTACCATCTACTCTGGCTATTTAAGTACTCCAAAGACAATACCCTTGCCCTATCTTTCAGCACTAAGAATGCATTTGATAGGATTGAATGGGGTTACATGTTTTGTACACTCAGAAAGTCCAATTCAAGGGAAGACTTCATCACCAAAGTTAAATGGATAACTGTGGAGGCTTCATATTGGGCACCTTTCTCATCTGTAAGGGCAGCCACCAAGAGACCCCACTATCACCTTATCGTTCCTACTAGCCCTAAAACGCCTTGCTGTTTCCATATGTCAATCAAGTGAATAGCAAGAGTTCTGACCTTGGTCGCCACCCGAAAAGTCTTTCATATTTAGGTAAAATCCTCATTACACTTAATGTCCTTGTGGTTTCTCTCCCAGCCCTGATGTCTGCCATTCCTGACTTCTCAAGGGTATCTTCCTACAAGGTTAACTGGGGGAAGAGTGATGCCCTGCCAATACTGAGAACCTCCACAAAAACCTCTGCAGAAGAATATCAATTCCAATGGAAGGAGGAGAGGTTAAAATGTCTGGGGGTTTATATAAACAGAGCGATTGAAGGAATGGTTGCTGATAACATAACATAGATCTACTCTTGGTCAAGTCTATGTAAGAATATGAAAAAATTCAAACATTTACACCTCTCTATCTGGTGGCACCTACAAGCTCTGAAGATGGTGGTAGTCCCCTGGTTTACATAAGTTCTAGGCATGCTCCCACTTCCAGTGCCAGCTGCTGTGCTACAATCCAGTGACAAAGATATTAAGGATTTCCGATGGGGGTCATGAAACCAAGATTGTGACTATCCAAACTGATTGCTCTTTGGAAGTATGGAGGCTTGAATCTTCCCAGTGTGGAACATTATAACTCAATGCTATACCTATCCCAACTGATTTACTTAAGACTGGATAGAGGGGATCCTCCACCCCCAAATGGGACCATATTAAACATCTACTTATGCATTCTGGGCCAGTGTTTCACATGTTATACTCACACAAATCATTCATTCCTTTACTCTGAATTCTCTGATGAAGGCTATGTCAAAAACCTGGATAGCTATTTAGAAAAAACTACAGGTTCATGCCAGACTATAAGCACAGGCACCTACATGGGCCAACTTCAGCATAACAATAGGCAGCCACCCCAATCAGTGGGAAATTTGACAGGCATCTGGTATACTCACTTTAAATCAATTAGTAGCCCAATGGTATCTCAGAACATTTGCTGTTTTATGTAAGGAATAACGACTTTTCTCTAATAAGGCATTGCAGTACTTACAACTCCAACCGTGCCTTAGTGGTAGATAAAGGATGCAAACATGGGTTATCCCGGATTCGCCCATCCAGCAGTATGTGAAATGATGGAGACAATACAGGGGACTAATGTTGGGTCTCTACAATACAACAGCTATACTCCAAGCCCCTTTCATCCTCTCATTGCAGTACGTGGCAGAAAATCTTACATGCAGAGTACACAGACTCTGGCTTGGAAAGCATTGTGGAGAATATGGACAAGGGAGTGCAAGAATCTAGATTTTTTTTTTCTTCAAATCAATCCAGGATTGGTATTGGAAACCACAGAAATTATGGACTGCCAGTGTCCTGCCCCACTCCAATTGCTGGAGAAGTGGTCTGTCAGGGTGTGACATAGCTCACATTCTGTATAGTTGCCCTGATATTTGATGTCTCTGATCTTGAACAGGAATCACACTCAGTGAGGCACTAGAAACTCTTACCCATAACAAGAAAACTGATTTTGTTGCATGACACAATGGGAACTGACTGGCTGATGGGACATAATCAATGTTCGGTATCCTTGGCCCTTACAGTAAGTAAAATCTGCATCCTTTGACACTGGAGAGCTCCACTGCTACCCACATATGACAAATGGTTGCAGGAGATGTACAGGACAGCCTCTTATGAGGGTATTGTATATAAACTACATGACAATTTGGATATATTCTCTGACATCTAATCATCTTCTATTGATCAATGGCAGATCACCAGTGACATAACTATTTACTGAGAGTCTCCTGTCGGGTTACAGAACACTACATCACTCGTTACTACTACAATGGTCTTCAAGTGTTTACCTTCATCATACTGCAGAATGTGCATGGACAATACTCCTATCAAAGATACAAAATCCCCTCCCACATACACCCGTCCTATCTTCTGCCACCCCACAGAGGATATGTTATGCAGAGTCATATTTTCTCTCTTCCTGATTTGTTACATCCCTGGCACAGATGCTGACTTTGCCCTATACCTATGTGTTTTTTCGTATTTATATGGACATCCTTAGAATTTTACGGAATACATGGTGGCGGTACGGCTTATTTTGCACTCAAAAGGGATGGAGATATTGGGGAGTGAAGATGTTTTGCATTCATGGACTCACGTTAGCCCTGCCTGCGCCTCGCACCTTGTAGCCTGCCTCACGCTGTGTTTTTATATTGTTTTTACTGTGGCTGCGTGCCTTTGAATACTGCCACTCTCTTATTTGTTTTAAACATTTACTGCTGCTAATTTAAAAACGTATTCTGCTGCTCACCGGTATTTTGCATTTGCACTTTAGCCCGTTCCTGGTACTGGGTGGGTGCCGACCCCGTTCCGCCACGGCTGTCGTGCCGATTGCGCGGAGGGCGGACCCACCTCTACCACTCTCTCCTCACTTACGTCCATAAGACACTTCCGGTTTGGACGCGGTCTAGTCGTCCACCGGGATTCTGCATATAACGGCCAGATGGGGCGGACGCGCAGCGGGCGCGCCGAAAGCGCGCCTAAGGCAAGCCTGTCTGCGCCCGTCCGCGCCTGGATCGGGCCCAGGTCCACAACCCCATGTCCTCCTAACTCACTTACACTCAGATACACCGCAAGGTAGCTACTCCTCCTTAATAACACCAAGGATAATTGCTGCTCGCTTAATCCTGGTGGAGAAAACACAAATTGTCCCTGCGGTTTTACACTCCCGCAACCAAGAAGGATTAGTGCCTTCCAGCCCCCAAACATTCCCAGAGTCACAACTCTCCCAAAACCCCAGAGATTGCCGAAATTCACTGTGGCCTTGCAAACGTTAGATCACTGGCAAGGCACAGGTATGAAATTGCTCATATGATCTCCAATTTTGATTTAGATATACTTTTTATCACAGAAACTTGGGCAGATGCTGCCTCCGACCCAGACTTTGTCACCGCAACCCCTATCGGATTTCGGGCCATCAGGGTCGATAGGCCATTAAAACGAGGGGGTGGAGTAGCTATTATCTTCAGGGAGCAGTTCCCAGTATTCTTCCACCCTACCTCTATGCCTTCTTTTGAGGTGCTCCACTTTGCCCTCGAACTCAGCCCAAGGCTGACTTTCAGAGGCATTTTACTGTACCGGCCTCCAGGCCCTAGAAGCACTTTCATTCTGAATCTAGATAGCCTTCTAGAACCCACTCTTTTAAACAATGATTTCACCATCCTCGGAGACTTCAATTTCTACCTTGAAGACAAGGACAATAGGGAGACAGGTGTACTTCTAGACACTTTGGGAGCTGTAGGCTTAACGCAACTAGCACAGACACCCACCCATGAAGCAGGGCACACGCTAGACGGTATCTTTACCTCGGTCCAAGGTCTCACACTAAAAGAAACCCTTCCTTTGACATGGTCAGACCATTCGTTAATTAAGTTCAATCTTCCAGTCACTTCTGTCGTGCTCGGTGGTACTTCCAAGCCCCCTGCCTCCACCCATATAGAGTGGAGTAAAATGGACAAAACGATCCTCTGTTCATATTTGGAGAGTTCACGACCACAATTAAATGGTTACCCATAATTAATTGTCACCCAATACACTGAATGGCTTAAGGAAGCAGTTAAGGTCTCAGTACATATAAAAAAAACTTCAGGGAATAGGAGCACCCCCTCTGCCCCCTGGTTTTCTGACGCACTACGGAAAGAAAAGCAAAAATGTCATTGTCTAGAAAGGTGTTGGCGAGCAAATTATCACTCACCTGAGAGAAAAGCGTACAGAACGGCCCTAACACAATATAAAAATTTACTGATATCAGAAAAGAGGGATTATTATACCAAACAGATAGAGGAAGCAAAAAATTCCTCTAAAGCACTATTTGCAGTAGTAAACAAACTCACCTTACCCAAAAATACAGGGTTTAAGGGCAATCAAAAGTTTTGTGACGACATTGCAGCTGCTTTTAAGGCCAAGGTTCTGGACATTTTTAAGAACTTTGAGGATACATTAGCTCACCTCCCCACCACTCTACCGACAAGCCCTGACTCTGAAAAAAACACCCTGCTTAGCTTTTCCCCTACTTCATCTGAAACAGTGGAAAAATATATAAACGAAGCAAAGTCGGGATCCCCCTCCGACCCATGCCCGCCGGCATTTCTGAAAGAAATAGCGGACCTGGTGAGTCTTGGGCTAACAGAAATTTTGAACTCCATGTTTGACTCTGGCAATTTTCCTTCCATGTGGAAAGATACCTCCATCCTTCCGCTGCTAAAAAAATCCAACCTGGATGTGACTAACCCGAACAAATACCGACCAATAGCCCGGTTGCCGCTGCCAGCCAAAATAATTGACAAAATCATGAATATTCAATTAACCTAATTTATTCGCGAAAATAACTTGCTTGATCACTCCCACATTGGTTTCCACCAAGAACACAGTACAGAAACGGCACTCATCAAAGCCACAGAGGAGATCAGAGCGGTGATGGATGGAGGAGGCACAGCCGCCTTGGTGCTCCTCGATCTGTCAGCCGCTTTTGATACTGTTGGTCACTCTCTCTTGCAACAGCGGCTGGAGTGTCTGGGGGTCAGGGGTACGGCACTTGCCCTACTGTCCTCCTTTCTCAAAGACAGGAGATTAACAGTATCGGTGGACGGGTATCATTCAGAGCCTTATACCCTCCCGTGCGGAGTACCACAGGGCTCTTCTTTGAGCCCTTCTCTTTTCAATGTCTATATCTCCGAACTGGCTCCTCTGATCCGGGACTTTGGGTTCAGTCTGACGTCTTACGCTGACGACACCCAGATAGTGGTGGCCGCATATAAAAATCAGGCTCCTCCTACTCAACAATTTCAGAATTGTATGTGTACTATAAACAGATGGATGAGTACACATTGTCTTAAACTCAACTCTGAAAAAACAGAGGTCCTGATCTTTGGCAATATGCAGCCATACTGGGGCAATCTGTGGTGGTCGGCACAGAAGGGAGAATCACCAAAACCAGCGGTTAAGGCTAAGAACCTGGGAGTATGGTTTGACAACAAACTATCGCTTTCTCAGCAAACAAATGCAACTGTCTCCGCCTCCCACTTCCTTATCAAGAAAATAAGGAAGATATTTCCTTATATCCCCGCAGACACCAGAAAAACTGTGGTATCATTGTTAATTCAGTCTAAACTGGATTACAGCAATGGGCTTTATTTGAACAAACAGAAGCAGTGTTTAAAAAAGCTTCAGATTGTTCAAAATACAGCAGCACGGTTACTGGTCAACATCCCTAGGTGCCAATCTGTATCCAAAGAGATTCGCAGCCTGCACTGGCTTTCTGTAGCACAACACATCAAATTTAAGGCACTGTGTCTGGCTTACAAAGCATTGAACCACACAGGTCCTTCCTTCCTGCAAAACCTTTTTGTCTGGTATGAACCAACCAGACACCTCCGTTCTACAGGGGCCAAACTCTTGACAGTGCCCAGAATTCGAACATCGCACTGGGGTGGCCGCAGCTTTCACTATGGCACCTCTAAACTCTGGAACACTCTTTCGAGTGAGCTCAGAAGTGCGAGCTCCCTCTCCTCCTTCAGGAAAGGACTAAAAACCTGGTTGTTCCAGAACTAGACGCTAGAGCGGGCTTACTGTGTTCTCAGCGCCAGACACCTCCGGGTATTCGCGCGCTTTATAAATCCCGTTAACATAACATAACATAACTGCTGGTGCAGTTCTTAGGTTCTATTAGTAAGATGTACATGTGCTTTTGGTTATACTATGTTTCTCCTATATGATATAATGCTCATTGTGTGATTGATATACTTTTTTACTGTTCTCAAACTATATTGTACTTTGTATGGAATGTTCTCAATATAAAAATGCAACACAAAAAAGAGAAAAAAAATGTTGCAGCCATTACAGAACTCAGGGGCAAGATCCCTGTGTCATGAAAATGATTTAAAAAATATTATATTAGTGGGCAGGTTGAGCACGCAACATATTGGTCAGGTTGTGGCTAGCCAATCAAGATTGACTGGTGCTCTTCAAAGTGACCAGTTACAGCATATCTGGACACCACCAGTCTAGTTACATCTAATTTTTAACCCCTTTATGACCACTACCAACTCCTCTTTTAATGCACTTTTCTTGAAAATGTCTGAATAAATTTGCATCAAATAATGAAAAAAATACTTTTTGAATAAAGTTAAAATTTTCTGCCAAATTTAACATTTATTTTCTCTATCGCTTCCCCAAATTTCCAATGGGAGTTAACATGCAAAATCAATGTGCCGATACTCCTCTTTTAGTTGGCTCATGCATGACGGATCGGCATAAAACATTCCAGGATAGGGTTGAGTCACATGAACTTTTCTTTTGCAAATTTTCTTGAAGAATATCAAATAAATTAGGGAAACAATAAATGCTCTGTCACTGGAAACTCTGACCTAACTATAACTATGCAGTGGAGACCACCACTGTGCAATATGTGTGTGTGTGTGTGTACATGCATGTGTGTGCACATGTGAGTGTGCATGTGTGTGCACTATAGTCAGAGAAAAACAAGCACTCCAGAGCTGCTGTGCAATAAAGATTTATCCAGAAGCGTAGCCTATGCATTTCAGCTGAATCTCAGCTTGATCACAGGAGTATTGTAGAAGCCCATAATTAATCAAAAACAAAGACCATATGATCATGCAAATAGATAGAGGTTTTATTTAATGTGAACACGGGAGCAAGTTGGTTATCAACCAAAATGCCCAAAAAGAGAAGTCACACAAAAGGTTTCATTAACACCAACCACAAAAGGCATAACTAGGCGTTTCAATGAATGTCAAATAAGATATTGAGTACATGATAATTTCTTGGCAATTGTTGACAAATACATCAAAGGTCCAGTAACTGGTAACCACAATTTCACAATACATATATATATATATATATATATATATATATATATATATATATATATATATATATATATATATATATATATATATATATATATATATATATATATATATATATATATATATATATATGTTGATTAAACCTGCATCGCAGGTATCACCACAGCACAGCAGGTACAGACCACTTGTTCCTTTCCGATGTTAAAAAAAGCAATTCCAGGAAACGTCAGGTTACAGCTCCATAGCTTTATTTAATGCTTCACCAAAATCGTATGGACAAGTGTCCGCCCCAGACGCGTTTCGATCGCAAAGCGATCTTGATCACCTGACGCGCTTGTGACGGGCTACCTTTTTGTTTTAAAGTGCAAGCAATCAGTTTCAAACAACATTTAAATAGACATAGAAAAAATACTTAAATAAGTTATATTCATTAAAAAACACCTTCACCAAAAAATGGAAATGTACATGTCTCATAGGCATATGAGTGTAGCGAGTTTTGTCAATCAGTATTTCAATCAAATATTTCATATAAACAATGTCAAATTGATGCTGTTAATATGTAGGGTATTAACCCCTTCCATGCTCATGACGAGCTGGACTCGTCATGGCACACAGTGCTCGTGTGCTCATGACGAGTCCAGCTCGTCATGGAACCCAGTCAAGGAAATCCCTCTGGTGCGGGCACCAGAGGGATTCCCTTTCATCTCCTAAGCCTCGGGAGCTGGGGAAGAGCTTCCCAGCTCCCGAGGCTCCCCTGGTTTCCCTGAAATGACGATCGGCGCGCACGTCGCGCTGATCTCATTTCAGTGAAACTGAAACTGAAATGAGCCAAGAGGCTCATTACAGTTTCAGTTTCTACGTGCTCAGGGGGCTATCTCAGCCCCTGAGCACGTAGAAACTCAGGAGAGGTATCGTTGGAAAGGGAGAATCTCCCTTTCCAATGGTACCTCACTAGTGGATCCCTCCTTGGGGATCGCCCCAGGAGGGCGATCCCCAAGCAGGATCCACTCACTAGGCACCAGGAGGGGGAGCGGCCCCTTGGGCAAGGGCCTTTGCTCCCCCATACAATTTTTGGCATAATTAGTCTTTCTGACCCCCTAGGGGGTAGATGGGGGCAGTAGCCCCCAATCTGCCCCCCGGGGGTAGAAAGCCCACTAGACACCAGGGATTTCTATTTAAATTATATTTAGGGGTGGGGGCTGCCCAAAACGGGCATGCCGATGCCCCCATCCCCCCGGCCACAAAATTAGTCTTTCTGCCCCCCTGGGGGCAGATGGGGCAGTAGCTCCCAATCTGCCCCCCGGGGGCAGAAAGCCCACTAGATACCAGGGATTTTTTTGAAAATTATAGTTAGGGGTGGGGCTGCCCAATATGGGCATGCCAATGCCCCCACCCCACCCCGCCGCAAAGGTACAGTCTTTCTGCCCCTCCTGGGGGCATATGGGGGCAGTAGCCCCCAATCTGCCCCCGGGGGCAGAAAGCCCACTAGATACCAGGGATTTGTTTTAAATTATAATTTGGGGTGGGGGCTGCCCAATATGGGCATGCCAATGCCCCCACCCCACCCCGCCGCAAAGGTACAGTCTTTCTGCCCCTCCTGGGGGCAGATGGGGCAGTAGCCCCCAACCTGCCCCCCGGGGGCAGAAAGCCCACTAGACACCAGGTTTTTTTTCCCCTCGATACATTTAGGGGTGGGGTTGCCCAAGATGGGCATGCCAATGCCCTCACCCCTCCCCCACGAAATTCCAGTCTTTCTGCCTCCCCGGGGGCAGATGGTGGCAGCGGCCACCAATCTGCACCCACCCGGGGTTCAGAAATACCCTAGATGCCAGGGATTATTTTTTTATAGGCCCGGGGTGGGGCTGCCCAGAATGGGCATGCAAATGCCCCCACCCTACCCCCCAAAGAAAAAAAAACTTTCTGCCCCCCAGGAGGCAGATGGGGGCAATAGCCCCTGATCTGCCCCCCGGGAGGGGGCAGAAAGCCCACTAAGCGCCAGGGATTTTTTTTTTATATAGGTAGGGGTGGGGGCTGCCCAGAATTTGCATGTCAATGCCCCCAACCCAAAAAAATGCTACAGTCTTTCTGCCCCCTGGGAGGCAGATGGGGCAATAGCACCTTATCTGCCCCCCCGGGGGCAGAAAGCCCACTAGCCACCAGGGATTTTTTTTTTTACAAAGTTCGGGGTGGGGGCTGCCAAGAATGGACATGCCAATGCCCCCACCCACCCCAAAAAAGATGTCACTGTCTTTCTGCCCCTCCCAGGAGGCAGATGGGGGCAGTAGCCCCTGATCTGCCCCCGGGGGCAGAAAGCCCACTATGTGCCAGCGATTATGCTGGCTTTTTTATACGGAGGGGTGGGGGCTGACCAGCATAGGCATCCCAATGCCCCGACCCCCCAAAAGAATAGCCACAGTCTTTCTGCCCCCTCGGGGGCATATCAGGGCAATAGCCCCTGATTTCCCCTCCCCAGGGCGGCAGAAAGCCCACTAGGCACTGACTTTTTTTCGGAATGTGCCTACCTGTTGAATTTGGTTCCTAGCTCTGCCGGCACCCAGGGAAACCTAGCAAACCTATACATTTTTTAAAACTAGACACCCAGGGAATCCAGGATGGGCTGACTTGACTGGCTCTCACCAGGTTCTGTTACCCAGAATCCCTTGCAAACCTAAAAATGTGTCCCAAAAAACACATTTTCCTCACATTTTTGTGGTGGAAAGTTCTGGAATCTGCGTGGATCCACAAAATTCCACCCACCCCGCGTTCCCCAAAGTCTTTCGAGAAAAATGGTACCTCACTTGTGTGGGTAGGACTAGTGGCCGCGACAGGAAACGGCCCAAAACGCAACATGGACACACCACATTTTCACAGTGAAAACGGACCCTTTTTTTGCAAAGTGCCTAGCTGTAGATTTTGAACCATAACTCTGCCGGCACCTAGGGAAACCTAGCAAACCTATACATTTTTGAAGACTAGATACCCAGGGGAATCCAGGATTGGGTCACTTGACTGGCTCTCACCAGGTTCTGTTACCCAGAATCCCTTGCAAACCGAAACATTTGTCAAAAAAACAAATTTTCCTCACATTTCTGTGGTGGAAAGTTCTGGAATCTGCGTGGATCCACAAATTTCCACCCATCCCGCGTTCCCCAAAGTCTTCCGAGAAAAATGGCACCTCACATGTGTGGGTAGGCCTAGTGCCCGCGACAGGAAACGGCCCAAACGCAACGTGGACACACCACATTTTCACAGTGAAAACGGACCCTTTTTTTGCAAAGTGCCTAGCTGTAGATTTTGACCCTAACACTGCCAGCACCTAGGGAAACCTAGCAAACCTATACATTTTTGAAAACTATACACCCAGGGGAATCCAGGATGGGGTGACTTGACTGGCTCTCACCAGGATCTGTTACCCAGAATCCCTTGCAAACCTAAAAATATGTCCAAAAAAACACATTTTCCTCACATTTCTGTGGTGGAAAGTTCTGGAATCTGCGTGGATCCACAAATTTCCTACCACCCTGCGTTCCCCCAGGGCTCCCGATAAAAATGGTACCTCACTTGTGTGGGTAGGCATAGTGGCTGAAACAGGAAATGGCCCAAATCGTATTGTGGAGACTTCAAAACTACCTATAACAAAACTACCTGGTTTTGGGGGGGGGCACCTGGTTTTTTGGCCCCGGGCTCGCCGTTATCTAGGGAAACCTACCAATCCCACACATTTCTGAAAACTAGACACCCTGGGGAGTCCAATCAGGTATGGCTTGCGTGGATCCCCCAACGTTTCCCTACCCAGAATCCCCTGCAACCCTCAAATTTAGCTGAAAAAACCATATTTTCCACATATTTTTGCGTGGAATCACCGTGCTGGCACAAATGTCCTACCACCCAGCGTTGCCCTTGTTCCCCGAGTAAAATGATACCTCACTTGTGTGGGTGTCCAAAGCAGAACTGGCTAAAAACGTATTTTTAAAAAAATATAGCGCTTAGAATTCTCGGTGCTATACCCTAAATCCCTATGTTTTGGGCTCTTCCCAGTCACAGGCCTTTGGCCCACCCACACAAGTGAGGTATCATTTTACTCGGGAGAACAAGGGGAACGCTGGGTGGTAGGACATTTGTGCCGGCACGGTGATCCCACGCAAAAATGTATGGAAAAAGTGATTTTTTCAGCTAAATTTGAGGTTTGCAGGGGATTCTGGGTAGGAAAACGTTGTGGGACCCACGCAAGCCATACCTCGCTGGACTCCCCGGGTGTCTAGCTTTCAGAAATGTTTGAGTTTGGTAGTTTCCCAAGATGGCCGCCGAGCCCAGGGCCAAAACTCCTGGGACCCCCTTGCAAAACCAGGTTGTTTTGTGATAAGTAATTTTGATGTCGCCTCAATAGGTTTTGGGCCCTTTTCTGTCGCGGGTACTTGACCCACCCATGCAAGTGAGGTATCATTTTTATCGGGAGACCTGGGGGAACGCTGGGTGGGAGGAAATTTGTGGATCCACGTAGATTCCAGAACTTTCCCACATAGAAATTTGAGAGAAAAGTTATTTTTTTCAGCTAAATTTGAGGTTTGCAGGGCATTCTGGGTAGGAAAACGTTGGGGGATCCACGCAAGCCATACCTCGTTGGACTCCCCGGGTGTCTAGTTTTCAGAAATGTGTGGGTTTGGTAGGTTTCCCAAGATGGCCGCCGAGCCCGGGGCCAAAACCCAGGTGACTCCCCTTGCAAAACCAGCTTGTTTTGTGATAGATCATTTTGATGTCTCCTCAATACGTTTTGGGCCCTTGCCTGTTGCGGGTACTTGAACCACCCACACCAGTGAGGTTTTTGGCCCTGGGCTCGGCGGCCATCTTAGGAAACCTACCAAACCCACACATTTCTGAAAACTAGACACTCTGGGGAGTCCAGCGAGGTATGGCTTGCGTGGGTCCCCCAATGTTTTCCTACCCAGAATCCCCTGCAAACCTGATATTTTGCTGAAAAATCACTTTTTTCGCACATTTTTGTGTGGTAAAGTTGTGGAATCATGGGGCTGACACAAATTTCCTACCACACAGCAATCCCCCAGGTCTCCCGATAAAAATGGTGCCTCACTCGGGTGGGAGGCCCAAGTACCCGCGACAGGCAAGGGCCCACAACGTATTGAGGCGACCTCAAAATGGCCTATCACAAAACGACCTGGTTTTGCAAGGGGGTCCCATGACATTTTGGCCCGGGGCTCGGCGGCCACCTACGGAAACCTACCAAACCTACACATTTCTGAAAAGTAGACACCCGGGGCATTCCAGGGAGGTATGACTTGCGTGGATCCACTAACGTTTTCTACCCAGAATCCCCTGCAAACCTGATATTTTGCTGAAAAAATCACTTTTTTCGCACATTTTTGTGTGGTAAAGTTGTGGAATCATGGGATTGACACAAATTTCCTACCACCCAGCGTTCCCCAGGTCTCCCAATAAAAATGGTGCCTCACTCGGGTGGGAGGCCCAAGTACCCGCGACAGGCAAGGGCCCACAACGTATTGAGGCGACCTCAAAATGGCTTATCACAAAACGACCTGGTTTTGCAAGGGGGTCCCATGACATTTTGGCCCGGGCTCGGCGGCCACCTAGGAAACCTACCAAACCTACACATTTCTGAAAAGTAGACACCCGGGGCATTCCAGGGAGGTATGACTTGCGTGGATCCACCAACGTTTTCTTACCCAGAATCCCTGCAAACCTGATATTTTGCTGAAAAATCACTTTTTTCGCACATTTTTGTGTGGTAAAGTTGTGGAATCATGGGATTGACACAAATTTCCTACCACCCAGCGTTCCCCAGGTCTCCCAATAAAATGGTGCCTCACTCAGGTGGGAGGCCCAAGTACCCGCGACAGGCAAGGGCCCACAACGTATTGAGGCGACCTCAAAATGGCCTATCACAAAACTACCTGTTTTGCAAGGGGGTCCCATGACGCTTTGGCCCGGGCTCGGCGTCCACCTAGGGAAACCTACCAAACCTACACATTTCTGAAAAGTAGACACCCGGGGATTCCAGGGAGGTATGGCTTGCGTGGATCCACCAAAGTTTTCTTACCCAGAATCCCCTGCAAACCTGATATTTTGCTGAAAAAATCACTTTTTTCGCACATTTTTGTGTGGTAAAGTTGTGGAATCATGGGATTGACACAAATTTCCTACCACCCAGCGTTCCCTCAGGTCTCCCAATAAAAATGGGGCCTCACTCGGGTGGGAGGCCCAAGTACTCGCGACAGGCAAGGGCCCACAACGTATTGAGGCGACCTCAAAATGGCCTATCACAAAACTACCTGTTTTTGCAAGGGGTCCCATGACGTTTTGGCCCGGGCTCGGCGTCCACCTAGGGAAACCTACCAAACCTACACATTTCTGAAAAGTAGACACCCGGGGCATTCCAGGGAGGTATGACTTGCGTGGATCCACCAACGTTCTTACTCCAGAATCCCTGCAAACCTGATATTTTGCTGAAAAATCACTTTTTCGCACATTTTTGTGTGGTAAAGTTGTGGAATCATGGGATTGACACAAATTTCCTACCACCCAGCGTTCTCCAGGTCTCCCAATAAAATGGTGCCTCACTCGGGTGGGAGGCCCAGTACTCGCGACAGGCAAGGGCCCACAACGTATTGAGGCGACCTCAAAATGGCCTATCACAAAACTACCTGTTTTTGCAAGGGGGTCCCATGACGTTTTGGCCCGGGCTCGGCGTCCACCTAGGAAACCTACCAAGCCTCACATTTCTGAAAAGTAGACACCCGGGATTCCAGGGAGGTATGGCTTGCGTGGATCCCCCAACGGTTCTTACCCAGAATCCCCTGCAAACCTGAAATTTGGCTGAAAAATCACTTTTTTCACACATTTTTGTGTGGTAAAGCTGTGGCATCACGGGGCTGACACAAATTTCCTACCACCCAGCGTTCCCCCAGGTCTCCCGATAAAAATGGTGCCTCACTCGGGTGGGAGGCCCAGTACCCGCGACAGGCAAGGGCCCAAAACATTTTGTGATAGGCAATTTTGATGTCGCCTCAATACGTTGTGGGCCCTTGCCTGTCACGTGTACTTGGGCCTCCCACACAAGTTAGGCACCATTTTTATCGGGAGACCTGGGGAACGCTGGGTGGTAGGAAATTTGTGTGAGGCCAGTGATGCCACACTTTCCCACACAAAAATGTGTGAAAAAGTGATTTTTTTCAGCTAAAACTGAGGTTTGCAGGGGATTCTGGGTAAGGAAACGTTGGGGGATCCACGCAAGCCATACCTCCCTGGAAGCCCCCGGTGTCTACTTTTCAGAAATGTGTGGGTTTGGTAGGTTTCCTAGATGGCTACCGAGCACGGGGCCAAAACCCAGGTGACCCCCTTGCAAATCCAGGTCGTTTTGTGAAAGGCCATTTTGAGGTCGCCTCACTACGTTGTGGGCCCTTGCCTGTCGCGGGTACTTGGGCCTCCCACACGAGTGAGGCACCATTTTTATCGGGAGACCTGGGGGAACGCTGGGTGGTAGGAAATTTGTGTCAGCCCCATGATTCCACAACTTTACCACACAACAATGTGCGAAAAAGTGATTTTTTGAGCAAAATATCAGGTTTGCAGGGGATTCTGGGTAAGAAAACTTTGGTGGATCCACGCAAGCCATACCTCCCTGGAATCCCCGGGTGTCTACTTTTCAGAAATGTGTAGGTTTGGTAGGTTTCCCTAGGTGGCCGCCGAGCCCCGGGCCAAAACGTCATGGGACTCCCTTGCAAAACCAGGTAGTTTTGTGATAGGCCATTTTGAGGTCGCCTCAATACGTTGTGGGCCCTTGCCTGTCGCGGGTACTTGGGCCTCCCACCCGAGTGAGGCACCATTTTTATCGGGAGACCTGGGGGAACGCTGGTGGTAGGAAATTTGTGTGAGGCCAGTGATGCCACACTTTCCCACACAAAAATGTGTGAAAAAAGTGATTTTTTCAGCTAAAATTGAGGTTTGCAGGGGATTCTGGGTAAGGAAACGTTGGGGGATCCACGCAAGCCATACCTCCCTGGAAGCCCCCGGGTGTCTAATTTTCAGAAATGTGTGGGTTTGGTAGGTTTCCCTAGATGGCTACCGAGCACGGGGCCAAAAACCCAGGTGACCCCCTTGCAAAACCAGGTCGTTTTGTGAAAGGCCATTTTGAGGTCGCCTCACTACGTTGTGGGCCCTTGCCTGTCGCGGGTACTTGGGCCTCCCACACGAGTGAGGCACCATTTTTATCGGGAGACCTGGGGAACGCTGGGTGGTAGGAAATTTGTGTCAGCCCCATGATTCCACAACTTTACCACACAACAATGTGCGAAAAAGTGATTTTTTGAGCAAAATATCAGGTTTGCAGGGGATTCTGGGTAAGAAAACTTTGGTGGATCCACGCAAGCCATACCTCCCTGGAATCCCCGGGTGTCTACTTTTCAGAAATGTGTAGGTTTGGTAGGTTTCCCTAGGTGGCCGCCGAGCCCCGGGCCAAAACGTCATGGGACCCCCTGCAAAACCAGGTAGTTTTGTGATAGGCCATTTTGAGGTCGCCTCAATACGTTGTGGGCCCTTGCCTGTCGCGGGTACTTGGTCCTCCCACCCGAGTGAGGCACCATTTTTATCGGGAGACCTGGGGGAACGCTGGGTGGTAGGAAATTTGTGTGAGGCCATTGATGCCACACTTTCCCACACAAAAATGTGTGAAAAAAGTGATTTTTTTCAGCTAAAATTGAGGTTTGCAGGGGATTCTGGGTAAGGAAACGTTAGGGGATCCACGCAAGCCATACCTCCCTGGAAGCCCCCGGGTGTCTACTTTTCAGATATGTGTGGGTTTGGTAGGTTTCCCTAGATGGCTACCGAGCACGGGGCCAAAACCCAGGTGACCCCCTTGCAAAACCAGGTCGTTTTGTGAAAGGCCATTTTGAGGTCGCCTCACTACGTTGTGGGCCCTTGCCTGTCGCGGGTACTTGGGCCTCCCACACGAGTGAGGCACCATTTTTATCGGGAGACCTGGGGGAACGCTGGGTGGTAGGAAATTTGTGTCAGCCCCATGATTCCACAACTTTACCACACAACAATGTGCGAAAAAAGTGATTTTTTGAGCAAAATATCAGGTTTGCAGGGGATTCTGGGTAAGAAAACTTTGGTGGATCCACGCAAGCCATACCTCCCTGGAATCCCCCGGGTGTCTACTTTTCAGAAATGTGTAGTTTTGGTAGGTTTCCCTAGGTGGCCGCCGAGCCCCGGGCCAAAACGTCATGGGACCCCCTTGCAAAACCAGGTAGTTTTGTGATAGGCCATTTTGAGGTCGCCTCAATACGTTGTGGGCCCTTGCCTGTCGCGGGTACTTGGGCCTCCCACCCGAGTGAGGCACCATTTTTATCGGGAGACCTGGGGGAACGCTGGGTGGTAGGAAATTTGTGTGAGGCCAGTGATGCCACACTTTCCCACACACAAATGTGTGAAAAAGTGATTTTTCAGCTAAAATTGAGGTTTGCAGGGGATTCTGGGTAAGGAAACGTTGGGGGATCCACGCAAGCCATACCTCCCTGGAAGCCCCCGGGTGTCTACTTTTCAGAAATGTGTGTGTTTGGTAGGTTTCCCTAGGTGCCGGCAGAGCTAGGGTTCAAAAACTACAGCTAGGCACTTTGCCAAAAAGGGTCATTTTTCACTGCGAAATTGAGGTGTGACCACGTTGCGTTTTGCGCCGTTTCCTGTCGCAGGCACTAGGCCGACCCACACAAGTGAGGTACCATTTTTCTCGTAAGACTTTGGGGAACGCGGGGTGGGTGGAAATTTGTGGACCCACGCAGATTCCAGAACTTTCCACCACAGAAATGTGGGGAAAATGTGGTTTTTTTGACAATTTTTTATGTTTGCAAGGGATTCTGGGTAACAGAACCTGGTGGGAGGCAGTCAAGTCACCCCATCCTGGATTCCCCTCGGTGTCTAGTTTTCAAAAATGTATAGGTTTGCTAGGTTTCCTAGGTGCCGGCAGAGCTAGGGTTCAAAAACTACAGCTAGGCACTTTGCCCAAAAAGGGTCATTTTTCACTGCAAAATTGAGGTGTGACCACGTTGCGTTTTGCGCCGTTTCCTGTCGCAGGCACTAGGCCGACCCACACAAGTGAGGTACCATTTTTCTCGGAAGACTTTGGGGAACGCGGGGTGGGTGGAAATTTGTGGATCCACGCAGATTCCAGAACTTTCCACCACAGAAATGTGGGGAAAATGTGTTTTTTTGACAATTTTTTATGTTTGCAAGGGATTCTGGGTAACAGAACCTGGTGGGAGGCAGTCAAGTCACCCCATCCTGGATTCCCTGGGTGTCTAGTTTTCAAAAATGGATAGGTTTGCTAGATTTCCCTAGGTGCCGGCACAGCTAGGGTTCAAAAACTACAGCCAGGCACTTTGCCAAAAAGGGTCATTTTTCACTGCGAAATTGAGGTGTGACCACGTTGCGTTTTGCGCCGTTTCCTGTCGCAGGCACTAGGCCGACCCACACAAGTGAGGTACCATTTTTCTCGTAAGACTTTGGGGAACGCGGGGTGGGTGGGAAATTTGTGGATCCACGCAGATTCCAAAACTTTCCACCACAGAAATGTGGGGAAAATGAGGTTTTTTTGACAATTCTTTAGGTTTGCAAGGGATTCTGGGTAACAGAACCTGGTG
The DNA here is from genome assembly GCA_963921515.1 of Calotriton arnoldi. Taxonomy (NCBI): domain Eukaryota; kingdom Metazoa; phylum Chordata; class Amphibia; order Caudata; family Salamandridae; genus Calotriton; species Calotriton arnoldi. The sequence goes on along the minus strand of CAWUFW010007305.1, from coordinate 571,445 downwards.
GGAGGCAGTCCAGTCACCCCATCCTGGATTCCCCTGGGTGTCTAGTTTTCAAAAATGTATAGGTTTGCTAGGTTTCCCTAGGTGCCGGCAGAGCTAGGGTTCAAAAACTACAGCTAGGCACTTTGCCAAAAAAGGGTCATTTTTCACTGCGAAATTGAGGTGTGACCACGTTGCGTTTTGCACAGTTTCCTGTCGCAGGCACTAGGACGACCCACACAAGTGAGGTACCATTTTTCTCGTAAGACTTTGGGGGAACGCGGGGTGGGTGGAAATTTGTGGATCCATGCAGATTCCAGAACTTTCCACCACAGAAATGTGGGGAAAATGTGTTTTTTTGACAATTTTTTATGTTTGCAAGGGATTCTGGGTAACAGAACCTGGTGGGAGGCAGTCAAGTCACCCCATCCTGGATTCCCCTGGGTGTCTAGTTTTCAAAAATGTATAGGTTTGCTAGGTTTCCCTAGGTGCCGGCAGAGCTAGGGTTCAAAAACTACACCTAGGCACTTTGCAAAAAAGGGTAATTTTTCATTGTGAAAATGTGGTACGTCCACGTTGCATTTTGAGCCATTTCCTGTTGTGGGCACAAGGGCTACCCACACAAGTGAGGTACCATTTTTATCGGGAGACTTAGGGTAACACAGAATTGTAGAGCAACTGTTATTACCTATTGACTTTCGATGCATTTCTGCCTTCCAAATGAAAGACAATGTGTAAAAAATAAGTCATTTTGAAAAATGACCTATAATTCTCATGCTAGTATGGGTACTCCCAATTTCGGAAATGTGCAAATATCTACTGTTTCTAAAATCTACATTTTGTTCCCATTTCAGAAATACATAGGTGTCTTTCATAACAATTTTTCCATGTATACATTTTCCCAAAATAATTGCTATATACCCGGTACATAATAAAAACCATTGCAAGATGCTGCTCAATTATTGGCTCTGGGTTCGTCGGGTTCTTGGTGAACCTACAAGTCCTATATATCCCCACAACCAGAAAGGTCCAGCGGATATAACGGTATATTGCCTTCAAATAGCTGTCATAATTAGAAGAAGTTACAGGTGAAAACGTTGACACAAATGGCTGTTTTTTTCAACTAATTTTCCATTTTTCCTTTATTTAACTGTTAGTTTCTATAAGGAAAACTTTAAGGATCTACACAAATGACCCCTTGCTGAATTCAGAATTTTGTCTACTTTTCAGAAATGTATGGCTTTCCAGGATCCATTATTGGTTTCATACCCATTTCTACCATTAACTGGAAGGAGGTTGAAAGCACAAAAAATAGCAAAAATAGGCTATGTCCCAGAAAAATGCCAAAACTGTGTAAAAAAGTTGGTTTTCTGACAAAAGTCTGCTTGTCCCTGAAAGCTGGGAAAATGGTGATTTCATCCCCACAACCCCTTTTTGATGCCATTTGCAGGGAAAATCAAGACGCTTTCATCTGTAGCCCTTTTTCGCATTTTTCCCCAAAAAACAAAATTTAGCTGTATTTTGACTAATTTCTGGGTCCCTCCAGGGGAATCCACAAACCCTGGGTACCTTTACAATCCCCATGATGTTAGAAAAAAGGACGCAAATTTGGCATGGATACCTTATGTGGTCAAAAAGTTACAGGGGCCTAAGTGCGCACTACCCCAAATAGCCAAAAAAAGGCTTAGCACAGGAGGGGAAAAGGCCTAGCAGCGAAGGGGTTAAACATAAAAGCCTCATAAAAATCATTAAGTTTGTTATTATTGCCGAATAACCTATTGCAAACCACATTAAAACCTGCACAATGAGCTAGCCCTAATGTCAACATCAAAAGACCCTGGGGGGTCCCTAAAATTACCCCATTACAAATGTAAAAAAATGGGATGAAGTGGAACAATGGAATATAAAAAGAACAAAAATCCAGGGCAAGTGCCCACAGAACAGCTATCAATCCTTAAGCTGCTATTCTCCATACTTCCACCATAGCTTATATGTTATCACACTAGTTGACACAGGGATAAAGTAAATAAAATACAAGTGCATATTAAAACCATTGCATAAACCGATTGTAGTTAGTTGGCTATATACCTGGCATTTACTATTCAGTGGCTTTAAATCTCTCTATATTATTGATTCACTACAATACTCGCCGATATAACTCACTACCATATCACATCATAAATTAGTGCAAGGTGATATAAAAAAGTGCAAAGTGAAAAATAAAAACAACACTCCAAAAATGACACTGGAGCAGAGAACTACTCTTGAGAATAATGTGAGATCATTTGACGTTCTGAATAATGATTGTGCGGGTTCTGCTAACAATAGTATGGCCCAATTATTCAAGCATTGTGCATCTAATGTATACATAGAGGATTTTTGTAAAACAGCAACTAGAAGCAGTAACTCAGAACTCTTTGGCTAAGTGACACCATAGAAAATTGTATAGGTCCTCACTAGTATTCAACCCGTTCGGGATACGGGTATCGAGCATCAATATAAATGAGGACTCTAGTTGCCTCAACTTTTTCTCCCTGTTGCCGCCCCGAAAATGGGCGGGAACTGCTCCTATTACAGAATAGGTCAGGTCACCCAGATTGCTTTTATGTACGGCTTTAAAAATGCCGTGCCACAGGATAACTCTCATCTGAATTGACTATGGCGCGTAAGTGTTGTAGAATTCGCTGGAACACTGGAAGTTTGGTGCTGCCAATATATTTCAAATGACAAGTGCACTCTAATTGGTAAACTGCAAAGTCCGATCTACATGTATAGTGGTCTTTAATCTGTATGGGACTATCACTGAAAGCAGTATAATATTCAGACAGATTGATGCCAAACTTACATGCCCTGCATGACAAACACTTAAAAAAGCCAGATTTGGATAGCCAATTAGTTTTCATAAGAACCTCGGGACAGCTTTTAACCAAGGCATCCCTCATAGAGGGTGCCCTTCTGAAAGTTATTTCAGGAAGTTTGGGCAACAAAAACTGTAGTGTCAAATCCGTCAATACCACTGGCCAATGTTTGTATATAATTTTTCTGATATTACTCTCTTGTTTGCTGTAGGTGGTAATGAACCTTATTATTCGCGGTTCCTCTACTGTGGAGTAATTAAGAGAAGTACTGGGGAGACTTGTTTTAGGTATAAGACACAGATCACGTGGTCGGGAATTGGCCTTGTCCAAGGCTATCCTGAGTGTAGATTGTTCATATCCCCGAGCCAAAATCGTGCAAAAGCCTCATTTTGACATTTGTGCAAATCAGAATCCAAGCTGCAAATACGCCGTATCCGGAGAAATTCTCCGTACGGTATACTGCTGATCAAATGTCGAGGATGTGCACTGCTGGCATGTAGTGTGGAATTGCCAGCAGTGCTTTTCCTATGCAGACATGTTTGGATCTGATTGTCAGTAATAAAAACCTCCACATCTAAAAACTCCACTTTCTCTTGACTGATAGTGGACGTAAGTTGTAGATTTAAAGAATTCTCATTGATGGCAGTGACAAATTGATTTGCCTCAGATTCAGTACCATTCCATATGACAAATATATCATCGATATATCTGCCATAATATTTAATGTGTTTATCCCAGACATGTTTATGTGTCAATTTGAGTATGCACTCCTCCCACCACCCAACCAACAAACAGGCATAGGTGGGGGAAAAGCACGCACCCATCGCGACTCCCCTAAGTTGTTTATAGGGAACTTTGTTAAAAAGAAAGTAATTATTGTATAAACAAAGCTCAATCATTTGCAGAAACATGCCGTTATGCTCATGTAGGTGGATCGCCTGGTTATTCAAGAAGTGTTTGACTGCCACTACACCTTGTGAATGATTTATGATAGTGTATAGCGATGTTATATCTAAGGTAATAAGCCACCAACCTGTTTCCCACTCCATTTGATTGATTTTCATGAGAAAATCCCCTGTATCTCTTATAAATGAAGGTAGGTTAAACATATGAGGTTGGAGAAAATAATCGACATACTTGGATACTGCTTCCAAGACATTGTTTCTGGCTGAGATGATGGGTCTGCCTACGACAGGGGAAACCCCCTTATGTACCTTCGGAATGAAGTACATAATAGGAGTAGTTGGAAAATCATTTTTTAAAAACAGAAATTCTTTCTTGCTTATCAACCCCTGTCTTTTCCATACATGCAGACTCTTCAATACTGTATCTTTAACTTGAATTAAATCAGCCCTGTTAGCCTTAGCATAGCAATTTGTGTCCATTAGATGTCGATCTGCCTCACTCAAGTAATCTGCCCTGGGCCATAGGACTATATTTCCGCCCTTATCAGCATTCATCACAACAATGTCCTGTTTTTTACGCAATTTAATAATCAAAGACCAATAATTTCTAGTGCGATAATCACATTTCTTTGCCTGGAATTAACATGGGTATAAAGTTGTTTTAAATCCTGAACCACCAAATCATTAAAAACATCTACACAGTCTTTAGGCATCATAGGATAAAATGTCGACTGCGGGCTAAACGGGCTGGCAGCCGCCACGCCTGCACTAACCCCCAATCTCACAGTCAAATCCATGGTATTTGCTTCCTCATTGTCATCATTATATATATATATATATTGACAGCAAAAACCCAACACGGTCCCGAATACACGAACCAGAGTCTCCACGGCACAGAGGGAATCCACAATCAGGTTCTTAAAGGTATTTTATTTTATTTTATTTTTCTTATGCATACCATTAGTGCAAACGTGCAAAAGGACGGTCAACGCGTTTCGGCGAATGCCTTCAACTGGACCATAGAGTCCTGCCGTCTAAACTGTCTATTTAAAGTGACATTGTGCATGAATCCCTTGTTTATTTCCATTAAAAATAGACTAGACTGTTAACCCCTGTTTATAAGTATTCACATTGGCTGTTATCTATTACCATTTTCTCTCTGGTCTACAAATTACAGCAATCATGGTAAAGTACCTTGGCTTTAAATAGAAATTCTAACCGAAAAATACCCAATTAAAACAACTGCATCAGGGAAAGAGGTAATAAAGAGGTGAGCAGAGAGAATAACGAGGGAGTACTAAGACGGACGGGGAAATTCATCAGATAAAGGGATAAAAACATATAAGAACACCATTAAGTACATATTAAAAACATATCCAGTGAAAAATGAACATTCTATTTCTGTAAAGTACATTTTTAAGAATGAACAAGTTCAATATGTTTAAAAGCAAGGAGAGATGGAGGAGGTTTAAGATAAAGAGAGCACATTAAGACAGTTAAAGAGTCAAAGTGTAAAAGCTCAACATATCTTATAAATATATAAAAATATATATAAAAAAACCCCTGCAGGTCATGGTTCTAATAGAGAGAGGAAAGTGACATGTGCATAGTGCAAAGTACAACGTGCAAGTTCGCAATGTGCAAAAATTCGTAGTGCAAAGTTGAGTTTCAAGCCATTTTCCTTCAAGAATCTTAATTCTTCTGAGATAAATCTCAGATTGAGGAAATAAAGTGACAAATGCATTTGTGCAAATATGTTTTAAAAAAGTCATTTTTCTAACATCTTATTTCATAAACCTGAATATCTCTAAAGTAGATTATATCAATAATATCACTACAGATTTCATATCTCATAAGGGGTCTAGTCAGAAGGTGCTTCTATTCCTCTCATAGTCATAACAATTCCATACTTCTACATGTACTATATGTGTCCCACTACTTCTTTCATCTCTTTCATTACTTATTTCTGAAATCCCCAGTTCCATCTTTTTCCCAGTAATACCATCTCACAATTGTGGCTCCTTTGTTCATATTCTTATTATATCTTTACTTAATGATACACCGTCCCATGATTCTCCGAGGGTCCATAAACTAGATGGTCTTACTGCTTCATTTTCATAATCCAGAAATTATACTGTCGATTCATCTCATATTATTACAGATGAACATGTAACTCAGCATCCAAATTGTGCCCAAATGGATTTTCTGTTCCAAGTGCTAAAATGAGCCTCGATTCTGCTCTTCTTAGGTCCTGGGTTCTGTCTCCTCCTCTTTCATTTTGTTTTATCATTTTAGCACCGAAATATTTTAGTTCTAAATTGTTGCCCAAGTGTCTTTCTGAAAAATGCTTTGCCATTGGGTATGAAATATCTTTATTTTTTATAGCCCTTAGATGTTGTAATATACGTAGTTTTAATTTGTTAATGGTACTCCCAACATAGAGTTTTTTACATGGACATTCTAAAACATATACCACATATTTAGATTCGCATGTGATATGTTCAACGATCCTCTCCCTCTTTCCATTTTGCAGTTGATACGTTTGTGTGTTGTGTCCATGTTCACAGGCCTTACATTTGGAACATTTCCAAAAGCCAGGTGTTGTTAGCCAAGTTCTTCTTCCTTTTTCGTTATTAGTTGTTTGTAGGTGGCTATGTGTCAAAAGGTTGCCCAATGAGGCTGTCTTTCTGAACGTGATCTTTGGAGTTGTTGGTAGTGTCTTTTTTAGTGATTCATCAAGCATTAAAATGCTCCAATGTTTTTTAATAATGTTTCTCAAATTCTTGTTTTCCACATTGAAGTCTAGGATTAGGCGGGTCACATCTTCTTCTTCTAGTTGATCATGGTTTGCCAATAATTCAGATCTCATTTTTCCTGTTACTTTAGTCTTGGCACTTTCAATAACACCCGATGGATAATTCCTAGCCAGGAATCTAGAGCTGGTTTCATCTAGGTGTTGCTCGATATCGATGGCTTCAGAGCAATTCCTCTTTACGCGCAACATCTCTCCATATGGAATACTCCACTTTAAGTGTTGAGGATGTCCACTATTCGCATGGAGGATGCTATTTGTGGCGGTTGGTTTCCTATGAATTTTAGTGCAGAGCTTCTGTTTTTGTACAAATACTTCCACATCCAAATATGTCACCTGTGTTTTGCTGCACATCGATGTAAAAGATAGATTATAGTCATTTTGACCCAAACTTTGAATGAATTCATCAAGAACCGACGAGTCTCCTTCCCATATCACGAACAAATCGTCGATATATCTCATCCAGGCCTTGATATTCAACTTGAACCTGCTCTGTAGGATACCTTCCTCCCAAACCGCCATAAATAGATTCGCGTAAGTTGGGGCGAATGCTGTCCCCATTGCTGTGCCTTGTCTCTGGAGAAATATCTCCCCATTAAAAAGAAAAACATTATGCGTTAGGCAATAGTTCAACATTTCCATAATCATCTTAGAGTGTTCTAAAAAAACTCAATGATCTTGTCTTTAAGAATCTTCTGACCGCTGTCAGGCCATTTTCATGGAGAATTGATGTATATAACGAGTTTACATCTATTGTAATCATGATCTGAGAGTTATTCCAATTGATGTCTCGTATTCTATTTAAAAAAGCCGTTGTATCCTTCAAATAAGAGGGAAGAGATATCACAAATTCCATTAGAAACACGTCTATATAGTGGGAAGTCTTCTCCAATAGTGAGCCCATAGAACTCACTATGGGCCTTCCCGGGGGATTAATAAGTGACTTGTGCACTTTAGGCAGAAAATATATAGTTGATATTACTGGATTCTCCACCTTGAGATACATGTACTCTTCAAAGTCTATTAATCCCCTTTCTTTCCAAGTTAGCAATTGTGCATGATATTCTTTGGTCCATTGCTCCATTGGATTCTTCTCCAGTCTTTGATAATGTTCTTGTTTCCTCAATTGCCTATATGCCTCAGAGATATATTGTTCACGATCTTGAATAACAATATTTCCGCCTTTATCTGCGGCTTTTATAACAATTGTCTGATTTTCCCTTAGATCTTTCAATGCCTTTTGTTCATTCTGTGTCAAGTTCCATGACCTTTTATTATTTCTTTTTTCATGGATAATTGATTTATCTCTTCCACGACAATTTCTTGAAACAGATCAATTTTATTGCCTGGAGGTAACTGTGGGCAGAATTTCGACTGAGATCTTAGTCCACTTTCTCCACTTTTTTGAGTAATAATGCCTTCTCTCTGACAGAACGCTATATCATTTTCCATTGTTGGAGTAGAAGATAAATCAGCTTCTGGGATATTTGTCCCTAGTTTTGACAGAGTTCTTAAAGTTGGTAAATCATATTGGTTCAGTGGGGAAATTTCCATCGGTGTTAGATTAATGCCTCCTATTCTGGCTGGTCTTTCTTCAAAATATTTCTTTAGTTTGGCTTTGCGACAGAATTTATACAGATCAATACGAAAGTTTGGAATGTCCATGCTGGCATTAGGGCAGAAGGTGAGTCCTTTGTTTAGGAGGCTTATGTGGTCAGCATTTAAAATCATCCTAGAAATGTTTATCACCAGGTCTTTTTGGTGTGCCATCTTTTTTATTTTTGCTTTTTCTTGTCTCCTCCTCTTTTGGATCTTGCTCCTTCTCTTACTTCGTCTGGTTGGGGTGGGTTTTGCCCTCTTCCCCTCCCCCATGTTTTTCCTCTGGCTCGTCCTCGCTGTCGCGTTTCCACTTGGGCCAGTCTCATTTCCCCACAAAAATCCAATTTTGATATGTTGGTATCTTCATCTGCAGAGCTTAAATCAGAGCTATCATTCGTGCCCTGTGTATCATAACTGATGCATCTGTCCATTGCCGCTCTATTCCTCAGGGAGTCATATTTCCTCGCAAATGTATATATCTGACCATTGGCATAGTCAATACGATCGCGATTAAATTTGCTGGCCTTCCTTTTCTCCACATCAATCTCATGTTTAAGGATCTTTTTTTCCATCATCTCCAAAAGATCTTTTTTCTCATCATTATTTGGGAACTTCTCCAGTTCCCCCTCCAGGTCTTTAATTCTTTCCAATATCCCTTCAAGTTTCCGTTCAGCATGTATAATTAATGTTCTCATAAGTTTCAGTGAGCATTCATTTGTATCCATTTGCCACTGCTTAATCAGATCCATATCCAAATCATTCAATGTGGGCATAATTAAAATTCGCAGGCCCCGTGGCACCCTCTTGAATTCAATATATTTTTCTAGCGTCTTCTTTTCCCACCATTTGTTGATCTCTACAATTCTGGCTTGTTGTAATTCTTTAATAAGGTTCTGAATCGTTTTTCTCCTTCCTTCTGAATGCATGCTACCGGAAACCTGTGAGTCATTAGTCACCATATTGTCATCAAGCAGTTCATTGGCTCTCTGTGCTCGGTTAGAACTTCTTTCAGCCATTTCTTTTAACGTGTTGTTCAGTCACTGGGGTTAATTACTTCTATGAGCAGTTTGCACTCGGTGTGTTTTAATTTTTGCTTATTTTCTTGCTTTCCCGAAATTAAATATCAGCTTTTTGAGCGATTTTCCTCTCCTTAGTATACTTATTTGATTAAGAGTATACCGGTCCACCACAATATGTCACTATTTTAAAATCACCTCTATGTTTCTTGCATTGCATGAGCGGGACGTAGCACAGAAAGCGGTTTTAGATTCTAACCGCTACAATCTCCCGGAGCGGCTACTGGCTGGAGCGGCTTTCCAGAGAGACGGAATCAGCTATGGGATACACCTACCCTGCCGCGCCAGCAGCTTGGTAGGCAGGCCCACAATGCCTCCCCCACTCCCCCGTACTCACCGCCCAGCTCTCGCCACAGCAGCTTGCAGCTTCCGCTTCGTTCCGCGTTGTAACAATCTTCCTTGGTTACTGTGGCAGAGGCGTCGGTCCACATACTCCGTCACTCAAAACCGGGGCTGAGTCAACGGCACGGATCCGCTTCGCTTCAATGGTGGAGTGCTCGTGGTGTGCAGATCAGCCGCTGCACCAATATTGACAGCAAAAACCCAACACGGTCCCGAATACACAAACCAGAGTCTCCACGGCACAGAGGGAATCCACAATCAGGTTCTTAAAGGTATTTTCTTTTCTTTTTCTTATCCACACCATTAGTGCAAACGTGCAAAAGGACGGTCAACGCGTTTCGGCGAATGCCTTCAACTGGACCATAGAGTCCTGCCGTCTAAACTGTCTATTTAAAGTGACATTGTGCATGAATCCCTTGTTTATTTCCATTAAAAATAGACTAGACTGTTAACCCCTGTTTATAAGTATTCACATTGGCTGTTAGCTATTACCATTTTCTCTCTGGTCTACAAATTACAGCAATCATGGTAAAGTACCTTGGCTTTAAATAGAAATTCTAACCGAAAAAAACCCAATTAAAACAACTGCATCAGGGAAAGAGGTAATAAAGAGGTGAGCAGAGAGTATAACGAGGGGAGTACTAAGACGGACGGGGAAATTCATCAGATAAAGGGATAAAAACATATAAGAACACCATTAAGTACATATTAAAAACATATCCAGTGAAAAATGAACATTCTATTTCTGTAAAGTACATTTTTAAGAATGAACAAGTTCAATATGTTTAAAAGCAAGGAGAGGTGGAGGAGGTTTAAGATAAAGAGAGCACATTAAGACAGTTAAAGAGTCAGAGTGTAAAAGCTCAACATATCTTATAAATATATAAAAATATATATAAAAAAACCCCTGCAGGTCATGGTTCTAATAGAGAGAGGAAAGTGACATGTGCATAGTGCAAAGTACAATGTGCAAGTTCGCAATGTGCAAAAATTCGTAGTGCAAAGTTGAGTTTCAAGCCAATTTCCTTCAAGAATCTTAATTCTTCTGAGATAAATCTCAGATTGAGGAAATAAAGTGACAAATGCATTTGTGCAAATATGTTTTTAAAAAGTCATTTTTCTAACATCTTATTTCATAAACCTGTAGATAGTTATAGTTAGGACTTAGTTTCCATAGGAAAAGCGTTTTTTCTTTTCCCAATAACTTTGGCGCCGGTTTACAAATAGACACGGCTACAGCTCGAACTGCTGAACGGAATTACACCAAATTTGGCAAAAAGGTAGTGCTTGGTTCAGAAAGCGCCCTTTTTTTTAAATGGTGTAAATCCATTCAGTAGTTGCTGAGAAAATCAAAAAATAAAAGTTTCGATATTTAGAGCCACGGAGGATCCGCGGACCCTCCCGACCACTAGCTTTACACTAATTGGCTGTCAACACTCCAAACCAGGAAGTGTTGGCAGCCATCTTGTGACTCGGTAGAACCGAGTCACAAGAAAAGAGAAAAACAAACGCGAAAAACAAGAAAAGGGAGCAGAGTAGAAACACCCTGACCCCCTAGGCCTGCTCAGGGGGTCCCACAAGGACCCCCTGGGCCCAAAAAAGCATTTTTTTAGAAAAAAAAAATGAGCCGAATTCGCACTGTGTGCGCGAATCCGGCAGAGAAAATGTAAAAAAAAAGAAGCGCGGGCTCCCGCGCTTCGTTGTATTGAAGCACCCGGGTGGGCCAGGTCCCAGGGGCACTGAAAAAATGTGTGGGGGGGTCCCCAACCCCACCCACACTGCCCTGGGGACCGCCACCCCCCGGGGATGATTTTTAAATGTGTGGGGGGACCACCACCCCCTGGGGCTTTCATTAATTATTTGTGGGGGGCACATGCCCCCCCGCAGCCCCGGGGACCGCCAACCCCGGGGCTTGTTTTCTAAAACAAAATAAACCTGTGTGTGGGGGCTCGAGCCCCCCCACACGCCCCGGGGACTGCCACCTCCCCAGGGCAATAAAATGCAAATTTGGGGGTCTGTTACGGACCCCCGAGCCCCGGGGACCACCACCTCCCCGGGGCTTTGTAATTGAAGGGAGGGGGGCCGTGCGGCCCCCCTCCTGGAGCCCGTGATGGCCCTGGGGACCGCCACCCCCCAGGGCCGGCTCCTGCAGTGTCCCAGGGCTGCTGTTTGCTATGGCAGGACGGGAGCCGCGGCTCCCGTCCTGCCATAGCAAACTTGCTTTGGATTTTGGAAGCGAGAGCAGGGAAACCTGCTCTCGCTTCCAAAATGCAAAGCAGATTGCTTTTCCACACGGGGAGCTGCATGTCAGCAGCTCCCCATGTGGAAAAGCAATGCCGGCTCCTGCAGGACGCGGGGAGCCGGCGGGACCATGGGGGCATCGGGGCTCCCCCCTCGGTCCCCAACGGATAGGGCCTGCCCCGGGGGATGGGGTCCCCAGGGCTAGAAGTGGCCCAGGAGGGGAGCCACATGGCCCCCCCCCCCCCAATTTTTTTTTTTAAAACACGCAAAGGCCGGCCCCGGGGGATGGGGTCCCCGGGGCCATAAATTGCCTGAGGAGGGGGCCACGCAGCCCCCCTCCAAATATATATTTTTAAAAAATAAACACTGGCCCTGCCCCGAGGGATGGGGTCCCCGGGGCCGAATATGGCCTCGGGAGGGGGGCCACGTGGCCCCCTTCCATTTTTGAAAAAAATAGGGGTCAGGCCCTGGGAAATGGGGTCCCCAGGGCCCAAAAAAAGGAAAAAGTAAAAAGAAGGGGGGCCAGACAGCCCCCCTTCTAAAAAAAAAATTAATAAAAAAAGACGCGATCGTGCCGGAGGCCCCGCCCCCTCCCAGCAACACTCTGCAAACGCACCCTGTGGAGCGTTTTAAATTGGGGAATTAATTCCCCTTCAATACTGGGGGTCCCTAGGGGCCAACTAGCCCACCAGGTAAATCCAGTAAGCACCACAGGGCTGCATTGCAGAGAGGTGGTCCAGGCCACGCCCCTTTTTATACCGCTCTGCAACGCAGCTCTGTGGCGCTTACTGGAGGTACCTCGTGGGCTAGTTGGACCCCAGGGACCCTCAGGATTCAAGGGGACTTTATCCCCCAACTTAAAACGTGCCACGGGGCGCGTTTGCACAGTGGTGAAGGGAGGGGGCGGGGCCTGAGGTGACATGTGTGCAAACACGCCCTGTGGTGCGTTTTAAGTTGGGGAATTAATTCCCCTTCAGTGTTGAGGGCCCCTGGGGGCCAACTGGCCCACCAGGTACCTCCAGTAAGCGCCACAGGCCTGCGTTGCAGAGAGGTGGTCCAGGCCACGCCCCTTTTTACACCTCTCTGCAATGCAGCTCTGTGGTGCTTACTGGAGGTACCTAGTGGGCTAGTTGGACCCCAGGGACCCACAGGATTCAAGGGGACTTAATCCCCCAACTTACAACGCACCAGGGGGCGTGTTTGCAGAGTGGTGGAGAAAGGGGGCATGGCCTTTGTCTACCTCTCACCAATCCCACTGCGTGGGGCTTACTGGAGGTAAAAGGTAGGCTAGTTGGCCCCTAAAGGACCCCCAGCAGTGAAGGGGACTTCAATCCCCATCCAAGAGCGTGCCAGGGAGCGCGTTTGTAGAGTGGTGGGCAAAGTGGGCGTGGCCTGGTACGAGTACTTACCAGTGCTGCTGTGTGGGACTGACTGGAGGTAATAGTTTGGGAAGTTGGCCCCCAAGGACATCAGTGATGTCATTTGAGATGTCATCAGTGATGTCATCAGTGATGTCACTGACCATGTCATGAGTGATAAATAGTGAAGTCAGCATTTCCATGGGAAATACCTTTTTTTGTTTTGCAATTAACTTTGGCACTGTTTGATGAATCTTCATGAAGTTTTCCAAAAAGCCCTAGCTTTTGCTTATTTTGTGCAAGGAAAGTTTCAAGTTATTATTATTTAATTATTTGTAAAGCGCAACATTCATCCCATCGGGATATCACGGCGCTAGTTGTGGCGGAGAAAAGATGAGTAAGGTTATGGTTAGTTTGGGGCAGACGGCTTGACTAGGGAAATAGATATGTCTTAAGTTTCTTCCTGAACGCCATATATTCTTCAGTTAGTCTTAGTTCCAACGGGAGCTCATTCCAATGAAATGCTGCAAGGTACGAAAAAGTGCGTCCACCTGTCCTGCTTTTTCTTATCCTCTTGGTCTCAGCTAGTGCTAGGGAATGTGACCTTAGGCATCTGGGTGGGACATAAAACTTTATTCTGTTCTGTAGAATCTTAGGGCCTGTATGATAGAGTGCCCTATGCGCATGTCCTAAGAGTTTGAAACGCGCTCTTTGGCGCATTGGCAGCCAGTGAAGTTGTTTCAGGCATTTTCTTGCAGAACTGTATCTGCTCTCATTGCATACTAGTCTAGCCGCTGCGTTTTGTATGACCTGCAGACGTTTAAATAAATAGTCTGGCATACCAACAAAGAGTGCATTTCCGTAATCCAGCCTGCTAACAAGTAGTGCCTGCATAATGGTCCTCCTACTTTCCCGAGGGATCCAGGGAAATAATCTCTTTAGGAGCTTCAGGGTAGCGAAGCTTCTACCACACAGGATCCGCACGTGGTCTTTCATCGATAAAGTATTATCGATGATGATACCCAGGTTTTTGACACACTGCTTTGGATCTGGCGCCATGCCCAAAGAAAGGGGCCACCAGGATGTGTCCCAAATGTGATTGGCTCCGCCGAGAAGCAGGATCTCAGATTTCTCTGCATTGAGCCTTAAACAATGCTCAGACATCCAGTTTGCCATCTCAGTCAGACAGTTATTGAGTTTGGCTTTGGTATCATCATGCTCATTTCCAATGGCTATTGTCAGTTGGGTATCATCTGCATAGGAGCAAATTCCGAAGCCCCACTTCATACCAATTTTGGCCAAAGATGAAACATAGGCATTAAATAATGTGGGGCTCAGGGATGCTCCCTGCGGAACTCCACAGTTGAGGTTTTTTGGGGTGGAGGAAAAGGTACCCAACTGTACAGTTTGGGTTCTGTTACATAAGAATGAACTCAGCCATTGAAGAGCCTTCGCGTATATCCCTTTTTCATGCAAATTGTCTAATAAAAGTTGGTGCGAGACTGTGTCGAAAGCCGCCGACAAGTCTAACAGGATCAGGGCTACAGCCTTTCCCTGGTCCAGTAATGTCCGTATATTGTCTAAAACAGCCAGGAGAGTTGCCTCCGTACTGTTGGTAGCCCTGAAACCTGTCTGTGTGGGGTCCAGCAACTCATTTGATTCTAAATAGTGAGTTAGCTGTTTGTTGACAAGTTTCTCCAGAACCTTGGAAAGGTAGGGAAGTTGGGAGATTGGCCTATAATTGGCTGGATTGTTTACATCAGATCCTATTTTTTTTCAATAGGGGAGTTACTCAAGCTTGTTTCCAAACCTCTGGAAAGACTGCTGTCTCCAGTGATTGGTTAAACAACTGTGTGATGTAAGGGCACAAGATAGGTGTAAGTTGTGAGAAAATAAAATGTGGGCATGGGTCGAGAGGAGATCCTGATTTGACTTCCCCCATTGCTTTGGCGATCTCGTTTTCTGTAAAAGGGGCGAAACTGTCTAAATGCGTGGTACTATCTGGGTGCGGCTCTCTGCTCTCCCAGTTGATGGTGTTCACTGGAGAGAGGTTGTTAAACGATGAATAAATTGTGTCTATTTTGTCCGTGAAGAAATTGCTGATTTTCTCACAGCTTTCTAATGAGGGCGGCAGAGTTTGAGACATGCAGGTTGGCTTGCATAGCTCCCGTACTATTTTATAAAGCTCCTTTGCCGAATTTGTGTTCTCATTAATTCGTTGTGTAAAATATGCCTTTTTTGTCTTCTTAATTGCATGGGTATAGGCCCTGAGTTGTGTTTTATAAGCTGATTTATCAGTGTCTGATTTAGACAACCGCCACTTGTGTTCCCATATTTGACATTCTTTTTTCAGCGTCCTAAGTTCTGCTGTGTACCACTTTTCAGACACTGTTTTCCTGGGTTTAGATTTAAGTTTTGGCGAGAGTTGGTCTATCGTTTTAGTAATCGTTGTTTCAAGATGCAATGCGCCACTATTTGAGGATAGTTCTCCCAGAATTGCTGGGCTATTAGGGGTAAAGTGGTGAAGAAATGAGTCAGGTGTGACTAATTTCCATGCTCTGTAAGTTTCATGCATGGGTTTAATGGCTCTTACTGATGTCTCATGTAAGGAGAAGGCAAAACTAATTAGTGAGTGATCAGTCCATGTAACTGGCATAATCTCTTTGACTATAATGTCATCTATATTAGAGAACAGAAGATCCAGTGTGTGCCCTGCAATGTGTGTTGGTCCCTTAATCCATTGCTTTAATTGAAGAATGGACATATCATTTTCAAGATGGATTATTGCTGTATTGTCAATTTTTTCATAGTGGACATTAAAGTCTCCAATGACCAAATAATTTTTATATTTTATACATGCGGGCAGTAGTTGCGTAAGCAATTTGGTGCTGAAGTCTGCCTGATATCCTGGGGGGTTATAGATCACAGCTCCTCCCAATAATACATGATTTCCTATGGATAATTCAAATGGCAGTAGTTCATGTTCTCCCAGCTGGACTATTGTAATAGGGGAGCAGGTAATATAATCTTTAAATAAGATAGCTAGTCCCCCGCCCTTCCGCCCATGTCTATCATGTCTAAGTATTTTATATTCAGGAGGCAGGGTATTAGCGATGTCTGGACAATTGCTCTCGCCTAGCCAGGTCTCGGTGATGAAGACCAGGTCTGGGTCTGTCTCTTTAATAGTGTCCCAGATCTCTAGCGCGTGTTTAGGCACTGACCTGGCGTTAAAATAAATACAATTAAACTTCCTGTCATTCTCTGCTTCTCCCTGTAACTGATCGTGCGGGGATAAGCTGTCCCACTTGCACCGTATACAGGAGAAAGGCCCTTCAATACATTCTGGGGTTAGTTTACATGATACGTGACTGGCTAACCCATAAAGTGCTTCTCTGGAATAGCACAGAGGGTTTATTAATTCCTTCCTAGGGGGAGCAGGGGTTCTGGCCCCTGGTCCCGGTCGGGCTCGGACGGGCGCAGACGGGCTTGCCTTAGGCGCGCCTTCGGCGAAGTTGATTCGTCAATACCCTGCCCCCTACACCCTGTCAGGGGAACCAGAGGGGCACCTCCAGGGCCAAAATGATAAATAAATCAGTAATTTTTGTGGTGATCCTCCGGGATTCCCAAGGGATTGCGGCAAAAGGATGTAAAAAATAAAATGGAGGACGACCATCTTTTTAAAATTTTGGGGTGGGGGTGTGATTGGGGGCCACCTCACAGAGCAGATTAGGGTTTAGGAGGCACCATCCCTTGAGGTCGAGTCTTAAAAAAAGGGGAAGGGTTGCGTGGCTCCCCTCCCCGAGCCTTTGTAGGTCCTAGGGCTGTTATTACCTTTAAAGGGAGGGGGCAATACAACCCCCCTCCCTGAGCTTTTAAAGGCCCCAGGGACCCCTTCCCTGGGGGTCAGCTCAGTTACTGTGTCCTGGGGAGCACACCCCCGGGATACAGTAGTTTCCCTGCCCACCTAAGTCCCAGCCCGGGAAATGTGTTTGCTCCCAACTGGCGGGAGCATTTTGAAATGTCCCATCAAATGGGAGCAAACATGCCTTCCCTGTCTGCAGTAGAGTGGGCAGGGAATGCAAGTCTGTTCCTAGCCAGCGGGAGATTTAAACATGATCCCGTCAGCTGGGAGCAGACTTCTGCTCTGTTTCCCTGCACACAAGAAAACAGATCAAATATTGTTCATGCCCAGAAGGAGAAAGCATAGATAGTCTCTCCCTCTGGGCAGGAGCAATTTGGGTGCCCTCACTATTCGGGGAGCCTGCTGGGGCCGCGGGTGCCCCTGGACTCCTCCCACGGCCCCCAAGGCATGGTTTGTGGATGCACCGGGGCACCCACCACTGGCCCAGGGAGATGGGCTCCCTGGGGCCCAATAAGGTTGGGGAAGCGGGCCGTACAGCCCCTCTCCCCTTTTAAATAACAACCAGCCCCTTGGTAGGGTCCCCGGGGCTTATGAAGGCTTGGGGGGTTGCCTCTTCCCCTTATAAATTCAATTTCCTGGTGTATTGGGTCTCCAAGACATAGTAAGTCTCAGGGAAGGAGGCCCCATGACCCCCTCCTCTTTTTAATTGAATTTTGCCCTGGAGGACAGGGTCTCTGGGGCCTAATGAGGCTCAGGGAGGGGGGTTGCCAGTCCCCCTCCCCTTAATAAAAGTGTTGCTTGGTGAATGCCCTGGATAGGCACCCATCTATAATTTAGAGAGGTCCCGGGGGTGGGGTCCCCAGTGCCACAGCAGGCTTGGGGACGGGGGCCATGTGGCTCCCTCCCCTTTTTAATGAGAATCACCCGAGGGATGGGATCCCCAGGGCCTATTAAGTCTCAGGGAGTGGGTCCATGTGCCCCTTCTATTAATATATACATTTTGGCCCAGGGTCTGTAGTGCCTGGGGCGACTATTGGCTTGAGGAGGGGTGGCGTGTGCTGAGAGGTAATATGGTAGTTACCCATAACTATGTAAATCATAACACAAAGTATCATGGCAGTTACCCCCCTATGTAAACTATAAAACAAAGTAGCACACTCATTGGATGATGTAAGTACTGATGTCATCAGTGACATCATCAACGATGTCATTTGAGATGTCATCAGTGATGTCATAAATTATAGTCATAGAGCATGTCATGAGTGATGTAATATGTGAGGTCATAATTAGTGCATGGCAGGGGCGCAAGTTATAGTTACCTGGTGAATTTCTGTGGATTTTCTTGTTCAAAACATTACGTTGGCACTGAAATTTTCACCTAAATATAACATCACTTTAACATATGTTTTTCCAGTAAATTCCTAAGTGTAAAAAAAAATCAGATCTTATTATCACACCTAACTATAATCACACATTAACCTTTGTTTTATTCAGTGTAGATAGATAGACAGACAGATCGATAGATAGATAGATAGATATGTAGATAGACAGACAGACAGACAGACAGATAGATAGATAGATAGATAGATAGATACTGAAAATGTGCACTTAAAGGTTTTTTAATTTTCAGCGAAATTAAACTTGGAAAAACCCTGAAATTCACCCATTCTGGTATGCAGCGCAGAGCATATGCCTCGTAGCCCACCATGTTTTGCTCTTGATTGTCAGCTTTTTTTCCTTGTGACATGGAGAAAGTGGTCTGTTGAGCCTGGGGCAGCATGAATTATGTGTGTTGCATGCTTTAACCAGTGAATTTCAAGTGTTTTCAGGGTATGCTTTTGATGAAATATAACTAATCTTTAAATTAACGGTGTTTTTACAGTGAATTTCAATGTTTTTTTTTTTTAAATGAAGGACTTAATTCACTTTCCATATACCTATGCTGGAAGTCTGTGGCCCTTAGTGTAAGTTCTGCCCGCTGTAAACTCACACATCCCAAAAAAGTTGAGATCACTATGTGGCCTCCCCCCGAAAATTGGCAGTGAACATATTTATGGGGTTTCACCACAAAAGGTAACCACCACAGAAGCAATCAGCCTGCACACCTGCATACCTATTGGCTCATTACCATCACAACATGTTATATAATTGGGTTTTGACTGGGTTCTAAAGCGCCAGGGGAATATTGGGTTGCTTATAATTTCAAATTTTGTAGAATATATATAATTCAAGATAAAAATGCAAAATGTTTTACACCCCAAGTGTTTCAGGAATTGCAGGTATGATTGTATGTTGTTACGGAATTAAAAAATGTTTTAGTACCTTATTTCAGGATGATTAAAAAATCTGCTCAAGAAACAGACATTTGAGATGGGCAGATGTAGAAAATTATTAGCTTTTGTTGTTGATGCACTCTGTAAAAAGCATTAGCTTGCCTATAAGTCTGGTTTGGACTATAAGTACTGATTTAAAAGCCTCCTGTCATAAAAAAAGAAAAAATTAATTATTGATATAATGCATCTATGAAATAGAGAATTAAATGTGTGTTGATTCAGAGCAATTTTAAGATGTAAAATAGTCCCTCTTGAATTGCAATGCAAGCACTCCAATGGAGAATGTGGTGAGTGATGAAAACCTCTCTAGGCATAGCCAAAGCCCATTCCATTTATATTTAAAAAAATTATTAATAATAGGGCTTACTCACAGCAGTGCTGCCAGTCCAGATATAAAATGATTCAACTCTCCACCTAAAGACCAATGTTTGGCATGACTTTTGCAAAACTCTAAGACTCCAAGCATTTGGATTTGATCTATATGTACAACCACATTCTCCTCATACTTATTCAAACATTGGGTATAAATTAAATGGGGTTTATATTTTGAAAAGCTGGTGTAGTTAGGAACTCATCTTCTCAATATTTTCTATGTAAGCACCTGAGAAATTATTTATAAATTGAGTTCACCACGAATATCTTATCGTTCTAGAAAACACTGTGCTATTTTAAGTAATTGTTGCTTAACATAATAATCCATATTAGATAGACTGGTAAGGCAAAATCAATGGACTCATTTAAAGAGTGAGAGTGGAAAAGAGTTTTTCCCAAATAAAGTCCCTTGCATACCAATGTATCATTTTATACAGTTTAGAATTGGAGTGCAAATACTTTACACACAATCGTGTATCCTGAGTTCAATAACAAAAAGTGTGTACATTGCTAATGTTGTAACGGATTTACCAATCTTTAGAATGTGGATGTTGATGCTTACACCTTTGAGGGTGTGTTCTTCTTTGTTGAGTTGAGGTGAAGTAAAATATACACAAACGTCTTATTAGGTCTGGATGAATTTTCCTGTAAGGTTTGGATGAGTTTTGCCATAATTAGCCCAGATATATTTGTGGATACCAGCAGATGGTTTTGGGTGGTTTATAAATATTGCCCAGTCAATTTGGGCTCACAAATTTCCTGCAAGGCATTTGCGAACCCTCACAACATCTGATATTTTTAAACAATCAAAACCCCACATGGAAAGGATGGCCCTGGCAATATTGTATTTTCATTTACAGAAAAAAATCCTGGATGGCAGAATAAGCATTCCAAAAAAGCCTACTATTTGCTAGATTACTAGCATTCTTGGTAAAAGGTGGTAGATTGTAGGTCTTGCCCAGTAGGCAGCTTAAGCTGTCTGTTTGTGAAAGACATTTTGCAGGCTTACCAAAAATGTACAGTGGGCCTCCAGCCTTCCAATTGTTTACCATTAATTGGCTTTATTGACACTTTCATTTGCTTGCTTCTTATTTGATGGCTTGCCTTACTCAATCAATCAATCTGGGGTTTGTTAAAGCGCGACTACTCACTCGTAAGGGTCTCAAGGCGCTAGGGGTGGGGGGTGGGGGTGCAGGTTCCATCCATCAAGGAGGTGGTCTGTCGAAGAGCCAGGTTTTGAGGTTTCTTGCGAAGATGGGGAGCGATGTTGTCTGTCTGAGGTGGAGCGGAAGGGCGTTCCATGCTTTGGCCGCGAGGAAGGAGAAGGAGCGGCCTCCCGATCTAGTCTTTCTGGTGCGGGGGACCACGGCGTAGGAGAGCTGGGCTGATCGTAGGGTCCTTTGGGGTGCGTGGAATTTGAGTCGGCTGTTCAGGTATGCTGGTCCGGTGCCGTGGAGGGCCTTGTGTGCGTGGATGAGCATCTTGAAGGTGATTCTCGCCTCGACAGGGAGCCAGTGGAGTGTGCGCAGGTGCTGGGAGATGTGGCAGTGTTTTGGCAGGTTGAGGACCAGTCTTGCGGCGGCGTTCTGGATGTTCTGTAGCTTGCGGGTGAGGTTTTTGTTTATTCCGGCGTAGAGTGCGTTGCCGTAGTCGAGTCTGCTGGTGACCAGGGCGTGAGTGACGGTCTTTCGGTGTTCGAGGGGGATCCATTTGAAGGTCTTACGAAGGAGGCGGAGGGTGTGGAAGTAGGAAGACGAGACAGAGTTGATCTGGCGGTCCATTTTGAGCTCGGAGTCCAGGATGATTTCCAGGTTGCGTGCGTGGTCCGTGGGGGTTGGCGGGTGTCCGAGGGCGGGGGGCCACCAAGTGTCACTCCAGGCATCGGGGTTTGGGCCCATGATGATTACTTCTGTTTTGTTGGTGTTTAGTTGTAGGCAGCTGTTTTTCATCCATTTGGCGACGGCTTCCATTCCTTCTCGAAAATTGCGTCTGGCGGTGTTGGGCTTGTTGGATAGGGAGAGGATGAGCTGGGTGTCGTCTGCGTATGACACGATGTTGAGTCCGTAGGTTCTGACGATGGGGGCGAGTGGAGCCATGTAGACGTTGAAGAGCGTCGGACTGAGGGAGGAGCCCTGGGGGACTCCGCAGGTGGTAGGTGTGGGGTCCGAGAGGAAAGGGGGGAGTCTGACCCGCTGCGTCCTGCCGGAGAGGAAGGAGCGGATCCAGTCGAGGGCCTTGTCCTGGATTCCTGCGTCGTAGAGTCTGCGTATTAGGGTACTCCTCTTTTTTTGTCCCTCTCCTGGAGTATAGCTGCTTCACTAAACTTTTGATTGGATAACTTGCATTCTTCCACTGCTCAGTATTTGTAAAAGTGCTTCTTTTTAGGTAAGCTCTCCCTGAGAGTGCATGTGTTTTCTAGCTATCTCATATGTGTACTTGTCCCGTGCTAAATACCAGCTGCCCCGTTTTCCATGTCGCTCTCTTAAATGTGTGCTCCCTGCTCTCTCTCATGTGCTTCTCCTCACCAAACTCCCTCATCCCCAGCACTCTGTGTTGCTCTCTCTCTATCTCCCCCCATATTGCTCTCTACTCCGGATGCTGCTTTTTCACCTCCTCCCTGCCCACTCTTTGTTCATTCTCCCTACTCACGCTTTCATTGCTCTTCTAGCCCTTGCGGTCCTTTACATTTTTTTTTTTTAACTTTTTTTTGAGCGCCGATTTGCTGCCTTTTATCACAATTAAAAAATATTATTTTGTATTTACCAATCCAAGTGGCATCCTCCATCTTGGATCAGTAAATAAAGCATAAATAAAATGGTGTCGGGGTTGTGAATCAGCTGTGCCTTTCTTTCACATCATTTGCTACTGCCAGTTATTTTTCGCTTGGCAGTCAGTGAAACTTCCTGAACATATGATTTTCTGGACTAACCTAACTGACAGTACCTGACAGGCCTTTTATTCCACCGGGCATTACCCCGATGGACTGGTGAACTTTGAGGCCGATATTTAAAGCTTAGGGCCAACATTGGTGCCTCTGTCTCTTTTCCTAACTTACAGAGGATAACGGCAACAGGCACGGTGAGGCTTCGAGAGAGAGAAAGAGAGGGAGATGGAAGATAGTGAGAATGCGATCAGGGAGGGAGAAGAGAGCGCAAAGGAGAGAGAGAGAATGGATGGATAGAAGAAAGGTAGCATGGGGAAACAGACCTGCCAACTCACACGGTGACACTGTGTGTCACACGATTTCGGCTCCCTGCACACGGGTCACCCCGGGTGAGGAGCTGACAAGGCAAGCTACTGCAGAGCGTGGATTTCTAGCTCCTCTTTTAAGACGGCAAGCAAGAGATGTCCATTAATGATTGTGAAAACACCACAGGACATCACCAGTAGGCTCAACAACCTTTTGTTCTGTTTTGTTTTTGGGAGAAGGAGGAGGTCGATGTAGGCAGGCGATGGGGCACAAGGCCCTCTCGCTAAGTTCTCAGCATAAGGCCGCACCCTCTCCAAGTCCACACTCCCTCCTCACACGGAGAATGTTGTTTTCAAGTTGGCAGGTCTGTGGAGAGGAATGAAGTGGGGCTGGTTTGATCATTTTTGCAAGTGCTGCTTTTGGTTCCCCAGTCGAGCCCTTTGTAATGCCGACACTTTAATGTACAAGCGCTTCTCCTTGAAAGTAGTTATATCATTGACCTTTACCGAAACGCTTTTAAAACTCAAATTCTGATTTTATAATACCTCCATCTTAGCTTGCATTCCTTTCACTCTAGTTGACTATAGAGTCAGGTAACTTTCCCTCCAAACTTTAAATGTGATTACATGCACGTTACACACATTTTTTTCACTATTTTCCCTTAGTGGTTCACTGATCCCAGGAAAAAAAAATTGTCCCAGAGAAGATTGTAAGCTTTTAAATAATAAGTAAAAACAGATTATTTTGCGTCCTCAATTATTAAAAATCGACTATTGCATCCTAACCGTGGGAAACCTAGTGGGCCATATTCTCAAGGAAGTGGCGGAGAGTGGCATTAGCCTTCTTGGCTTAACGCCTCTCTCCGCCACTTCGAAAACGCGAGGCTGCACCATATTAACAAGGATATGGTGCAGCCTCGTGTTTCCCCCTGCGATGGCGCTAAGTTTCACAACTTAGTGCCAACGCAGGCAACCTTGCACCAGAGTGCAAGGGTGTCTGCAAGCAGGGAGGTTTGTTTATGTACAGGAAGGTGTCCCTTCCTGCACATAAACAAACCTTAAATGCCAGTTTGTAACTTACATGTGTGCTGCTTCATGCAGCACACATGAAAGTTACAAAACGGCATTTAAAAAGAGTTTGTTCATGTACAGGAAGGGACACCTTCCTGTACATGAACAAACCATGGCATTTTGCTTTTTCCATGTGTGCTGCACAAGGCAGCACACATGGAAAAAGCAGAAACGAGGAGAAATAAAGCATTTCTCCTCGTTTCGCCACCTTAAGACCAGATTTTTCCTGGTCTTAAGTTTGGCACTACCTCCTATTTCGCTGCCCTTGTGAATAGGAGGTAGCGTCAAACTCAATGGGTGTTGCGGTGGAAACGCCCACCGCAACACCCACTGCACGCCCCCTTCACGCTAAAAACAGCGTGTAGGGGGCCCTATTCACAGGGCAGCGCGTGGCTTAACGCTGCCTTGTGAATAGGGCGAAGCCCCTATCGCCACAACAACGTCACTGAAAGTGACGTTGTGGTGGCGATGGGGGCTTGAGAATATGCCCCTGAGTGTTTCCTGAAAGAGGCGCTCATGAAAATCAGAATGCACATCGGCTCAGTGCTAGAAATCCAAATTAAACAATTCATTAAAATGTTAAACCGGCCGGGTTTAGTTTCTGCTCGTTCAAAGTAGCAAACGTTCACAGTCTTATACGCGAGTTTATTCCTGGCTTAATTATCTTTTTTCAATTCGTTTTGTCAGTCTAATTTGGGCATAGAATTAGGAAGTGGAATGTGTGGTTCCGTATAGTTTGTTTCAAACAAGACCTTTTTTTGTGAGGCATAATTGAGTGATGTACCGTGATGTGTAATAACATACGCATAACTCTTTCAGGAAACATGTTCATTCATTATTGCCAAATTATAAGATGTTGGGGCTTATTTACAAGCCCCTTGCGCCACCCGTACGTCACTTTTCCCATGTTAAAAATGACGCAAAAGTGGCACAAGGGACTTGTAAATAAGCCCCGTTGTGCTTTCGTTTGTATTCTTTTCGAAAGAACATCTTGTATAGGTACAGCCTCGTCACTATATAGGTAATTCACGGAATCCACGTGATTCCACGCCCGACTTAAACTTTGAGAGCTAAACCTTTGAAAATGTATACATTTGAAAATGGTAGACAGTGTACACAACTAACCAATTTGTTTTTGTGATGAGAGTCAAATGTTAAAATGCAGTACTGTTATTTGTCCAGTTCTCACATGCGCCTTGCAGCACTGTGAGACTTCGGTTTTGCTTAAGATTCAGTTGAACTCTCGTAACAAAGTGCAATTTTCTATGAAAAGATTATCAGAATTAGAAATGGCAAAACATTTTTTAAGTGGTTTCAAATTTTGCTCAGTCGAAACTACTTAAATAAATTGATTTCGTTTTCTGTCTTTAAAATGGCACATTCAGATAAAGCTTTCAGTTGTTGATGCTATTAACAATATGTTGCATAACTAGTGGATTGGGTGTTTGGAAATGCTCATCCAATAGACATTTAGAAGGAGAATAGGGGTGATTCTCTTTTCAATTATATATTATATTCAAACAGAGCAAATAAATACAAATAAAGAGGAGACTGTCCTCTTTTATCTTTTGTTTATTGATGGGATTTCCGTTCCCTTATTATGAGTAGGGAACTGGGGATCTGAGAGATCTGCGTCGGAATGTCCCTGGGCAGTCAAAATGTAATGACCCCCGTTTGTAACGCCGTGGGCCTCTTACTTCTGCTGTCCTGGGGTACCCCTACTGTGGACCTGAAAACTAGGAACCAAATCCTACTTGTCAGCGGCGGCCGGCTCAGGTAAGCGCAGTGGGGTAGTGAGACGGGGCAGGGTGTGGCAGGGGGGGAAGCCGACAGACGACGGAATAGGTATTATTTATTTAGTTAATTATATCTATTCCATCATCTGTCGACTTCCCCCCTCCCACCCTGCCCCACCCCTGCCCCGCCGCACCGCCTCACCACGTTTACCTGTGCCAGCAGCCGCTGCTACTTGTTAGCATTTGACCTTCAGGGTAGTTCAGACAAGACTTACTCAGAGTACATGGTGTTGGCTAGAGACTCACAACTCAATAAAAACACTCTGTAAATTACTGACCAGTGAGTGCTTTGACTTTTATAAAGAAAAAACATTTAGGGGCCTATTACGATGCGGCCCTATCGTAATGGGCTGCTGGGTTTCCTTTCCGACCGCCTAATTATGTTGGAGGCAGTCGGAAAGGAAACCGGCCGGTCATTCCAGCTGGCTTTCTGAAGGGATCGGAGAGCCCGTCCACCAGTCGGAAGCCAGAAGGTAATCTCAAGGGCGGGTCTTTCCGCCCTTGAGATTACGATCACGCTTTCTGACATGGTTTCCATGCTAGTCTGTCTGACATGAAAACTATGTTGGAAAGTGTGTTTGGAGCCCCCCAGCAGGGCCTCCTTTTGTGCACGACCTCCGGTTGAAGGCCGAAGGGCTCCCTGTTGATCCCTGAACCTTGTGTCTGCCACGGGGTGCAGGGATGAACCGCACCACCCATTTCACTATGGGAGCATGCATTACAGCCGGTTTATGGCCGTAATGCATGCTACCTTAGTGAAATATAGGAATGCAACCAAGCAGTGTCCCGTCGCATCCTAATGGGGTGGTCGGAACCGCCGACCGGGTGTCGGTCGGTCCCATGACCATTCCGCCCGACATCACAATATGCCCCTCTATTTAAAGCAAAGCTAAATACTATGCACAAATAATGAATAGATACAAACTCAGAGGTGGAGAAGTATCCTCATAAGGGCTTATTAACCTCCAGGAGTCCATTTAACAAATAAAGGCTAGATGGGTAAGGTAAACACCTAAGTGTACTCTGGACCCCCTGTACTGGAGGTACCTTTAGTGCTGTGCGTATCTGCCAGCCTTAACCCCTAAAACACAATACCCCTCAAGTGCCATATCACAAAACATGGAGAGTGGTTTAATAAAAAGTCAGGAGTACAGGTTTTGTCAGAGTGTCACCATATTAATCAATTGCAGAACATAAGCCTTAATGCATTTAGCAACGAGAAAACATTTCAAGGTGGTATAGACTAAGTACTGATTTTAACTTTTGCTTTGCTTATATCATCTATGCACAATATGACATGGAAAAAAGCAAACATTTCTTGTCAGTCTTATTTATTACTTTGAATATGGATGCTAGAAAATTCGAAGACTGAACAAAAAGGCACATGCACCCCAGAACCTTTGGGGCAGATCCCCAGCTACAGGAGTGCTTGGTTTTGCAGAAAAATTCTGGATAATTATTTTAGTGACCAGGGAGACCTAAGGTCACAATCATAGAACCCATGTGAGGCTTCAGAAGGATTATTAGTAGCACTGTGTTGATCCTGGATGGCTTCGAGCACAAATTACTTTGCTTTGTGGTGCCTCTGTGTCAGATTGGGAAGAGAAATACGCACTGCATAGTGCCCTCAACTAGATCTGGTATGTATTCTTCTCCTGATATGCAGATAATTTGTTACCGATCCTGTGAGACAAACAAAGGTATATTAACCCCTTCGCTGCTAGGCCTTTTCCCCCCCTGTGCTAAGCCTTTTTTTTTGGCTATTTGGGGTAGTTCGCGCTTAGGCCCCTGTTACTTTTTGACCACATAAGGTATCCACACCAAATTTGCGTCCTTTTCTTCCAAGATCATGGGGATTCTAAAGGAACCCAGGGTTTGTGGTTTCCCCTGGAGGGGACCCAGAAATTAGCCAAAATACAGCAAAATTTTGTTTTGTTTTGGAAAAATGGGAAAAAAGTGCTGCAAATGAAAGCGTCTGGTTTTTTCCCTGCAAATGGTATCAACAAAGGGTTTGTGGGGCTGAAATCACCATTTTCTCAGCCTTCAGGGACTGACAGATTTTTGTCAGAAAACCAACATTTTGTACACAGTTTTGGCATTTTACTGGGACATAGCCTATTTTTGCTATTTTTTGTGCTTTTAACCTTCTTCCAGTTAATGGTAGAAATGGGTATGAAAGCAATAATGGATCCTAGAAAGCTATACATTTTAGAAAAGTAAAAAAATTCTTAATTCAGCAAGGGGTCATTTGTGTAGATCCTTCAAGGTTTATTTATAGAAACTAACAGTTGAAAATTGGAAAAATTGAAAATGAGTTGAAAAAAACAGAAAGTTGTGCAAACGTTTTCACCTGTAACTTCTTTTAACTATGACAGATGTTCAAAAGCAATATACCGTTACATCCGCTGGACCTTTATGGTTGTGGGGATATATAGGACTTGCAGGTTCACCAAGAACCCGACGAACCCAGAGCCAATAACTGAGCAACGTCTTTCAATGGTTTTTTATTATGTACCGGGTATATACAATTAATTTGGGAAAATATATACAGTAATAAATCAAGATGAAAGACACCTATGTATTTCTGAAATTGGAACAAAATATAGAGTTTAGAAACAGTAGCTATTTGCACATTTCCAAAATTGTGAGTACCCATACTAGCATGAGAAATATAGGACATTTTTCAAAGTGACTTCTTTTTTACACATTGTCTTTCATTTGGAAGGCAGAAATGCATCGAAAGTCAATAGGTAATAACAGTTGCTCTACAATTCTCTGTTACCCTAAGTCTCCCGACAAAAATGGTACCTCACTTGTGTGGGTAGGCCTAGTCCCCGTGACAGGAAACGGCTCAAAACGCAACGTGGACACACTTTATTTTTACAGTGAAAACTGACCTTTTTTTTGCAAAGTGCCTAGCTGTAGATTTTGAACGCTAGCTCTGCCGGCACCTAAGGAAACCTAGCAAACCTATACATTATTGAAAACTAGACACCCAGGGGAATTCAGGATGGGGTGACTTGACTGGCTCTCACCAGGTTCTGTTACCCAGAATTCCTTGCAAACCTCAAACTTTGTAAAAAAAACACATTTTCCTCAGATTTCTGTGGTGGAAAGTTCTGGAATCTGCGTGGATCCACAAAATTCCACCCACCCCGCATTACCCAAAGTCTTCCGAGAAAAATGGTACCTCAACTGTGTGGGTAGGCCAAATGCCCGCAACAGGAAACGGCCCAAAACGCAATGTGTACACACCACATTTTCACAGTGAAAACTGACCCTTTTTTTGCAAAGTGCCTAGCTGTAGATTTTGAACCCTAGCTCTGCCAGCACCTAGGGAAACCTAGCAAACCTATACATTTTTATAAACTAAACACCCAGGGAAATCCAGGATGGGGTGACTTGACTGGCTCTCACCAGGTTCTGTTACCCAGAATCCCTTGCAAACCTCAAACTTTGTCAAAAAAAACACATTTTCCTCATATTTCTGTGGTGGAAAGTTCTGGAATCTGCGTGGATCCACAAAATTCCACCCACCCCGCATTAACCAAAGTCTTCCAAGAAAAATGATACCTCACTTGTGTGGGTAGGCCTAGTGGCCACGAGAGGAAATGGCCCAAAATGCAATGTGGACACACCACATTTTCACAGTGAAAACTGACCTTTTTTTTGCAAAGTGCCTAGCAGTAGATTTTGAACCCTAGCTCTGCCGGCACCTAGGGAAACCTAGCAAACCTATACATTTTTGGAAACTAAACACACAGGGGAATCCAGGATGGGGTAACATGTCTGGCTTTCACCCGGTTTTGTTACCCAGAATCCCTTGCAAACCTCAAACTTTGTCACAAAAAACACATTTTCCTCACACTTCTGTGGTGGAAAGTTCTTGAATCTGCGTGGATCCACAAAATTCCACCCACGCCGCATTCCCCAAAGTCTTCCGAGAACAATGGTACCTCACTTCTGTGGGTAGGCCTAGTGCCCGCGACAGGAAATGGCCCAAAATGCAACGTGGACACACCACATTTTCACAGTGAAAACTGACCCTTTTTTTGCAAAGTGCCTAGCAGTAGATTTTGAACCCTAGCTCTGCCGGCACCTAGGGAAACCTAGCAAACCTATACATTTTTAGAAACTAGACAATCAGGGGAATCCAGGATGGGGTAACTTGTCTGGCTTTCACCAGGTTTTGTTACCCAGAATCCCTTGCAAACCTCAAACTTTGTCAAAAAAAACACATTTTCCTCACATTTCTGTGGTGGAAAGTTCTGGAATATGCGTGGATCCACAAAATTCCACCCATGCCGCATTCCCCAAAGTCTTCCGAGAAAAATTGTACCTCACTTGTTTGGATAGGCCTAGTGCCCGCAACAGGAAACGGCCCAAAACGCAACGTGGACACACCACATTTTCAAAGTGAAAACTGACCCTTTTTTTGCAAAGTGCCTAGCTGTAGATTCTGAACCCTAGCTCTGCCGGCACTTAGGGAAACATAGCAAACCTATACATTTTTGAAAACTAGACACCCAGGGGAATCCATGATGGGGTGACTTGTCTGGCTCTCACCAGGTTCTGTTACTCAGAATCCCTTGCAAACCTCAAACTTTGTCAAAAAAAACAAATTTTCCTCACATTTCTGTGGTGAAAAGTTCTGGAATCTGCGTGGATCCACAAAATTCTACGCACCCTGCATTCCCCAAAGTCTTCCAAGAAAAATGGTACCTGACTTCTGTGGGTAGGCCTAGTGCCCCCGACAAGAAACGGCCCAAAACGCAACGTGGACACACCACATTTTCACAGTGAAAATTGACCCTTTTTTGCAAAGTGCCTACCTGTAGATTTTGAACCCTAGCTCTGCCGGCACCTAGGGAAACCTAGCAAACCTATACATTTTTTAAAACTAGACACGCAGGGGAATCCAGGATGGGGTGACTTGTCTGGCTCCCACCAGATGCTGTTACCCAGAATCCCTTGCAAACCTCAAACTTTGTCAAAAAACCCACATTTTCCTCACATTTCTGAGATGGAAAGTTCTGGAATCTGCGTAGATCCACAAATTTCCTACCACCCTGTGTTCCCCCTGGTCTCCCAATAAAAATGGTACCTCACTCATGTGGGTGCCCCAAGTACCCGTGATAGGCAAGGGCCCAAAACGTATTGAGGAGACTTCAAAATGACCTATCACAAAACAACCTGGTTTTGCAAGGGGAGTCACTTGGGTTTTTGGCCCCGGGCTCGGCGGCCATCTTGGGAAACCTACCAAACCCACACATTTCTGAAAACTAGACACCCGGGCGAGTCCAGCAAGGTATGGCTGCGTGGGTCCCCCAACGCTTTGCTACCCAGAATCCCCTGCAAACCTCAAATTTAGCTGGAAAAATCAGTTTTTTGTCAAATTTCTGTGTGGAAAAGTTCTGGAATCTGCGTGGCTCCACAAATTTCCTACCACCCAGTGTTCCCCCAGGTCTCCCGATACAAATGGTACCTCACTCGCGTGGGTGGGTCAAGTACCCGCGACAGGCAAGGGCCCAAAACGTGTTGAGGAGACATCAAAATGACCTATCACAAAACAATCTGGTTTTGCAAGGGGAGTCACCTGGGTTTTTGGCCCTGGGTTCGGCAGCCATCTTGGGAAGCTACCAAACCCACACATTTCTGAAAACTAGACAACCGGGGGAGTCCAGCGAGGTATGGCTTGCGTGGATCCCCCAACGTTTTCCTACCCAGAATCCCCTGCAAACCTCAAATTTTGCTGATAAAAACACATTTTCCACATATTTTTGTGTGGAATCACCCTGCCTGCACAAATGTCCTACCACACAGCGTTCTCCTTAGTCTCCCGAGTAAAATGATACCTCACTTGTGTGGGTGTCCAATGCAGAATTGGCTAAAAATGTATTTTTAAACAAATGTATTGTTTAGAATTCTCGGTGCTATACCCTTAATCCCTATGCTTTGGGCTCTTCCCAGTCACATGCCCTTGCCCCACCCATACAAGTGAGGTATCATTTTACTCGGGAGACTGAGGGGAATGCTCACCGAATACATTGCAAATAAAAAAAAATAAACTAAAATAAAAAAATCCCTGGTGTCTAGTGGGCATTCCTGCTGCACGATCGCGCGATCGTGCAGCAGGAATGCTCAAAGAGACATCAGAGGAAAGGAAAACCCTTTCCTTTCCCCTGATGCCTCTTTGAGTGTAAAATTCCCCCTTCCCGAGGAGAAACTCACCTTCTCCTTCTGGACGCGCTGGAAGCAAATGGTTTCCACCGCGTCCAGTTTCATCTGATGATGTCGGCGCGCGATGCGCGCTGACGTCATTAGATGACGTGGAGGAGGGGGCAGGGTGGGCAGCAGAAGGGCTTCCCTGTCCTCCCCAGTGGGGGCAGCATGATCAACAGTCCACGGGGGAGCGCCAGTGCTTCCCCCGTGGGTGGGTGCTAGGACGGCCGGGACCCGTCCTGAGCACACGACCACCGTGTCACAGGACGGCTCCTGGCCGTCCTGAGCACCGAAAGGGTTAATCTATCTCATCATTTATCTCAATTGAGCATTTACTCTGAAGCTACGAGTGCTTTGGATTGATAGGAGCATTTCTCCTGTAATAGGTCCAAACCTTCTGCGGACCCAGCCTTGTTTTACAGACCCATCTCCTTCTGACCATGCAGGCAAATGTCTTATAAGAACAAATCAACTGATACCTCACCAACCACCTCAGCAACTACCAGCTCCTCGCCGCCACACAGTCTGGATTCATACTCAACCACAGAACAGAAACAGCACTCATCACAGCCACAGATGACATTAACATGATCCTTAACAGAGGAGACATGACGGCTCACATTCTCCCGGTCCCCTCTGCAGCCTTTGACACTGTCTCACACTCCATCCTCATCAGGGAAGACTTTTCACAGCCTGCTGTAAAGACCCCAGGTCCTACCCTCTTGTCCTTGCTCATAATCTCATTAACCAGGGGTCTTCCTGCAAAGGCATTCCATAGCCCTTAAGGTAGGTAACACAATCTGCCTGCCCGAACTAAACCCCTTCTGGCCAACTGCACGGGGGAGACAGCCTTTAGATGATATTTTACAACACAATGCTTTTGCCACGCATGCCTTTACTACAAAGGTAAGTATATTTAAGGTAAGTGTGTGAATATATATATATATATATATATATATATATATACTGAAAAGATCAGAGGTTAAAGTAATGTTGTAGTTAGGTGAATTTCTCAGTGACAACATGAACATTTTAAAACAAAAAAAACCACCGAAATTTAGCAGTTATAGTTAGTAGCACTAACTAACTTGTGTCCCCACCATGCACTGCTTATGACCTCACATATGACATCACTCATGGCATGATCTATATCATCATTTCTGACATCACTGATGAAATCATCCAAGCTTCTGTTGTACAAATTGCTCTATAAACGGGTATACCATTAGAGCTGTGAAAGTAAGTGTAAAATAGCTCAGAAGAATATGATGGGTCTTTAATGCTATCAAACATACAAACCCTATAGATAAAGCAAGCTTTTGTTATTTGCAACATTGACACTATATCATACACTTCATGGGTAGCTGAGTTCATGTTGCCTAAGAACCACAGATAAAATGGTGACCTATAGTGCACACAGTGTTCAATCTGTATAAACTTTTCAGGGAAAACCAAAAGCCTCCAGATAATCAAGCCCTGTTACTTGATTAAAGCCCTAGTATGGACAGTCTTTGCCTGTATCAAGCCCCTGATAGTCACTGAATCTTTATTAAGAAATGAAGTGGATATGAGTAGATAAGTGGGGACTGCTAACACTGTTTACTTTATGGAGACAGTTTACTCTGTACCACATTGTTTGAAGACAGTTAAACTCTCATAAGAAATACACCATAGGGTATTAAAAAGTATCTACTAAGAACAGTGTACGCTCTAAGCAACACTTGGCAAAAAAGGCACTATTCACTTAAAATAAACAAGGTCTGAATGTGCTATCGATCATACTACCTGCAGCTGTCATACTGTGGAGAAAACTTTACAGAGCATCTTCTGAAGCAAAACAAGCACATGTACATAGGTTAGTACCTGGTACAAACAGTGTTCTATGTTAAGTAGAAATTGTTTTAAGGAGATGATTCTGTCCAATAACTTAAGGCTGCTTACAATACTTGCCCTGCTGGAAACTTTTTCTACAGTACCAAAAATCTTGTGTGGAACATAATTGTTAGACCTGGCATCATTGGCGTGGGTTTCCCCTGTATTTTTGCCTTTTGCCTCCTGTGTTTTCACTGTGTGTTGGATTTCGTTTTGGTGGTCTAGATGCTTTGGGCACTTTGCCACTGCTGTTCAGTGCCTTTGTAAATTGTTGTTATGGATTGGTGATTCCATGATTGGCATATTTGATTTACTAGTCAGTCCCTAGTACAGTGCACTGTGTGTGCCCAGGGTCTGTAAATCAAATGCTGCTAGTGGGCTGCAGCACTGATTGTGCCACTCACATAAGCAGCCTGTAAATGTAACTCGGGCCTGCCATTGCGGAGCCTGTGTGCAGTCTGGCACTGCCATGTCGACCTGGCAAGTGAACCCACTTGCCAGGCCCTAACGTTCCCTTTTCTTACATGTTAGTCACCCCTAAGGTAGGCCCAAGGTACCCCTCTGGGCAGGGAGCAATGTATGTAAAAGTTAGGACATGCCCTCATGTGTGTGGCATGTCCTGATAGTGAATTACTGCCAATTTTGTTTTTCACTTTTGCAAGGCTACCTGTTCCCATAGGATGGAATGGGGAGTTTGCTTATAACATCTTATAAACATAACTACCTCTGGGAACAAGGTAGGAAAATAAAGTTTAGTATGCCTGAACTCAGAATGTTAAAATGCATCTTTTAGTGAGGGTGATTTTTACATTCTGTGTTTGAAAATACCACTTTTAGAAAGTAGGTATTTTTTTGCTTAGCCATCCATTGTGCTTCTGCCAGGATGTGTATTGACTGTCTAGCTTTAGTGTGACAGGGACTGGGGAGGTGCAGTGGCTCCAGAGAGTCTGGATGAGTCAGGGCTGGGTTGAATAGACCTGGGCTGCATTTAAAGTAGGGGGAGATTTCCTTTCACCTGAATGGACCTGCTCTGCCTTCCACAATGCTGTCTCCACCTCCTGCCAGGAAGCTGCACCAGTGAGGACAGAACTGGTTTTGGCTGGGCACAGACATTCTCTGCCACCAGAGAACAAAGGACTTTACTGTATAAAAAGAGGGGCCCAGACCCTAGACTTTTAGATCACTTCTGGGAAATCAAGAGGAACCTTTGCCAAGGAGAAAAGCTGGAGAAACTGAGGAGGAATACTGCCCACTGCCCCTGTGCTGTTTGCTGTCTGGGGTTGGCCTGCAATGGCTACTTTCTGTCAAGGAAAGGGAAACAGACGTTGCTGTTTGCTGTGTCCCCTGCTTGAGGAAGATCTCCAAGGGCTTGAAACTGAGCTTGCCTCCTGTTCTCAAGTCTCAGGGACACAAAGACTTCACCACCAGCTCCTCTGAACTTCCTTGCTGGGAGTTATGACCTGCTAAGAGGCGCCTGCTGTTGTTTTTGACATCTGTAGGCTGTTTGCCACTGGGAGTTGGAAAAGTAATGCAACTTCGAGAAGCGCGACGCATCCGCACCTGTTTCCGACGCATCGCAGAAGAAATCGTCGCAGCGCCTGCCTGTGGCTCGAGAAATTTTCACATGCCGCATTGACTGCACCGGTCTTCGAAGTCCGAGATCACCGTGCCGATTCTGTTGCAAGGCCTGCTGTGTGGCTGCAAGAATCCACGCATCGTCCCGGATCGTCGCATTGCATCAAGGCACCAAGTCTGTCGCATCATTGGGGGACGCTGTAAAAAACCTTCGCATCACCTCCCCACGCAGTAAGAAACCGACGCATCACCTCCTCTCCGATAAGGAACCGATGTATCACCTCCCCTGCACAGCAGTAAGGAACCGACACATCACCTTCCCTGAGTGTAAGGAACCAACGCATCACCTTCCCTGCAGCTCCTTTTGCTTTGTGCCTGACGCATCCAAGGTACTTTGTGTGAAAAGTGTCGCATCTGCAATTTGTTCTGAACTGAACTATTTCTACCATCTGAAAGTCATATTTTTATTACTGTATTGTGGATTTCGTTTGGTCTTCTTTCGGTTTAGTTAAAGATTACTTATTTTTCTAAACTAGTGTTGTGTCCATTTGTAATGTTTTCCCTGTGTTACTGTATGTGTCCACAAATGCTTTACACACTGCCTCTGAGATAAGCCTGTCTGCTCGTGCCAAGCTACCAAGGGGGTGAGAAGGGGTTATTTTAGAAGTGTATCCCCCTTACCCTTACTCGGAAGAAGGGTCCCTACTTGGACAAAGGTACCTAACTCTGCCAACTAGAGACCCCCATTTCTAACAATAATGAACACAAGTCAACTGTCACCTGCAGAAAGAGTTACTCTTCAATAAAAACATTCATAATGTGTTTAATATCTCTACACACATATGGTGCATTGGGAGCACATGCTTTTTGTAAACCCTTATACCAATTACCTGGAAACAGGCTGTACAAAATTAGGTAGAAAAGCAATAAGCTAGTTACCCGCCACTTTGCAAACTGAAAAACAAACTAACACACTTATAGGATGATTTCATCAAGTGATGTCATCAATGATGTGACTTGAGATGTCATCAGTGATGTCATGAACGATGTTGTGGAACATGTCATGAGTGATGTCATATGTGAAGACAGAAGTAGTGCATGGTCGGGCACAAGGTATAGTTATTAATAATAACTATAACTGCTGAATGCTGTGTTTCTTTAGTTGAAAATGTTAACATTGTCACTGAGAATTCGCCTAACTTTAACGTTACTTTAACCTTTGTTTTTTTCAGTGAATTTCTAGGTTTTAAGAAAAACTGAAAACAAATATTTTTATTACACTCAACTATAATGTTACTTTAACCTCCAATTTTTTCAGTGAATTTCTAGTTTTTTTTAAGTAAATAATTTTTTTGAGTGTATGCATGGTAGAATAACTGAAGAATATATCCTGTGTGTGGACAATATTTTGAAAGGGAATGGCTTTGTATTGTAACTTAACAGGTGTGCTTAGGAGTGTGTGTGGATGGACTGGCCTCTCCTTTCAGACCTCTCTCTCAGATGATGAGTGTGCGTAATAGGGGGAATGGAGTGAGACTGCTTCTCCTTTTGGGCCTCTCTCCCAGATGACAGGTGTGCATGGTAGGGTGTGTGGAGGGACTGGCCTCTCTTTTCAGACCTCTCACTCGGATCAAGGGTGTGAATGTCTCTGTAATGAGGAGTATGTGGGGCAGGTATTGTGAGGGACTGGGATCTCCTTTCAGATCTCTGTCCCAGATGACAGGTGTGCATAGTAGGGTATGGGGAGGGACGGGCCTCTACTGTCAGACTTCTCTCTCAGATAACGGGTGTGCATAGTAGGGTGTGTGGATGAACTGGCCTTTCCTTTCAGACCCCTCTATCAAATGGTGAGTGTGCGTATTAGGGTATGGGGAGGGACTGGCCTCTCCTTTCAGATTCCTCTCTCAGGTGATGGGGGAGCATAGTAATGTGCGGGAGGGTTTGGCCTGTACAATCAGACCTCTCTCTTAGATGATAGATGTGTGTAGTAGGGTGCAGAGAGGACCTGGGCTCTCCTTTCAGGCCTCTCTCTTAGATGATGGATGTGTGCAGAAGGGTGTGTAGTGGGACTGGCCTCTCTGCTGAGAACTCTCTCTGTAATGATGGGTGTGTGTAGTAGGATATGGTAAAGGACTGGGCTCTCCTTTCAAACCTCTCTCTCAAATGACAGGTGTGCATAGTAGGGTGAGTGGAGGGACTGGCCTCTCTGCTGAGACCTCTTACTGTAATGATGAGTGTGCATAGTAGGGTTTGGGAGGGACTGGGCTCTCCTTTCAGACCTCTGTCTCAGATGACGGGTGTGTGTAGTAGGTTGTGGGGAGGGACTGGCCTCTCCTTTCAGACCTCTATCTCAGATGACGGGTGTGCATAGTACAGTGTGTGGGTGGACTGGACTCTCCTTTCAGACCTCTCTCTCAGATGACAGGTGTGCATAGTAGGGATTTTGGAGGGACTGGCCTCTCTGCTGAGACCTCCCTCTGTAGTACCAGGTGTGTGTAGTAGGGTGTGGGAAGGGACTGGGCTCTTCTTTCAGGCCTCTCTCTCAGATGATGGGTGTGTGTAGTAGGGTATGTGGAGGGACTGGCCTCCTCACTGAGACCTCTCTCTCAAATGACAGATGTGCATAGTAGGGTGTGTGGAGGGACTGGCCTCTCTGCTGAGACCTCTCTCTGTAATGATGAGTGTGCATAGTAGGGTGTGGAGATGGACTGGGCTCTCCTTTCAGACCTCTCTCGCAGATGATGGGTGTGCCTAGTAGGTTGTGGTGAGGGACTAGCCTCTCCTCTCAGACCTCTGTCTCAGATGATGGGTGTTCGTAGTAGGGTGTGTGGATGGACTGACATCTCCTTTCAGACCTCTCTCTCAGATGAAGGGTGTGCATAGTAGGGTTTTTAGAGGGACTTGCCTCTTGCTGAGACCTCTCTCTGTAATGATGTGTGTGCATAGTAGGGTGTGGTAAGGTACTGGGCTCTTCTTTTGGGCCTCTCTCTCAGATGACAGGTGTGTGTAGTAGGGTGTGTGGAGGGACTAGCCTCTGCTGAGACCTCTCTCTGTAATGAGGAGTATACGGGGCAGGTATTGTGAGGGACTGGGATCTCCTTTCAGACCTCTGTCTCAGATGACAGGTGTGAATAGTAGGGTATGGGGAGGGACTGGTCTCTCCTTTCAGACCTCTATCTCAGATGATGGGTGTGTGTGGTAGAGTGTGTAGGTCAGCTTTAACTCTACTCACAACTCTTCCTAAGCCAACAAGCATAAATAGTAGACTTTGATAAACACCATCTCTAGGAAGACTCCTTCCTACAGTAACAAGTGTGCATGGCAGAGTGTGTTCAAGCGTCACGTACTCCTTCCTACTTTTCATGATCCTTTGAGTCTCACAAGGTTGTAACATGTTTTTAACAAAAGATTTAACCTTCCACTCATCACACCTTCTCTCAATAACAAGGGCAACAATATGCATTCCTACTAATAGATTGTATTGAGAACTCATCCACTCATTTTTACCATTCACAAACCCTCGAAAGTCATGCAAAATCATAAAAAATTAGTTAAAAACAATATACATTTGTTTTCATAACAGTAGATATCCCTTAGACACCTCCTCTCTAAATCTGCCTTTCTGCTGCCCCCATATATAACTTTTTTACTTAATTTTCACAACACCTCCAATTATTCACAGTAAACAGTAATGGTGGCCCTCGAGTGTGTAGATCTATAAATCAGTTAGTAAGTACTGGTGTGGGTCTGTGAATGGGTTTGTGAATGGTTGTGTGGGAGTGGGTGTATGAACGGTTCTATGGGGATGTGAGTGGATGCGTTAGTGATTTTATGGATGATGCCATCAGTGATGTCATCAGTGATGTCACGGATCATGTCATACGTGATGTAATATATGAAGTCATAAGCAGTGCGTTGCGGGGCGCACGTTATAATTACCTCAGCTAACTATAACTGCTGAATTTCACAGTTTTTATACGAGTGGAACCTGAGCCTAACTATAACGTCCTAATAACCTTTGTTTTTTTAAGTGAATTTCTAAGTTTTTTAAATTCCATTTCCTAACTTTAGCATCCCTCTAACCTTTGTTTTTTTCAGTGAATAGATATATAAATAGATATAACAAATGAAAAGGAGCGTTCAATTCTATACAGGATTATCTGTTACAAAATCAACATATGGTTAAACTGTTCTCCAGCAATAGATCAGGTAGTCATGATGTGACGAATAAAAGTTATTCAGGAGTATTGCGAGTCGCTTTCATTCCAATTTTATTCCCAAAAAATGCCAATTTGACAGAAGCAATCCATTCGGCCCAGCCAACGCGTTTCGTCCCTGTGGGACTTCATCAGGGCTTGATCAATATCCCAGTGTTGTCATCCACCCAGTGTTGGCTCCTGTTATCTCATAAATCCTCATAGATATAATTTTGTACCACTAGATGGCGTGTTGTGCTCCCATCTTATCTTCGTCCTTTCTGCTTCCTGGTTCGAATGTCCTATGAGTTCACGCCTAGCCAGTGTGCTTTTTTCTAGTATATAAATAGATATATAGCTATATATATATTCCACAAGAAAGTAGCCCCTCATACAGGAGCCACAGCGAGCCCACCAGACGGTTTAGTAGCATTCAATTCTTTATTCAGCAGAGAGTTACAGCATTACGCGTTTCGACGCACTCAGCGTCTTAATCATATGCAGCATGTGGTGCAGTTAGCTTTTCTCCTTTTAAAACCACAATGAACACTGAAGATGGACAATGAATGCTTACAGTCAAATATTTCGTTTTTTAAACTAAAGTAGTTAGTTATTTTAGGTGCCATGGTCACTAGTATAATCATTCAACATCTTGCAATTACAAAAGTGTTTCCAAAGTTGGTTCTCACTTACGATTAATTTTAATTGTAAATATCGGACCACAGTACCCATAATGCATTGCGACTGTCTAATGCATTCACGGAAAGTGCATCCTAAGCGTCATTTTTAGTGTGGATATATATATATATATATATATATAACAAGAATCCACTTGAGTAGCAAGAACTTGAGAGGACACAGCGGGGATAAGGAAAGTCCTTTAACTAAAAACAGCTTGTGGCATTACGCGTTTCGGCGGAATTTGCCTTCGTCAGATGCCGCTGTCATCGGGATACCGCCAAAATTGCTCCTGTGAACTTACTGCTTTAAATCCATTGGTGGAAAATCACCTGGTCTCATTTGGCAGTTGTTGGGTAATGCTGTAGTCTGTGTGGACATGACTACAGTTCCCAGCATGCATCCTCGCTGGGATCGGATTCCCGACCGGACCACATTACGCTCATGGTGAGTTTCAGAGTTCCTGCAAAGGAAAGTTCCTGCAAAGGAGGGCAGTCCCGATAATATACTATGTACAGGACCCTCCTTGGGTCCCCAGATGCCCCAGCCGCAATAGCATCAGTCAGTCGGGCCGTGCGCCA
Source organism: Calotriton arnoldi (assembly GCA_963921515.1). Classification (NCBI taxonomy): domain Eukaryota; kingdom Metazoa; phylum Chordata; class Amphibia; order Caudata; family Salamandridae; genus Calotriton; species Calotriton arnoldi. Next base: position 530,531 of record CAWUFW010007305.1, on the reverse strand, counting down.
CTGGTTCAGTGACCTTGCCACCCCGTGCAGTCACGGACTGTGTTTAAACAGCGGTCCATTACTCGCAGATGCTTCCGTGGCGGGCCGGGGGTTTCCAATAACTTGGAAGGTAATGCAGAAAGGTTTGCCAGCAATCCCTTGGCCAACTTGTAGGACGGGTCCTCTCTTCGCGCAACTGGCCAGCGCGATATAAACAACAAGAAGCCACATGAGTAGCAAGAACTTGAGAGGACACAGCGGGGATAAGGAAAGTCCTTTAACTAAAAACAGCTTGTATATCCAAAGAGAAAACGGCTCCTTCCGGAGATCCCTCGCCTTTCTCGGGGTGGCTCGGTGCCGGCGGAGCAGCCGGTTAATTAATATAAAAAAAGGGACGGAGTTCCAACGAGCACTCAGGTCCGCAAAAACAACAACAGGGTCCGTTCTTAAGCAAACAGAGGCGGAAACAAAAAGGAGAATGGAAAACAGCATGTGGGAACCAGACAGGCTCGATACAAGAAAAACTAACGATGGATGATGAACAGGTAAACCAAACCATCGTTAATTTATCTGCTAAGGAAATTAGCAAGAAAGATAAGAGAACTTTATGCCTAGGATTATCCTTTTGCCCGTCCGTACCTATGAATTATGTAGATGACAGAATTGATATTTTCAAATTCTGTAGAAAGCTCAAATTAAAAAAATGGCACAAACTGAAACCGGCCAGGAATAGTGCTATGCAGTTTGATGAAAGCCGTTTACCCGAGGAAGAGCTAATCATAGGTGACATTGATACGATGATGGCACTTGATGAATTAAGCAATGATCAGAATGGTCTTAACCTGAGCTTTGATGCACTCCGCATACTTGATGCTATGGAGGTAAGATATGATCAAGCTGCATGTACAGATTTCAAACCCAAATCGACATTTTTACCTAAAATGAATCACGATAATATCGACACATTTCAGGATCAGGTAGGAAAATAATTATTAGATCTTCGAAGTAACAACTGGCCTAACCAAATGAAGAAATTCAAACACAACCTCACATTATCACAGAAAAAGCTATGAGTGAACTTGCTGCAGATACCAGCATTGTGGTGAGGCCCGCTGATAAAGGCGGTAACATTGTCATTCTCCCCAAAGATATGTACATTAAGGAAGCTGAGTGCCAACTTAAAGATACTAGAACTTACAGAAAATCCAATCGTTCTGAGTATAATGCCGGCATCAATTCTATATGGGAAAAACTGACGGAATGGAAAGACAGGGGCTTGATAGAGTGGGAGGAGTTCTGTTTCTTGAAAAGAGATCATCCTATACTTCCCATTCTTTATCTACTCCCCAAAATTCACAAATGCAGAGTAAATCCACCTGGTAGACCCATAATTTCCTCTAGAGGAAGTGTTTTAGAAAATGTTTCACGTTATGTAGATCACTTCCTCAGAGAGTATGTAATGTCATTACCCTCACACGTAAGAGACACGAAAGATTTTCTGGAGAAAATAGACAAGCTGATATGGGAGAATGACTATTTACTAATAACTATGGACGTAAACTCCCTCTATACGGTGATTGAACACAAACAAGGAACCGAAGCGTGTGCCAGATACTTGAAAGGAAGGCATATAGGTTACCTGGGACATACAACAATGATTTTAGATATGATCTTATACTGTCTTATGAATAATTTTTTCCTATTTAATGATGAGATTTATGTACAGACACATGGCACAGCAATGGGGACATGTTTCGCGCCCAGTTTTGCGAATCTGTTTATGGGGGCGTGGGAGGATGACATCAGAACCAGCAGCACTTTTCAAAATGACTTTACCAAAGTTATGGTATGGCTGCGTTATATAGACGACATTTTTGTTGTCTGGAAAGGCACAAAAGAGCAAGCCTCAGAATTCATATCTAGATTAAATCAGAATCAGATGAATATCACTTTAACATGTAACATAAGTAAGGATGAGGTAGAATACCTGGACACTAAGGTACAGATCAGGAACAATACACTTTATACTGTCCTTTACCGCAAAAATACGGTAGGTAACACACTGCTGCATGCTCTGAGCAGCCACCCGGAGAATCTCAAATGGAGTATTCCCTATGGGGAGCTGCTCAGAGCAAAAAGAAATTGCAGCACTGAGTTAGATTTCATCAAAGAACAGAATATTATGACACAGAGATTTCTGGCAAGGGGATACCCCAAATGGGTAGTAAAGAAAGCCACCGACAAAGTCAAATTGGTGGAACGTGAAAAGTTACTGAGTAACACTGTGGCCACACAAAAAGAGAACCCTGATACATCTCAGACTCGTGTTATACTCAACTATAATGGTAATTCCAATCAAACTCGGAAATGTATAGCAAAAAATTGGAATATCCTTAAAGGGGACCCTATTATCGGAGCCACTTTACCTGATCGCCCAAGTATAACATATAGACGTGGGCGTAACTTGAAAGATATCCTAGTACAGAACAACATTGGTAGTAGGAGTCTGAACAGAGGGATAGATCTGCATGGCTTTTATCCGTGTGGTCACTGTAAAGCTTGTAACAACAGCCACATGGTAAAAGAATATTGGAATCCCAGTACCAATAAGATGAACAAAATAAAACAATTTGTGACATGCACTAGTGCATTTGTAATATATGTGTTAGTATGCCCATGTGACCTTAAGTACGTGGGCAGCACAACACACATGGCTAAAAAGCGTATTCTTGAACACACTAGAGCCATAAACAAGAATGATGAACAATACCCCATAGCCCGTCATTTTGAGGCTTATCATTTTTCAGACCCAACTAAACTTTCATTTTTCATTGTAGAACAGGTGAATCTAAATCAGAGGGGAGGCAACCGCACATTGAGACTTAGACAGAAAGAATCTAGATATATAATAAGTATGTGCACCCGATACCCTAAAGGGCATAACATGGATGAAGAGCTGGCCATACATTTACAAAATGAATAGAGCCATTGTGGAGTATACCTAGTATCTCTGTTAAGAAAGTTGGGCTATGTATTTTATGTTTTTAACTATGCACTAATGTTTGGACTTCTTCTAACATTTATGCTCTATTTTTCTTCTTTTCTCCCTCTCACAGGAAGGAAGGGAGGGGCGTTGTCTCAGGCTTGCGGCACCTGTACCCTAAACCTTTCTCTGTGTTTCATCTTCTTTACATCATGTCAAGTAACATACATTGTCATGTATATGGTTTTTTAACAACACTTGTACATATGTGCACATTTATGTATTGTTTATGGTGATTCACTTTGTGCATGAGAATGAGGTTTAAATATTTTCTGTTCGTCTCCCTCTTTTTACGGACTGTGTTTCCATTAATCAGGGAGCTATGCATAGAAGCCAGATGAATTCATGGGGCTAGTTTGATTAATTAAGGGTGGCATAGCTGTTATACATGCACTCCCATTAGCGGTCAATATTCACTTTCAATTGTCATTAGTGTATTCACACAATACATAGTCCAATTATGAGGCTATTGATGTTTATACCCGACGCGCATAATGAGCCTTATGGCACTAACTAGCTGCATACACAGGCTCGCATAATTTTACAAGTCAAAATTGTTGGGCATTCACGATGCCGATAGCTCATTATATGGCCCTTGAAAGCACTAATCAGCATTAATAAGAGCTCACATACTCTTAAAGTATATATGTTTAGAGACAGGTGAGGTTTGTTCATGATGTGCGTGAGTTACCTTCTCACTAGCACATATACACTACGGTTCCCACAATGCACCCTTGAGGTCACATCATCTAGGGAGCGGTAGAAGTCGAGGCGAATGTGATAATGACATACAGGAATGCAGTACTTGGTACATCATAGTGATACTTAGCATTGCCAGTCCTTTGCCCCTTCCCGGTATTTGATATTCACATTTCCTTTACACTGAAGGCTGAATTTAATTGTTGTGTATGTTATATCAAATTGCCGATGTTAAGATGGCGCTCAAGTACTATTTATGTCACAGTCCACTCTTTATGTCGATGAATTTATTGAGTCGAAATGCTTTTTAAGAGACGAACTTTATTGACCTTGTTGTGTGAACAAGCGCTCTTTGGAGCGCGAAACACGTCATGACTGGTTTATGCATTAATAAACCTCTCATCTTTGGCTTAAGAACGGACCCTGTTGTTGTTTTTGCAGACCTGAGTGCTCGTTGGAACTCCGTCCCTTTATATATATATATATATATATATATATATATATATATATTCACTGAAAAAAACAGAGATTTCAGGGACGTTATAGTTAGTTGGACATTTCACTCATACAAAACCAGAGAAATTCGGCCGTTATACTTAGTTGAGCTAACTATAACTCGCGCCCCCGCACTGCACTGCTGATGACATCACATATTACATCACTGATGACATGGTCAGTGACATCACTCATGACATCACATATTACATCACTCATGACATGGTCAGTGACATCACTGATGACATCACTGATGCCATCTCAAATGACATCACTGATGACATCACTGATGACATCATCCAGTGACTGATTGTTTCTAAAAAGTTGAAATATGTTTTATATGTATATATGCGTAGGTGTATTGAAGAATGAGTGGGTGTATGAGTGTCTGAATGGATGATTTCATAGGTGCATGACTGACTGTATAAGTGAGTAATTAAACATGTCTTACTAATACATGGGTGACTGACTAATCTGTATGAATGTCTGTTTTAGTCTGTCAGTTGGTGTGTAAGTGGCTGCTTGGGTTGGTGAGTAGCTACATGAGTGTCTATATGGGTTTTTGATCAGTTGTCTGAGTACCTGAATGGGTGCCTAAGTGTCTGTGTGGGTGGGTGGGGTGTGTGTGACTCCCTGCATGGATGTGTGAGTGGGTGATTCACTGGGTGTATGGGTTCAAGAGTGCATCTGCGAGGGGCTGTATGGGTGTGTTGGTGAGTAAATGGATGTCTCAGTGGTACATGTGTGAGTAACTACATATGTGAAAGGCAGTATATGTGAGTGTTCGAGTATATAAATGATTATATGTGAGAGTGAGTGATTGTGAGAGTGGCTCTATGGATGAGTGTGTGCTTGTGTCAGTGATTGTATAAGAGAGTAAGTATGTGTTAGTATCTGTATAAATAAGTGAGGTGGTGTGTGTATAACTGTGTAGGTGAGTAAATGTGAGTTTGATTGATTCTTTGCATGACTGACTAGCTGTGTGAGTAACTCTATGAGTGAGTGGCGGTATGTGATTGTCTGTATGGGTGTATGAATGCATATCATAGTGGCTGTATTGATGAGTGACTGCATATATGAGTGACTGTATGGATGAGGGAGTGGATGTGTGTGTAGACCTAGGAATCAGTGAGTGGATATGTAGTAACTGGTATTGGTGTGTCTATGGTAGAATGGCAGTCTGTATTTTAGAGTGGGTGTATCAAAGGTTATATATTAGGCTGTGAGGAGGTGCATCAGATTATCACGGGGATGATGTCATCAGTGATGTCATCAGTGATGTCACTGACCATGTCATGAGTGATGTAATATGTGATGTCATCAGCAGTGCATTGCTGGGGCGCGAGTTATAGTTAGCTCAACTAACTATAACGGCCAAATTTCTCTGGTTTTGTACGAGTGAAATGTCCAACTAACTATAACGTCACTGAAACCTCTGGTTTTTTCAGTGAATTTTAAGGTTTTTTAAATGCTAATTTCTAACTATAATGTCCCTGAAACCTATGGATTTTTCAGTGAATTTCTATGGTTTTTTAAATGATAATTTCTAACTATAACACCCCTGAAACCTATGTTTTTTTCAGTGAATTTCAAAGGTTTTTTAAATGCTAATTTCTAACTATAACACCCCTGAAACCTATGGTTTTTTCAGTGAATTTCAAAGGTTTTTTAAATGCTAATTTCTACCTATAATGTCCATAAAATGCTTTTTCAAAATTTTTAAACTTTTATAAAAATAATGTGATGTTTTATCCTTTTTAAAATATGCATTTACATTTTTTTTTTTAAGTGAGATTCGCGTACCGATCATGTACCAGTCTCGGTGGGTGCGTGAATCCAAGAATGTTGCCGCCGTATTGGTTAAGTCTTGTACGATAGTCCTACGGTATGCGAAGGGTGGGCGGTTATCATCATTCTTTTTTTAATAATTTTAAATATATGATCTATACTATAAATGTATTAAATCAGTTGTATATGTTTTATTCTATGAGTTATCAAAGTAATATTTCCTTAAATAATATCGATGTTAAATGTTGTATAATAAAGTTACGGGAGCCGCGACGGTCCCGCGCAACGTCATGTACGTATTTCCAGGCTTCGCGCCAGGTGTGCGAATCCACCGTAAATTATTTTGTTTTAAAAGTATATGTATATAACTTTATTATATATATTATACCAAGAGATTAATATACACAATTGTAAATATCCTATATTTGCAACTGGAATAAAGATATATTATTGTTAAATAAGTTTTTCGGGAATCGCGTCGGGTGCGTGCCGGTTGCGCGTCGGGTGCATGTCCGGTGCGCGCGGTTGCGCGCCGGGTGCGCGATGTGATTTCAAAAGATAGCATTTTATTGGTTAAGAAGCTTTTTATTCTAGAACTTGCAGGACCCCACCAAAGTTTTCATTCTTTCAACAACATCTACAGTGACACAGCTCTTGTGTTTCCTGTCTTCTTTTCTGCATTTTTTTGGTGTTTTTTTTACATCAAAAGAAAATGGCTTCTTCTAATCCTACTCAACAGTTTCCTCCAGAAGAAGAAGAAGAGTTGGCAGAACCAGTAAAGCAAAGGTACGAGAGCATTGTATGGGCCTTTTTCTCTATTCCTGCTGGTGAGAAGAAGGTCAACGCACGTAAGGTGATGTGCACTATCTGCAACAAGATCCTCTCACATGGATCAGAGAAGAAATACTTGTGTGAGACATCTTCGATGCTTAAACACCTGCAGACAATGCATCCACGGCATCTTGCACGAGAACAACATCGTCGTGACCTTCAAAAACAGGCGTCACAAGACGACCAAGTTGCAGGGCCAAGCACCTCATCAGGTTCTTCCACTACTCAAAGAACTCATATTTTACCTGAATTCGCTGGACTGGAGCAGCGTTGTATTAAATGTAAAAAAGTTCCTTGCTATGGAGAGCAATTGGTGGATGCTATCGTGGTTGCTATAAAAAACCACCATTGTTAATTTTGTTTTTTTGTTTTTGCAATGACTTCCTAATTGCAAAATGTTTCAAACGTTTTCTCCGTTCATTCTGTTGATTTTTTCATTTTAAAAAAACACCCAAAAAATACAAAGAGTAGAAAAAATACAAAAAAATTATAAAAGAAGAAAAAAATGGTTCTTGTTAGAACGGCCTATTTGGTTAAAAAGAGACACATTTCTATGTGTTGTATGAATTGCGGCAAGTGTAATATATGGAGAAGTGCATGGGTAGTGCATGTTGATTGCATCAATGCATGTGTAGTGCCTGGGTGATTGGAGAAGTGCATGTGTACTGCCTGAGTGATTGCATGAGTGCCTGGGTAGTGGCTGAGTGATTGGAGGAGTGCAAGGGTAGTGCCTGGGTTATTGCATGAGTGCATAGGTAGTGCCTGGGTGATTGCTTGAGTGCAGGGGTAGTACCTGGGTGATTTGTGGAGTGCAAAGGTAGTGTATGGGTGATTATATAAGTGCATGGGTAGTGGCTGGGTGATTGAAGGAGTGCATGGGTAATGCCTGGGTGATTACATGAGTGCAGGGGTAATGTGTGGGTGATTGGAGGAGTGCATGGGTACTGCCTGAGTGATTGAAGGAGTGCATGAGTAATGCCTGGGTGATTGCATGAGTGCAGGGGTAATGTTTGGGTGATTGGAGGAGTGGGTGGGTACTGCCTGAGTGATTGAAGGAGTACATGGGTAATACCTGGGTGATTGGAAGACTGCATGGGTAGTGCTTGGGTGATTGCATTAGTGCAGCAGAAGTGCATGAGTGCATGAGTAGTGTTTGGGTGATTGGAGGAGTGCATAGGTAGTGCCTGGGTGATTGCATGAGTGCAGGGGTTGTGCCTGGGTGATTGCATGAGTGCATAGGTAGTGCCTGGGTGATTGCATGAGTGCATAGGTAGTGCCTGGGTGATTTTATAAGTGTATGGGTACTGGCTGGGTGATTGGAGGAGTGCATGGGTAATGCCTGGGTGATTGCATGAGTGCAGGGGTTGTGCCTGGGTGATTAGAGGAGTGCATAGGTAGTGCCTTGGTGATTTTATAAGTGGATGGGTACTGGCTAGGTGATTGGAGGAGTGCATGGATAGTGCCTGGGTGATTGGAGGAGTGCCAGGGTAGTGCCTGGGTTATTGCATGAGTGCATAGGTAGTGCCTGGGTGATTGCATGAGTGCAGGGGTAGTACCTGGGTGATTTGAGGAGTGCAAGGGTAGTGCCTGGGTGATTATATAAGTGCAAAGGTAGTGGCTGGGTGATTGAAGGAGTGCATGGGTAATGCCTGGGTGATTGCATGAGTGCGGGGATAATGTGTGGGTGATTGGAGGAGTGCATGGGTACTGGCTAAGTGATTGAAGGAGTGCATGGGTAATGCCTGGGTGATTGCATGAGTGCAGGGGTAGTGCCTGGGTGATTGGAGGAGTGCATAGGTAGTGCCTGAGTGATTGAAGGAGTGCATGGATAATGCCTGGGTGATTGCATGAGTGCAGGGGTAATGTCTGGGTGATTGGAGGAGTGCATGGGTACCGCCTGAGTGAGTGAAGGAGTACATGGGTAATGTCTGGGTGATTGCATGAGTGCAGGGGTAATGTCTGAGAGATTGGAAGAGTGTATGGGAAATGCCTGGGTGCATGGAGGAGTGCGTGGGTAGTGCTTGGGTGATTGGAGGAGTGCATGAGTACTACTTGGGTGATTGTCTGAGTGCACGGGTAGTGCCTGGATGATTGCAAGACTGCATGGGTAGTGGTGCCTGGGTGATTGTATCAGTATATTGGCAGTGCCTGGGTAAATTGAAGGAGTGTGGGAATAGTGCCTGAGTGCATAGATGAGTGCATGGGTAGTGTTTGAAGGAATGGATGAGTGCAGTAATAGTGACTATAAACATTATTTCACATTATCACGCATATTACATTATTTCGTCTTACCTTTTTACTAATGTAGATACAAAACTCAGTGGAACTATTTTAGAGTAGTTTTTTGTAAACTGAATTAAAAATCTTTTCAAACTTCACCATTATCTTCTGTAAAAAGAAGAAAAACTGTTATCGAATATAATATTATACTTTTAAGAACACAACATAATTTTAGAATTACATAACATTTCAGTTTCCTTTTTGCTGTGCTCATATTCTACTGAATTTCATCATACACAGTGATTTCAATGTAGTATCATCATACAACTGCGGGGAAAAAAAAAACAATCAACAAAATTGTAAAAAATAAACCAAATCAGCGTAGAGCATTATTTAGAATATCTGTAGCTATGTGTTCAGCTATCTACAGTTATAAAAGAAATATACAAATAGTTCTATACCTGTGTTTTCCCACAGACTCATACAAAGTAGCCTAATCACTAATCCCTCTGCCAACATGTCTTAAAGCTCACTTTTGTGCTGCAGCTTCACTATTCTACTACTATTCAGAGTTTTGATCCTAGCCAAATACAAAGCAGCAACCCTTCACATGTCTCTGTTATAAGTCTCACCATATTCCTGAAAGCATGCATGCATGTGTCTCTACCTTTTGCTAGAGGCATCATATATAAAAGAAACATAAAAAAAGATGTATACCTGTGTTTTATACATCTAGCATCTCCAGATACATAACACGTATGAGAATACATGTGCAACTAGAGACATACCTCAGTCACAACACCATCCAGATCTTAAAACTTGACAGACTGCACTTCACATTTCAAGCAGACACTGAAAAGTATGCGGTATATTTGAAGTGTACCTTTCCACAGTCTCATACAAAGTAGCCTATTCACTAATCACTCTGCCAGCATGTCTTAAACCTCACTTTTGTGCTGCAGCTTCACCATTCTACGACTACTTAATTGTGTTGGGCCTAGCCAAATATAAAGCAGTAACCCATCACATGTCTATGCTCTAAGTCTCACCATCTTCCTGAAAGCATGCATGCATATGTTTGCATGCCACATAAATGTAAGTGTCTATGTAGATATGTCTCTATTTACTCATGTATTCTGATATGTGTTATCCATCTCAAGATGGTACATGTGTAAAACACAAGTATAAATCTATTTGTATGCTTCTTTTATATATGATATATAAAACAAGTGGTTCTGTTGGGAAATACAATTGCTTTGATCCGTGCACACAATACAAAAGTAAATTTCAATTCGTTATCAACAAATGATTTTTGAAAGAAGGAATAAAACCTTATAGTGAGAACACACCACGAGAACAGAAAGATTTTGTCAAAGATAAAATTGTTTACTCTTTTGTTATTTACAATGGAGATGAATGTGGCTGTCATAAAACATTGAATTACGGCGATACAGTAGTGACTGTAGCGAAGAATAAGTGACATGTGTTGATACGTGAGGTCAATGGTGCTTTAGACATAACAAGCATGAGTGACATAAATGCAGTGGATTCAAGAACTTATGTCATTATGTCCATTCATTTTACACATGAATACAGGACCCAAGTATGATTTTTAGTTAGGGTCAAGGAGACCGTATGGACTAGTATGACAGTAACGTCGACGTTTCGACCCTTGAAGATAGCGCAGAGTAATACGCGTCAAATGCGGGTCTTCTTCAGGACTGTGAAGGGTGGTGTGGACAGCCTATGGGATTAATTAAAGATAAATAGATCAGGTGTGTTCCAATAGTCCACAGGACTATTGTGTGTCATGCAGTATCAAGGGATATGCTTACCGCAAGGTCCGAAAAATAGGAATCGATGACTGTGATCCTAATGATTATTTATTAGAGATCCGATTACTATAATTGAAAAAGGGAACAAAAATCAGAAAAATACAATTAATGTTGAAAAGGTAGCTAAGGATGCGTGGGTGCACCAGCTACAAAGGTACAGCTGGAATTAGCCTTACCAAGAACCCTGCTGAAAGGTCAGGGTATATTGTGGATCCAACTTAATGCGATCTAGTAGAATTCACTGTCCGGTGTAATTCAGAAACCGGAGACCTCCACCAAGAGGTTGTGGTCTAAAAGGAGAATTGAGCATGAAATTGGTATCCAGAAAGTGGCGTGATTTAAACCAAAGGAGACTTCATACTGTCTATGGGCAACATGGTGAGGCATACCTTAGTTAGCGATTAATCAGTTGTGGCACATGAGCTCCACCAGCCGGTTGGAGTCGTGCGGTGCCGAATCTGCTTCTATAGTAGATGCCGCCAATAGCGATCGATCACTGCGGGTTAGAAGGATTCATTTAGTAATAAATCCTGCTGTGATGTAAATGAAGGAGCAACGCACGCTCGCTATTCGAAGTTGCCTCTTACCTCCGGAGACGCGCCATGTGTCACGTCTGACTGCAAAAGAAACTAGTGATTATTCTACTTTGTAAGAGTCTGTGGAAAAGTTCACTTGGAGTATGCCACATAAATCTAGATGTGTGTTTGAAATGTGAAGTGCAGTCTGTCAAGTTTTAAACCCTTCTAAATCTTGTGACTGAGGTATGTGTTAACTTGCACATGCATTTTGATACGTGTCATACATGTGAAGTTAATAGACATATTAAAAACTATACATCTATTTGTATATTACTTTTATATATGAAGTTGGTAGCAAAAGGTACAGACATATGTATACATCGTTTCAAGGATATGGTGAGACAACAGCTGAGACATGTGATGGGTGTGCCTGAGTGATTGCATGACTCCATGGGTTGTGCCTGAGTGATTGTATGAGTGCAAGGGTAATGACTGGGTATTTGAAGGAGAGGATGGATAGTGACTGGCTAATGGCATGAGTGCAGAAGTAGAACTTGAGTGCATAGATAAGTGCATGAATAGTGCCTGAATGCATGGATGAGTGCATGTGTAGTGCCGAGGTGAATGGATGAGTGCAACAGTAGTGCCTGGGTGATTGTATGAGTGCAAGGGAAAATCCTGGGTGATTGCATGAGTGCCGGGGTAGTGCCTGGGTGATTGGAGAAGTACATAGGTAGTGCCTGGGTGATTCTATAAGTGCATGGGTACTGCCTGGGTGATTGAAAGAGTGCATGGGTAATGGCTAGGTGATTGCATAAGTGCAGGGGTAATGTCTGGTTGATTGTAGGAGTGCATGGGTAATGCCTGGGTGCATGGAGGAGTGCATGGGTAGTGCCTTGGTGCATGGAGGAGTGCATGAGTAGTGCCTGGGTGATTGCAGGAGTGCATCAGTAGTACCTGGGTGATTGCATGAGTGCGCGGGTAGTGCATGGATGATTGGAAGACTGCATGGTTAGTGCTTGGGTGATTGCATGAGTGCAGAAGAAGTGCCTGAGTGCATATATGAGTGCATGGGTAGTGCCTGAGTGATTACATGAGTGCATGGGTAGTGCCTGGGTGATTGGAGGAGTGCATAAGTAGTGCCTTGGTGATTTTATAAGTGCATGGGCAGTGCCTGGGTGATTGGAGGAGTGCAAGGGTAGTGCCTGGGTTAATGCATGAATGCATAGGTAGTGCCTGGGTGATTGGAAGAGTGCATAGGTAGTGCCTGGGTGATTGTAAAAGTGCATGGGTAGTGGCTAGGTTATTGCATGAGTGCATAGGTAGTGGCTGGATGATTGCATGGGTGCAGGGATAGTGCCTGGGTGATTGGAGAAGTGCATAGGTAATGCCTGAGTGATTTTATAAGTGCATGGGTAGCGCCTGGGTGATTGGAGGAGTGCATAGGTAATGCCTGGGTGATTGCATGAGTACAGGGGTAGTGCCTGGGTTATTGAAAGAGTGTATAGGTAGTGCCTGAGTGATTGCATGAGTGCAGGGGTAGTGCCTGGCTGATTTAAGGACTGCATACATAGTGCCTCAGTGGGTGGATGAGTGCATCGGTAGTGCCTGGGTGATTGGAGACTTACAGCTGAGAAATGTGATGGGTTGCTGCTTTATATTTGACTACGCCCAACATCCTGAGTAGTAGCAGAATAGTGAAATTGCAGCACAAAAGTGAGCTTTATGGCATGGTGTACACTTTTGTACTACAGCTTCACCATTCTGTAACCACTCAGGGTGTTGGGCCTACCCAAATATAAAGCATCAAACCTACACATGAGTCTGTTATAAATCTCACCATATTCCTGAAAACATGTATGCATGTGTCTGCATCTTTTACTAGTACTACCATATATAAAAGAAACATACAAATAGAGATATATCTATGTTTTATACATCTACCATCTTCAGATGTATAACACATATGAGAATACATATGCAAGTAGAGACATACACCAATCACAAGAACATGCACACCTTAAAACTTGAGAGACCGCACTTCACATTTCAAACAGACACCTACATTTATGCGTCATACTTTAAATGTACCTTTTCACACACTCATACAAACTAGCCTAATGACTAATCTGTTTCCTAACATGCCTTAAAACTCACTTTTCTGCTGCAGCTTCATCATTCTGTAACTACTTAGGGTGTTGGGCCTAGCCAAATATAAAGCAGCAGTCTATTACATGACTCAGCTGTAAGTCTCACCATATTCCTGAAAGCATGCATGCATATGTGTCTACATTTTGAAATCATTATCATATATGAAAGAAATAAAAATAGATGTATACCTTTATTTTATACGTCTAACATCTTCAGATGCATAGTACATATGAGAATACATGTGCAAGTACAGACATACATCAATAACAATACCATGCAGACCTTACGCTTAAAACTTGACAGACTGCACTTTACATTTGAAAGAGACACCTACATTTCTGCTGTGTACTTCAAGTGTACATTTCCCCAGACTCATAGAAAGTAGCCTAATCACTAATTCCTCTGCCAACATGTCTTAAAACTCACTTTTGTGCTGCAGCTTCACCATTCTACAAATACTCAGAATATTGGGCCTAGCCAAATATAAAGCAGCAACCTATCACATGTCTCTACCATAACTCGAACCATATTTAAAAAGCATGCATGCTTGTATCTGTACCTATTGCCAAAAGCATAACACATATCAGAATACATGTGCAAGTAGAAACATAACCACACTCACAAGACCATACAGGCCTTAAAACTTGACAGACTACACTTAACATTTCAAACACACACCTAGATTTATGCGGCATAGTTCAAGTGAAGTTTTACACAGACTCTTATAAAGTAACATAATCACTAATTCCTCTCCCAACATATCTTAAACATCACTTTTCTACTGCTGCTGCTTCACTATTCTGCTACTAATCAGGTATTGAGCATAGCCAACAGCAAAGCAGCAACCCTTCACTTATCTTTGTTGAAAGTCTCCCCATATTTCTAAAAGCATGTATGCATATAGCTGTACCTTTTCCTAGTATCATCATATATAAAAGAAACATAAAAATACATGTATACCTGTATTTTATAAATCTAGCATCTTCAGATGCATAACACATATAAAAATACATCTGCAAGTACAGACATACCTCAGTCACAAAACCATGCAGATCTTAAAACTTAAGAAGCTGCACTTCTCGTTTCAAATAGACACCTAAAAGCATGTGATATATTTCAACCATACATTTCAACGGACTCATGCAAAATAGCCTAATCATTAATTCCTCTGCCAACATGTTTTAAACCACACTTTTGAGCTGCAGCTTCACCATTCTGCAACTACTTATGGTGTTGGACCTAGACAAATATAAACTAGCAACCCTTCACATGTCTCTGCTGTAAGTCTCAACATATTCCTGAAAGCATGCATGCATATGTCTGTACCTTTTGCTAGCAGCATCATATATAAAAGAAATATACAGATAGATGTATACCTGTGTTTTATACCTCTATCATCTTCAGACGCATAACATGTACCATAATACATGGGCAAGCAGAGACATACCTCAGTCACAACACCATCCACAGCTTAAAACTTAACAGACTACACTTCAAATTTCAAACAGACACTGAAACTTATGCAGTATATTTGAAGTGTAGCTTTCCACACACTCATACAAATTAGTCTAATAACTAATCTCTCTTCAAACATGTCTTAAACCTCACTTTTGTGCTGCAGCTATACCATTCTACAACTGCTTAGAATGTTACACCTAGCCAAATACAAAGCAGGAACCCTTCACATGTCTCTGCTGTAAGTCTCACCATATTCTTGAAAGCATGCATGCATATGTCTGTACCTTTTGCTAACAGCATCATATATAAAAGAAATATACAAATAGATGCATACATGTGTTTTATACATCTAGCATCTTCATATACATAACACATATCAGAATATATCTCCTAGTAGAGACTTTCTTCAATCACAACACTATGCACACCTGAAAATTTCACAGAACACACTTCCACTTTCAAGCAAACACCAAATATTATGTGGCATATTTCAACTGTACCTCTCTAGAGACTTATAAAAAGTAGCCTAATCACTAATACCTTATGTCAACATCTTTTAAACCACACTTTTGTGCTGCATCTTCACCATTCTACTACTACTCACAGTCTTGAGCAAACCACATACAAAGCAACAACACCTCCTTGTTATACATCATGCACCTTCAAATGTATAAGACATGAAAATACATATACAAGTAGAGACATACTTCAGTCACAAGTCCATGCACACCTTAAAACATGACAGACTGCACTTCCAATCTGAAAGCGACACCTAAAATGATGCGGTATACTTCAATTGTACATTTCCACACACTAAAACAAACTGCCAAAATCACTAATCCATCTTCCAATATACACACATTACTATACACAATCTATTTCAAACAACATTTAAGTAAAATAAAATAAACTACAATACACATCTCTAAATTTAATAATATATTCCAAACATCACAGTTATTGAATAATTTTTAAAGTTTAAAAATAAAGCTAATACATAATACACCTCACAAATTTATAACTCACCTTCCAAATAGATTTGTAGAAAATGAAATATCAGAAACTCATAAAAGATTTGCTTATGCACACAATCAATGTAATGCACCACTCTCAACAAGGTAAAACCAGTAATGGCAAACTTTCCCTCTCTTTCTCCACACGAATAAATGTAAAAAATCACATTGCTTCCTACATACTTTTCAAATTGTAAAAGACATTTCTATTGGTTATACATATTAACCCTTACCAACTGACTTCTAAAAGTGCCCAAATTGGTTCTGGAATTTTCTGGAGTCGTGATTCCACCGTGCACCATCGTGATGGATCCGCGGATCCATATGGGAGTTCAAAAATATATTACTAATAATAATAGCACTGTTTTTTAAGAACACACCACTTCTAAACATATTACTGACTTGGGAAATCTTACTTTAATAACATATCACTTATAAATAAATAAAAATTCCATATTTTAAAACCATAGTTAAGATTCAACCCTTCCCCCATTCTGCTTAATCCCAGTTTCCATAGTAACAGTTTCTGCAACATTCAACTGAACAGGCAGGTCACAGGTTCACCATATTTTCAAGTTCAGCACACAAGGTTACAAATGCAAACATCAGGTGTGGTTGACTTTTGCAAAATATTACCTTATGCTATCTACTGTACCTTTCAAACATTTTTTAATAACCAATAAGAAACATGCTTTTTAAAGAAAGTAACATGCACCCTATTTTTGAGTGTACAATGTTCATAAACAGCCAATCAATTATATACTTTTTAAAAAACAGCATCTTGTCTACCATTTTAGATACCTCTCATTCTACCAACGGACTACCTCAGCTACAGACATCTTTTTATTACTTCCAGACATCCCTTTAAGATGCTTACAGTATGGATTGTTGGGCAGAGCTATGTTTTCTGGTGCAAAAGGAATGCTGAACACAGAGGTATTGACGAAGACCTAGCTTTGCAAAATGTGGATAATAAATGGATTGCACAGAGAGGATTAAAGTGGCACCAATTGATGCCTTTGGTTAAAACCTTTATGCATCTCCAACCCCCTGACCTCATGATTGTGCACTGTGGTGGCAATGACCTAGGCACATTGACTGGAATAGGTCTGGAAATGCTAATGCACAATTGATGTTGCTTTTGCCTCAAACTGTCTTTGTATACTCTAATATATGCCAAAGACAGATATGGAAGTGGTCAAATCAATTCTGTCCACAGATTGAGAAAGCTAGGAAGAATGTCAATAAAGCTGTTTCTGCTTACCTCAGAGACCATAGGATGGCCTCCCTCCCCTGGGCCACTTCTGGCCCAGGGGACCCCATCCCCCGGGGCCTGGCCTCATTTTTTAAATTTTATTATTTTATTTTTCCTGGGAGGCCCCTGGGCCACTTCTGGCCTCAGGGACCCCATCCCCCGGGGCCTGGCCAGCCTTGTTTATTTGTTTTGGGAGGGGGCCTTGTGGCCCCCTTCCTGAGGCCATTTTTGGCCCGGGGCCCCCATCCCCGGGGCATGGCCAATGCTTTTTGATTTTGATTTTTTTGGGAGGGGGACGCGTGGCCCCCCTTCCTTGGGCCACTTCTGGCCCCAGGGACCCAATCCCCCGGGGCCTGGCCTCAGCGTTGGGGACAATGGGGGGAGCCCCATTGTCCCCGCGGTCCCTGCTGGCTCCCTGCCTCCTGCGGGAGCCGGCATTGCTTTTGGACAAGGGGAGCTGCTGACATGCTGCTCCCCTTGTCCAAAAGCAATCTGCTGCACTTCATGGAAGCGAGAACAGATTTTCTGCTCTTGCTTCCATGAAGCAAAGCAGAAGTTTGCTATGACAGGGTGGAAGCAGTGCTCCCACACTGTCATTGCAAACTGCAATGTCCTGGGGTTAGGGCACCCTGGGACATTGCTGGAGCCAGACCTGGGGGGTGGGGCTCCCCAGGGCCATGAAGGGCTCCAGTAGGGGGCCGCGCGGTCCCCCTCCCTTCGTGTGCAAAGCCCCGGGGAGGTGGTGGTCCCCGGGGGTCTGAAACGAACTCCCGAACTTAATGTATAAATGCCCCAGGGAGGTAGTGGCCCCAGGGCAGCGTGAGGGGGGCAGGAGCCCCCCACGCCTTTAATTTTTTTTTAAAAGCCCCAGGGAGGTGGTGGTCTCCGGGCTTGGGGGGGCCCGCAAAGCCCCCCACACATAATAGTAATGCCCCAGGGATGTGGCTGTTCCTGGTGCAGCATGAGGGGGGCAGGAGCCCCCCCACGCCTTTAATTTTAAAAAAAGCGCCAGGGAGGTGGCGGTCACCGGGGCTGCGGGGGGCTGCGTGCCCCCCTGCATGTAATCAATATGGCCCCGGGGAGGTGGTGGTCCCTGGGGCTGCGGGAACCTCTGCAGGGCCCCTGCATAAATATTCACAAATGCCCCCGGGACCTGGCCCACCCGGGGGCTCATTAAAACGAAGCACAGGAGACTGTGCTTCGTTTGTTATTATTTTCTCGGTGGGATTACTATTAAATGCCTTCTGTGAATACCAAAAGTAGTAAGTTTAGGATTTTATCTCAGTTTAGTAGTAGTAAAGTTAGGAGTCCTAACTTTACTACTACTAAATGCCTTCTGTGAATACCAAAAGTAGTAAGTTTAGGATTTTATCTCAAATTAGTTCTGTGAATCGGCCCCATGGTGTTTATATAACCAAAGTGGTACCCTCAGGGGGTCTACCTTGCAGTGTCATGTCAGAGTTAGGATTACGGAAGGAATTACCCTTATACATAGCTATTATGCAGGAGATGGTAGTCCTGCTGAGTTTCCCAAAATCCTCATGCATAATGGATGAGGCTAGTTTTCAGGGAAAACCCTATGCCCTGTAAGCAGCATTGTAACTAGGTAAAAGGTCAGTCCCAAGAACCGTTATGTAGTGAATTGGTAGCGGAGAATACAGGTGAAGGGTTAGGTGACTACCTGAGCCTATATTGGGGTACCTATATGAAACATAACAACACTTCCTGGTTGAAGTGTTGGCAGCCAATCATATTTCAGTAAGTTTTGGGCTACCAGATTTCTATAATTTTTAAACCTAAAAATCTCTGAAACTACTGAATGTATTTACACCGAATCACAAAAAGCAATTTGGTGTAAATCCGTTCAGCAGTTAGGGCTGTAGTTGTGTTCAAAAAATGAAAAATCCCCATAGACTTAACATGGGGAAAATGTGTTTTGGGACCACTTTTTTCCCTCGGTCCCCGCTTGACGGATCACCCCAAAACGTTCAACACAGAAGCTGAACCATAAAGGGGAAGTTTTTTGAAAATTTCCTGAAGATTCGCCAAATTGTGCCAAAGTTGTTGGCAAAACAAAAAATGCTTTTCCTATGGAAACTTTGGTCCTAACTATAACTAACTACTGGCGCTGGATTCGAAACTAGATGTATGAGACACATACTGACATAGGGAATAACAACTACACTATACATTGTAAGTTCATGAGTATTACCAGAACACTTACATTTGTCAAGTCATGTGTGAATTGTTTTTAAATTCCTCAGGTGACTTCCAGAATGACCCCTCCTATAGGTAGGACAGGCATTTGCATATAAACCAAAACTTAAAAAGGACTCACTGACCCTGAGCAAGACTCATTGAAGTTGAAAGGCATTGGTGTTTGTTAATCATTATTAAATTGTGCAGATCACTGGAAGACTGGTGTGCAGCGGTATTTTTTTCTATTGTGTATGTGTGTGTGTATATATATATATATATATATATATATATATACATATATTCCATCTAAATCCTGTAAATTCGGCCAGTAAGGATTCCCTGGCTCCAAACACCTCAGTACCGCAACTCAAATCATTGTTCAGCGCATTTATTTTGACACTGGCAACAAATAATCCCCCAACGCGTTTCGGAGTTTCCTCACTCCTTGGTCACGGGTTAGGTAAATGTGTCATTTCCGCTTCATTTTAAAGAAACAGAGTGTGCGTTTCACATCATAGTTATCGACACTGACAAAATACTTCTTTTGTCGGTTTCAGTATTTGTCAATAAAGAATACATTGAAATGCCTGCTAGTTATTTAAAGCAACATATTTTTCTGTTCGGCCATGTAATTGATAAATTTTGCATAAAACATCACTCTGGCCATATGTTTATATTGGAGAGCTCCCCCGTAATACCAGGATCGCATCCTGTGGCTGTGACAACTTATTCAATTTGTATTTATATTTCCGACATCAAAGTGCTGCCCCAGTGGGCCATCAAGCGGGATCTAGGATTGACATTTACAAAGAATATAATACATCTGAGCCTTTAAAAACACCATAAACTGGAGGTACAAATAATTACCTTCCCATGCTTGTTCAAATTATGTCAACTCTATAGTCTCCTAGATGACGAAAATGTTTAATCAACATAGCAACTAGTTGTGACATAATTTGACCAAGCATGGGAAGGTAATTATTTGTTAGTGTCGATAACTGTGATGTGAAACGCACACTCTGTTTCTTTAAAATGAAGCGGAAATGACGCATTTACCTAACCTGTGACCAAGGAGTGAGGAAACTCCAAAATGCGTTGGGGGATTGTTTGTTGCCAGTGTCAAAATAAATGCGCTGAACAATGATTTGAGTTGCGGTACTGTGGTGTTTGGAGCCAGGGAATCCTTACTGGCCAAATTTACAGGATTTGGATGGAATTGTGGAGGTTCGCTACCTCGCCGCTAACTCCTCGTATAAGCAGGCTTGGGCATAAGTGACTGCTATTGGATGGGATCTTTTTTAATTGCCCTTGCCCGCCTCCGCTGCCGGTCGAAGTTAACCAGCAATAGAAACTGGAAGCAAGCAGAAAGTGATATACTCAAAACGCTCGAAAGCAAGGAACACGGGAGCGAGGAGGTAGGAGTCGGAGGACGCCCGCACCGAGCACCAGTGCCTGACAGGTGAGCAATGAGTATGATGAATGCTTGCGAATGGTTTCAATAAACGCGGATGGCTAAACGAGTCTAAAAGTGACATAGGACTACCGTTCTGTGCTCTTTGGTGAAGTAACAGTGTAAGTACCAATAAGAACTGCACCACTTATTGGTATAATTTACCGCGAGTTCTGACACTAAAAATGGCGGCACTAAGAGATACAAGAAGGAAGGAAGCACTAGAGAGATTATTTACCAAATCGGCTTTGTTTGAGATCGACAACCCGGAAGACAGAAATGAGCAGGGTTTAATACAGAATAAGAAACAGCTTTGGGATAATCTTTGGAAAGCCCTTAAAAAACAACAGTCGAAGTGGTGGGAGGCCACTGCATTGCAAAAGTATATTGAATGCAATAGAGTACCGCGTGGGCTAAGAATATTTATCACCCAACCTTTGAGAACCCTGATCCAAATATGCTTGAGGAATGGATGGCAAATAATCATGAATGTTCAACTGTAATGTTGAAAATTTTGGTCAAGTACGCACAAAAGGACTGTGAGAAACTGAAACAAGAAATTGAGCAGAATACCTCTAAACTCAAGGAACTCTATACACAGGAAGAGTTTGAAATAGAAATGGCTAAAATTGAAACAAGATTACTTAAAGTGGAGGAGGAAATCAAAATGAAAAAACAAAGAAAATTTCACCGGGATGAAATGGATTACCAAAAGGGACAAATCCTAACGTTTGGCAAGAAATTTGACCATTTAAGAACAACTATAGAGAAAACTGTAAGAAGTGAGCAACCATCCACTTCTACAATAGTTGTTGATAAAAATGTGGAACAGAGAACTAACAATGAGATGACACCACGAGAGACAATCGACAACGACCAAAGTGAAAGTGAAATTTCTGTACACTCGGAAATGGCGGGAGTAAAAGCCCGAATTTTAAAGGAATTCGATCTCATGGTCAGAGGAAGAATTAACACCCTGACCGACAAGAGTACTCCAGTGCAAAGAGGTCGTGGTCGAGGAGGCAGAGGAGGAAACAGACAACAAGTGAAAAACCGGGAAGAAAACCCCGTGGGATTATTGACAAGGGGGAAAAAGGCTGGAAAATGAAGAATAATAAGACAGTGGTAAATTTATCGGATTTAACACTCAGTAAATATCAAATGGAGGTCTTAGCTTTGGGTCTCTCATTCTGTCCAACTGCCAATTATAATTATACTGAAAGTCGTATTGATCTTTTTCATTTTGTTAGAAAACTAAAAGTTAGAAAATGGTACGCCACAATGAATGCACAGAAACCTAAGGTACATCAAGCACAGATTAGTATGTTAAACGTCAATGACATTGATGTCCTGCATACTATGCATGAGCTTGAAGGAGAAGCTTATTTTATTGATGATCTTTTTCTAAATTTAGTCAATGATAATATCGATGTTGGTATGAGTGCCTCAAGTGGTTTTAAACCTAAGTCTATCTTTATGCCTCAAATCACCACTGAGGCTATTGACATTTTCGAAAAAGGTTTGATTCAGGAACTTAAACGAATCAGCTTTAAGAAACCAAATAGTACTAAGAACCTTAAAAAAGTACATATTGATGCAATTAAGGAATTGGAGAATAACACAAACATTGTTATTAAAAAATACGACAAGGGGGAAATGTTGTTGTGTGGCCCCTTGAAATGTACCTGAAAGAAGGGATGAAACAGTTGAATGAGACCGACAGATATGAAGCATCATCTAGAAAATGTTATGACGATGCAAATAAAATGTATGTAGAGAAACTGATCAATTGGAAAGACAGAGGAATCCTTGTATGGGATGAATATCAATTTTTATTGCGTAAATTCCCAAAAATTCCAGCACTTTATTTGTTGCCCAAACTTCACAAAGATGTCTCCAATCCACCAGGGAGACCCATTGTCTCATCGAGAGGGAGCATGTTAGAAAGCACATCAAAATATGTTGATTACTTCTTACAACCATACGTACATGCTCTCCCCTCATATGTGAGAGACACTGGAGATTTTTTGAGGTTAATCAAGGATATTGTATGGAATGATGACTATTTCCTAATAAGTTTGGACGTTAATAGTCTATATACGTGTATTCCCCATGATTTGGGAATAGACGCATGCAGACATTTTCTAAAAGGAAGATCATTATCTTACCTTCTGCATACTATGTTAATAGAAATGATCCATATCTGTTTGTCAAACAACTTCTTTCTTTTTTAATAGGTATATAGACAAACCCAGGGGACGGCGATGGGCACTTGCTTTGCCCCCAGTTTTGCGGGGTTGTACCTTGGCTGGTGGGAGATGCAAGTGGTCAATAGCATCAGACAATTCAATAGCCACGTCGTCCTCTGGGTCAGATACATTGACGACATCTTCTGTATTTGGAAGGGCACTCAGAATGAGGCCAACGATTCTATTGTTAACCTGAATGATAACTCGTTAAATTTGACATTCAGTAGCCACATTGATAACGAAACAATTGAGTTTCTCGACTTTAAGCTTACAGTTAAAAAGAATAAACTAGTAAGCCATTTATTTAGAAAAACAACAGCAGGGAACAGTCTGTTAAGAGCTGATATTTGTCACCCAACCTCATTGATTCAAAGCATTCCATATGGTGAATTATTACGAGCCAGAAGAAATTGCAGTACAGAGGAGGGATTCACCAGCAAAATGAATGTCATGACACAAAGGTTCAATGAGAGAGGGTATAGCAATAAAATTGTGCAAAAAGCGATTGAGAAAGTCGTATTTTCAGATCGAAATGAGTTGCTTACCCCCAAACATAAAGAAACTGAAGAACCAAAAATTTGATTCATTACGAGGTACCATAAACAAACATGGGAACTAAAAGAGAGCCTGACAAAATATTGGGAAGTCCTTAGAACGGATTCAGACCTGGCTATACCTATTGGTCTAAATCCAGGAATAACATTTAGAAAGGCAAGAACGTTAAAAGATACTCTAAGTCACTGTTTGCAAATCCTGAGAAAACCAAGAATGAGATCAAAGGCTTCTTTACATGTAACCGATGTAAAGCCTGTAAACACAGTAATAGCTGTAAAACAATAAAATTAGCGGAAGACCAGAAACCTTATGTGATTGACAAACAACTCACTTGTAATACTGAGTATGTTGTTTATGCTTTATTATGTCCATGCAAGAAGGCCTATATAGGAAGCACTATCCATAAGGCGAAAAAGCATGTACATGAACATCTACGTGCCATCCGAAATGACGATAGACAATACCCAATTGCACATCATTTTAAAACCGACCACAATCAAAATTGTAATTTATTGAAATTTGTGGTCCTTGACAGAATCCCAAATCGAGAGAGAGGGGGTAACCGAACACTTGAATTAAGGAGATTAGATTCAAAGATAATCATTAAGTATAATACTCTTCACCCAACAGGATTAAATATGGATGAAGAACTAGCTGTACATTTAGGCTGATTAATAAGTTGAAAATGCTAATCACTATCTCCTTCCTCTGTATAGGTTTTTGCCTTTTTAATATACATGTGTGTTGAAAATTGGATTTTAATCAGTACTTTCTTTGTTGGTTTTGTTTCAGATACAAGAATGCGGAAATGCAGAAGAGCTCTTATATCTCAAACCATGTCAGGCCAGCTATACTTTGTTCATAAAAACGTGGTCATTAGAGTTGTTGTGGAATATAATTGATTTCAGTCTATTCGGCTTAAATATTATTTTTACCCATTAGGGTTGAATTGTATAAGCAGGCTTTGGCATAAGCAACTGCTATTGGATAGGGTATATATACATATATATATTCATAGAAAAAAAACAAAGGTCACAGGGACGTTATAGTTAGGGTAACATTTCACATGCACAAAACCAGAGAAACTCAGCTGTTATATTTAGCTGAGATAACTATAACTCTTGCCCCCGCAATGCACTGCTGATGACATCACATATTACATCACTCATGACATGGCCAGTGACATCACTGATAGGAGTCGCGCACCCCATGTGAAACCAAAAAAAGAGATTTGATTGGTCAAACATCCTCTCATCATTTGACTTGCTAGATCCCACCCTCTTTCTTCCACTTTAGGGTGTGGTTACCAACAGTCAGTCTCATTCTAGGAGAAGCTATTTTGCAGGTGGTTTGGTGTTTATTACATCTTCATTTTGAAAATTTTAAATGGCTGCATCAAAAGACCTGCAAGAGGAGGAGGACCAGACCATCTTCGAGGAGGAGGATGAGCCCCCATGTAAGAAGAAGAAGAGTGTTGTGTGGGAGTTTTCTACGATTCCGGAGGGGATGAAGAAAGTTAATGCACAGAAGGTCACCTGCAAGGTGTGTTAGAAGGTGCTGTCTCGGGGCTCTGAGAAAAAGTATTCCTGCGGCACATCTTCTATGTACAAGCATCTGAGGACGATCCATGCAAACCGTCTTGTGAGAGCAAAATTGACAAGACTGAATACTTCTGAAGGTGGCCAAGATGCTCACTCATCTACTTTAAAACCTGGTGACAAGCTGCAGAGCATTCCACCAACTCTGCCTGATTTCTGCAAAGTTGCACTCTTGTGTCCGAAATGCATAACTGTTTTGAATGTGGGGGAGCAGGTTGTGCAAACAATGCTACACACTATAAACAGCCACCATTGTTAATTTTTTTTGTTCCCGCAATTAGGCACAGTATTTTGTGCTGGTTTTTTGTTTAAATTTTCACTTTAAAAATGTAAAAACACCAAAAAGTGTACAAAATAGTTAAAAAATACAATAAAATATGAAATAGTTTCAAAAAAGAAAAAAATGGTTCTTATGGAATGACCTATTCTGGTTTAAAAAAGAAAAGATATTTGGTGTGTGTACAGATGAGTCAATGCGTAATAAGCATGTGATTGTATGAGTGCATACGTAGAGTGAGTGATTGGATGAGTGCATGGGTAGTGGCTGAATGAATGGGTGGGTGCAAGAGCAGTGTCTGGGTGATTCTATGAGTGCATGGATAGTACATGGGTGAATGAATGAGTGTATGGGTAGTGCCTGGGTGATTGGATGAGTGCATAGGTAGTACCTGGGAGATTGGATGAGTGCATGGTTAATGCCTGGGTGATTGCATAAATGCTTGCGTAGTGCCTGAGTAAATAGATTAGTGTAAGAGTAGTGCCTGGCTCATTTGGTGAGTGCATGGGTAGTGTCTGTGTGATTTCTGTGTGATTGCATGAATGCATGTGGACTGCCTCAATCACTGCATGCACAGTGTCTGAAAGAATCGATGAGTGCATGGGTAGTGGCTAAATGAATAGGTAAGTGCAAGAGCAGTATCCGGGTAATTCTATGACTACATGGATAGTACCTGGGTGAATTAATGAGTGTATGGGTAGTGCGTGGGTGTTTGGATGAGTACATGGGTAGTGCCTGGGAGATTGGATGAGTGCATGGGTAGTGCCTGGATGATTGCATAAGTGCATGGGTAGTGCCTGAGTAAATAAATGAGTGTAAGGGTAGTGCCTGGCTCATTTGGTGAGTGCATGGGTATTGTCTCTGTGATTGCATGAATGCATGTGGACTGCCTCAATCACTGTATGACTGGATGGGCAGTGCCAGAGTGAATCGATGAGTGCATGGATAGTGGCTAGATGAATGGGTGAGTGCAAGAGCAGAGTCTGGGTGATTCTATGAGTGCATGGATAGTACATGGGTGAATGAATGAGTGTATGGGTAGTGCCTGGGTGATTGAATGAGTGCATGGGTTGTACCTGGGAGATTGGACGAGTGCATGGGTAGTGCCTGTGTGATTGCCTAAGTGCATGGGTAGTACTGAGTAAATGTATTAGTGTAAGAGTAGTGCCTGGCTCATTGTGTGAGTGCATGAACAGTGTCTGTGTGATTGGTTGAATGAATGGAGACTGCCTCAATCACTGCATGACTGCATGGGCAGTGCCTGAGTGAATCGATGACTGCATGGGTAGTGGCTGTATGAATTGGTAAGTGCAAGAGCAGTGTCTGGGTGATTCTATGAGTGCAGGGATAGGACCTGGGTGAATGAATGAGTGTATGGGTAGTGCTTAGGTGATTGGATGAGTGCATGGGTAGTGCCTGGGAGATTGGATGAGTGCATGGGTAGTGCCTGGGTGATTGCATGAGTGCATGGGTAGTGCCTGGGTGATTGCATAAGTGCATGGGTAGTCACTGAGTAAATGGATTAGTGTAAGGGTAGTGCCTGGCTCATTTGGTGAGTGCATGGGTATTGTCTGTGTGATTGCATGAATGCATGGGGACTGCTGCGATCACAGCCTGACTGGATAGGCAGTGCCAGAGTAAATTGGTGAGTGCATGGATAGTGGCTAGATGAATGGGTGAGTACAAGAGCAGAGTCTGGGTGATTCTATGAGTACATGGACAGTAACTGGGTGAATTAATGAGTATATGGGTAGTGCCTGGGTGTTTGGATGAGTGCATGGGTAGTGCCTGGGAGATTGGATGAGTGCATGGGTAGTGCCTGGGTGATTATATAAGTGCACGAGTAGTGCCTGAGTAAATGGATTAGTGTAAGGGTAGTGCCTGGCTCATTTGGTGAGTGCATGGACAGTGTCTGTGTGATTGTATGAATGCATGGGGACTGCCTAGATCACTGGATGACTGGATAGGCAGTGCATGAGTGAATTTATAAGTGCATGGGTAGTGACTAGATGAATCGCTGAGTGCAAAAGCAGAATTTGGGTGATTATTTGAGTGTGTGGGTAGTACCTGGGTAAATTAATGAGTGTATGTGTAGTGCCTGGGTGTTTGGATGAGTGCATGGGTAGTGCCTGGGTGATTGCATAAGTGCATGTGTAGTACCTGAGTAAATGGATTAGTGTAAGGGTAGTGCCTGCTTCATTCAGTGAGTGCATGGGTAGTGTCTGTGTGATTGGATGAATGCATGGGGACTGCCTCAAGCATTGCATGACTACATGGACAGTGCCTGAGTGAATGGATGAGTGCATGGGTAGTGGCTACACGAATGGGTGAGTGCTAGAGCAGTGCCTTGGTGAATCCATGAGTGCATGGATAGTACCTGGGTGAATGAATGAATACATAGGTAGTGCCTGGATGGTTGGATGAATAAATGCATTGTGGCTGTTTGGTTGTATAAGTGCATGGGTAGTCCCTGGGTAATTCCATGAGTGCATAGGTAGTGCATGGGTTAAAAGAGGAGTGCATTGGTAGTATCTGGGTGATTGGATGGGTGTATGCATAGAGCCTGAGTGAATGTATGAGTGCAAGGATAGTGTTTGAATGATTTGATGAGTTCATGGGTTGTGTTGTATACAGTAGAGTCCATCCTTTACATTTTAAGCCTATTAGCTCCATAATATGTCTTAAAATACTTCTTCAAATGAGAAGATACCGCTGAACATCACATGCAACATACTATGCTTGTATTTCTCAATAAGTTCTTTCATGCCACAGAACTAGTCAACAAACTGTATCCTCCATGTGATTTCTGTAACTCTGGGCATAACCTGTCATATGTTGCATATCTGTTGAGTTTCTGCATTATTCTAAAACTCAATAAACAGAATTTGAAACAAATGAGAAGATACATCATACTTCAAAACTCTAAAATGTTTAAATATAATAAAAAGCACCTTCGTACCCACCTCTCCTGTATGAGAAGGAGAAACTAATACATATACCTTCTTGAAGACAAATTTTGAGAAAATGTGGTATGAAACAGGCGTATTCTAGTATGTGTAGGCTACTACATCTATTCTGAAACGTGTTGTGAATCTGTTGACTCTAACTTCAAAACTATGTAATTTAACATAGAGGTGCACAAATCTTATCAGTTATACTAGAGTATTGAGTCACAAAAGCTGTTATCTAACTATGCATCTCAAAAGTCATTGGATAGAAATTTCAATACACACCTGCCCTGTATAATGAGGAGTAAATAACTTTTAA
The DNA here is from genome assembly GCA_963921515.1 of Calotriton arnoldi. NCBI lineage: Eukaryota > Metazoa > Chordata > Amphibia > Caudata > Salamandridae > Calotriton > Calotriton arnoldi. The sequence continues at coordinate 501,651 of CAWUFW010007305.1, read as the reverse complement.
TAAAAGCACTTATATTAGTTTATGCACTTTTGTAAAAAGTAAGGGTGATACTGCTCCTCAGAAATATAATGATACTTTTCAAATAGTGTAAAGGATGAACAATATTTATCTTAGAAACACATAACATATAATTACATTTTAAACATTTTTCCAGGTTATCATGCATATTGTATTATGTATTCTTACCTTCCAAGTAATTTGGAACATCATTCAGTAAATCTATTTCACATTAGTAATATTCTAAACAGTTTAAAAACTTTTTTCAAACTTCAATAGTAGCTACTATAAGAAGAAAAAGAAGAAATGTTATTCAATAATGATATATTAGAGAAATTATAGAATTGTATTTTTAGAACACAAAATTAATGTAGAATTACATAAGATTTTCAATTTCCTTTTTGCTGTTCTCAGATTGCACATAACTTCACCATACAAAGTGATTTCAATGTACGATCGTCATTAAACAGCGGGGAAAAAAACAATCAAATTGATTGTCCAAAAAAAAAAAACAGTAAAGAACATCATTATTAATGTGTAGCTATGCATTCGCTTTTCTGTATTTTCTTAATCAGTTCTTTCATCTACATTAACTCTATCATTTATCAAAAATACATTTCACAAAATGTATAATCTCATTTACAACTGCTACAATATAGACAACAAATATATAACTGTTGCTTTTAAACACAATTTTCCAAATGTAATATCAATTAGGGCAAATAATAATCCGAACTCTGTTTACAAACACCAAGAGTTTCCAGTGCTGTCTACATTCTCTTCACATCTTCCCCAATAGGCCGAATGATATACTCAAAACTTTGGCAGCAGAAATAACATATAAGAATTAGGTAATTCATTAGGCAATCTAGCTTTGAAGTGGGCATCATTGCACAGTGTCCATCCTTTATTAGACTTGAAATAAACAGTATAGTGTCCAGATATTGTAGTAGGTCCATCATGGAAAATAATAGCCACTGCTCTAAAAGTGCTTCCTGAAATAGATATTTGACTTCTTCCATTTGCTCTACAACGTTGTAGCATTAAAATGAGATATTTTCCAAATCTTTCTATATGTAATGTAGACAACATCTCTGATCTACAATGTGAACATCTCTTATCTTAATGTGCTGTTTTTATCAGTTTGTTAAAAGGTACTGACATGCAGTCTGGTATTGATAAGTATAGGAATTGTTCTGTTTCTAATTGAGTGGTAGAAGTAAATGAACACTCTTCACACTTATGATCCCATCTGTAACTTAGTCCAAATAAGTTTTCAATGTGTATTCCTTCATGTTCTAATACTCCAAGCATAAGCATTAGAAATTCTGTTGCATCTTGTTGTATGTTGAGAGTAAATGTCAATGAACCAGTACATATTTCTAAAAGATGCCGAATGCCAGAAGCAGTATGCATTATACTTCTGTCAATTACCAACTGTTGAAATACATGTTGTAGTACAGAACAGCATTTTCTCAATTTCCCATGATTTCATGATGAAGATGTTGTAGATAAAAGACAATATTCAGACTCACATTAGCATAACAGTTAATACCTGAACTGTTTTCCAACTGGTATCCTACAATGTCATCAACACTTTCCACTTTTTTTCTTTACGCCTTCAACTTTCTCTTCAAATGTTTTCTTTTTTGAACCTCAGTTGAATGTTTGACATATTTCCATTTTGGACACATTACAAGTTTCTCATATATAGGATATTCACCTAAATCAGAACCATAAAGTCTTCTTAAGCAATTGTACTCTCTTACACAATTTGCATCAGCAATAAACTTTTACTCACCAAAATCTATCAAATACAAACCAGACAATGGTCTTACTCGAGACAAAGCAACGTATGCCATTCCCTCTTTGAACACCATATTTCCAATATTTACAAAAGCTCTGTCTATACTTAAACCTTGTGATTTATGAATAGTTAGTGTATATGCTAGAGACAGAGGAAACTGTTGTCTGCGAACATACAAGTCTTTTAAAAGCAAAAAACGTACAACACAATGCCCAATCAGTCTTACCTCATCAATCTGATCAAATTTTATAATCAAAAATTCTATTCCATCTCTATTTTGAAAATTTACAAAATCAACACCTTTTCCCATTGCTCCATTTACTAACCCTTCTTCTACATTCACATTACGCCGCAAAATTGCTCTACAGTTTTTACATACATGTAGTTTTTTCTAATCCTGCAGTTTTAGATACAGACTTTTCCAAAGAATCTAATGTAGCCTGTAATTTCTCAGTAAGAACAATTGTCACTCCCTGGTGTTCAATTTTGTCAATAGCTTTAATTTCCACAGTTTCTTGTTTTTCCAGTTTGAGAAGTTGTTGATTAAATGAAGAGCAATCTTGCAGTGTAGGCATTAGACAAACTATAGATTTGTTTTCTACAAGCATATTGTACATTAGTTCAGCTGCTGTTTCTCCAGTTGTAAACAAGTTCCTTAGTAGTCGACTTTCTAAAGCTTATTTTCCATGTTCTGACAAGACACCAATTCTTATGTCTTTAAGAATATTGCCATAATCTTCATCACCTGCTTGTCGCATATTCTTAACAAGTTCTTTATATTCAAAGTTTAACCAAATATTAACATTCCCAATCCTTCCCAAAGATTTCCTTGTGTCATCATGGAGAAGAGTTTTAAAAACAGGTTCTCCTTTTACAGGAGTAAGTTGTAGTAAGTCTCCAAATACAATTAAATGTATTCCTCCAAACAGAACTTCGTAATCTGTTTTTAAAATCTGTTGCATTCTCAAGTGTGCAAAGGCAAGCATTAAGTTTGAGACCGTGATCACCTCATCAATGATTAAAAGTTTATTTTCCTTAGTACTCTTGAGACTTCATAATAAGATTCTCCAGATAGCTTCTGATATTCCAATTTATTATCATGTTCAACAGGTAGCATAAGTAATCGATGTAAAGTAATACCTTTAATGTTGTGTGCTGATAATCCAATTGGAGCTGTTACAACACAAGATAAATATGATTCTGTGGTTTTGTGTAGATAACTGGTCAAAACTTTAATTAAGAAACTTTTTCCTGTTCTAGCTTGACCACTAATGTGCATTAGATTAGGTTTAAATGATGAACATTGGCATTCCTTTTTTTCATGCAGAAAACCATGTTTTACCTGTTGTTTGATTTGTAGATATATTTCTTTTTGTTCAATATTTCGTTGTTCCTCTAACTTTCCCAACTAAATAATATCCTGTTGTGCTTGTTGCATTGCAGTTTCTACCTCATTCATGGCTATTGCTGCTTCATTTTCAATAATTCGTTGTCCTAGAGTACTGGTACTCATAGTACGGCCGGCGGGCCGCCAGCGGCCCAGCAGGCCTTCATTGGCGGCCCACGGACCTTGCCTTGCAGTTTCCACGGCCCGCAATAAACACAGAAGTTGACGGCAGGAGCATACGTAGTGAATACGTTTTAAATAGGTATTCACTACGTATGCTCCTGCGGCCTTCTTCTGTGTTTACTGCCGGCCCCTGTGACGTCAGGGCACCTTCGGAAAGCTTCACAAAAGGCCCTTTAAAAGTCAGCTGTAAGCGCTTTCACAGCTGACTTTTAAAAGGGCCTTTTGGGAAGCTTCCTAGTTTGGAAAAAGACAGATAAAGGCACAGAGACAGATAGAGGCGCAGAGACAGATAGAGGCGCAGAGACAGCTAGAGGCAGAGAGACAGATAGAGTCAGAGAGACAGATAGAGACCGAGACAGATAGAGACAGGGACAGGGACAGATAGAGACAGGGTCAGAGATAGAGCCAGGGACAGAGATAGAGACAGGGACAGACAGGGACAGACCGGGACAGGGACAGACAGAGACAGGGACAGACAGATAGAGACAGAGACAGGGACAGACAGACAGATAGAGACAGAGATTGGGACAAATAGGGACAGACAGATAGAGACAGAGACAGGGACAGACAGGGACAGACAGATAGAGACAGACAGAGACAGGGACAGACAGAGACAGGGACAGACAGACAGGGACAGACAGATAGAGACAGAGACAGGGACAGACAGAGAAAGGGACAGACAGAGACAGGGACAGACAGATAGAGACAGGGACAGACAGATAGAGACAGGGACAGGGACAGACAGATAGAGACAGGGACAGACAGATAGAGACAGGGACAGACAGAGACAGGGACAGACAGATAGAGACAGAGACATGGACATGGTCGGACAGGGACAGACAGACAGATAGAGACAGAGACAGGGACAGACAGGGACAGAGACAGACAGATAGAGACAGAGACAGGGACAGACAGAGACATGGACAGAGACAGATAGAGACAGAGACAGGGACAGACAGAGACAGGGACAGACAGATAGAGACAGAGACCGGGACAGACAGAGACAGGGGCAGCCAGATATAGACAGAGACAGATAGAGACATAGATAGAGACATAGACAGATAGAGGGATAGAAGATAGAGGGATAGAAGATAGAGAGATAGAAGATAGAGAGACATAGAAGATAGAGATAGAGAGAGATAGAGACATAGAGAGAGATAGAGATAGCTAGAGAGAGATAGCTAGAGACAGATAGAAAGAGATAGCTAGAGAGAGATAGAGAGAGATAGATAGCTAGAGAGAGATAGAGAGAGAGATAGATAGAGAGAGAGAGAGATAGAGAGAGATAGAGATAGAGCGAGATAGAGAAAGATAGAGAGAGATAGAGCTAGAGATAGAGAGAGAGATGTGTGTATGCCGGGTCTAGTGGCTCAGTGGACGAATGCGTCCGCTGCAGGGGCCTGTGTTCAACCTCATGGTCACAGTTTTTTTTTCTTGCCCTATCCCCGCCCCCCTCCCCCACTGACCCCGCCCCCACCGGTGCGGCCCTCGGCCACAAACCACACTCTAAATTTGGCCCCCGAGAGAAAGTTTGTGAGTACCCATGTCCTAGTGGATCTTGACTCAATGGACCAGAACTTTGACTGCCTTGTGAACTTTCTATAGCTGGTTTAGCTGCAATAGTACTTTTTTGTTCAAACTCATCATTTCACATTTGTAGATAAGTTGGAAAAATTGTGCACTGAATGCTGTCTTTTGTTGCATTAAACAAATCTTCATAGCAGTCAAAATCTCCAAGTAATTCTGTTTCACTACGCCAAGGCTTGAACAGTTGCAGAAGTGCTAAATAGAAAAATTCTCTATTATCTGCACTATCACAAGTCAGTTTTCTGTGATCAATAAGATTCCCTTTGATATGTTTCACTAGATCTCCATCACATCAAATATCTTTCTTCTTTTGTATTTTGTCCAATATTCTTTTTAAACGTATAGTGCTGAACAATTTCATACAAACATAGGTTTTCAAGATGTGGACTCCTTTTGAGATAGTATGTATCCAACATATCAGTTTTAACAATATCGGTACTTTCTGGTTAAGACTGTGAAGTATTCGATTTCTTGTAAAGATTTCAAAACTCTATTTCGTGTGGAGTCAAGACCCAGACTTACCTAAATGATTCCTCTTGACTTTGAATATAAGCTGGCTGAGCTCAAACGATCCGAACATTCAAAGGATCCAATCTCTCTATGGGAAAGCATTTTCAAGCTTAATCTGTACAATTTTTTGCTAAGACTCTGCTCTGCTGAAATTTCTTACCACATTTCTTTCATCTCTGTCTTTTCAGATTTTGTAATATATGATGTAACATAGCGAGCAACAGCAATTGAATTATCTGCAACATAGTGAATATCCATGCTTGCATTCCACATTTTCAAAATAACTGGAATGTAGTCATTAATGTACTTTGGAGCTTCTGTTCTTTTTAAGTTGTATGTATTCTTGGGAGATTTCTGAGTTATTGTATGTCTTACTGCTGACAAAAAACTATTTACTCTTTCTTTAGAAATTATGGAATGTGGGAATCCAAAACGACATGTTGTATAAAATTTCCCTTTACACATTTTAGTCAGCAGTATTTCCCACATCAATGACTTTGAAACCGTAAAACTTGTCTCAAGGTTTTTTCTCTTCCATCTCTAGGAATGTCACATGTAACATACTGTTCAATGAAAGACAAAAGAGTTTCATCAGTATCATTTCCACATTTGGTGCATTCTTTATCCATAATATCATGTGTATATGAGGAACACCTCTGGCTTGGTACTTTTTTCGCCAAAAGAAATCAGTTAGTTCTCCAAGAGGTGGAATGATTTTATTGCAGATAAATACCATCATAGCTTGAACCCTATGATTAAAATACCTGCAGACATTTACAGGATACAAGGAACAGACCTTTCCAGGTGTCTTGAATTCAATATTTTTGACATTTGAATTTGCTTCTCGTAGAAATTCAAGTAAATCTTCCCACGCACATTCAGCACAGCTAAGTGTTACAAACCATGTAGTTGTACCTAAGTTTCTTAATATGAATTTAAGTTCACCGTGACGATGATACCAATATTCATTGGTACCACGTTGACATGCAATCAAATTAATTAACTGAGATTCTAAATTTTCATCTCTTTGTTGAACTTTGTCCATGAATTCTTTTGCAGAAACATGTTGAAGATAAACTCCTATTTTTGATATGTGGTTCACTGCATATGAAAGTGTAGACAAATCACATTCAAACAGAAGATGAAATATATATGGAATGCTCTGTCAAAATCTTATATCTTCAGAGTACAATCTTGTTGAGCGGTATTCTAAAGCTGGAATCCGTACAACTCGTTCATCAAATCGTCCACCTTCCCCAGTGGGAAATAGCTGTGGAACACAACAAGCTTCTAAACTTTTTTCTCATACACTCATGGGAGTTCCCTTTGTTTCCTTCATTTGAAATAATTCAATACTGTTTCCTATGATTTCTTTTGAATGTAGAGGATGTATAGTATAATGTTCATAAATCTCTTCACTCCTGGACTTGTCCACTTTTTTTATTTGGCCAGTTGACATTAGTGATTCATCTTCTAAGCAAATTACTTCTTCATCAACATTAACATTCTTATTAAAAAATATTATTCTCTACCAGGTACAATGTAGCCTTCTGAAGTTTAGTAACATCTACAAGCTCTTGCCAGATTTTTTGACTCTTTGTTGGTACCCCATTTACTAGAATAACTACTGGCTCATTTTCCTCCCTGTCTACACCAACATTTTCAATGTTTTTCTTAAAATCTTAAGGTAAGCACACAACTCTTCCTTTCAGACCTCTCTGTAAATATGTTGGTGGCAGCTTACCTGTTTTAGGCTCCAAATGAACTATGGCCTGAAATGGGTGTACAGATTGAATAAGAATAGACTCATATGCATTTAAATCTGCCAGTTCCTGAGGAATAGGTACCAATTCTAAGTTGTTATGTACTGCTCTAGCTGGCATTTTGTTTTCTTCTAATTTGTTATGACAGTATTTACAAATAACTTGATCAATAGCCAACTCAAACTGACCTTCTACCAACACATACGCACCAAATTGCTGCCACTTATCATTGTTTTCCTTTTCACTTTTTAAATAGAAATCAACATTCCTCGTTTGACTTCTATAGTGAGTACGTCGACAACAAATACAACAAATACAAACGTAGTCTGGTTTTTCAGACGAAACTGTGTTAAACTTTGTAATTTCTTCTGCAAACTCATCAATACTAATCTCTTTCCCGTGTTCTTCAACACCTACACTCAACACCTACACTTATCAAACTCTCACTTATCAAACTCTCACTTTCTCTACACTCCTCTTGTGAACCAAAAAAATGAAACTGTATATCATTACAAACTTTTTGTACATCTGACACTGAACCGTGCAAAAGAGCTGTGTTCATTTTACTTAAACATAATGCTGGAGTTTTTACATAGTAGAGTCTCCTTACTAACGTCCGCATTTCAAAGTGGTGTACAACTAACATTCTTAAATGATGAAAAGTACTTTGGCACACTTTTCTCGAAAGACAAGCCAAAGAATGACGTTGTAACTTAGTATATTTTCTTTTTTTACATGAATCTAGTCCTTGTAAAATCCTAATCTTCTATTTAACACTTTTTTTTGCATACTCTCGTAAAAAATTCATAATATGTCAATAGATTCCAGTCGAATGCTGCAAATACTGCTACAATCCCACTTATATACAGGAGCTTGTGTATGCCTCCCTTGAACTTCTTCAGCTATTACCTCTTCCACATTCCTAACAACCATTTTTTCTTTTGGAATGGGAAAACCATCTTTCAGCTCATAGCATCTACCACTTGTATCAACTGTGTGTACTAATGTGTTCTCTTTAAAATAGCTTTCTTCATTAAAGAAAGGCTCAGTACTCGAAGTGTGTTTCCATTCTCCAGTAAAAGTTTTATAAAAGTTACTTCTATTAACAAGTCTTTTTATTTTGCATTTCTCTTTCATAAACACCATTTTTTATCCAATGTTCTCATTCTCTTCAACATTAATATAAATAATTTTCGTTTCAATTCAAAACAAAGCACTATCTACTACACTTTCAATATGTTGCTTTTTCTTATACGCTGCTGATCTTCTTTTATAGTTTTGGCAATCTTTTAATACATTTTGAATTACTCTACTTCTAAACATTTGTTTATGTATCTCCTTATATGGTTTCTGCCTTCTTATAATATGTGTTGTTTTCCCATAAACCAATGTTTTTTTACCATTACCATTCTTTTTCTTCTGGTTTGTTGTAAAACGTTTCTTTTTGCTTTCAGTATTATTGACTTTTTAAAATCTTTGTACAACTTTTTTAAGAAACTGTTTAGTGCTCTTACCAGAAGAGATTTTATCCTGAGTAACAGTTTGGGCTTTTTCTAATGTACTCATTTTACTTTTTTTGAGTAGTACTGTTTTCTTTGTTCTCTTCCCTTTTCATGTTTTCTTGCCATCTTCAATTTGTGATTCAAATATAATAATTTCTAAAAAACAGTTTCAAAAGTTTGTTACATCAATTAACAATTTTAAATAAATTACATATCAACATTCATAATAACCACTAAGAAATTACTTACAATTACATTGCTATTCTCTTCATAACAAATAAAAAAAAAGAAGTGCAGAAATTAGCAAGGGAACTGAGAATGAGAAAGAAAGGTGCAGAAAGAAAAAAAAGGTGCAGAAAGAGCCAAAAGAAATGAACAAAGAAGCAACTCAGGTACATAAAAAGATGCAAGAGAAGTGCAGAGAGAGGCAACAGAGGTGCAGAAAGATGCAATAGGGGTGCAGAAAGAAGCAACAGAGGTGCACAAACATGCAAGAGAAGTGCACAAAGAGGCAAGAGATGCAGAAAGATGCAAGAGAGGTGCAGAAAGAGACACGAGGGAGCAGTAAAAGGCAAGAGGGGTGCAGAAAGAAGCAAGATAGGTACGGAAAGAAGCAAGACAAGTGTATAAAGAAGCAACAGAAGTGCAAAAAAAACAAGCAAGAGAAATGCAGAAAGAGGCAAGAGAAGTGCAGAAAGAGGAAGAAATGTGCAGAAAGAGGCAAGAGAGGTGCATAAAGAGGCAAGAGAGGTAAAGAAAGAGGCATCAGAGGTGCAAAAAGAGGGAAGAAGGTGGCAGAAAGAGGCAAGAGGATTGCAGAAAGAAGCAAGAGCGGTGTAGAAAAAGGCAAGAGAGGTGCAGGGGTGGGAAAGAGGTACAGAAAAAGGCAAGAGAGAATCAGAAAGGGAAAAGAGACATGCAAAAAAATAGCAAGAGAGGTGCAGAAATTGGCAAGAGAGGTGCAGAAAGAGGTGAGAGAGGTGCAGAAAGAAGTTAGGGAGGTATAGAAAGAAAAAAGAGGGGTGCAGAAAGAGGCAAGAGAGGTGCAGAAACAGGCAACAGAGGTACAGAAAGAGGGAAAATGAGTGCAAAAAGAGGCAAGAGGAGTGCAGAAAGAAGCAACAGATATGCAAAAAAGGCAAGAGAGGTGTAAAAACGGACAAGAGACGTGCAGAAAGAAGCAAGAGACGTACAGAAATTGGCAAGAGAGGTGTAGAAAGAGGTAAGGGAGATGCAGAAAGAGGCACGAGAGGTGTACAAAGAAGCAAGAAATATGCAAAAAGAAGCAAGTGAGCTGCAGAACCAAGCAAGTGAGGTGCAGAAAGAACTAACAGAGGTGAAAAAACAACAAGAGAAGTGCAGAAAGAGTCTAGAACAGTTCACAAAGAGGCAAGAGAGGTGCAGAAAGAGGGATGGAGAGTGCGAAAGAGGCAAGAGAAGTTCAGAAAGAAGCAAGTGAGCTGCAGAAAGAAGAAACTGAGGTGCAGAAAGAACTAAGAGAGGTGCAGAAAGAGGCAAGAGAGGCATAGAAAGAAGCAAGAGAAATATAAAAAAGAGACAAGAAAAGTGCAGAAAGAGGCAAGAGAAGTGCAGTAAGTGGCAAGAGAGGTGCAGAAAGTGGTAAATAGGTGAAGAAAAAGGCTAGAAAGGTACAGAAAGAGACAAGAGAAGTCCCGAAAGAGGCAAGAGGGGTACATAAAGAGGCAAGAGAGGTGCAGAAACAGGCAAGAGAGGTGCAGAAAGAGGGGAGAAGAGTGCAGAAAGAGGCAAGAAGACTGCAGAAAGAATCAACAGAGGTGCAGAAAAAGGGAAGTGAGGTTCAAAAAGAGGCAAAGAGGTGTAGAAAGAGGCAAGAGGAGTGTAGAAAGAAGCAACAGAGGTTTAGAAAGAGCCAACAGAACTGCACAAAAAAGCAAACGAGGTTCACAAAGAGTCAAGACAAGTACTGAAAGAACTAAGAGATCTCCAGAAACTTAAAGCACCAATCCTTCCCATGTCACTGTTGTAAGTCTCACCATATTCCTGATAGCATGCATGCATGTGTCTATGCCTTTTGCTTGTGGCATCAAACATAAAAGAAGCATACAAATAGTGGTATACTTGTGTTTCAGACATCTAGCATCTTCAGATGCATAACATGTGTGAGAATATATGTACAAATAGACACATACCTCAGTCATGAGAGCACGCAGACCTTTAAACTTGACTCAGTGCACTTCCCATATCAAACAGAGACCTACATTTATATACCCTACTTCAAGTATACCTTTCCACAGACTCATACAAAATAGCCTAATCACTAATCCCTCTGCTAACATCCTTTAAACCTCACTTTTCTGCTGCACCTTCATTTTTCACCGACTGCTCAGAATGTTAGACCTACCAAATTTAAAACAGCAATCCTTCCCATGTTACTGTTGTAAGTCTCACCATATTCCTGAAAGCATGCATGCATGTGTCTGTGCCTTTTGCTAGTGGTGTCATACATAAAAGAAACTTACAAATAGTTGCATACCTGTTTCACACGTCTAGCATCTTCAGATGCATAACACGTGTGAGAATTCATGTACAAGTAGAGACATACCTCAGTCACAAGACCATGCAGACTTTTTAACCTGACAGACTGCACTTCCCATTTCAAGCAGACACCTAAATTTATTTGGCGTACTTCAAGGGTACCTTTCCAGAGACTCATACAAAGTACCCTAATCACTATTCCCTCTACTAACATGTTTTAAAGCTCACTTTTCTTTTGCAGCTTCAGTTTTCACCGACACCTGAGAATGTTGGGCCTACCAAAATTTTAAAAAGCAATCCTTCCCATGTCACTGTTATAAGTCTCACCATATTCCTGAAAGCATGCATGCATGTGTCTATGCCTTTTGCTTGTGGCATCATACATAAAAGAAACATACAAATAGTTGTATACCTGTGTTTCACACGTCTAGCATCTTCAGATGCATAACATGTGTGAGAATACATGTACAAGTAGAGACATACCTCAGTCACAAGACCACCCAGACCTTTACAATTGACAGACTGCTCTTCACATTTCAAGCAGACACTCAAATTTATACGGCATACTTCAAGTGTACCTTTCCAGAGAATTCTACAAAGTACACTAATTATTAATCCCTCTGCCAACATGTCTTAAACCTCACTTTTCTGCTGCAGCTTCATTTTTCACTGACTGCTCAGAATGTTAGACCTACCAAATTTAAATCGGCAATCCTTCCCTTGTCACTGTTATAAGTCTAACCGTATTTCTGAACGAATGCATGCATATGTCTGTGTCTTTTGCTAGTGACATGATACATAAAAAAACATAGAAATACTTGAATATCTGTATTTCAGACCGCATACTCTAAATTTATGTAGAAGAAAGTGTATGTATTCCTTTCTGATCATAATACAGGGAACATGGTTATAGAGTTATATAGACTGGGATATAGTTTAATACATCTTTCAATATGAATTAAACATCAGTTTTCTGTACTACTTTCATTAAAGACTCAGGAAGCACACATATTACTATGCACAACCTATTTCAATCTTCATTTCAGTACAATAAAACAAACTACAATACACTTTCATACATTTGGTAACATATTTATAACATCACACTTCTCTAATACTTTGCAATCTTTATAAATAATGCTTTTCAAAGTTAAAAATATTTCTACAAAGACTGAAGCACTACTATGCAATACATAACACACCTTACAAATTTGTAACTCACCTCTCAAATAGTATTGCAGAATATGAAATATCGGAAACTCATAAAAGATTTTCTTTCCCACACAATAAATGTGATGCACCACTCTCAACGAGTTAAAACCAGTAATGGCAAACTTTCCCTCTCAATCAAAATGCTTCCTTTGTTATTTCAAATTCTGAAACCCATTTCTATTGGTTAGACATAGTAACCCTTTATTAGTTTCTTCTAAAAGTGCCTAATCTGGTTCGTTAAATTACTGGAGTCAGGGCCGCAGTGTACTGTCGAGATAGAGCCGCGAACCCTTACGGGAGTTCAAAAACCTATTTCCAATAATACTAGTATTATTTTTTAACAACACACCACTTCTAAACATAGTACTGATTTTGGAAAACTTACTTTAGTAGCATATCACTTATATATAAGTTAGCATTTCATATTTTAAAACCACAGTTAAGTTTCAACCCTTCCCCCATTCTGTTTAAACCTAGTTTCCATAGTAACACTTTCTGCAACATTCAGCTGTACCAGAAGGTCGCAAGTTCACCATATTTTGAAGTTTAGCACATTAGCTTACAACTGCAAATAGCAGGTGTGGTTGACTTTTGCAAAATATTACCTTATCCTATCTACTGTACCTTTCAAACATTTTTCAATAACCAATCAGAAACATGCTTGTTCAGGAAAGTATTATGCATCCTATTTTTTAAGTACACAATGATTATGACCAACCAATCAGTTATCTGCTTTTTCTAAAACAGCACCATCTCCATCATTTTAGATACCTCTCATTCCACCAACTGACTTACTCAGCTATAGACGTCTTTTGATTCCTTCCACACATCCCTTCAAAATGCTTACAGTATGGATTGTAGGCCACAGCTATGTTTTCTGGGGCAACAAGTATGCTGAATATAGAGGTATTGACAAAGACCTTTGTTTGAAAATTGTGGATATTAAATGGTTTCCACAGAGAGGATTAAAGTGCCACCAATTGATGCCTTTGGTTAAAACCTTTTTGCATCTCCAACCCCCTGACCTCATGATTGTGCACTGTGGTAGCAATGACCTAGGCACATTGACTGAGGTAGGGCTGGAAATCCTAATGAAGGATACCTTTGCACAACTGACGTTGCTTTTCCCCCTTGTCTTTGTGTACTCTAACATATGCCAAATACAGAAATGGAAGTGGTCAGATCAATTCTGTCCACAGATTGAGAAGGCTAGGAAGAATGTCAATCAAGCTGTTTCTGCTTACCTCAGAGACCACAGCATGGGCTCCATCTATAACAACAATCTACATTTTGATATGCATGACATCTACAGAAGTGATGGAGTTCACTTTAGAGATGAAGGGAACAGAGTGTTTCTCAACAACCTTAAGCTGTGCATCCGCACTTACATGTAGCTCCAACAAAGTCATAATGAACACAACAGCTCTTGTTAGAGCCACCCTATAACCTAACAGTGAAACTTATTTATTTTTTTAACATACATACTCTTTTTAAATATTTTCCGGATTCGCGAACCCATCACGAATTTGCAAAACAAAAGCACAAATTCAATGTACTACAACACATTTCCCTTTTCAAATGTAACTTTTAATTTTTATTTTTTTATATTATTTCTTACTCTATCAATTTTAGATGATTATTAACTTAAATCTCACTAGCTCTATAAAAGAGTTCACAAATGCAACACTATCTTCTGACTTATCCTTTTGATAAATTCACTCCATCGGTACAGTCGGCCTTCTCCTCTGGCATGAGAGCTATCTCAAACTGGATGAAGAGCAACTTCCTCCAATGTAATGTTGGGAAGACGGAGATTCTGCTCTTCGGAGATGCCCCCTTATTATGGACTCCTGAATGGTGGCCTGCCGATCTTTGTGCTCCCCCGCCCCTAAATATCTTGTTAAGAACTTAGGCATTCGTCTGGACCAAGCCCTTACTCTGAAGGAGCATGCTGCTCAGACAGCTGGCTCCTGTTGCCATACACTGGGCTTACTCCGCCGAGTCTTTCCCTTGCTCCCCGATTCAACTCGGAAGACTCTGACTCAGGCACTTATATTAAGCCGTCTGGCCTACTGCAATGGTCTGCTGGTCTCCGCTAATGAGGCCTCGCTTGGCAGACTGCAGGTAGTCCAAAACACTGCGGCGCGATTGGTCCTTAATGCCCCTTCCAGGACTGCCTCCCGTCCTCTTCTTTGTCAGCTTCACTGGCTCCCAATACGCGAACGGATAAAGTTCAAAGTTTGCTGCACTATCCATAAGGCTTTATTCAACCTCGGCCCCACCTATCTTTTGGAGAAATTCACACCTTACCTGCCTTCCAGGTCTCTTTGCTCAGGATCTAAGTCTCTTCTTGTGGTTCCCCGAGTCAGGAAAGCTAGACTGGGTGGGAAGGCCTTTTCCCATCTTGGCCCCTGCTATTGGAATAAGCTCCCTCTGCACTTGAGGCAGTGCCCCGATCACCTACAATTCAGAAAGCAGCTTAAGACTACTCTCTTCTGGCTCTGATTTTGCTGTAGTTGCTCTACTTCCCTGCTGCCCGTCCGAAGCGCAGAGATAGCCCTTCGGGGGTCGATTCAGGCGCTATATAAATAAATAAATAGAATAAATGTAAAAAAAATTATATACTATTTAATTATTTATTTAAGGTGGATTCGCGAATCCACTGCAACATTCCACTGGGGGCTGCGCTGAGAGCCACGATAGGGTTGCGACTCCTACCACGAGAGAAAAAAAGAATATTTAATGCCCCCCACTTACACAGGCTGATTTCGGGCCTGGGGACACCATCCCCCGGGGCCCTGCCATTTTTAAATTGTTTTTAAAGAAGAGGGGCCTTGTGGCCCCCTTCCCTTGGCCACCTTTTGCCCAGGGGGCCCCATCCCCTGGGACATGGCCATCTTTTAACAGACCTCGAGGGGAGTCTGAAGGACCCTGAGGTCCCAGCCAGCTCCCGCCTCCTGCGGGAGCCGGCATTGCTTTTTACGCCCAGGGAGCTGTTGACATGCAGCTCCCTGAAGGTAAAGAGCAAACTGCTCCACTGTGAACAAGTGAGAGCAAAATGTTGTTCACATTAGAGCACTTATTTGCTATGGGATGGTGGGAGCAGTGCTCCCGTTATCCAATAACAAACTGCAATGTCTCGGGAGTGGGCACCCCGGAACATTGCTGGAGCTGGCCCTGGGGGGGTGGCGGTACCCAGGGCCATGGAGGGCTTCTGGAGGGGGGCCGCGCAGCCCCCCTCCCATCATCTTGAATGCCCGGGGAGGTGGTGGTCCTGGGGCAGTGTATGGGGACTCGAGCTCCCCCTCACTACATTTCTAAAGAGAGCCCCAGGGAGGTGGCGGTCCACGGGGCTGCGAGGGGGCCGTGTGGCCCCCGCATTTAATGATCATAGCCCCGGGGAGCTGGCGGTCCCCGGGGCTGGGTGGGGCAGGCAGGAGCCTCCCCCATGTGTTTTTTATTACAAAAAAGTCCTGGGGAGGTGGCGTTCCCCAGGGCTGGTGGGGCCCACGTGGCCCTTGTCTACAATGAATATCGCCCCAGGGAGGTGGTAGTCCCCGCATCTATTTAAATATTTGCCCCAGGAACTGGCCCACTAAGGGGCCTAATTAAGTTTTTTTTTAACATTTTTGGTGGGATTCGAGAACCCTACGTGAATCCCGCCGAATTGTTTTAAAAAAAAAAGCTTTTTGGGCCCTGGGGGGTCCCTGTGAGCCCCCTGAGCAGGCCTAGGGGGTCAGGGTGTTTCTATCCTGCCCTCTTTTCTTGTTTTTTTACCTTTTTTCTTGTGACTCAGTTCAACCGAGTCACAAGATGGCTGCCTGGTTTGAAGTGTTGGCAGCCAATCAGATTGCAGGCACGAGATCGAGAGGGTTCACGGATCCCCCGCATCCCCAGTTGTATATCTGTAAATATTTAATTTTCTCAAAAACTGCTGAACGGATATACACCATTTAACAAAAAGAGTGCACTCTAGACCGGGAGCTACCTTTCTGCCAAATTTGATGTCATTCCGTTCAGCAGTTTGCGCTGTAGCTGCATCCACAGTTTCCTATGGAAATTAACATGGAGAAAATGCATTTTAGGACCCCCCTTTTTTCTCGGCCCCCGCTTTACGAATCACCCCAAAACTGTTAAGACAGCAGCTGACCTGAGCGCCCCATTAGTTTTGAAAATTTTACGAAGATTCGTCTAACGGCACCAAAGACATTGGCAAAAGAAATAATGCTTTTTGAATAGAAACAAGGTCCTAACTATAACTACCTACTGGCGACCGCCAGTAGGTAATAGTGCATGATATGTATATACTCCTTTACTGTAATCAGTGTCAGACTCACTGATTTCACGAGGAACCGCTGGTAATTTCACTTTTGAGTCCTTGCATGTTTTTTTTAAAGCATCAAAAGACATTGTTCACCAGACAATCCAACAGTGACACCAAGCAAGGCAATCAGAAAAAGGCAGCTGAAGAAACTAGGCTTATATTGACATTTAGCAAACAGGAGCGGCAAATAAGAACTATTATAAGGAAACAATGGCCATTGATTTCAAGTGACCCTACCATTGGCATGTTACTTCCAAAGAAACCAGCAATAGCATTTAAAAGATCTTATTCAATGAGTAATGCCCTCGTTTGCAGTAGACCTGAAACATCGGAGGCCAGCAATTGGCTCTCTAGCAGGAAAGGTTACTTTAAGTGCAACACATGCAGAGCGTGTTGCTTTGGCGTCAATATGCCACAATACTATACTCCGTTGCACGACAAACCTGTCAAAATTGATTTGCGGTGTACATACTTGAATGTACTTGCCAATTGCGCTTCATAGGGAGTACCAAACTGCACATGCATAAACGCATTTTGCAGCACATACGAACAATAACCAATATGGATCCCTTATATCCGGTAGCCATTCATTTTAAGGAGACACATAAGAACAACTTGAGTCACCTAAAGTATTTTGTAATTGACTCAGTACCACAATCAAGACGAGGTGTAAATCGAGAGGCATCTCTGCGCAAGTTGGAAACCAGATATATTCTAGATCTAGATACAAAAAATCCCAATGCATTAAATGCCAGTGAAGATTTATATACATTCATATAGACACGCAGCAGTCAATCTTTGCTCTGGCCATGCCCAACCCCATTACTGTCTTTGATGCAAAACAATATCTTTGTTAAACAAAGGGGTTCTATATACTGATTGGAAGACATTAGATCCTTCTAACTATGTCGTTTAACAACTATAGAAGCAATAGGTATGATTGAAAACATACAATGGGCAGTATACACATTTGCACAACAGTTATTGAGTATAAGTACAAGCACGGTGTAGGCACTTTTGAGCACTTAGGCACTTGAGCACTTAGTGGACAAATATACTTTGGCTGGGTTACTCTGCCGACATGGGTTATAGTTTGCTGCAAGTATTTGGCTTAATGGATCATCTCCAATATAGGATCAGAAATGGATTAAACACCAAACAGATGTTTTTAATTATCTGGGGATTACGCTTGGGAACAAACTTAATTGGAAACCTCATATAGAAACCATGGCCCTAAAACATCGTCACCTAGCTGGTGCTTTGTTGAAAGAATACAAGTCTTCACTAACCCAGCCTATGCATCCATTACTTAAGATCTACAATACCAAAGTTATTGCCTCTGTAACTTACGGTGCTGAACTCTGGGGTTTCGATAACCTAACGCCACTAGTCCTAGCCCAAAACAAATTTGCGAGAAACATTATTGGTCTACCACAGAGCACTCCATTGAAGCCAGTTTTCTATGACTTAGGTTGTAGTAGACTGGACGAGGTCGCTAAGTTTCGCACAATAGCGTATTGGCGTAGATTACGGAATACCCCTGAGTTATTGCACTATGCCACTGCCCTAAAAGACGTATGGGAATCCGACACCTCATGTAAAATTAAGTGGCTGCAAAACGTTAAAAAGACACTGGTTAGCATGGGAGTGCGACACTTATAGGACGACCCAGAGGGCCAACAATTTCCCTCAAAAAAAGATATGAAAGGGCTTTATTGGTGGTGAAGAATAGTATACTAACCTCAGAGTCTACGTCACTGACGGGCAAATATTTAGAGTTTAAGCCCTGTCCCCAATATGAGCACTTTTGGGATGTCATCACCAAACTAAGGGACAGACGTCTTTACTTTCAATTCCGGGTGGGTTCACTACCTGTAAACTCGTTTACATGCAAATGGCAGAATCTAAATGATAGCAAGTGCAAGTTGTTGTATGGAGTATGAGGAGACCTAATCGCATATTTTATGTGTCTGCCCGGCCTATCAGGCACCACGGAGAAAATGGTTGAAACCACTATGCAGAAACATGGGCGTTAGGAGTAGTGCCACCGCAAGGAGAATATTGCTGACCAACACAAATGCACCGTGTGTAATAGCTGTTGCTAAATTTTTAAGCTGGATGTGGCTAATTCGTGAGAAAATGACCAAGACCGCTAAGCGCATTCTATTTAATGATCTGTAAATGAAGCAAAAAGACGTGGAAACGGGTAGGCCAGTATTATGTCGGCAGCCCAATGTTTTAACTCTCGTTTGGTATAACTCCAACTATAGGCGTGGCTTCCATTGATTCCTTTTATATATATACTGTGTCCTATAAACTGGTGTACATTTGTCAAATCCCAATCCTGATTATCTATGCTTAATTGCGGACGCATACTTTTAAGGGCTTCCAATTGTTTACTTCTATGAAATGTACAGTAGGTTCGTGCCATGTTTTTAAAGAATTTTAAGATCACTTTGTGTGGTTTTAATAACATGAATTTTAATGCTTTTAGCGAATTTTCTGAAATTGATATGATTTCAAACTTTTGATCAGCAATCACTTTAAAAAAATGTTTTACATTTTATTATGAACATTGTCTATCTTATCCCCTTTTGATGGTGGGGTTGTGTGTTTTATTGTTAATTGTCTTTTGTGGTCTTAAGTGATCGAAATAAAGATATTGATTGATTGATTAAACACTAATAGAGATAATGATTATCTATGGTCCATTGAAGGAAGGACAACAAAAATACAGTATTTAGTGGAGTAATTGCCAGGTAACACATGTTTATACTGAATCAATAAATGGCATGTTGGACAGTATGCACTATGCACTTTATGTTGTGGAATTTAGCACCAGAAAGCTTATTAGGCGATATGAACTACAAGAAAGGTTGATGATTTGCCTTCTTTTGTTTTATTAGCCTATCCTTCGACAAGCATGTAAATTCTGCACAGAAGTGATTTTAACATTTCAATACTGGTATCTAAAAATTGATGCCACATTTTTATTTTTATTTTAAGATACAGAAGATGAAAACATTAACTATCCCTTATCTTTGTATTTACATGTGTTTTATCTATGGAGGAAGTTAACTGTACTGTATCCTTCTCTGTGAGTTCCTGACAGCGTTCAAGTGTTACGCTGTCCCCCAGAGTTCTCCCGCAATCTGCCATTAATTTAGGCAGTCTCACTGAAGGCTGATTTATTCGTTACTACAGACGTGATTTATCCGCTGTTTTGCACGGTCACAGCACCGTCAATCGACACGCGTGCTTTGGGATTATAAACCTCCCATCGACCGGGATTATCCATGCGGTGGGATTCAAATTCTTTTTGGACTAGGCACCACCCCACCGCTTGCATGGGAGACCTACTTTTAGAAGTTATGGAGGATTGATGCCCTTTGATTGACCTCCTTGATCATCGACCAGTTATAGGGATTTTCTCATTTGGGAGTTATTTACCGTCACTACGCTCCTGCCATATTCGGAGGAGTAGACTCAGTTTCATCTGTGGAATACTGGGGCTGACACTAGTTTTTGATCTGTCTTGAGGAAGACCCCAACTGATGATTCTATAATCACACTGCTATCTGGGTCAAAAAGTCACTGTAACATTCTCTCATGTCCGATTTCTCTGTAACCATATATTCAAGAGAGACTGTGGGTTACTGTTGAAATTTGAAAGAGGACAGAGACCTTTTAGTCATGTTGTTGTCTTGTATTGTATGAATTTGATGGTTCTTGTCAAAACTTGTCACATTAGTCACTATAAGTTTTTTGTGTTATTGTTATTACGTCATTATTTGTTGTACTATGTTTGTCAGCCTGTTCAAATATTCAAAAATTCAGAAACTCTGTTTGATAAAAACAAAATTTATTTTTTGATTAAAAGACAATAATGAGTGTTTAATCGTTTTTGATTTTTGTTGTGTGCGGTCTAAAGTAATTGAACAACCAATATATTATTTTCCTAAAAGTATTGCTTCACGGAAGGAAACTTTTGCTCTACCCAACGGAGCCATTTGTAGCTATAGCACTATTACCCAGGTTCCGAGGGATACATGGTCACCCCATTGATCTCAATAGTACTGTATCCTTGGGCTAAGTTAATGAAATGTAATTTACACAAACAAATTAATTAATCAATTAATAATTTTTCTGCGATCCTATGGGCAGCATATTGAAAATGATAGCCAAAAGTATTGTTCGAAGTTTATTCAGGGTGAAACATGTAGTCTTTTCTCTATATTAATGAAAATAATTTGCACTATGTCACTTTAAATTGGGGTTTACTACGCAATATGTCATGTGATAAAGGACTTTCAGGCCGAAACGCGTAATGGCAAATGTGCGTAGAATAAAATAATTTGCACTAGAAACTTGGGTCCGGGTCTCGGTGCCTCCTTTGGGGATTCGTGCAACGGATGTTTAAAGACATATATGCATATGTTTATATATATATTACTTATTGGCAGTCGCCAGTAGGTAGTTATAGTTAGGACCTTGTTTCTATTCAAAAGCGTTTTTTCTTTTGCCAATATCTTTGGTGCCGTTTGACTGAATATTTGTGAAATTTTCAAAACTAATGGCCCGCTTAGGTCAGCTCCTGTCTTGAAAGTTTCGGGGTGATTCGTCAAGCAAGGGCCGATAAAAAAGAGGGATCTCAAAACGCATTTTCTCCATGTTAATTTCCATAGGAAACTTTTGTCGCAGTTACAGCCCAAACTGCTGAACGGAATGACACCAAATTTGGCAGAGAGGTAGCTCTTGGTTCAGAGGGCACTCTTTGCTTTAAATGGTGTAAATCCATTAAGTAGTTCCTGAGAAATTAATATTTAAAAAAATATTGATATATGGTGACCACGGTGGATCCGCGAACCCTCCCGAGCATGAGCTTGACTCTGATTGGCTGCCAACACATCAAACCAGGAAGTGTTGGCAGCCATCTTGTGACTCGGTTGGACCGAGTCACAAGAAAAAAGGTAAAAAAAAGATTAAAAACAAGAAAAGGGGGCATGGTAGAAACACCCTGACCCCATGTCCTGCTCAGGGGATCCCAAAGGGACCCCCAGGGCCAAAAAAAGAATTTTTTCTATTTAGATTTTTTGTGGGATTCGCATAGGGTGCGCGATACCCGCTGAAAATTGTTTTAAAAAACAAAGCGCAGTCTCCCACGCTTTGTTGCATTTAGCCCCCGGGTGGGCCAGGTCCCGGGGGCAATGTTTAAAATACATGCAGGGCCGCACGGGCCCCAGCAGCCCTGGGCACCGCCCCCTCCCTGGTGCTCTTTAATAATGAAAACACGTGGGTGGCTCCTGCCCACCACACTGCCCCGGGGACCACCACCTCCCCGGGGCATTCCTTAATTATGGTTGGGGGGGCCTTGTGGGCCTCCCCAAGCCTCGGGAACTGCCACATTCCCAGGACTTTAATGTTTAAATGCGGGGGCCTCGCCCCCCCTGCAGACCCAGGGAGCGCAACTTCCCTGGGGCTTTTTTAAATTAATAATGTGTAGGGGGACTCCTGCCCCGGGGACCACCACCTCCCGGGACATTCAGTATTTAACATACGGTGGTCTGTAGCAGCCCCCCAACCCCGGGGACCACCACCTCCCCGGGGCTTTAATTTTGATGGATGGGGCTGCCCGGCCCCACTCGTGGAGCCCTCCTTGGCCCTTGGGACCGCCACCCCCCAGGGCTGGCTCCAGCAATGTCCCAGGTTGCCCACCCCTAGGACGTTGCAGCTTGCTATGGCAGGGCGGGAGCACTGCTCCCTCCCTGCAATAGCAAACATCTGCTTTGCTTCATGGAACTGCTCTCGCTTCCATGAAGTGAAGCAGAATTGCTTTTGGGCAAAGGGAGCTGCATGTCAGCAGCTCCCTTTGCCCAAAAGCAATGCCCGCTCTCACAGGAGGTGGGGAGCCGGCAGGGACCGTGGGGGCAAAGGGACTCCCCCCCACGGCCCCACTAAGAGGCCAAGCCCCAGGGGATGGGGTCCAGGGGGCCCAAAATGGCCAGGGAAGGGGGCCACATGGAACACCTCCCTTTTCTAAAAAAAAAAAAAAAATGTAAGGCCGACCCCAGGGGATGGCCCCCTCCAAAATTTATAAAAAAAGAAAGGCTGGGCAGGCCCCGGGAGATGGGGTCTCCCTTCCATAGATACATTTTTGCCGGGCCCCGGGGGATGGGGTCCCCGAGGCCAAGATTGTTTAATAGAACTGGGGGCATTAATTATTTTTTTTTCTCTCGTCATAGGAATCGCAACATCATCGCGGCTCTCAGCGTGGTCCCCCAGTGTAACGTGGCTGTGGATTTGCAGATCTACCTTAAATAAATAATTTAATACTATATAATTTAGAAGGAAGTGTTGCATTTCTAAACTTTTTTTTATAGATTTAGTGAGATTGAAGTTAATAATCACTTTAAATTTGATAGAGTTAGTAATAATATTTTTTTTTAATTATTAAAAGTTAAACTTTAAAACTGTATTGTGTTGTAGTATATTTAATTTGTGCTTTTGCTTTGTGGATTCGCAACGTGTTTGCGACTCCACAAAAAATTAAAAAAGAGTATGTATGTTTAAAAAAAAAAGATTCACTGTTGGGATTATGGGGTGGCTCTAAAAATAGCCCTTGTTTTCATTATGACTTTGTTGGAGCTTCATGTAATGCGGACACACAGCTTAAGGTTGTTGAGAAATACTGTTTCCTTCATCTGTGAAGTGAACTCCATCAGTTCTGTAGATGTCATCCATATCAAAACGTAGATTGTTGTTATATATGGAGCCCATCGTATGGTCTCTGAGGTAGGCAGAAACAGCTTTATCAACATTCTTCCTAGCTTTCTCAAACTGTGGTTGGAATTGATTTGGCCATTTCCATTTCTGTCTTTGGCATATATTAGAGTATACAAAGACAGTTTGAGGCAAAAGCAACATCAATTGTGCAAAGGTATCCTTCATTAGCATTTCCAGACCTACCCCAGTCAATGTGCCTAGGTAAATGCCACCACAGTTTATAATCATGAGGTCAGGGGATTGGAGCTGCAAAAAGGTTTTAACCAAAGGCATCAATTGGTGCCACTTTAATCCTCTCTGTGCAATCCATTTAATAGCCACATGTTGCAAACCTAGGTCTTTGTCAATACCTCTGTGTTCAGCATACATTTTGCACCAGAAAACATAGCTGTGCCCTTCAATCCATACTGTAACCATCTTGAAGGGATGTCTGGAAGGAATGAAAAGATGTCTGTAGCTCAGGTAGTCGGTTGGTAGAATGAGAGGTATCTAAAATGGTGGAGAAGATGCTGTTTTTGAAAAAGCCGATAAGTGATTGGCTGTTCAATAACATTGTGGATAGGATGCATGTTATTTTCCTGAAGAAGCATGTTTCTTATTGGTTACTAAAAAATGTTTGAAAGGTACAGTGGATAGGGTAAGGTAATATTTAGCAAAAGTCAACCACACCTCCTATTTGCATTTGTAAGCTGCTGTGCTGAACTTGAAAATATGGTGAACCTGTGACCTGTCAGTACAGTTGAATGTTGCAGAAACTGTTACTATGGGAACTGGGATTAAGCGGAATGGGAGAAAGATTGAAAGTTAACTGTGGATTTAAAATGTGAAATGGTAACTTATATATAAGTGATATGTTACTAAATTAAGTTTTTCTAAGTCAGTAGTGTGTGTAGAAGTAGTCTGTTGTAAAAAAACAACCCTACTATTATTAGAAATAGGTTTTTGAACTACCGTATGGATTCGCAGCTCCATCGCGACGCTACACTACGGCACCGCGGTGGAGTTGCGACTCCAGAAAATTACAGAACCAGTTTGGGCACTTTTAGAAGACAGTTAGAAAGGGTTAATATGTCTAACCAATGGAAATGTGTTTCACAATTTGGAATGATGTAGAAAGCAATTTGATTTGTTACTTACATTTATTTGTGTGCAGAAAGAGAGGGAACGTTTGCCATTATTGGTTTTACCTTGTTGAGAGTGGTGCATTACATTTAATGTGTGCAAAACAAAATCTTTTATGAGTTTCTGATATTTCATATTCGGCAATACTATTTGAAAGGTGAGTTACAAATTTGTAAGCTGTGTTATGTATTAGGTAGTAGTGCTTCACTCTTTGTAGTGATATTTTTAGATTTGAAGAACATTATTTTCAAAGTTTTGAAAGTGTGATGTTTGAAATATGTTACGAAATGTACTGATGTGTATTGTTCTTTGTTTTATTGTACTGAAATGATGATTGAAATAGTTTGTGCATAGTAATATGTGTACATTGGTAGATGGATTAGTGATTATGGTAGTTTGTATGAGTCTGTGGAAAGGTACAGTTGAAGTATGCCGCATAATTTTAGGCAGCTCTTTCAAATTGTAAGTTCAGTCAGTCAAGTTTTAAGGTCTGCATGGACTTGTGACTGAGGTATGTGTGTGCTTGCACATGTATTCTCATAAGTGTTATGCATCTGAAGATGCTAGATGTATAAAACACAGGTATACATCTATTTGTATGTTTCTTTTACATATGATGCCACTAGGAAAAGGTGCAGACACATACATGCATGCTTTAAGGAATAGGGTGAGACTTACAACAGAGATATGCGAAGGATTACTGCTTTATATTTGTCTAGGCCCAACACCTTGAGTACTTATAGAATAGTGAAACAGAAGTACAAAATTGACGTTTAATACATGTTATCAGAGGGATTAGTGATGAGGCTACTTTCTATGGGTCAGTGGAAAGGTATACTTGAAAAATGCTGCATAATTTTAGGTGTCTGCTTCAAATGGGAAGTGCATTCTGTGAAGTTTTAAGGTCTGCATGGTCTTGTGACTGAGGTATGTGCCTAATTCCATCTATATTCTCATATGTGTTATGCATCTGAAGATGCTAGATGTATAAAACACAGGTATATGTCTATTTGTATGTTTCTTTTATATATGATGCCACTAGCAAAAGGTGCAGACATATGCATGTATGCTTTCTGGAATATGATGAGACTTACAAGAGACAAATGCAAAGTGTTACTGCTTTATATTTGGCTAGGCTCAACACACTAAGGGGTCGATTCCGATTCGGGCCGGAAAAAGCACCGACCGACTCGGATCCGGAAAAAATACCGACCGACACGTACCAGTGGCGCCCGACACGCCAAGTACGATGCAAGCCGCGATAAATCCGACCGACACGTCAGGAAACCAAGCCGACCGACCGACCCGCTCGGAAAATAGCAATCCGGCCGGAAAAACACGCGAATCCAACCGACCGACACGCACCCGGAACAAATCCGACCGAATCGTACCCGCCAACTCCAACCTGCAAAGTACGATGCAAGGCGCGAAAAACACGACCGAGTCGGACGGAGGACAAGCCGTACGACCGACACGCATACAAAACCGAGCCGAAGCAACACAATACACCGCGACCGACGCGTACGCAGCATACAAAACTGCACAAACACAGCGTGAACGAAACGGAAAACACCGTACGAGACCAATGCAGGGTCCGACTCGGTCACAAGAACGTTTCCAACATACACAAACAGCACAAAGGAAAAATCAACCAAAAAAAGGCCAAACAAGCAATTACCAAGCCAATAAATACTGGGGGGGTGGGGACAGAGAACAAAGACACACCAACAACTCCACCTATATAAAGGACACAAATCACTACCATGAGCCTTTGCAAATGCCATTCCACTGCCAGCACCCAAGAGAAAGCAACCACACACCCACAGCTCATCCCTCACACAAGCCACACACCAGCAGCACACCAACAAATACCTACCTCACATACACCCAGCACAACACACACCCACACACCCTCACCTGCACACCAACACACACAGCACCCACTATCACCACCCATCACCATGCCCCCCAAGAAGAATCCCAAGTTCCTAGATAGTGAATTGGAAGTCATGGTAGACGAGATCCTCAGGGTGGAGCCACAGCTGTTTGGCACTCTGGTCCAACAGACCCCCATGTCGCAGAAAACCAAGATGTGGGAGAGGATCATCAACAGGGTGAACGCCCAATCACCATGTCGGCGCACAAAGACCGACATCCAGAACAGGTGGTATGACGTGCGCAGGAGGGTCCGGGAGCTGCTCAAGAAAGACTACCACCTGAGCCAATACACCGGCAGTGGCCCTCCTGCCAAGCCAGTATACCTCAGGCCCTGGGAGGAGAAGGTGCGGGCCATCCTTCCGCCAGTGAGCGTATATGGACTAGAGGACATCCCAGAGCCTGGTGAGTACACAACAAATGTACACAATAAACTGCCACAAAACACACACATCACTGTCAAGGGGAGAGTCAAACCATGCACTCATAGCAATTACACAGCAACTAGAACAGAATCATCCCAAAATGTGTATGTCAGTCAGATAAACACAACACATGCCATCAAAAAAGTCACATCCAACTGTGCCAACACATGTACAAACACAACCACAACTACAGCTAGGCAGTGGCACAAATAGAACTAACACACACATCCACACATGTAGCCACCACAACAACACCAACACACAGTGAAGACCACTCAAAGGAAGGAATTCTGTGTATGCTGGCCAAGTCAGTGTAGCCAATAGCATCATGGGAGTCGCACTCACACATATTGCCCCCCCCCACAACTGTCCCATCAACACCACCCTGAACCATGCTCACATCACAGGGAGTGGAGAAGGACTCACAAGATGGCTGACACTGGCTACTGCTGTGGGGAGCACAAGGCTCTGCTGCCAACTGTGCACCAACAAACAGCAGGACACCACTGACTGACATCCTGAGAGACAACTTACACTCCCTGCAATGCAAGCACGTTCCATGGTGGGATATCCGGCTGGCTGGGTGGGAAGGGGGACTTGCAGCACTGACCATAGTCACCAGCACCTCCCCTCACACCCCCCCCCAACACAAACTCCACAGTACCCACCTGGTAGAATGCAATGCCCTCCATCCTAACACAAGATCCCACAAAGCACCACCACCCTGGGTTATGTTGTGTGAAGCACAGGGACACTCTTGGGACTCTTAGCCAAACAACTGCCAGGACAACACTCCCAGCCATCCTGTCAGCACAGCCAGCCCACCCCACAGGGAAGCAGAGTCAAAAGGAAGGAAGCATGGGCATGCTGGGAAGGGGGTGGAGGCAATAGCATGATGGGAGTCGTAGTCACAGACATTGTTCAGCCTCACAACTGGCCCATCAACACCACCCTGAACCATGCTCACATCACAGGGAGTGGAGAAGGACTCACAAGATGGCTGACACTGGCTACTGCTGTGGGGAGCACAAGGCCCTGCTGCCAACTGTGCACCAACAAACAGCAGGACACCACTGACTGACATCCTGAGAGACAACTTCCACTCCCTGCAATGCAAGCACGTTCCATGGTGGGATATCCGGCTGGCTGGGTGGGAAGGGGGACTTGCAGCACTGACCATAGTCACCAGCACCTCCCCTCACCCCCCCCAACACAAACTCCACAGTACCCACCTGGTAGAATGCAATGCCCTCCATCCTAACACAAGATCCCACAAAGCACCACCACCCTGGGTTATGTTGTGTGAAGCACAGGGACACTCTTGGGACTCTTAGCCAAACAACTGCCAGGACAACACTCCCAGCCATCCTGTCAGCACAGCCAGCCCACCCCACAGGGAAGCAGAGTCAAAAGGAAGGAAGCATGGGCATGCTGGGAAGGGGGTGGAGGCAATAGCATGATGGGAGTCGTAGTCACAGCTCTACATCCCCCACCACATGGCCCAGCAAGCTCACACTCACGCATGCACATCCCACAGAGAGTAGAAAGGCCCATCAAAGATGTCTGACACTGTTGCTGTGTCGTGGGGAGCACAAGGGCATGCTGGGAACTGCACATCAACCAACAGCAGGACACCACTGACTGACATCCTGAGAGACAACTTCCACTCCCTGCAATGCAAGCACGTTCCATGGTGGGATATCCGGCTGGCTGGGTGGGAAGGGGGACTTGCAGCACTGACCATAGTCACCAGCACCTCCCCTCACACCCCCCCCCAACACAAACTCCACAGTACCCACCTGGTAGAATGCAATGCCCTCCATCCTAACACAAGATCCCACAAAGCACCACCACCCTGGGTTATGTTGTGTGAAGCACAGGGACACTCTTGGGACTCTTAGCCAAACAACTGCCAGGACAACACTCCCAGCCATCCTGTCAGCACAGCCAGCCCACCCCACAGGGAAGCAGAGTCAAAAGGAAGGAAGCATGGGCATGCTGGGAAGGGGGGTGGAGGCAATAGCATGATGGGAGTCGTAGTCACAGACATTGCTCAGCCTCACAACTGGCCCATCAACACCACCCTGAACCATGCTCACATCACAGGGAGTGGAGAAGGACTCACAAGATGGCTGACACTGGCTACTGCTGTGGGGAGCACAAGGCCCTGCTGCCAACTGTGCACCAACAAACAGCAGGACACCTCTGACTGACATCCTGAGAGACAACTTACACTCCCTGCAATGCAAGCACGTTCCATGGTGGGATAACTGACTGGGTGGGTGGGTGGGTGGGAAGGAGGTCTGGCTGTCAACCAAACACAATCAATGCAGACCATGTTCACACCCCAGAGAATACATAGAAATGCCCAAATAATGCAGGACAATGTGCCACACCAATATCAACCCCTGACTGTGACGACTTAGGACAATACAATGTACAGGCCCGCACCCCGAGGCACAGTCACAACTGTCAGGTGTGTCAACCACTGATGCCTGCAGAAACATGACATACATTGTTTGTGTCTCCCAAAAACAGGTGATGATAGGGACACAGCAGCAGACGCTGAGGAGTCCCAGTCCCAGGCTCAAGAGGATGCCGAGCTCACTGGCGTCGTACAGCCTCTGTCCTCCTCGGACGATGAAGAACAACCTGGCACATCCGGTGCAAGTCAACATGCTGCACCAGCAGGACCACCAGCTGCAGCACCAGCAGGTCCACCAGCTGCACCCCCTGCACCCACCCCTCCAACGACTGTCACCACGAATACCATCCCTGCCGACATGGACAGAATAAGGAACAACACCAGCGCAGTGACCCTGGACCAACCTGGGGCCATGGACACCACCACCACCACCAACCCCCAAGGTGGACCAGGGTTATCTGTGCGTGCAACTGCACACACTGCACATGTCAGCAGGGGTGGTGGGAGGGGTGGGAGACAGAGGTCGCTGCTTGCAGACGTTGCTGGTGTGCATGAAGACCCACAACTGGTACGCATAGCTGATGCGTACCAGTCCAGCACCGGAGAGCTCAGCCAGGTAGTGGGGCTCCTCAGAGACATCAAACAGCAGCAGGCTGCCCATCATGCCCGCTTGGACTCCCACATGTCCCATGTGGAGTCACACATGTCACGTGTGGACTCCCACATGTCACGTGTGGACTCCCACATGACCCGCGTGGAGTCCAAGTGGGATGTACTACATGAGATGACGGCGGTGCACAGGGACATTTTACAATGCCTCCGCCAGATGAACAGCAACCAGTCCACACCTCCCTGTGTGCCAACAACATCTGGTACCGAACAAACTGCAACTGCCACAGGGAGGGAGGAGGACTCTGGCGGAGAGTCCCCTGCACCGCAGCAGCCTGCACTTGAGGGCCCCCCCAAGAAGAGGGGTCGTCCGAGGAGGGGAAAGTGAGAGGCTGATGGCCAAGCGCAACTCCCAGGAAGCCTGAACCTGTTCTGGATTTTCGCCTTTGTGCACAGACTGTTCACCCTGTTGATGGCAACACTACTCCCACACATTGCATGGGGAGTACAAGTTGGAACAATGTGTCAGACAACTGTGGCCCCGATACTGGGGATCCTGTCTACCTGGACTTTCTATTCATCTAGGAACTTGGGATTGCAAGATTCATGTACAGCACAATCCATCCTATGCACTATTATCACAGATGTATCACAATAAACACAATAATACACCATACTTGCCTCTGTCGTGATTCCAACGTGGGTACTGTTATGGGGATGATGAACAACAAAATTACACTGTGTATGCGAACTGCAACAGCAAGGACAACACAGGCATGTGAGTACAGGCAACGTGACACATATGAGGGAGACACACCACCAGGGCTACACAACACATACACACCTAGGCCATCTGACTCATTGCCTACACTGATGTTGCCAGGGAAGACGGTGCAATGCACAGACACCACACCCATTCCCAGTTGTAGTCAAGTAGCCCACAGGTGCAGTAAGCAAATGGCAGTCAAATGTGTGACCACAGACAACGCACATCACTAAGTGAAGCACAGGTTTATTACACAGTAGCAACATGCCGTAACCACTACAGATGCAAGGTAACCCCACCTGGTAGCGGGCACACAGTCAACAACTGTAGACAGAAGGAAGTCCATGGGTGTGGCGCACATCACCTGTAGGGACACAACAGCTACCAGCCTGGATGTGCAATCACGTTGTCGGTGGACACAGTTGA
This sequence comes from Calotriton arnoldi, assembly GCA_963921515.1. Classification (NCBI taxonomy): domain Eukaryota; kingdom Metazoa; phylum Chordata; class Amphibia; order Caudata; family Salamandridae; genus Calotriton; species Calotriton arnoldi. The sequence goes on along the minus strand of CAWUFW010007305.1, from coordinate 470,371 downwards.
CCAAACGAATCTGAAAGTACCCTGTGAAGGACAGAAATGACACACAGTCAAAAGCAATGGAGTACAGGACAGAACAGCAAAACTCATGCACAATACATGTTACAAGATACCCACCCAGAACCAAGTTAGCATGTCAACACTGTTGGGGAGTACAGCCCACCTGTCACCACACATCGCAACACACATCCAGTCAAGTAGCCCATGGACACACTCCAACAGCACCAGAGCACCACCCACACATCATGCCAACTCACATCATTCACATGACACCTCAGGATACTCACATTCAGCTAAAGAAGTTGGTGATGAGCTGTGTGCGGACATCACCATCACCATCATCATCATCATCGTCACTGGCATCGTGGTCCAGGCCAGGATCCTCCACAGGTGGCGGATGTTGGTCATCGTCATCCTGGATGAGAGGCAACTCCTTCCGCACTGCCAGGTTGTGGAGCATGCAGCAGACGATGATAATCTTGCACACTTTCGCAGGGGCATATGGGAGGGACCCTCCGGTCTTGTCCAGGCAGCGGAAGCGGCTCTTCAGGAGACCAAAGGTCCGCTCAATCACTCTCCTGGTCCGACCATGTGCCTCATTGTAGCGCATCTGGGCAGGTGTCACAGGGTTCCTGAGGGGTGTCAGCAACCACGGCATGTTGGGGTATCCCGAGTCACCTACGGACAGACAAGTGCACATCAGCTGACTTGGAAAAGTGGGCGGAATACTACAGATCAGATCACACACAATGGCACAAAGTCAGTACACACCGACAAGCCAGGCACGCTGGTTCTGCATCTGTGCCATCAACCTGGGGATGCGACTACTCCTCATCACAAAGGCATCGTGTGCTGAACCAGGGAAACGGGCACACACGTGTGTGATGGTCATGTCTGCAAGACACACCACCAGTGCATTGACCGAGTGGTAGTGCTTGCGGTTCCTGTAGGCCTGCTCCTGGGCCTGTGGTGGTACCAAAGCCACATGTGTCCCATCAATGGAGCCAATGACATGCGGCATCCTCCCCAGGGCATAAAAGTCACTCTTCACGTCAGTGAGTCGTCGCAGTCTAGGGAAATAGATGTACCGGTTCAGGAAGAGCAACATTGCCGCCAAGAAATCGCGGAGCACACGGCTGAACATGGTCTGTGACATCCCACCAGCAGACGCCACAGTATGTTGGAAGGTACCGGTGGCAAAGAAGTGTAGGGCTGCCATCACCTTCACCTTGGGGGTCAGCGCTGTAGGATACGGCCGGCCAGGCTGCAAATGTGGGGACAACTGCACTGCCAAATCCTCAATCAGCTGCCTGGTGAAGCGGTACCGTCGGATGCTGTCCCGTTCCACCATCGTTGCCAGGTCTGGGAATGGCCGATGGACAGCAGGAGCCCTGCAGTGCAGAGGAGAAGTAAGCAAGATCGTCAGTCACCCCACATATGCGGCATTGAACACACTCAAGATCCCAACATACATCATCATGAGGCACAACTACATGAAGTGTGCAGTACCGGAACGACATGTATGGTACATACATGGCCAACATCTGTCAACACGGTCCTACAGGTGGCATCAATTTGTCCCAGGTTGGCCCATTGGATATCATGATGCTGTGTCACAGTCACCCCCCAGTGACATGTGAGGACAGATGTGCCCCAGGCACCACAGCTCAACGACAGGCACATTCCCAGGGACCCTGTAATGCCACATGGACACTGGCATCACCTGGAGTATCATGTGTACACCACAACAAAACAAACATGACCCCCACAGGTAGTGGCCACACTTGCCATGGCAGGAGAGCCATGGACGTCTGTGACACACACGCACAACATCAGAGTCCATGCACACACAACGTGGATGTGGAGACTGTCTCCCATTGTGCACATGAAATCAGAGACATTGTAAACACTACATGCACAAAGACTGTGGAGGGCCATCACTATTGTGCCACTGGGACACCCTGGCTCAAACATACCGTCCCACATGGGACTCACGGGGTATGTGACATGACATACACAAACACCACTGTGAAATGTGACCATGGCACATGCACAGATATGAACAGTTGCACATCACAGTGGTCACGTACACGTAACACCCAGGATCCTGTCCCCATTAACACGTGCACAGCCTGGGGGTGGCTGCCCACAGGTGACACCCACAGGACAACATGTACACCAACATACACACAATAGGAAATGCAGCCTTACATGCCTTATGATAAGGTTTGGACAGGCTGTCGTGATGTAGGTGTGCCCCTCACTCCCTGGGAGCTATCTGTGGCTGGCATATGTCCATCTGAGACAGGCATGCTGACATATGCCAGTCACATGTACAGTGATGCGTTGAACAGCAATGGACCGATCGGTGCCTCCGGCCGGCCCATTGCTTTCAATGTGTGCGGGTACGCGTTGTACCCCTGTGCGCGTTGTACTGCAATGGACCGATCGGTGCCTCCGGCCGGCCCATTGCTTTCAATGTGTGCGGGTACGCGTTGTACCCCTGTGCGCGTTGTACTGCAATGGACCGATCGGTGCCTCCGGCCGGCCCATTGCATTCAATGTGTGCGGGTACGCGTTGTACCCCTGTGCGCGTTGTACTGCAATGGACCGATCGGTGCCTCCGGCCGGCCCATTGCTTTCAATGTGTGCGGGTACGCGTTGTACCCCTGTGCGCGTTGTACTGCAATGGACCGATCGGTGCCTCCGGCCGGCCCATTGCATTCAATGTGTGCGGGTACGCGTTGTACCCCTGTGCGCGTTGTACTGCAATGGACCGATCGGTGCCTCCGGCCGGCCCATTGCATTCAATGTGTGCGGGCACGCGTTGTACCCCTGTGCGCGTTGTACTGCAATGGACCGATCGGTGCCTCCGGCCGGCCCATTGCATTCAATGTGTGCGGGTACGCGTTGTACCCCTGTGCGCGTTGTACTGCAATGGACCGATCGGTGCCTCCGGCCGGCCCATTGCATTCAATGTGTGCGGGTACGCGTTGTACCCCTGTGCGCGTTGTACTGCAATGGACCGATCGGTGCCTCCGGCCGGCCCATTGCATTCAATGTGTGCGGGTACGCGTTGTACCCCTGTGCGCGTTGTACCTCAATGGACCGATCGGTGCGCACCCATTGACAATGGGCTTGCCTGGCAACGGACGCGTTTTCGAATATTCGAACGAGTCGGTTGCTGGAAAATCAGTTGGTCACCCACAACAATGTTGCAAAATCATGTATGTCATGAAGTTGAAATTTTGAAGGATGCTGTGGGCGTGTTTTGGTGCTGCTATTCCATGGATTGGCCAGATTCAGAAGATGCAAACGACTTGGACCTATCACTTTGGACACAAGGGACAGTATCTGCCTCTCCAGCACATATATATTGCTGCATGTTCCCCTGAGAGCCCACTTGCCTGCACTACATGCTCCAGGACGACATCTGCCACTGCACTGCTGCTGTCTCTGCCCCTCTGGACCCTGCAATGGCACGTACTGTGGAGAGAGCCCCAGCCTTCAGCCTTGAAGAGAACCAGGCCCTGCTGGACAGCCTACTTCCACAGTACAGCAAGCTGTATGGGACACCAGGGGAGCAGGTGAGTGTTCTGTGCACTGCCTTTCTGAATGTGCATTTTGTCTGACTAGCAAGGCTGAGAGTCAGCACACCACTGGCTAGCAGGCTCACTGAGTAGTTGTCACCCCCATAGTGTGTAGTGACTTGCACTGGACAGGTATGGTGCAGTGACAGTGCTTCTGAACAGGGTTTTACTCCCCATGCTATGATACCATGTAGTGACTTCTGGAAAACTGTCCATGGGCAGCCGTGCACTGCCTGGGTACACCATGTGCCCCTGTGATTGCGACATGTATATGCAACTGTGTCATGCACGGATATGTTGCATGTGTAATAATGGCCTTATCACTTTGTCATCCTGACAGGCTTCTGCCCATCGGAAGCATGAGATATGGAAGGACATCGTCCGGGCTGTCCGGTCCGTGGGGGTCTACAAGCGCCGGATCCGCAACTGCCAAAAGAGGTGGCAGGACCTTCGGGGCTGGACCCGGAGGATTGCACGGGTCCAGCTGAAGCTGTCGCCTCCTCGCAGGAGGGGCGGAACACGGACCCTGACCCCCCACATGCTCAGGATCCTGGCGGTGGTCTTTCCAGACCTGGATGGGCAGCTGAAGGCCAGAGAGCAGCAAGGAGGGGGTGAGTCAAAGACTGCACTGTGTACTCTGTCTAACATGTTATGTGCCCTCCTCGGGCCAGGTTGAACTGCCACAGTACAGCAGTCATGTTGTCCAGGAGCCATGTCCCTCTATTGTGCACTGCCCACTCCTCATCTGATACCCAGGTGTGGCCCTTACATGCAGGGAATTCTGTCACTTAGGACTGTGTCCTTGCAGTTTGCTTGACTCAAGGTGGGAGACAGCATCTGTTTCCCTGACTCTGTGGTGGGCATCATGGGTGGGTCCATTGCTTACACAATGCCTGTATTCTGACATGTATTCAGCGTGTTACTTTGATCTGTGGTCCAATTGCTGAGCTGATCCACCACATGTGGCTGGGGTACCTGGCACACACCCATGCTGCGGGTGGGAACAATGTTTGGGCCCCAGGAGTATGTATATGACGTGTGTCACACATACTTAGCCAGCTGCCTACAGTCCAGGGCTCATCCCTCATTCATGTGGGGCTGGACAGTCATGCCTACTCCAGGCCATACAATACACTCTGTACTCCCACTCCCGTGTATCAGAGGACACATTGTGCACAGTGTTTTGACCCCTCAGGTGTCTGCCTCTGTGTCAGTGTGCTGTGGATTAGTCGCCAGGACTGCTGTGGAGTTTCTTGGTAGGGGCTCAGCATGCCACTGGAGATGTGACCATAGGAGACGATACTTGTGTGACACATAGGTGTCTGATCAGCTGCCCATGCAGACTGGGGCATGTAAATGTGAAGTTCAGGCAGCTGTTCCCCATGCACAGCAGAGTGTGAGGGGCTCAGGTTCAGAGGGTAGTGTCACAGGTCTCCCATATGTCCAATAGGTATGACCTGGACAGATGAGGGTTGAGAGGATGTGTTGTGGGGGGATGTACATGTGCACTTGTGCAGCTCCAGGACTTGCATTCCCCATGACCTACTATTGTGACACAGTGCAGAGTGTTGTTGTCTGGCTGCAAAGTCATACATCACTGAGACAGTGATGTATGACTTTGCAGTCATGCCTCCGCCATGGCATGTGTCTACTGATTGGTGATCCTGCAGGGGAGTGACATGTGCTACATGCACACCATAGTGGCGCTGGCTATCAGGACATGGGTGCATCATGGTGTCTGTCGCTGGAATGCATCACATGCATTTCCTATTTGACTCTGGGCATCCCTTACATCCGTAAACCTGTACTGACTCAGTGGCAAGAGCTGTGATGTGTCCACACCGTGTCCTCTGCACTGTCCAACTACTGTGTACTTGGTGCATGTGTCAACACTGGGGTGTTGCAATCCAACAGACACCAGACAGATGGGTGCAAGGCCATGTGGGATGTGAGTGCCATGCTTGGCATCAGACTGACAATTGACTTCTCCTGTTCAATTAGGGCACTTTTAGCAATGTACAACTAATGATGCCAGGGCTTGCTCTGTAATGTGCTGTGCTCACAGTGGTGTGTGCGTTTGGTGCAGGTGACTGATGTCTGTCTGTTTCCCCATTGTTTGCAGATACATCCACGGCCACGGAAGGGGACAGCTCCACGGACCAGGAGGAGCCGGAGAGCCAGACTGGGTCAGCAGCCGAGGAGTGGTCGGAGGGACCCAGTGGCACGGAGGGCGAGGGGAGCCACACCGAGGAGTCCTCAGCAGCATCCACCTCAGCTGAGGACCAGAGCAACTCGGAGGATGACTCCCTTGTGGAGGCGGGTGTCAGCAGCCACCACACCCCAGCTAGTGTTGCTGTCCCCGCCACCACCAGCACCACCACCGCCCTCCCATCGGCTCCCATTCCCCAGGTCCGTGGAGGCTCCCATGTCCGGGAGCGTGTCTCCTTTGGGCCAGGCACCGCACCCCCTGCCCCTGTGTCCCCTGCTGCCCTGAGTGAGGAGTCTGTGTACCTCCTTCGCCAGCTCCATGTAGGGCAGACAGCCATGCTGAGTGTCCTCCATGCGCACACCGCGCTGTTGACTCAGCTGGTGTCGTTCATGGAGGGCATCTCATCGGGCATGTCTGACCTACAGAGGGGCAATAGGTCCATGGACTCCTCCCTGACGGCAGCAGTGTCCCTCCTCAAACGGTCCCTCACCCCTCCTGCCTCTGCTCCATCCACACTCCCCAGCACCTTACCCATCCCAGGCACACACACACTGGCACAGGCACACACCAGCACACACACATCCAGCACACTGACACACACGCCAATGACAAAACGCACACGCACGCACATTCAGGGGACTGAAGCCAGACTCACAGGGGATGGGGCCCTGGAACACACACACGCATCCACATGCACTGCGCAGTCCTCAGTTCCCTCTCCCTCCAAAGCACCCTCCCTTGCCTCACCTGCAACCCCAAAGTCACAGCAGCTCTTCCTCTGTGACCTCGGCCTCTTCCCCACCGATGAAGCTGCTCCAGCATCCCGGGGGAAGAGGAAGCCCACCCACACGGAGCAGAGTGCCCCTCGCCCCCGGACACCCTCCCCCAGGCGCAGACGGACTGAGGCCCCCACCCGCAAGTCCCCCGGAGTGCTAAGAGCAAGACCCCGCCACCACCCTGCAGCTCAGGCACAAGGTCTCCGTCCTCCATCCCTCAGGCCCCCACTGCACAGGTGCCCCCACCACACCCTGCCCCAGGTTCCCCCACCCACAGATATACCATCCCCAAGATGCTCCGGCCTTCTCCCCCTGCCACTTGCTCTCCCAGCACCACACCCCCGCTGCGCTTGTCTGTGCCACTGATGTGGTGAGGGTGTCCCCCCCTCTGTCCAACCCACCTTGCCTGTTCCCCATTCTCCTCCCCTGGAGGTAGGCACTGCAGTGGAGTCCACTACCGCCCTGTCTGACTTGGGCACTGCAGTGGCGGACCTGTCCACCCCATCTGCAGGGTCCACTGCAGTTGTGCCGGCACCCACGACATCTGTGTCATGCCCCCCAGTTGTGCCGGCACACACCATGTCAGACACCTCCACTGCAGTTGTCAGTGGCTCTCCTGCACCCACCACCCCTTCCCTGACTCCCCCTGGTGAGCCCTGATCCTGTCCCTGCGGTGCCTGGCCTGCCCCCCGGTTGCCCCTCCTAGTGGATTGTCCCTGGTATTGTGCAGGCATGCGTAGGGTGACATCTGCCAGTGTCACCCTGTTTGAACTTTGACAATGGACTGGCCATTGGCCTTTGCTCTTTTTTCAGGACTTCGTTTGGCCTCAACACATATGCTGAATAAAGCAACTTTCTTTTCTCTAGTGCTCATGCTTCAGATGTACATGTTGTTGGTGCAGCTAACCATGCCCTTGCTGCAGTGATGGTGATATCTGGTCTCATGATTATGAAGTGTTACTGTGCAGGAACCCATGTGGTCCAGGGGGAATGTGTCCTATCATGTGGTGTATCCATGTCATCAATAGCAGCATCTGAGGGTGTCATGTGTTCAGTATTTGGCAATGGGTTTCCTACTTACATTGGCAATTTCATATCTGTGGCTTCCACCCCTGCACATCTGTTGTGCCTGCCATCGTTGCATTTGTCTACTTCCCTGACCGTGTTGCCATCTCCAGTGGACATGCAGGTTTGGGCATCAATGGGGAGGGACTCATCCGTGTAGTCAGTGCAACATTGCTATACAAGTGTGTTGGATCTGTGCTGATGATTCCGTTGGCACATCCATGACCAGGCTGATGTGATGGGAGCCCTCATTTGGTGCTAATTGTTGATTGTGTGACCAAGTGCTCAGCTGACATGATGGGGCCCTACTGAGGCAACATATGGCACAGCTTTCCTCACACAGGAGTGGAGTCCCCTCATGGCAGTGTGTACACGTGTGACATTGCCTGCACCCAAGGTGTGTGTTGTATGTGCATGTCTGTGTGTTCACTTCCATTCATCTGCGCATGCTGTGATCCCTAGTGTTGTACCTGTTTGTGATGCTTGCTGACTTGAGCTATGTTCCCCCAAAGTCTTCTCCCTGTGTTCTCTGTGATGTGGGTGCATGGCACATTACTGGTCATCAGGGTGTCACCCATAGGTGTGTTTGCTGTCAGGGCTGAGTTTGTGTGCAGACGCAGATGGGTCACAGTCAGGTTTCCCCTTGGCACTTGTTGTTTGCCCCTGTCATGTGATTTCCAGTTTGTGTTATCTTTCAGTGATTGTGACATGTTGTGTGTGTGACTGCTGCCACTCCTCAGGGTCAGAGCTGCAATGTTGGAAGTTGTCTATGTGTGTTCTTTGTGGGTGACCTTGGCTTCTTCATTGGTGTGTGACTGTGGCTGGGATCCCATTGGTCGGTGTGGTATTGCCGTCATGTCCATGTACAGCGTAGTGTGCAGTGTGTCAGACATTCAGGAGTCTTGTTGAGTGTCCATGTGTGATGTGTTTCTACACCTTGGTTCCCACCCACCACCCTGGAATAGTCATGGGTGCATGTGCAATGTCACCAGTGCATGTGTACTTCACTGCTGCACATTGTTGGAGGTCGAGGGGTGTGGTGTTGAGTGTGTGCAGATGAGAGTTGTTGCCCGGCTAGGCCCCTGCCTCCATGTTGGCCTTGGCTTACTGGCCATGCTGATTGATTTGTGCTTGTGTAGGTGTGATGGTAGTTTGTTGCTCAGGACACCTGACTGTGGTTCATAGTGTGAACGACATTTAGCTTTGTCATCACAGTGGTATTTTTATTCAGCCCAGGGTCACCACATTGTGGGGGCCCTGGGGGTGGTGCTGTGGTGTGTCTGTGACTTGCTGTGTCAGTTGTTGTTCCTACGTGCCTGTGTGACATGTGTGTTTTGTGCTCCCTCTCACCTGACAATGCCTGCTTGCCCACATAGGGGATTTGGATCCATGAGTTACCTTAGTGTGGCAGTGTATGCACATCTGTATGATTGGTATTCAGCTCTCCTCATGTGTTGTGTGGTTGCCTGGGGACACTGGCACCCCCACCCCTCACCTGCTGTGTATGATGACAGTGTTGGTCTGCCTGTTTGTGTTTGTGCATCTGCACCACTGCATTGGCATATCTTGGGTGTGCCATTGGCTGTATGTTGTTTGGTGTGTTTCCCCTGCTGTCCCTGGGACTCCTAGGTAATCGGTCAGCACAGTGATCATGGTTTGTGTGTCCCATTGCTGCCATGGTATGGTATCTGTTCACCTCACATCTGCTGTCTCCACAGGGTATCTGCATTTGTGTGCCCATTGGTGCAAATATGTGGTTCTGCATTCTGATGGTCACTTCTGTCATTGTGTCATTGATGACTGTTGACGGTCTCAGCCCCCATGGGTGTTGTTTGTCTGCACATGGCCAAAGGAATGTTTCATTTGCACTGCAGTATTTGGCTCCCCCAATTTATGTTGCAATGGGACACATACACTACTTTGCCACAGATGAGTTTTTGGTTCTGTGAGCAGGAATGATCCATGCAGTTTGGCAGTTGCAGCTCTTTCTTTGTCAACAATTACCTTTTGGTCACTGTGATGATGAGGGTGTAGACCCCATTGCCACAATGGTCAAAATGTGCTTCAGCTATGGACCCCACACTTGCCTTTTGGTCACTGTGATGATGGGGGTTTAGACCCCATTGCCACAATGGTCAAAATGTGCTTCAGCTATGGACCCCACACTTACCTTTTGGTCACTGTGATGATGGGGGTTTAGGCCCCATTGCCACAATGGTCATGGGCTGCTTGCATTGTGGGTGCCACACACATATATGTGTGGCACATGTGCTAGGGGGTCACATTGTATGTTGAAAGTCATGTTCGGTGTTGTAGGCATTTGACACAGCCTACACACGCTTGTCATGGTGGTGGGGGGATGTCTTAATCTTGCATTCCCTAGGTTGTGGTGTGCTTGTTGTGTCATGCATTGTCCATCCTATGAGTGGGGGTGGTAGTAGTGGTAGGCATCCAGCCCCCCTGGCTAAGGGTGGTAGTAGTGGTAGGCATCCAGCCCCCCTGGCTAAGGGTGGTAGTAGTGGTGGGCATCCTGCCCCCTGGCTAAGGGTGGTAGTAGTGGTAGGCATCCTGCCCCCTGGCTAAGGGTGGTAGTAGTGGTAGGCATCCTGCCACCCTGGCTAAGGGTGGTAGTAGTGGTAGGCATCCTGCCACCCCTGGGTGAGGGTGGTAGTAGTGGTAGGCATCCTGCCCCCCTGGGTGAGGGTGGTAGTAGTTGTGGGCATCCTGCCCCCCTGGCTAAGGGTGGTAGTAGTGGTAGGCATCCAGCCCCCCTGGGTTGGGGTGGTAGTAGTGGTAGGCATCCAGCCCCCTGGCTAAGGGTGGTAGTAGTGGTAGGCATCCTGCCCCCCTGGGTGAGGGTGGTAGTAGTGGTAGGCATCCAGCCCCCTGGCTAAGGGTGGTAGTAGTGGTAGGCATCCTGCCCCCCTGGGTGAGGGTGGTAGTAGTGGTAGGCATCCTGCCCCCCTGGGTGAGGGTGGTAGTAGTGGTAGGCATCCAGCCCCCCTGGGTGAGGGTGGTAGTAGTGGTGGGCATCCTGCCCCCTGGCTAAGGGTGGTAGTAGTGGTAGGCATCCAGCCCCCCTGGCTAAGGGTGGTAGTAGTGGTAGGCATCCAGCCGCCCCTGGGTTGGGGTGGTAGTAGTGGTAGGCATCCTGCCCCCTGGCTAAGGGTGGTAGTAGTGGTAGGCATCCTGCCACCCTGGCTAAGGGTGGTAGTAGTGGTAGGCATCCTGCCCCCCGTGGGTGAGGGTGGTAGTAGTGGTAGGCATCCTGCCCCCTGGGTGAGGGTGGTAGTAGTGGTAGGCATCCTGCCACCCCTGGGTGAGGGTGGTAGTAGTGGTAGGCATCCTGCCACCCTGGCTAAGGGTGGTAGTAGTGGTAGGCATCCTGTCCCCCTGGCTAAGGGTGGTAGTAGTGGTAGGCATCCTGCCCCCCTGGTTGAGGGTGGTTGGCATCCAGCCCCCCCTGGGTTGGGGTGGTGGCGCGCATTCAGGCCCCTGTGTGCATATGTGGCATTGGTGATGGGCATCCCGCCCCTATGGTGCTGCTGTTGCAAGTATATTCAGATTCCCCGTGTATGTGTGTGATGTGTCGTGTACGTGTTGTATGTGTTTTGTGGTTGGTGTCTGACTTACCTTCTGCGCCGTACGCGTCCGTGCCTGTTCCGGTAGTAGATGTAGAATATTGGTATGATCGGGACGAAGGGATTCATGGTTGGTTCGTGTCGTTCGTCCTTCTCGTTGCTTCGCGTCGTCCTCGTCGCTTGGCTTCGTCCTCGTCGCTTCGCTTCGTCCTCGTCGCTTCGCGTCGTCCTCGTCTGTGCTGTGTTCGTCTCGTAGCCGTGGATCGTGTTGTGGCGCGATTCGGAGCTTATGTGCGCCTCTCCCGGATGCTTTGACGTGCCGTGCGTAGCGACGGGTTCGGCGCGTACGGAAAGCGCATCGTACTTGTCCGGCCGGACGGGGCTGCATTTTCCCTTCCGTGCGACTCGATTCGGCGTTTCCGGATTCGCCTCGGTCGGAGAACAGGACCTGGTTTGGGTGAGTACGGCTCGGCCGGAATTTTTGCTGTTGTGCGCATCGTACTTGCTCGTTCGGTGTGCTGTACGGATCGGTCGGGAAACTGGCTTTCGCATGGCTTTTTTCCCGACCGAATGGTATTGGGTGCGCCTCCGACCGAGATCGGAATCGGCCCCTAAGTAGTTGCAGAATGGTGAATGTGCAGCTCAAAAGTGAGGTTTAAGACATGTTGGTAGAGGGATTACTTATTAGGCTACTTTGTGTGAGTTTGTGGAGAGGTACACTTGAAATACGCCACAACATTTTAGGTGCCTACTTGAAATGGGAAATGCAGTCTGTGAAGTTTCAAGGTCTGTATGGTCTTGTGACCAAGGTATGTCTCTACTTGCACATGTATTCTCATATGTATTATGCATCTGAAGATGCTAGACATCTAAAACACAGGTATACATCTATTTGTATGTTTCTTTTATATATGATGCCACTAACAAAAGGTACAGACACATGCAGACATGCTTTCAGGAATATGGTGAGACTTACATCAGACACATGCAAAGGGTTACTCCTTTATATTTGGCAAGGCCCAACACCCTAAGTAGTTTCAGAATGGTGAAGCTGCAGCTCAAAAGTGAGGTTTAAGACATGTTGGCAGAGGAATTAGTGATTAGGCTACTTTGTACGAGTCTGTGGAAAGGTACGCTTGAAATACATCACATAATTTTAGGTGTCTGCTTGAAATGGGAAGTGCAGTCTGTGAGGTTTTAAGGTCTGCATGGTCTTGTGACTGAGGTATGTCTGTACTTGCACATGTATTCTCATACGTGTTATGCATCTGAAGATGCTAGATGCATAAAACACAGGTATACATCTATTTGTATGTTTCTTTTATATATGATGCCACTAGAAAAAGGTACAGACATATGCATGCATTCTTTCAGGAATATGGTGAGACTTACAACAGAGATATGTGAAGGGTTGCTGCTTTATATTTGGGTAGGTCCAACACCCTGGGTAGTAGTAGAATGGTGAAGCTCAGGCACAAAAGTGAGGTTTAGGACATGTTGGTAGAGGGATTCGTTTTTATTCAACTTTGTATGAGTTCGTGGAAAAGCACATTTGAAATATGCTGCATAATTTTACGTGTCTGCTTGAAATGGGAAGTGTAGTCTGTGAAGCTTTAAGGTCTGCATAGTTTTGTGACTGAGGTATGTATTTACTTCCACATGTATTTTCATTTGTGTTATGCATCTGAATGTGCTAGACATATCGAATACAGGTATACATCTATTTGTATGTTTCTTTTATATATGATGCCACTAGGAAAAGGTGCAGACACATGCATACATGCTTTCAGGAATATAGTGAGAGTTCCAACAGATATATGCGAAGGGTTGCTGATTTATATTTGGCTGGGCCCAACACCCTAAGTAGTTGCAGAATGGTGAAGGTGCAGCTAAAAAGTGATGTTTAAGACATGTTGGTAGAGGGATTAGTGATTAGGCTACTTTGTATGAGTGTGTGGATAGGTACACTTGAAATATGCCACATAATTTTAGGTGTCTGCTTGAAATGGGAACTGCATTCTGTGACGTTTTAAGGTCTGTATGGTCTTGTTACTGATGTATGTCTGTACTTTCACATTTATTCTCATACATATTATGCATCTGAAGATGCTAGACTTATAAAACACATGTATATGTTTATTTGCATGTTTCTTTTATATATGATGCCACTGGGAAAATGTGCAGACACATGCATGTGTGCTTTATGCAATATGATGAGACTAACGAGACACATGCAAAGTGTTACTGCTTTATATTTGGCTAGCCCCAACACCCTAAGTAGTTGCAGAATGGTGAAGGTGCACCTGAAAATTGAGGTTTAATACATGTTGGTAGCGGGATTACTTATTAGGCTACTTTGTATGAGTTTGTGGAAAGGTACACTTGAAATACGCCACAAAGTTTTAGGTGTCTGCTTGAAATGGGATAATGCAGTCTGTGAAGTTTTAAGGTCTGTATGGTCTTGTGACTGAGGTATGTCTCTACTTGCACATGTATTCTCATACGTGTTATGCATCTGAAGATGTTAGATGTATAAAACATAGGTATACATGTAATTGTATGTTTCTTTTATATATGATGCCACTAGCAAAAGGTACAGACACATGCATGCATTCTTTCAGGAATATGGTGAGACTTATAACAGAGATATGTGAAGGGTTACTGCTTTATATTTGGCTAGGCCGAACACCCTAAGTAGTTGTAGAATGGTGAAGGTGCAGCTCAAAATTGAGGTTTAAGACATGATGGTAGAGGGATTACTGATTAGGCTACTTTGTATGAGTTTGTGGAAAGGTACACTTGAAATATGCCACAAAATGTTAGGTGTCTGCTTGAAATGGGAAATGCAGTCTGTGAAGTTTTAAGGTCTGTATGGTCGTGTGACTGAGGTATGTCTCTACTTGCACATGTATTCTCATATATGTTATGCAACTGAAGATGCTAGACTTATAAAACACAGGTATACATACATTTGTATGTTTCTTCTATATATGATTCCAGTAGCAAAAGGTACAGACACATGCATGCATTCTTTCATGAATATGGTGAGACTTACAACAGAGATATGCGAAGGGTTGCTGCGTTATATATCGGTAGGCCCAACACCTAGTAAAGCTGAAGTGCAAAAGTGAGGTTTAAGACATGTTGGCACAGGAATTAGTGATTAGTCTACTTTCTATGAGTCGGTGGAAAGGTACACTTTAAATACGCAGCAAAATTTTAGGTGTCTGCTTGAAATGGGAAGTGCAGTCTGTGAAGTTTTAAGGTCTGCAATGTCTTGTGACTGAAATATTTCTCTACTTGCACATGTATTCTCATAAGTGTTATGCATCTGAAGATGCTAGATGTATAAAACACAGGTATACGCCTATTTTTATGTTTCTTTTATATATGATGCCACTGGGAAAAGGTGCTGACACATGCATGTATGCTTTCTGGAATATCATGAGACTTAGATCAGACACATGCAAAGTTACTCCTTTATATTTGGCAAACACCCTAAGTAGTTGCAGAATGGTGAAGCTGCATCTAAAAAGTGAGGTTTATGACATGTTGGTAGAGGGATTAGTGATTAGGCTACTTTGTCTGAGTGTGTGGAAAGGTACACTTGAAATACACCACAAACGTTTAGGTGTCTGCTTAAAATGGGAAATGCATTCTGTGAACTTTTAAGGTCTGCATGGTCTTGTGACTGAGGTATGTCTGTACTTCCACATATATTCTCATAAGTGTTATGCATCTGAAGATGCTAGACTATAAAACACAGGTATACATCTATTTGGGTGTTTCATTCATATATGATGTCATTAGCAAAAGGTACAGACATATGCATGCATTCTTTCAGGAATATGGTGAGACTTACAACAGAGATATGTGAACGGTTGCTGCTTTATATTTGGGTAGGTCCAACACTCTAAGTAGTAGTAGAATGGTGAAGCTGCAGCTCAAAAGTGAGGTTGAAGACATGTTGGTAGAGGGATTAGTTTTTAGGCTACTTTGTATGAGTCTGTGGAAAGGCACATTTGAAATATGCTGCATAGTTTTACGTGTCTGCTTGAAATGGGAAGTGCAGTCTGTGAAGGATTAAGGTCTGCATAGTTTTGTGACTGAAGTATGTCTTTACTTCCACATGTATTTTCATTCGTGTTATGCATCTGAAGATGCTAGACATATTAAATACAGGTATACATCTATTTGTATGTTTCTTTTACATATGATGCCACTAGCAAAAGGTACAGACACATCCATGCATTCTTTCAGGAATATGGTGAGACTTACAACAGAGATATGCGAAGAGTTGCTGCTTTATATTTGGGTAGGCTCAACACCTTCAGTACTTGCAGAATAGAGAATGGAACTATTTGTATGTTTCTCTTATGTCTGATGCCAGCAGCAAAAGGTAGAGATGCATGTATGCATATATTTAGGAACATGGTGAGAATTATAATACTAATATTGCAAAGATTGCTGTTTTGTATTTCTCGAGTTCTCTAGCTTCTTTCTGCACTTTCCTTGATTGTTTCTTCACCTCTGTTGGTCCTTTCTATATTTATGTTGCATCTTTCTGCACCCCTCTTATCTCTGTTGCTTTTTTTCTGAACTTCTCTTGTTTTTTTCAGTACCTTTTTTATTAGTTATAAAGAGAATAGCAATGTAATTGCAATTCATTGTTTATTAGTTACTATTAATGTTGACATGTAATTAATTTAAAATACTTAATTGATGTAAGAAACTATTGAAACTATTCTTTCTTTTTTAGAAAATTATTTTGTTTGGATTAGAAATTGAAGATGGCAAGAAAACATGAAAAGAGAAGACAACAAAGAAAACAGAAGTACCAAACTAAAAATAGTGGACTACAAAAAGACCAAAATGTTACTCTGGATAAAGTCTGTTCTGGTAAGAGTACTAAACAATTTCTTAAAACAGTTGCAGAGAGATTAAAGAAAGACAATAGTAATGAAAGGAAAAAGAAAAGTTTTACAACAAAGCACAAGGAAGCAAACACTTGAAATGGAAAAAAAACATTAATTTTTGGAAAAACAAAACGACACAAAAAGACAAAAACAATTTAAAGAGATACGTGTACGAATGTTTCAAAATAGAGTAATTCAAAATTTATTAACAGATTGTAAAAAGTATAAAGAAGATCAGCAACGTATAAGAAGAAGCAACACTTTGAAAGTGTAGTAGATGCTGCTTTTGAAATGAAACGAAAATTATTTACATTAGTATTGAAGTGAATGAAAACATTGAATAAAGCAATGCACTTTATGAAGGAGAAAAGCAAAAGAAAAAGACTGGTTAATAGAAGTAATTTTTGTAAAACTTTTACTGGTGAATGGAAGCACACTTTTAGTACTGAGCCTTGCTTTAATGAAGAAAGCTATTTTCATCAGAACACATTAGTTTATGCAGTTGATACTAGTGGTCGATGCTATGAGATGAAAGATCGTTGTCCTATTCCAAAAGAAAAAATGGTTGTTAGGAGTGTGGAAGAAGAAATAGCTGAAGAAATTCAAGGGAAGCATTCACAAGCTCTGGTGTATAAGTGGTATTGTAGTAGTATTTGCAGTATTCGACTGGAATCTATTGACATATTCCGAATTGTTTTATGAGGATATGCCAAGAAAAGTCTTAAACAGAAGATTAAGATGTTACAAGGATTAGATCAATGTAAAGTAAGAAAATATACTAACTTGCAGGGTAATCCTCTGGCTTGTCTTTCAAGAAAAGTGTGTCAAAGTACTTTTCATCATTTAAAAATGTTAGCAGTACACCATTCAGAAATGCGGAAGATAGTAAGGAGACTCTACTATGTAAAAAGTCCTGCAATATGTTTAAGTGAAATGAACACAGCTCTTTTGCACGGTTCAGTATCAGATGTACAAAAAGTTTGTGATGATATATAGTTTTGTTTTTTTGGTTCACAAGAGGAGTGTAGCGAAAGTGAGAGCTTGATAAGTGTAGGTGTTGAAGTACAGGTGAAAGAGATTAGTATTAATGAGTTTGCAGAAGAAATTACAAAGTTCCAGGCAGTTTCATCTGAAAAACCAAGCTATGTTTGTATTTGTTGTTGACGTACTCACTATACAAGTCAAACTAGGAATGTTGATTTATATTTAAAACGTGAAAAGGAAAACAATGATAAGTGGCAGCAAATTGGTGCTTATTTGTTGGTAGAAGGTCGATTTGAGTTGGCTACTGATCAACGTATTTGTAAATATTGTTACAACAAATCAGAAGAGAACAAAATACCAGCTAGAGTAGTACATAACAACTTAGAGTTGGTAGCTATTCCTCCGGAAATGGCAGATTTGAATGGATATGTGTCCATTCTTATTCAATCTCTGTACCTATTTCAGGCTATAGTTCGTATGGAGCCTAAAACAGGTAAGCTGCCCCAGCAGATTTTCAAAGAGGTCCGAAAGGAAGAGTTGTGTACTTACCTTTAGATTTTAGGAAAAACATTGAAACTGTTGGTATAGACAGGGAGGAAAATGAGCCAGTAGTTGTTCTAGTTAATTGTGTACCAACAAAGGGTCGAACAATAATGCAAGAGTTTGTAGATGTTAATAAACTTCAAAAGGCTACATTATGTCTTGTTTAGAATAATATTTATTATAAGTATGTAAATGTTGATGAACAGGTAATATGCTTAAAAGATGAAACTGACATTTCAAGTGGCCAAATAGAAAAAGTGGACAGGTTTAGGAGTGAAGAGATTTATAAACATCATACTATACATCCTCTACATTCAAAAGAAGTAATAATAAACAGTATTGAATTATTTCAAATGAAGGAAGCATAGGGAACTCCCTTCAGTGAATGGGAAAAAAGTTTAGAAGCTCGTTGTTTTCCATAGCCATTCCCCACTGGAGAAGGTGGACGATTTGATGAGCGAGCTGTACGGATTCCAGCTTCAGAATGCCGCTTGACAAGATTGTACTCTGAAGATCCAAGAATTCAACAGTGCATTCCATATATATTTCATCTTCTGTTTGAAAGTGATTTGTCTACACTTTCATATGCAGTGAACCACATATTAAAAGCAGGAGTTCATCTTCCACATGTTTCTGCAAAGGAATTCATGGACAAAGTTCAACAAAGAGATGAACATTTAGAATCCCAGTTAATTAATTTGATGGCGTGTCAAAGTGGTACCAATGAGTATTGGTATTGTCATCAAGGAGAACTTAAATGTATGTTAAGAAACTTAGGTACTACTACATGGTTTGTAACACTTAACTGTGCTGAATATGCGTGGCACGATTTACTTGAAGTTCTACGGGAAGCAAATTCAAATGTTAAAAACATTGAATTGAAGACAGCTGGAGAACTTTGTTCCTTGGATCCTGTAAATGTGTGCAGATATTATAAGGATAGGTTTCAAGCTATGATGTCATTTATCTGCATTAAAAATAATCTACCTCTAGGAGAGGTAACAGATTATTTTTGGAGAAAGGAGTACCAATGCTACAAAATTTGGAACTGATACTGATGAAACTGTTTTGTCTTTCATCAAACAGTATGTTACCTGTGCCATTCCAAGAGAAGGTGGAGAAAAGAGCTTGAAACAACAAGTTTTACGGTTTCAAAGCATCGATGTGGAAAATACTGTCAACGAAAATACAAGTATAAAGGGAAATTTTATACAAAATGTCGTTTCGGATTTCCATAATTTCTAAAGCAAGAGTAAATAGTTTTTTGTCACCAGTAAGACAAACAATAACTCAGAAATCTCCAAAGAATACATACAACTTAAAAAGAACCGAAGATTCAAAGTATATTAATGGCTACAATCCAGTTATTTTGAAAATGTGGAATGCAAACATGGATATTCAATATGTTGCAGATAATTCAATTGCTGTTGCTCACTATGTTACATCATATATAACCAAATCTGAAAATACAGAGATGAAAGAAATGTGGGAAGAAATTTCACAAGAGAAGAGTCTTAGCAAGAAATTGTACAGTTTTAGCTTGAAAATGATTTCCCATCGAGAAATTGGATCCTATGAATGTTCGGAATGCTTGAGCTCTGCCAGTTTATATTCAAAGTCAAGAGGAATCATTTGGGTACGTTTAGGTCTTGCCTCCACACGAAATAGAGTATTGAAAACATTACAAGAAATCGAATACTTAGTACAGAATGAACCAGAAAGTACTGTTAAAACTAATATGTTGAATACAGACTATCCCTAAAGGAGTCCACATCTCGAAAACCTATGTCTGTATGAAATACTTCCACATTACAGCTTTAAAAGATAAGTTACAGAAAATATAAAAGAAGAAAAATATGCAGTAATTGGATGTGACAGATGTTTGGTAAAACATGCAAAAGGAAATCTTATTACCCACAGAAAACTCAGTTGCGAAAGTCCAGATAAGAGGGAATATTTCTATTTAGCACTTCTGCAACTGTTCAAGCCTTGGCGTAGTGAAACAGAATTACTTGGAGATTTCTACTGCTATGAAGATTCTTTTAATGCAAGGAAAGATAAAATTCAGTGCACAATTTTCCCTATATATCTACAAATGTTAAATGAGATTGAACAAGAAAGTACTATTGCACCTAAAATAGATAGAGAAAGTTCTCAAGATAGTCAAAGTTCTGGACCACTAAGTCAAGACCCACTGGGACAACCAATTATCAAAAATGAAGCAGCAATAGCCATGAATGAGGTAGAAACTGCAATGCAACAAGCACAACAGGATATTATTCAGTTGGAAAAGTTAGAAGAACAACTAAATATTGAACAGAAAGAAATATATCTACAAGTGAAAGAACAGATACAACATGGTTTGCTACATGAAAAAAAAGAATGCCAATGTTCATCATTTAAACCTATTCTAATGTACATCAGCGGTCAAGCTGGAACAGGAAAAAGTTTTGATCAGTTATCTACACAAAACTACAGAATCACATTTAGCTTGTATAGTAACAGCTCTAACAGGATTAGCAGCCCACAACATTAAAGGAATTACTTTACATTGAATACTTATCCTACCAGCTGAACATGATGATAAATTAGAATATCAGAAGCTATTTGGAGAAGCTTGTTATGAAGTCTCAAGAGTACTGAAGACAATGAAAATTTTAATCATTGATGAGGTGAACATGGTCTCAAACTTAATGCTTGCCTTTGTACATTGAAGAATGCAACAGATTTTAAAAACATATTATGGTGTTCTATTTGGAGGAAAACATGTAATTGTATTCAGTGACCTACTACAACTTACTCCTGTGAAAGGGCAACCTATTTTTAAAACACTTGTTCATGAAGACACTAGGAAATATTTGGGAAGTATTGTAATTGTGAACATTAGGTTACATTTTGAATATAAAGAACTTGTTAAGAATATGCTACAAGCAAGTCATGAAGATTACAGAAAAATTCTTCAAGACATAAGAATTGGTGATTTGACGAAGCATGGTAAACAAGCTTTAGAAAGTCGGCTACTAAGAAACTTGTTTACAACTTGAAACACAGTGGCTGAAGTAATGTACAATAAGCTTGGATAAAAGAAGTCTATAGTTTGCCTACTGCCTATACTGCAAGAGTGTTCTACATTTAATCAAGAACTTTTGAAACTGGAAAAACAACAAATTGTGGAAATTTAAGCTATTGATAAAATTGAACACAAGTGAGCTGACTACTCTCCTTCAGAGAAACTACAGGCTAAATGGCATTCTTTGGAAAAGTCTGTGGGGCATATTATCAAGCCAGTTAACGCCGCGTTAGCAGCACTTTCCTGCGGCTAACACGTTTTTTTTATCACCCTATTACCAAGATGTCGCTAACAAGCGTTAGCGACAGCTTTCCGGCGATAGCTATCGTTTTTACTATCGCCGTGCATGGCAGCGATAGTTTCCGCTAATGATATGCAAAGTAGGCGTTCCTTCTCAAAATTTCACGAAAAAGTCGCTAACACACCATCACACTATTACCAATGATGTTCCGGACCCGCGAAGCGACAAAAAGTCCCGCTAAGGCCCCTTAGCTGCAGGGAAAATAAGACCTGAAAAAACAGGTCTAAAAATTGAAAAATGGTGATAAATGGAGGTATATAAGGGAGGCCAGCCCAGACCCACACCTGAAGACCCACAGACGTCATGGAGGTGCTAATAATTCAGCTCGGAGTCTCGGGAAGGCAACAATCACCACCGCCACTACCACCCCCCCAGGATCACCACCAAGGCAGCAGCCAAAGACGACAGCGGGCCCTGCGCAGACGTCTCAGCCTCACAGACCTGACACCAGAGGATGTCATTGCCCACTACAGGCTCAAAAGGACATCCATCCAACACATCCTGAACCTGATATCCCACAGGCTGATGCCACAAACACAGCGGCGAACCAACATACCTCCGCAGACAAAGCTGCTGGCCGTGCTGCATATGTTGGCCTCTGGGACCTTTCAACCAACAGCGGCCAGAGTTGGAGGAGTCTCACAGGCAGCCTTCTCAATCTTCCTCCCAACTGTCTTGGATGGCATACTCAGCCTGATACCCCAGCACCTTCACTTCCCCGACACTGTGCAGGAACAGATTGAGACCAAGCAAGGATTCTACGCCATAGCCGGATTCCCACAGGTGTTGGGCGCAATTGACTGCACACATCTCCTATTTGTGCCCCCTGCGGACAGTGCACACATATACCGCAACAGAAAGCATACCCATTCCATGAATGTGCAGGCAATAGTGGACCACCGGGGGCTGTTCACCACTGTCATAGCCAAGTTCCCAAGGAGTGTGCATGATTCCTACATCTTCCGACAGTCTATCATAAACCAGCGCTTCCAGGATGGCACATATGGAAATGCAGTTCTTGTTGGTAAGTACAAACTGAACACACCACACGCTCAACTCCACATTCATGCAACTCACAATTTTGTGAGGATGTACATGTTACAATCACACATACAACATGTCAATCAACATGCCCACATACCAGACACAAAGACACCAAGAACTGTGGGAACTGTGGCTAGATATGTAGACAAACCATCCTCAAATGCTTAGCTCCTGTGCCACCCATAAGCAAATGTGGTGAGAGGTGGGAACCATGTATGTGCAATGGAGGCACATGATCCATAATGAAAGTAGGAACACAAGGCCCAGTGTGTAGGTGTTGTGCTGGACAGTTGGGAGTAAGCTGACTGCAGACGTGCCCATGTTGGCATATAGTGTGTCTCTGTAGCCCAGCCTGATGGCAATGACTGTGTGGGTCACTGTTACACCCGACAATGGGGGGATCTATGTGAAGGTTGCATGGAGGATGCAGAGGCTGGCGAAGCAGCTGCAGGCCACTGCGTACACCTGTAGGTGCATGGAGATGGAGGAGTCAAATATGGGGCCTAGGTACCTAGATTTGGGGTGGGGGCATCCAAAAGCGTTGGACCACCAAGTGATGCCACATGCTGATTGTACTGTTACGAGGATGATGACTCATGTTTCCCCTGCATATAGCACGCCCCAGCTGTTGATCATCCATGTTGCAAATCACAGCAATCCTACCTGGAAGAGCAGTTTGGTGTGTGCGTATTGTTGATGTTGAATATGAGCATTCTGTATGTGTTGGTGGTGCAGTTTACTGGTATCCCAAAGCTTGCACCAGCTCCACTCCATGTGTCAGCAGCTGCATCTGCCAACTCTGAGGTTGGTGCTGACCGAGGTGGCATTCATTGCCTGCCGTATGTTGCAGTTGCATAGTGGGACATGGGTGCATGCGCAGTTGGAGATACATGTTTGGAAAATGTGGACTTGCGCCATTGTTGACGACTGCAGTGTTGTGGTTGTTGCTGTCGATGGTGGTGTGTAGCATCATATCGGTGACTGATCTACACCAACTTTGTGGGGGATTGCATGTGGTCAACGGTGGTTTGGGGTACATCAACAAGGTGGTGCATGCGTAAGTGGTCAACACATGTACGTTTAGTGGGGCCGAGGAACTGGACGTAGTCTACACATGCAAAGAAGCTGTCAAAGGTGTGCCCTGCCTTGTGGATCAGTATGGTGAAGATCTGGGACAGTCTGATGTCAGCTAACATTTCCCTGAGTCAAATGTACCTTGAGTAGTCGTGGCATGTGAGTTGGAGGCTACACTCCCGAATGAGTACGTAGTCCACGGAGTGGACAGTGTTGCGTCTGATGATGCTGATGGTGTGGGTGAAGCGTTCCTGCCTGCAATGGGCCCAGCATGCGAGGGGGCTGATGACTGTTGATATGTGGCCGCTCGGGACAGGAAACAGCATGTGTTGTGCATTGGGGCAGGTCTGGCAGCAGCGACAGCAGCACAACTGAACGTGAACCGTGTCTGATGTGGCCCATTGCCATTTCAACGTTCACATGGCATTGACTGTGAGGAGGGTGGATGAGTGCCATCGATTGATGGTAGAAGAGCCAGTCATGCAACCGCGCAGCGCACACAATTGATGAGGCTTGGGGAAGGGAGTATCAACAGTGAGGCAATTTAATTCGCAGTGATGCTTGTAATCAGTCTGAAGCAACACATGGCTAACATGAAATCCAACATAACACAAATGACACACCACCAAACCATCTACACCAACAACACAGCCTGCACAACCAATAATGTAAACATCTTGCTATCACATGTTACAGGTGACCAAGGATATGCACTATGCCCGTGGATGATGACACCCCTCCGAAACCCCACCACCCAGGCCCAGAGGCAGTATAATGCGGCCCACAGACGCACCCGGTCCATTGTGGAGAGCACATTTGGTGTGCTAAAGTCACGTTTCCGTTGCCTGGACATCACAGGTGGCAGACTGCTGTGCAGCCCTGAAATGGTCAATAAAATCATCCTTGCATGTTGTGTATTGCACAATATATGTGTGCGCACAAATGCTCCATGGATTCAAGTGCCTGCTGCACCGTACGACGACCAGGATGATGCTGAAGATGAGGCAGGTGGCGCACACCCCACAGTAAATGCAGCAGGAACTGCCCGAAGGGACCGAATAATAAACAATTTCTTCAACTGAGCACGCCACATTGTGACAATGCCCCTCCAATGTATCTCATAGCAAAATGACCGCAATCACGGTGTGTGCCAATAAAAAAATTACACACATACCCTGTCTGCATGTTATTGTCCAGCATGGGTACATCACTCTGAAAGGGTACGTTGCACAATATGTGCAATGGAAATAACAAAACTTCATCCATGCTGGGAATGTCTCCTCAGTACAGAGATGCTTTACAGTGTGTCAAATGTGTAAGACTAGAGTCTTCATGGTGCAAATTGGGCTACCCAATCCAAAATTGTTGCGTGTCCTTTGTATAAATCAGTCAATATAGGTTGTCGTCTGTGAATAAATGCACAATTGTAGTCTGTTGACAGTGGTCAATAATTTATTGGAGTGTGTACGTTGTGTAAAACAATGAGACTGTGGGCGTGCAATGGGGTAAAATATGAAAATAGGGCGTGCAATGGGGTAAAATCTGAAAATAGGGCGTGCAATGGGGTAAAATCCGAAAATAGGGCGTGCAATGGGGTAAAATATGAAAATAGGGTGTGCAATGGGGTAAAATATGAAAATAGGGTGTGCAATGGGGTAAAATATGAAAAAAGGGCATGCAATGGGGTAAAACCTGCCTTTCTGTGTGTCCTAAGCAATTAGCTTTGAAGCATCGACCACCTCCAGATCAACAAGCCCTACAACAAGTATGTGGACCACTAACTTGACACAGCAGACGGACCACCAGCACCCCTGAGACAACAACCAGACCACCATCTCTAAATGGACACCATGCACGGATGAAGACACCTCCTCCGCTAGGAAAGGCATCCACTCGGGGCCCACACAGACCCCTGGCCCCCTCACATCTACCACAGAGCCACATCAGCCTCCGCACACGAACCACTACGCAACATCAACATCACCTTCAACACATGCACGTACACAGACAACTTGAAGCATGCCGAAAGTCATGCCCCTACGCCTTGTGACCCCCAGGGGTGAGTAGCACACTTAAAAAATCCATGATTGAAGGATGGTTCTCTTGTTAGGTATGCAATTATGGTGTGACCTGTGTTGAATGTTGCAAGTTAGGGTGTCATGTGTTGTGAAACATCATTTACATGGTGTCATTTGAGTGCCAACCAACCTCAACATGTTGTTACATGGCTCAGACATGAAATTTGCAGCAAGACTGTACATCAGTGCATTGATTCCCTCTTAGCGTGCAGATCTGCCCACTAACACGAAAAAGCGATATTTTCTCTTTCCATCCACCCAATGTTAAAATACATCACGCAACACTTTTTGCCATTAGAAAGTTTACTCATGTGACCATTTACGTGCAGATTTTCACCGCTTACTCAAAAACGGGCCAAAGAGAGACAGGAAGTGATGTCTGCATGCTTCCTGTCTACTGGAGTAGTGTTTTCCACTTTCACTTTCTCTTTTGAGCACATTGCTGGTGATTGTGGAGAGTGTTGGAACTGTTTGGTGGTGTGTGCTGCAGTTTGGAGATTTTGAGAGTGTTGCTGTGTCCTGTTGATAGTGTCTGTGAAGTGTTGTGTACTGATTTATTGTGTTTAACTGTCTCCTGTCCTCAGTTTTGTCGGGTGTCTGTCTTGGGGTAGTACACTAACATTGTTTTTGCGGATATTTTAGAGGGATTATTTTTTTTTTCTCTGGCTGTGGGCTCACAGGTGTGCAGGGAGATGCCAGGTGTGGGCAGGGAGGGTAGGCTGTCCGAGGGGGCATTGGGGGGCTTCCTGTGGCTCATAAAATTCCACCTGCCACTGATGTTGGAGAGGGGAGGCCGTATCCTGCAAGGATACAACGTGAGTGTGCGGAAGATTAGGTGGGAGCGTGTGCGGGTGCATATGCACAGGTTCTTTGGAGTAGACCATAACGTGCGCCAGTGGAAGCACCGCTGGCAATGACATGCTTGCACGAGAAGCTGACCTCCTTGACTACGTGGGAGTCATGACAGGCCTACAGGGTGGTAAGTACAAACTCCACATTTAATCTGGTGTACTGTAACGAATGAAAATGATGACGTGTGTGACACTGGTGTCAAAGTGAGAAATGGTTGCTGATTGAGGTGGGAGACACAATGCATTTGCGCATCTTGTTGGCACATCCGAAACACAACGCAGCATCACATTGACAAGCATATGTGGCAAGTCTGTGTCACCCACTGCGCTGGACCAACACTTGGCACTGTACTGCCATAGCTGGCACACCTGCGCAAAATGTGCGTGCAGGCAGAAGATTGTTTGGGTACGGCAGGGGTGACTGTACATGAACCAGCCATGGAATTGTCCATGTGAGCTGTGTGCTGGCCAAAAGGTAGAGTCAAAATGCTGTCCTCATGATTTATGTTACGTTAGCTACGCTGCCCTGTGAACAAGTTGCTGTGTGACAAAGTATTGTATAGGTACAAATGGTCTAAGGAAAGTGGACATCCCCAGATTGTCATACACCACCTACCTCTGTGTGACTGCTTTGTGCAATCTGCAGCTACTCAATTGTACAAAGTGCATGTAGAACATCAGGATGCATGTAGTAATGTTGCCTTGTGGATGACTAACACTACGATCATGGGCATGTCAGCTAGCATTACAGTCTTGTCTGTCCAAAATCAGCTGTCACAGGTCTGGTGTGAATGGCAGCCAAAGTTGACCCAATCATGTAGTCAACATGAAACGCCACACTACAGTTATGTAGCATTTGCTGTAATGGTGATGATTGGTATGAGGAATACGACACATATGAATTGAAGTCTAATCCCAACACATATTTCTTTCCTTGTCTCACAGATGGACGACCGCCAATCACACAGGGGGACATTGACAGCTTCGAGGACCCACACGCCACTGGTGAGTTGGAACGTAATTGACTAGCATGTTGCGTTGGCATGGATGTCTGGGTCACATGATCACCGTTGCAGTATGTAGTATGGGTGGGTATCACGTCTACCTTGCCTACAGTGTAATGATGTATTGTGGAAGTCAGCAGTGTGCACTAATCGGGAAGTGACTCTGGACAAATGCATTGGTCTCACAGTTGTGACTTGGCCCATCCCCAGTCAGTGACACACATTGGAAGTGAGGTGCATATCATCAAGCCCATATCCCAAAGTCAACGTAACTGTCATCAAAGTTGTGTTGTCAATAAGGGCCTAGCATCATAATCTGAGCAGCGTTAATACATTCCACGTGTATTAATGCTTACTTGTCAATGAGGTACACTGTCACGCTGTGTTGAGTGTGAACAGGGCGTGCATTGGGGGTTGTGTTCGTGGTTCCACGGCAACACCCATTGTATCAGAGGCTGGCCCTGATATCCAAGTGCGGCATTCATAGTTGGCAGCGCACAACTTACCAACAGTTACATCCCGGTTGTATTCTGGCCATATGAGCAGGGATGCTTCTTGATCATCATGTTTGCTTTGTACATGTGAGCTGCTTTGTGCAGCACACATGGGAATAGAGAATTGACATGGTGTGTATAAGTGCAGCAAGTTGGCCCTTCCAGTACATACATTCAATCAATCAATCAATCAGGGGTTTATAAAGCACGCTACTCTCCCGTGAGGGTCCCAAGGCGCTGGGGGGGGGGTGCAACTCTGGATCAGTCAAAGAGCCAGGTCTTGAGGTCCTTCCTGAACGTGTGCAAGGTAGGGGAGCGTCGGATGTTCACCGGGAGCTCGTTCCAGGTCTTGGCTGCGATGTAGGAGAAGGCTCTCCCGCCTGCTCTGTTTCTGCGGATGAGGGGACCTCTGCCAGGGCGAGGTCGGCGGAGCGGAGGTTCCTCTTGGGTACGTGGAAGGAGACTCTCTCGTTGAGGTATTTGGGTCCGATGTTGTTGAGGGATTTGTAGGCGTGGTTGAGGAGTTTGAAGGTGACCCTCTTCTCGACGGGGAGCCAGTGGAGGTCTCGTAGCTGTTGGGTCATGTGTTCGTGGCGCGGTGTCCCGAGGACGAGTCTGGCTACGGAGTTCTGGATGGTTTGGAGTTTGTGTAGAAGAGTTCTGTTGATCCCGGCGTAGAGGGTATTGCCAAAGTCCAGTCTGCTGTTTATGAGCGCGTGGGTGATGGTCCTTCTGCAGTCGGGGGGGATCCATTTGAAGGTCTTGCGGAGGATGCGCAGGCAGTTGAAACTGGCGGAAGCGACAGCGTTGATCTGGCGGTTCATGGAGAGGGAGGAGTCGAGGATGATGCCGAGGTTTCGTGCGTGGTCTGTAGGGGTGGGTGGATTCCCAAGGGCAGGGGGCCACCAGGTGTTGTCCCAGGCGGAGGTGTCGGGTCCAAGGATGAGGACCTCGGTTTTCTCTGAGTTGAGCTTCAGGCAGCTGTCTTTCATCCAGGCTGCAACATCCTTCATTCCTTCCTGGAAGCAGAGTCTGGTGTCTTCGGGATTCTTCGTGAGTGAGAGGATGAGCTGGGTGTCATCGGCGTAGGATACTATGCTGAGCCCATGCTGTCTGACGATGGCGGCGAGGGGTGCCATGTAGATGTTGAAGAGCAGGGGGCTGAGCTATGATCCTTGGGGAACTCCACAGTTGATATCAGTGGGTTCGGAGATGAAGGGAGGGAGTCTGATCCTCTGTGTTCTGCCGGTGAGAAAGGATTGGATTAACATGCCTCATTTTTCCCCAATGTATCTTTCCTGTGTGCTGCACTAAGCAACACACATGATAGTCACAACATGGTCCTCTAGGATGGAATCTGTGCATGAAGGGGCACCTTCATGTACAGACGCCAAACTCACCTGCACACACACAACCTTGTACTCTGGTGCAAGTGTGCCTGTGTTGGCGCAGTCATGATGAACCGCACACATGTGCTGGGGGACACACATGCCTGCACATGGGCATAGTACCTATCATGCAGCCCTGTGTCACTGGAGAGGATGAGGGTGGTGCTACACACAGGGGGGTAATGCTTTCCTCCTCCGTTTGCTTGTACATGTCACCCTCTGCCCGTGTATGTAATGGCCAAATCTTTTGGCACTGTCAGCCAAATTACTTAGTGACAGTGCATGTACCATGCCATGCACTGTCATGTCAGTCTCCCCAGCATGTAGTCACTGATCCATGCATCAACATGTCGTTATCCAGGTCACTTGCTGACTTCACATAGTTATGCTGTAGTGTATGCTCCCATGTTGAAGTGAACTTGTATTACAGATGTGTATGGAGGAAATTGAAATTGGCTAAGGGACTCTAATTTGCCTTTGTGTATGTTTTACAGACAACATGACGCCTGGCCAAATCCATGCCTTCCAGGTGTGGAAGGACCGTTACCGCCCTGTGAAGAAGGTTGCGAAGGGGTACCGCAACATGTCCAAGAGGTACCATGAGGAACGTAGGAAAGGCACATGGAAGGCGGTGCCTGAGCATGCCCAGGATGTCACACAGCCCCCCCCAGGCACCTCAGGCGTCAGTGGTGTGTCCCAGTCGGTACAGGTGGCACATCCCCCTAAGCCCCCCCACCCCAAGGCACTGTCCCACCTGCAACTGGGGATCAAGTGGTCTCGTTCACATTGCGGGACAGGAGGCTGCTACAGGACATTGTGGTATCGCTGGCAGAGCTCAGGCATGAATTGTCTGATGTCAACAGACGAGTAATGGACATACACAAACACTTGGGACTGCCATGATGGGTGGACCTGTTGGACACCATCGCCCTCTTCTCCCTTCCCCCAATGTTTGAAATATTTTATTATGTAGTGTTAGGTTAGTTATTTATTTGTTAGGTAGTGTAGTTTTAGTGTAGATTTTAGTTAGTGTTAGCTTGTTAGGTAGATATAAGATTTTAATTAGTCATTCGTATTTGGGGCTAAGTTTCCTTTTTCTTTGGGAGGGGGGTTGATGTGTTTTTTCTTCATAAAAAATAAAACAAAATCTTACAAAAATATATATTTGTGTAGGTTACATGTTTAGTTAGTTTATGTATAGCTTAGATGTTTTTGTCCTGTCTCGTGGTGTGCCTTAAGGGTGGGAGGGGGGTTGATGTCTATGATGTGTTGCTGCATGTTTAGGATTAGTTAGGGTAGATAGTTTAGGTAAGTAAAATTGTTTTATAGTTAGTTTAGATTTTAGTAGTAGTTATAGTGATGTGTTAGTTTAGGTCACTTGCATATTTATACTGTTCTAATAAAAATTTGATACTTTGGATTTCTGCTTGCACTTATGTCAGGGACGAGGTTGTGGAGTGTGGCTCTTTCCATTGTATGCAACTTTTCACATCACTGGACTATCCATTGGAATCGCTAAGTCTGCTCATGACATGTAAGTTTGCAGGATGTATTGTGTCAGGATCCCTTAGATGGGAGCACACTGGACTTGCATTGATGAGAGGGTGTCAATTTGGATTGACGCCCTGGTTTAGGGACAGTCATCTGTGACGTTCTACATCTTCTGTGTGACTCACGGATTTGGACAGCACATTGTTGCACATTTTGGACATGACCTAGTGAGATGGCATGGCAAGTGAATACAGTTAGCTACTGTTATCCATCATGGAGATGGATGTATGCGCCAGGTTCCACGGATTCCGTCACACACCTGCATGTCAGATGCTCCTGCCGCAGAGTCCATCTACATTGCACAGACCTAGCCACACTTGCTGCGTAGTGCCAGTGTGTCCGCTTCCTTTGCAAGATTTGTTCCGGTTCATGTACGCTCACTCTCCAGACCATGCATGATTTGTTAGAAATCTGTGTGCATTGTGTACAGGACATGGAACAGCAGTGTTCATGATTTACAAAAGTAATCTGTGAGTAAGCGATGACTTCATATTTTACGTTACTCACAAATGTAGTTTGGGAGTAGTGCATTTTGCTTTACAGAGTTGACATCTCCTTAATGCCTACCGTGACTCACTGGACTAGTCAAGTTTTGATTTTGTCACAGCTAATGTTTGCGGGTGGCACACTGTCCTGCTGCACACAAGGGGGAAATGTTGCATTGCTCCCTGTAGTGACAGTGTCATGGAGACTTGTCCCAGCTGTTACTTCTGCCTTTGGCTCATGTTGATGACGGCCTTGAAATGTTGTTGGTGCATCTGACTATATGCTGAGTACAGTGCCACACACATCCCTACACACATTGCCCGATACGCTCGCAGTGGTCACAGCATGGGAGGGGGCATATTTTATGTTACATCGTTTGTCAACAGGGAGGGGCTGACTGAGGGCTTGCACTTTGAGGTGAGCCCCTATTTGCCAATCTACTTCACTGAGGCAGACATTGTGGTTCCGTATGTGTATGGTGGACATGTGCCCTTCCGTGTCTTCATCAATGTGAATATGCTGTCCAGTATTTTGGGATGTGACAAGCAATGTGCACCATCACAACAGGCTTTATCCACCACGTAGTGTGTGAGTAGTTATGCCAAGAGATATTTGTTTACAAGTGTTAAGGAGGACACAACTCGTGGCCTGCAACAGACTAGGACATTTTTGCACACATGCCTTTTCATGAGAGGACGTGGGGCTAGGTTGGTATATTGCTAGATGGTTGTTTTGGAGCAATGGGGCAACGCTAGTTCACACATACACTGCCATCTCACTGCCTATCTGTATCAGGTAAAACTGGTACATTGCTCGTATTTCCCTTGGTGTACCTTCTGGGTGAATCAGTGTCCTAACACTTTTTACATACTTCTATACTTGATTGGTCAAGAACCACACACATCTGTGTGAGTTAAACAATTTTATTGACATTCAGAGGATGAAGACTGGACCAGTGCTTGGCCGTACATGCCCACATTGCATGGATGCCCGTTGGAGGGCCAGACAGAGTCATTTGGTGGTAACAGGTCCAAGGGAAGAGGCATACTTCAGTCCGCAGGCTGATTGCAGTGGCATTGGCAAGAGAAAAAGTTATATGGCAGTCGATGTGGAGGTCCAAGGTGATTGTCGGGGGACAGTGGAAGACAGTGCAAGAAGATTTTGTGTGGCATGATACTAAGCCCGGCACCAAGGAGGAAACTGGGCTTTTGGCGCAGATGGATGCTACCGCTTCCTCCTTAGCACAAATGCACTTTCACCCTCCTCTTCATCCTCTGATGTGTCATGTGCCTCACATGTGGGTGGTGGTATGGTGGGTGCAGCACTGTGAGGCACTAACACATCAGATGGCGGAGCTGAGGATGTGGAGGCAGCAGCAGCATTCATCTGCGCCAGTCCTTGTGGCAGCAATGAAGTGATGAGCAGGTGAAGGGCATTATAGATCCCAGCAACTTCACGCTGGAGTGCGGCCCTGGCAGCCATTGTGCCTGCATCCACTCCATGCTCTCCATTATCCGACAGATGTTGGCCAAATCCTGGCTGACATTGCTGGAGCCACTCTGAGCAGACAGTTGTTGTTGTCTCAGAATCATGACTCCAGCAATGTCAGCCATGGACCGTTGGAGGGCATTGAGCGGGCTGTGGGTGTCCGTGATCTTCTGCATGTGGTCCCGGATGGGACTCAGACACCCACGTATGGCCTCAAGTTTGTCCGCCAGGTGCTCGAACCCCACCCGCAACTGTTCCGCCATCTCCCGCTGGACCTCCAGCACACGGCGTTGGAAGGCCAGGTTTGTGTTCTCGAGGTCCGGGGTGGCAGCTGTGGTGGGAGGTGCTTGCTGCTGGTTGGTTTGTGCAGGGGGTGGGATTGCCGCTATGCTGCTGTGTTGCCCTGCTCCTGGAGGTGGGGTGCTGAAGGAGTCTAGCAGATGTTGCAGTGCTTCCTGATCGATGGTGGGGTATTCCTCCTCGTCATCAGTGAAGGTTGGGCCAGTCTGCTATCCAGGAGGTGATGTCTCTCCCTCTGCAATGTGATAGGGTAGATACAGTTTAACAGTGTTTGTCATGTACAATCATGCATTGTATGTGTTTACAAGCAGACAGCAGGACAGTGTCCATTCATACTGTTTTTGAGGAGATGCCTATTTGTTGCAGGATAGTGATGATTTTGAGGAAATTGCGGATGTGATGTTGTAGTTGTACATTGTCATCTCACAGTTTCCAGCTATGACAAATGTTATTGTACAATATCTACACCCAAGCGTCACAAGTTGTGTCCTCTGTTCATTTGTGTGAGTAATGCTATTTGGCCCACATAGTAGTCAATGTTGATGTGCTCAGATTTGTCTGTGTGTGCACTGCATTGTGTGCTGGTGGCACCTGCAGCTTTGGTTTAGCTGCACATTATACCTTTCAGGTAGTGTGCCTTTGGGTTCTGTGCATTTACAATGCTGTGCTGAGGCAAACTGGGTGGAATATGGGTCTTGGTAAGAGTTGTATGAGTTGTGCATTTTTTGACTTCAAATGTCTTGTTTACGTCAGGGGTTGTATGTACATGAGGATGTGTCAGAGTGTGACTTGCTTGTTTAAGGATGTTGTCCACACTCAGCCACCTCAGTGAGGTGGCCTGAACCATGTTAATAGGTTGGGCCTGCAGGCATGCTATTCTTCATGCACTGTCACTTGCCTTGTCAATGTGGCTCACGGACACGCAGCATTGCAGGGTACTGCACATGTGCATGTGTTTTGTGCAAGTATGGTTATGTGCGTGTAGGGCACACTTTAGGCACATTAGCAATGTGAGCTTACTTGCTGTTTCAACATGTGCTGCACTATGTGGTACACCTGGACATCCATTTTGCTTTGTCTTTTGTGATTTGTCCGGTGTGCATGTCGTCCTTCATGTTTTTTGTTGCATGCATTGCTGAGTGCCCTCCGTTTGGCTGACCCGTTGTGAGTATGGTTCTGCATGAGTTTCGATAGTTGTTGCGGTCTGAACAGACAGGGGCATGTTACCAAGGAAGTGGCAGGGAGAGGCATTAGCCATCTTGTCTTCATGGCTCTCGCCTCCACTTTGGTAACGCCAGGCTCATACATGTTATCAAGGATATGGCTCAGTCTGGCGTTTCCCCCTGCAATGGGAGTAAATTACACTGCTTAGCGCCAGCGCAGGCTCCTTGCACCATAGTGCAAGGGTGTCTGCGAGCAGGGAGGTTTGTTCATGTGTAGGAAGTAGTTGCTTACTGCACATGGACAAAGCTAAGACGGCATTTTGTAGCTTTCATGTGTGCTGCTTCGTGCAGCACACATGGAAGTCACGAAATGACATTTAGAAGTACAGTTTGCTCATGTACAGGAAGGGACACCTTCCTGTACATGAACATACCATGGAATTTGGCTTTTCACATGTGGGCTGCACTAGGCAGCACACATGATACAAGCAATAACAAGGGGATTAATGCATTTCTCCTAGTTTTGCAACCTTAGGCTCATGATTTCTCTGGTGTTCAGATCAGCACTGCCACCTCTTCTCGCCTAACTTGATGATGGATGGCAGCGTCGACTTCAATGGGTGTTGTTGTGGGACGCCCACCACAACACCCACTGCACGCCCCCTTTCACACAAAGTTTAGTGTGAAAGGGGCCCTATTCTCAAGGCAGCGTAAAGCAACTTAACGTGTCTTTAAGCCACATTGAGTGAATACTACTCTAAAATAGTTCTACTGAGTAATGTATCTACATTACTAGAAAGGTAAGAATACATAATATAATATGCATGATAACGTGAAAAAATGTTTAAAGTTTCATTACATGTTATTTGTTTCTAATATAAATAATATTGATCCTTTACACTATTTGAAAACTATCATTATGTTGCTAATGTAATCAGGCAGGCAGTCAGTCATCTTTTCATGTAGACACTACCCATGTATTCACCCATTCTCTGAG
This sequence comes from Calotriton arnoldi, assembly GCA_963921515.1. Classification (NCBI taxonomy): domain Eukaryota; kingdom Metazoa; phylum Chordata; class Amphibia; order Caudata; family Salamandridae; genus Calotriton; species Calotriton arnoldi. The sequence goes on along the minus strand of CAWUFW010007305.1, from coordinate 435,421 downwards.
GCACAAGTCTTGCACTAATTGGATAACCCAGGCATTACCCTTGTATTCTCTCTTTGACACAGGCACTACCCATGCACTTATCCAATCACCCGGCACTACCCCTGCATTCATACAATCACTCAGACACTACTCTTGCACTCATGCAATCACTTAGGCACTACCCATGCACTCATGCATTCTCTTAGACACTACCCATGCACTAATCCAGTGACCCAGGCATTACTATTGCAGTCATCCTTTTACTCAGGCACTATCCATGCAGTGATTTAAGCACCTAGACATTAGTCTAGCACTCATGAAGTAACTCAGGCACTACCCATGTACTCATCTAATCACCCAAGCAGTAACCCAGCAGTTATGCAATCATCCAGGCACTGCCCATGCACTCATGCAATTAATCAGGCAGTGCTTTTGCACTCAACCATTCACTCAGGCACTACCCATACACTCATCCATTCAATCAGGCACTACCTAAACACTAATCCAATGACCCAGACATTACTCTTGCACCCATCCTTCCACTCAAGCACTACCCATACACTCATCCAATCACACAGGTACTACCCCTGCACTCATGCAATCACTGAGGCACTACCTCTGCACTCATGTAATCACTCAGGCACTTCCCATGCACTCATACGATCACTCAGGTACTACTCATGCACTCATGCAATCATCTAGGCACTACTGTTGCACTTACGCAATCACTCTGGCACTACTCTTGCACTCAACCATTTACTCAGGCACTATCAATGCACTCATCCATTCACTCAGGCACTAACCATGCACTCATTCAATGACTGAAGCAGTAACCCTGCAGTTATGCAATCATCCAGGCACTGCCGATGCAGTCATGCAATCAATCAGGCAGTACTTTTGCACTCAACCATTCACTCAGACACTACCCATGCCCTCATCCATTCAATCAGGCACTACCTATGCACTCATCCAATTACCCAGACATTACCCCTGCACCCATCCTTCCACTCAAGCAATACCCATACACTCATCCAGTCACCCAGGCACTACCCCTGCACTCATGCAATCACCCAGGCACTACCCATGCAGTCTTGCAATCACTTAGGTATACTCTTGCACTCAACCATTCACTCAGGCACTACCCATGCACTTAGCCATTCCCTCATGGACTACCTGTGGACTCATGTAATGAACCAGGCTTTAGTTTTGCACTCATACTTCACTCAGGTACTTCCCCTGCACTCATACAATCACCTGGGCACTATACCTGCACTCATGCAATCACCCAAGCACTTCCCGTTGCACTCATGCAATCACTCTGGCACTAGTCTTGCACTCAACCATTCACTCAGGCACTACCCATAAACTCATTCATTCACTGAGGCACTACCCATACACTCATCCAATGACCCAGACATTACCCTTACAGTTATCCATTCACTCAGGCACTACCCATGCACTCATCCAATCACCCAGGCACTACCCATGCAGTCATACAATCTCTCAGGCACTACTCTTGCACTCAACCATTCACTCAGGCACTACCCATGCACTCATCTATTTAGTCAGGCATTAGCCATGCACTCATCCATTCATGCAAGCGCTACCCATGCACTCATTCAATCATCCAGGCACTACCCCTGCACTCATGCAATCACCTAGGCACTACTGCTGCGCTCATGCAATCACTCTGGCACTACTCTTGTACTCAACCATTCACTCAGGCACTACCTATGCACTCATCCATTCACTCAGGCACTACCCATGCACTCATGCAGTCACTCAGGCACTACTATTGCACTCAGCCATTCTCTCAAACTCTCCTCATTTACTCATCCAATCACTCAGACAGTACATATGCACTCATGCAATCACACAGAAACAATCCATTTACTCATGTAGTCATACAACATATAGCTTTTCTTTTTTAAACCAAAATAGGTGGTTCTGTAAGAACCATTTTTTTTCTTCTTTTTTAAAAACGATTTTATGTATATATATTTATTTTAACAATTTTTTTTTTTGTCTGTTTAAGATTGTATCAATAAAAATGTAAAGAAAAAAACAGGCACATAACAGCGTGCGTAAATGGGGGGAAAAATTAACAACGGTGATTGTTAATTGTGTCCAACATTGTTTGGACAATCTGTCCCCCAATGCTCAGCACAGTGATGCACTTAAGACAAAAAAGTCCTGCCTTCGCAAAATCAGGAAGAGTCGGTGGTATAGACTGCAATCTGTCACCAACTTGAGAAGGTGAAGGTTGAGGATCTTGGCTGCCTTCATTTGCTCTTGCAAGTTCAGCTCTTGCAAGCCTCTTCTCATGCATTGTTTGGAAATGTTTGTACATCGACGATGTACTGCAGGAGTATTTTTTGTCCGATCCTCGGGACAGCACCTTTTTCCAGATGTTGCACGTAACATTTTGTGCATTCACCTTCTTTTGTCCTTCAGGTATGGAAAATAACTCCCATACTACACTCTCCTTTCTTTTGTGGCGTGTGTCTACTTCTTCCTCCTGAAGGATCTCTTCCTCCTCCTGCAGATCCTGTGCAGTTGCCATTTTCAATTTCAGCAGTAAAACCTCCAAAACACCATAGAAAACTGCAAAATTGAAAGGTCCTCAAAAAGTATGGCTGTTGCCAACCACAACCAAAATTAGAAGAGAGAGGGTGCAAACTTAAGGATGGCAGAATATTTAATCAATCAAATCTCTTATTTTTGTGTCACATGGGGTGGGCAACCCCTACACGGTGCCATTGCGTACCAGATGCGATTCCGCAATTTCTTTCAATTTTGCATTACAACAATATTTAGCACTATCTGATAATATTTTAATTACACATAACTGTAGTCCTTTATTTCAAACAAATTAAATAAAGCTATATTAATATATAATATTGTTTAAGAAAAAACTTTGGATTTGCGTCCCGTATGCGAATCTACAGGGACGTACTGCGACTCCTGAAATTACTATTAAAAAACATTTTAATAACTTTCATTTATTAGTATACAAGTTTAGTAACTATCTTAACAAACCTCTAACCTTGAACTTAATATAATTATTATATAATATATGTGAAAAATATATATGTGAAAATCACACTGGAGCCGAAACTAACGCTTGGCAATGTACAGGGATTTGCGTCCGGTACACAACTCCATGTTTATATTAAAAATATATATATAGAAATACACATTATATATATGTGTAAATATATATATAGATAAAAAGTATATATTTAACATTTTAAAAATATTGTAATTGAAAAAAATTAAATACATTTAAATATATTTATTATATATGTATATTTTTTATATGTATAAATATATGTATATAGGTGTAAGCAAGGCAGGGTATCCTGTCGAAACATGTTACAGCAAGCAAGTGAATAAATTAAATGCCGAAATCGTAACTGAATCTGCAATCTCGGTGTTTGAAGGAGAACTGGTGATTGTTTTGAATATATGTATATATATATAGGGAGAGTGTGATTACGTAGCGCGGCGGTCTGCTAACTGCCAGCACGGGATTCATGTTTTCCCCTGACTTGAAATGCCTCACTCTGAAGACCGGCGTGCCTCTGGTGACTGGGCACCGTGGAAGCCTACGCGGAAGCGGTGAGGACTGATTAGGCCTAATGATTTTTATGAACTGGTCTCCTCCGACCCTGCGTTAAGACTTTTAAAACATGTGCTGCATTACATGTGGAGACGGAGCTTCTGTTTGAAGTTAGGAAATTAAGTGCTGCGATTACTTACTGTTTTTATCTCTTCTGAGATTGGACCCTTTTCCAATGTCACCGAGAGCATCAGTACATTTTTCCAAGCACGCCTGTTGGGTCAGTCCTGGCGTGATATCTATTATTGGTGACATTCATTAGTGCACAGCACCATGATGGGGCATTATGGGACTTGCAGTCCGTGCCGAAAAGAACAATCAACTATGCCGAGGTTGAGGAAACACGCACTTAAGCGTTTGTTATACATTGGGAATGAGTCATTTATTGTTTGTCAAGTATTTCACAGCAATAATGATAGGCGGTGCTTTGGTGTACTTGGAATTAAACTCGGGACGTTAATTAGGAGTCCATTACCAAATTGCAGCGCTTGCGAGGCTTGTTTTGATAAAGTCTTACGGGCTGTCAGGCTCCCAAAAAAAGAGCTAAAGAAGCAGTTCATTTAAGTCTCCCATGCATGACGTATTTCAAGCAGCACTGTTTATATGTTTATATGTTTTTAAATATGCTACCTGAGGGGGTTGGCACCATATGAAAGGATATGTTTTAATAGCGGATGTTCCCATAACATCAGAAGACATGGTGTTATATTTTTCATGCTAATCTTTTAATTGTGTACAATCAATAGTGAATTGTTTATGCATTAGGCAGACATACAGCATACCTCAATGCAATTTGCATTTTAAAAATCATTTTCATTTATTGCAATTTCATTATGTACTTTTGTATTGATTGTATTACATGGTTAATGTATATATATGTATTTTAAGTATTTGACATTTTCACATTGGGTGATTAGGATTTTTTCTATGTCTGTTAATGGGGACTGGCTATATAAGTTGAAATAAGATGGCGCCTATCAGATTGATAAAGGCTGCGGAGTCAGCCGAAACGAGTCTCTTCAGTCGCTGGGTCGAAGGAGGCCCTTTTAAATAAAGAAGCCTTGATCCTGCAGTCTTCGTGTGCGTGCCTTCTTCATGTGAGGAGTAAGGATTGCTTTGGATATATATATATATATATTACCTACTGGCGGTCGCCAGTAGGTAGTTATAGTTAGAACCTAGTTTCCATAGGAAAAGCATTTTTTGATTTGCTCATAACTTTGGCGTTGTTTGACGAATCTTCCTGAAATTCTCCAAAAAAAAGTCTATCCAGGTCAGCTCCTATCCTGAAAGTTTGGGGGTGATTTGTCAAGCGGGGGCTGAGAAAAAAGGGAGGTCCCAAAACTCGTTTTCTCCATGTTAATTTCCATAGGAAATTTTGCGACGAGCTACAGCTCGAACTGCTGAACGGAATTACCCCAAATTTGGCAGAACGGTAGAGCTTGGTTCAGAAAGCGACATTTTTTTAAATGGTGTAAATCCGTTCAGTAGTTTTTGAGAAATTCAAAACATAAGAGTCAAAAAATCAATTTCCCATAGGAGATTTTGTGCAGGGCTACAGCCGAAACTACTGAACGGAATTATTCCAAATTTGGTAGAAAGGTAGTGCTTGGGTCAGAAAGTGACCTTTTTAAAAATGGTGTAAATCCGTTCAGTAGTTGCGGAGAAATTATAAAAATAAAAGTTTCGATATCTGGGCGGAGCCTAAGTCGCGTGCGCGAGCTTCACTGTAATTGGCTGCTAGCACTCCAAACCAGAAAATGTTGGCAGCCATCTTGTGGCTCGGTAGAAGCGAATCACCCGAAAACGGAGAAACAAAGGTATAAAATAAGAGAAGGGGGCAGGGTAGAAAAACCCTGACCCACTAGGGCTGCTCAGGGGGTCCCAGGAGGATCTCCAGGGCCCAAAAAATCATTTAAAAAATAAATAAAAAATCGGCAAATATTCGCGCTGGGGTCGCGGGTTCTCGCGTTTTATTTTAATGAGGCCCTTGGGTGGGCTAGGTTGCGGGGGTATTTCTTAAAAAATAATGGCAGGGGCTCGCAGGGGTGGCGGGGGGCCGCTGGGGTCTGCCCAGCCCCGGGGCTTCACTTATGTTGGGAGGGGGTTGCGCAGTCCCCCTTCTGGAGCCTTGTATGTGGTTGTAACTTTGGCGTCGTTTGACGAATCTTTATGAAATTATCCAAAAAGTTTCTCTTTTTTGGATTAGCTCTTATATTGAAAGTTTGGGGGTGAATGGTGTAGGAGGGGCTGAGAAAAAGAGGGTCCTAAAACGTGTTTTCTCCATGCAATTTCCATATGAAACTTTACAGAAGACTACAGGTGAAACTGCTGAACGGAATTACGCCACATTTGGCAGGGAGAAAAGTGATGGTCCAGAAAGCACACTTTTGTTTAAATGGTGTAAATCCGTTCAGTAGTTTTTGAGAAATATCAAATTTTACAGATATCGATATTTGAGAATTCTGACATGTGATTGACTGAGGGGTTACAAGCAGCAGCTTGCGGCTTATTGGCTGTGAATGGTTGAAACCAGGAAGTGTTGGCAGCCATTTTGTGATTTACTCCGTCAGCTCGCATCTCTCCGTGTAGAAGCCATCGGGTTCGTAGTTTTACCTCTGCGAGGCAACACTGGCATCTGTGTCTGTGTGAGATATGCCTTTCAGGCTGCCTCTCCTCATATCACCAGGTCGCGGCTATGTCTTTAGAAGCCTGTCCGTCGGCTCGGAGCTCTGTAAGTCAGTCTGTCGGCACGACCCCCTACACTACCCAAAGACTACCCAAACACCACTGCACTGTCGTAAACTCGAAAACACTACCCCAGCACGATCCCCTACACTACCCAAACACCAGTGCACTACCCTAAATCTAACCCCAGCCCAACCCCCTACCCAAACACCACTGCACTACCCTAAACCCTAAAATACTACCCCCAGCACAACCCCCTACACTACCCAAACACCACTGTACTACCCTAAAGCATAAAACAGTAGCAGTCCGTCGGCTTGCAGCTGTGCGTCTGCGAGCTGTCGTGTCCCTAGCTGTACATGTCCGAGTGAGTCAGTTAGGTGATAGGTATGTGTCTGCTAGCAGGGTGGTTGGCCCATTGGTGTCCCTTTGCGAGTTAGACCGGAGCTCTCCCTCTGTGAGCCAGCACGCTGGTGTGCGTTTGCGAGCCGACGGCCCGTAGCTCACACTGTGCGAGCCGAGCCGACGGCCCGTAGCTCACACTGTGCAAGCCGAGCCGACGGCCCGTAGCTCTCCCTGTGCAAGCTGAGCCCACGGGCCGCAGGTGTCCCTCTGCGAGGCTGCTCGACAGCCCGCAGGTCTCCCTGTGCTAGCCGGATCGCAGCTGTGACTCTGCGAACCGATATTGGGAATATAAGGCAGCTCTAAAAAGAGCCCTTGTGTTTATTAGTTGGAGCTACATATAAGTGCGGATGCTCAGCTTCGGGTTATTCAGAAAAACTCGGTTTCCCTGATCTGTGAAGTGTACTCCATCACTTCTGTAGATATCAGCCATATAAAAACGTATGTTATTGTTGTAGATCGACCCCATTCTATGGTCTCTGAGGTATGCAGACACAGCTTTGTTGACATTCTTCCTAGATTTCTCAATCTGAGGACAAAATTGGTTTGACCATTTCCACTTCTGTCTTTGGCATATATTGGAATATACAAAGACAGTTTGAGGCAAAAGCAATATCAATTGTCGAAAGGTGTCCTTCATTAGCATTTCCAAACCTACCCCAGTCAATGTGCCTAGGTCGTTTCCACCACAGTGCACAATCATGAGGTCAGGGTGTTGGAGATGCAAACAGGTTTTAACCAAAGGCAACAATTGGTGCCACTTCAATCCTCTTTGTCCAAACCATTTAATGTCCACATTTTGTAAACCTAGGTCTAAGTCAATACGTCTCTGTTCTGCATACCTCTTGCACCAGAAAACATAGCTATGTCCTACGATCCACACTAGCATTTTGAAGGTATGGCTGGGAGGAATGGATAGATGTCTGTAGCTCATGCAGTCCGTTCGTAGAATAAGAGATATGTTTAAAGATGGGGAACTACTTTTTTTGCCATAAAAACGATACCTGATTGGGAGATGAAAAGCATTGTTTTTAAAAGTAGGGTGCACATTCGTTTGGTGGAAAAGCATCTTTGTGATTGTTTAAGAAAAAGCAGTTTAAACGTGGAGTACATATCATAGGATAAAATTTGCTCATCTCAACCACACCTGCTACTTGCATTTGGAAGGCACTGTTGAACTTTTAACCTGCACGTGCCGTTAAATGTTCGAGAAAATGTTGCAAAAATCGCGTGAGGTTTAAAAAAATTGATGAACTTTTAACCTGCACGTGTTGTAGAATGTTCTAGAAAGTGTGTTGATAGAATACGTTGCACTTCTGACTTCTATGTGTCCTTGAATATTAAAAACTGTTTATAAGGAAAAAAATAAAAACCAATAGAGAGAAGTTTTGAAACCTAAAATAATCAAGGAACTATTCTAATTTGTTCATTACATGTATTTATGTGTGGAGCAACAAAATTACAGACACAACAGCACCAGGAAGAGGAAGAAGCAGGGAGTGGGGGACGGGGGATAATGGCCACAATGGTACACATGCACAATTAAGTACAGCACAACTATAGACAAACCATGGCCGAAATGAAACACACAAACAAGGAGCACAAGTCACACAACCCACCAACATCACACCACTGAACAAGCATAGAAGTGAAAACCACACTGCCGGAAAGGGAGAAGGGTGAACAAAAGCTCACATGAAGGGACATCTCACACACAATACAGCACACACACATAGGAAGCAGAGTACACCAACATCCAACACAATGTTGTCCAAACACAAAGATTCGCACAATCGAACACAGGACACAAATGCACTCGCCTGAGGCGGATAAGCGTCCAAAAGCGTCAGTACGAAACAGGCACATGAGAACGCATAAGTACAAACCCACAGTCCGGATGGGGTAGCAATTCACGTATGGCAGGCAGCCAGAGAGTCCGTGACACACACATTGGCATACAAATGAAGACACTACACATTTGGAGACAAGTGAAAATGTGGAAACTTTATAAAAAAAGTGCGTGTCAGTACGTCCAAGAGTAGTGCCACGATATGCAGAGAAATGCAGCAGCATGGCTGAATAAGGAACGTAGGAAAACGTCCATGTTCACCTCGGGGTAGTTCATCACCAACACACTTCAGTGTCAAGCAGCGTTGGTTGTCCACGCTTCGGACATGATTCGACGCCAATGCAGCCATGTCCACTGTTGTTTTGGGACATGCGACCAGATGTACAACGTGCAATGATGCGGAGGGGCACGTGCAATGTGGCACATCGAGTCGTGGTTGAAGGTACCTTGTCACTCGTCCATGAATGCGAGTGCAGCTGCGTAAGCCACTATCTCTAATGAGTGATGGTTGGCCACAATATTTGACATGTCGTCGACGTAATCCATCAGCTGACCGGGACAGATGTGCTGACTCCAACCACTGTACCCAATGTGCACCAAAGCAGAATCGGGAAGTGGGTCAATTTGCTCACTGCATACTACGACACGTGCAGTCTCCCAGGCCCAGTTCCCAACATGCATGCCAAACATCCATGCATGCCATAAACGGGCATCACCATGACAGTCCTGGTCATGGGCCAACAGGGGGCGCACACACCTGTCGTAATCCATGTCAGCTACCCACTCATTGAAGAGGCACACGTCCATGCACCACTCAGATAGGCATGTGCGACATTGCAATACAGGTTGAACACAGGTGACGTCCGCAATGCGGAAGCACATCCAGTAAGTGATCCGCAGTACTGCCAAAGGCAGTGCACCAAGGACATGCAGCAGACGTGCAAGGTATAGGTGGACGTGCATGGAGTCGACCATGTGTTCGGGATGCTCTGCCATTGCGTCCGTGGCTCTGCTTGTAGCTGTACTGGCTTGCCGTGTGCCAGTCTTGTGGATGAAATGGCACAGCTTGGTGCAATGAGCCGGGTCTGTGTGCAATGGGTGCAGGGCAGGGGTGTGGTGGGAGTACGTGTGAAGGCCATTTCACGCACGCTAACTACGACGAAGGACTTTTGAGTGTGGGATGTGTATTCATTGTTCTCAAATCGGGCAGTGCGTAGTGTGGGAGACGGATGCAAATATTATCGTATCTGTCAGTGGGGGCTGGCCACTTGCAAGTTCCTTCTCGGAGCAGCAGATGTGCTACTGCAAGATAGCTCAGACAAAGAACCTTTCATCCCTACAGTACGTTCTCCAGCTGCATTCATACAGGATGTGTACAAAGGCCGGTCGTGGGTGTTGTGGGATGTCTGCGACCCTGGTCATCATGGATGAGATGCCCAGCACGTGGCACATGGGCGGGTTCACTGTGTGTTACGTTGCCAAACAGCTGCTCCTCCCTCCCACGAGCCCCCACACTTTTGTACGGTGCACTGTTGGATCCTGTGCACTCCTACGGCACACCATTGTAATGCCTATTCGCGCATGTCCTGCGGCATTCCAACCACACGGTGAGACTGCAGTTTGGAGGTGGTGCATGCCACTGTACAACATCGACTGCTGCGGCCCTTGTGGCAGCCACACGAGAACACAGAGACACACTTACCGCACTTCCTGAACACAGACATGTCCGAGACACACCGTTCCCCTTGCCGGATAGGCAGACCCCTGCGCTGACCTGTGTACGCCGGACCAGCACACGCCGCTTGTTCATGCAGGAGGATGCGTGCGTAGCGACATGTCCAGGCTCACTGCCAATGCTGAGGTGACATGGTAAAGTCCGCTGACACTGTGATGCTGCAGGGCCGATGCCTATCATGCTAACACAATGACCACATGGACACACTTGCTCAGATGCGGGTTCGGGGGGCATTGGCGGTCCTGGGGTTGTTGCGATGAGTGTTGTGGACCTCATGGGTATCCGTGTATCATGCTCATTGACTGTTTGGCACCTGTGGGTGTTTCGATGTGGCTCTTGGCTGTGTTCCCTTTCATGCTGCAGGTAGTCGTCCTGCTTAACACCAGCAGAAAGCAGGTGTAAAATCCCTGGTGCTAACGCGGCTTATCGCCGGAATTTGTTTCGCATCGCAGTTGTTGTCAAAGTTGTGATGTGGTTTTTCGTGTACAGAAAAATAAACGAACTGGGCAGTGTATCCCATCAAGATCCAGCACCTGACCCACTATTCCCAATCAATATAAATACAATGACATTTCTTCATTGATTTTGTGTGTACACTGTAAGTGCACCCACTACCAAAGTGCAATTCAATACAGGATTTTAGTATTTAGAATAAATCGCAAAGGTGCACCTCGTGTCTTTTTACACGGGAACGCCTACTCTGCATTTCATTATCAGCACTTTAATGCAACTAAAGTTGAGATACATATAACACACTATTCAGAAGCTGGTGCAAACTGCAGACATCACCAGTATTCCCGTGATAACTTCCCCAAAATTTAACACCATGGTGGACACCACGAAATAACAGTAATAAGAACGAAAAAGTGTCACACAGCACTTAAGTAACAACCAAAAACTTTATTGAATTTTTTTTTTTTTAATCAAACTTTATTTTTTCGTTAAAGTATGTATAAAGGATAAACTAAATTTAACAAACTGAACACAAAACAACAAGGCGGAAGACTCCTGTCGGGACCATGAATGTCGACGACACAGCCTGGAAAATAAAGCACAAAATAAGGACGTGTGTAATGCGCATATCAAAGGAGTGAGACACAGAGAAGGAAAAAAATCCAGAGAGAAAAAGAGAGGGAAGGAAAGAAAGGGAGTGAGAAAGGGAGAAGGGAGATAGAGAAAGAGAAGAAAAGGAAGGAAGAGAGTGAGAGAGAGTGAAGAGAGGGAAGTGAGCGAGAGAGAGAGAGAGAGATACTACCACCCCTGCGCATCCATGACCAAATAATTACCTGCTGCCACCGAAGTGTCTACCAGTGGGTACTCCACGTGCCCGTCAAAGCTCCGCGGCCCGGCAGATCTCACAGATGTCGCTGAGTCCTGAGTCATGAATAGCAGAGACCACATCAGCTTCTCCGCGGCCCGGCAGATCTCACACATGTCGCTGAGTCCTGAGTCATCAATGGCGGAGACCTCATCAGCTTTTGGTGCCGCTGACCCTGTGCAACGCAAGTCAGCACCACGTGGTGGTAGGCCACTGACGGCCATACAATTTAGGGTGCGACTAACCCTGTGCAACTCAAGCCCGTGCCATGTGGTCGAAGGCCCCTGACGGCCACATCAGCTTCGGGTGGCACTAACCCTGTGCAACTCAAGTTCGCGCCACATGGTGGTAGGCCCCTGACGGCCACATTAGCTTCGGGTGGCAGTAACCCTGTGCAACTCAAGTCTGCACCACGTGGTGGTAGGCCCGTGACGGCCACATCAGCTTTGGGTGGCAATAACCCTGTGGAACTCAAGTCCACGCCACGTGGTAGTAGGCCCCTGACGGCCATAGAGCTCAGGGTGCGACTAACCCTCTGCGCAACTTTTCATGAGTCTTTATGATTGCGAACCGTGGAGCGTCCACCATCCAGTCACCACTGGGAATAAAGGATGAGACGTTGTGGATCCATTATATTTGCGTGGTCACATGGCCTGTGACGCATGTGCCGGATGGGTGTGGTGTGTGCGCAAACCTGCCCTCAGGGAGTGGCTGTGACATGTTGACAACTAGACCACTGACCTGCACACCAACAGCGAGTACGCCTGCGACAGGTAGCTAAGTGGGGGGTGTGAAAACGTGTTTTCTCAATGGATTTTCGATAGGAAACTTTAGACAAGGCTAAAGGTCAAACTGCTGAATGGAATTACGCCAAATTTGGCAGGGAGAAAGGTCTTGGTCCAGAAAGCGCGCTTTCTCGCATCGAGTGAAAATATAAAAGAAAGGTCTCGGGGCAATTTAATATACCGGAGCTCTGTTTCTGCGAGATAACTCTTTCACGCTCCGTCTGCCCAACATCACCACTTCGCAGCTATGCCGTTAGAAGCCAGTCCGTTGGCTCGCAGCTCTCTACGTTTGCGAGCTAGTACGCTACTGTGCCTGTACCTCTGCGAGGTACTACGCTGCTGTTCCTTTGGGAGCGGACGGGTCGTAGTACTGTGTGTGTGAGTCGAGCGGACGGGCCGCAGTTGTCCTCTGCGAGCCTGGGTGCGAACTGTTCATAACTCACACTACAAAAGCATTGAAAACCATTTTGTGATTCAGTCCGTCAGCTGGCATCTGTCCGAGGCATTTCTGAAAACATATCGGAGTTCTTTCTGTGAGAGATACCCCTTTCACGCTGCCTCTCCCCATATCAGCAGGTAACGCACCCTCTTCCCACATTACCAACATACCCCCAACAACCTTCTTGGGCCCGGAAGTGTCCCTGTGCGGTTGGACAAACAAGAATCTTAGTCATGTATAGGTTTACATATAAAACATTTTATTTAAAGAAAACAACAACAAATAAAACTGAAGGGAGTCTGGTGCTGTGGTCGCTGCCACGAAGTTGGGGTCACTGCCATTCAGGACTCAGGACACAGTTCCACATGTGGGATCGGCTTGTATTGAACAGGGTTATTGGCACCATGTGTCGCGCCTTGTGTTATACAGGGTTAGTGGCACCACGTGTCGCCGGCCTTGCATATGGAAATATGCCTCACTAACCAAAGGGAGTCTGGTGCTGTGGTCGCTGCCACGGACTTGGGGTCACTGCCATTCAGGACTCAGGACACAGTTCCACATGTGGGATTGGCTTGTGTTGAACAGGGTTAGTGGCACCATGTGTCGCCGGCTTGTGTTGAACAGGGTTAGTGGCACCACATGTAGCGGCTTGCGTTGAACAGGGTTAATGGTACCATATGTCGCAGGCTTGTGTTGAACAGGGTTAGTGGCACCACGTGTCGCGGCTTGTGTTGAACAGGGTTAGTGGCACCACGTGTCCAAAGTTGGAATTACGAGCTCTGCTGCCCGCAGTGTAGACTGCTAATGAGTCAATCAATACTTAATTTTAATTGTGAGCCCTACTGACGGCAGTGTAGGTGTATCATGAAAAGATGAAATAAGTATAGAATACACTGACGAAGTGTTGTATTTTCTGAGTACAATCTTCTTGTTAGAAATTAGCATTTAAAAATCGAATTGCAAGCTCTGCTGCCCGCAGTGTAGACTGCTATTGAGTGTTTGTTTGCACTTGAAGATGAATTTGGTGATTGTACTAAACTATAACTGATATAAAAAAGTTCTTGAAGCAAGGATACTAAAAGGATATTATGTAGGGTTTAGGACTGTGATAGTTACTTGCCTACTGGACTCTGTAGTTAATGAATCAAGAATTAATTGTGAGCCCTGATGACCGCAGTGTAGGCCAGAGGTAGCGGTCAGCAAGGGCCCATAGCCACGTGGCGTTGAGTTGAGGTGCACAGTTAGTGGCACCAGAAGCATTGAGACTGTATGAGCCTGTGATGATGCTTGGTGCGGACAGGCCGCACTGGGAGCAATGTGTCTTGCCTACTGGTCTGCGTCATGTGCAATCGGGACTCTATGTGAATTGTGAGGCCTGCTGACCGTAGTGTAGGCCAGAGGTAGCGGTGAGCAAGGGCCCACAGCCACGTGCATAGGTTGGTGGCCCCACCGGCCTGCGTAGTTCAGGTTCAGTGGCACCACGTGTCGCCGGCCTTCCATATGCAAATACCCATCACTAATTGAAGGGAGTCTGGTGCTGTGGTCGCTGCCACAGACTTGGGGTCACTGCCATTCAGGACTCAGGACACAGTTACACATATGGGATCGGCTTGTGTTGAACAGGGTTAGTGGCACCACGTGTTGCCGGCCTTCCATATGGAAATATGCCTCACTGATCGAAGGGAGTGTGGTGCTGTGGTGGCTGCCACAGACTTGGGGTCACTGCCATTCAGGACTCAGGACACAGTTACACATGTGGGATTGGCTTGCGTTGAACAGGGTTAGTGGCACCATGTGTCGCCGGCCTTCCATATGCAAATATGCCTCACTAATCGAAGGGAGTCTGCTGCTGTGGTTCTCTCACGGAGTTGGGGTCACTGCCATTCAGGACTCAGGACACAGTTACACATGTGGGATCGGCTTCTGTTGAACAGGGTTAGTGGCACCACGTGTTGCCGGCCTTCCATATGGAAATATGCCTCACTGATCGAAGGGAGTCTGGTGCTGTGGTCGCTGCCGCGGACTTGGGGTCACTGCAATTCAGGACTCAGGACACAGTTACACATGTGGGATCGGCTTGTGTTGAACAGGGTTAGTGGCACCATGTGTCGCCGGCCTTCCATATGCAAATACGTCTCACTAATCGAAGGGAGTCTGCTGCTGTGGTTCTCTCACGGAGTTGGGGTCACTGCCATTCAGGACTCAGGACACAGTTACACATGTGGGATCGGCTTGTGTTGAACAGGGTTAGTGGCACCACATGTCGCCGGCCTTCCATATGGAAATATGCCTCACTGATCGAAGGGAGTCTGGTGCTGTGGTTGCTGCCACGGACTTGGGGTCACTGCCATTCAGGACTCAGGACACAGTTACACATGTGGGATTGGCTTGTGTTGAACAGGGTTAGTGGCACCACGTGTCGCCGGCTTGTGTTGAACAGGGTTAGTGGCACCACGTGTGGCGGCTTGTGTTGAACAGGGTTAGTGGCACCACGTGTCCAAAATTCGAATTGCGAGCTCTGCTGCCCGCAGTGTAGACTGCTAATGAGTGTTCGTTTGCACTTGAAGATGAATTTGGTGATTGTACTAAAGCTATAACTGATATAAAAAAAGTTCTTGAAGCAAGGATACTAAAAGGATATTATGTAGGTTTTAGGCCTGTGATAGTTACTTGCCTACTGGACTCTGTAATTAATGAATCAAGGCTTAATTTTAATTGTGAGCCCTGATGACCGCAGTGTAGGCCAGAGGTAGCGGTCAGCAAGGGCCCACAGCCACGTGAAGTTGACTTGAGCTGCACAGATTGGGACCATACAGTCTTCTTAACCGATTATACTCTCTTACACAATTAGCATCGGCACTAATCTTGAATTGTTAGCCCTGCTAACCGCATTGTAGGCCGAGGCAGCGGTCATCAAGGGCCCACAGCCACGCAGCGTTGACTTGAGCTGCACAGAGTTAGTGGTACTTGAAGCACTTAGCATGTGCGCAGTCAGCAATGATGCGTGGTCCGGGCTGGCCGCACTGGTAGCAATGTCTGTTGCCTACTGGACTGCGTCATCTGCAATTGCGAGTCGCTCTGAATTGTGAGCCCTACTCACCGCAGTGGAGGCAGGAGGCAGCGGTGAGGAAGGGCCCACAGGCACGTGTTGTTGACTTGAGCAATGTCTCTTGCCTACTGGACTGCGTCATCTGCAATCTCGACTCCATCTGAATTGTGAGCCCTACTGACCGCAGTGTAGGCCGGAGGCAGCAGTCAGGAAGGGCCCACAGCCATGTGTTGTTGACTTCAGCAATGTCTCTTGCCTACGGGACAGCGTCATCTGCAATCGTGACTCGATCTGAATTGTGAGCCTTGCTGTCCGCAGTGTATATCGAAGGCAGTAGTTTGTACAGACATAAGTCCGCTGTGCTGTGCCGCTGGGGGCCTGTGTGGCGGAAGCCAGCGATCGGCTGAGGAGGCTGGCGGTCCTGTTGGCGGCCTCGTGGCAGGGTGAGGGGCGCCGCCCTGGCAGACGCTTTGGCCTTCCCACAAGTGAACCACGCCCAGAGCTCCGGCCTATTTATTCACACTCCTACACTGAAGTGGCGTACGTCGGACCAGCCCACTCCGGTTACGCTTATGCTTACAGGGGGGGACGACACAGCTACATGACTGAGATCTTCCCTAGTGTTTGACGTAACATGGTTAGGTCCACTGTCCACAACACTACAAGCACCAGTAGTATTTGTGCACATGGAGAGGTGTGTGTTCTGCATACTGAGATGTGTCCAGCACAACACCGCTACACTTTGCATTGTGTGCATTGTTAAACATGGGTGAATTGCTTCCTTCACATATAGTTTGTTCACACCTGTCCCAATATTCAGCTATTGTGTGGCTGAGGGGCCATGCTGTTTTCGGAAAGTTCGCTGTCTTGTTCTGCGCTGCCTCGGTGGTAGAGGGGGGCCTGGGGGTGGTGGTGGGTGTTGTTGCGTTCTTGGGTGTCGGAGCTGCTTGATCAGTAGGTCTATGACATGTGTTGGTCTTCAGATGTGGCTCTGGGCTGGGCTCCCTTTCATACTGTATGTAGTTGTTTAATATTTAAAAAACAAGAAGACGTTATATAGTTTAAATAACATTAAAAAAATTACAGTAGGGAGAGGGGTGGTACGGGGGGAGTCCTGAGGGTTGTGGTAGTGGGTGTTGTGTCCTTCTTGGGTGTCGGAAAAAACTATAGGTTAAATAAACATTATAATTAGAAGTTAGCATTAAAAAAAACATTGAAATTCACTTAAAAAAAACATACGTTCTGGGACGTTATAGATAGAAATTAGTATTTAAAAAACCTTTGAAATTCACTGAAAAAACCATAGGTTTCAGGCACGTTATAGTTAGAAATTGGCATTTCAAAAACCTTAGAAATTCACTGAAAAAACCATAGGTTTCAGGGACGTTATAGTTAGTTGGACATTTCACTCATACAAAACCATAGAAATTCCACTGTTATAGTTAGTTCAGCTAACTATAACTCGCGCCCCCGCAATGCACTGCTGATGACGTCACATATTACATCATTCATGACATGGTCAGTGATATCACTGATGACATCACTGATGACATCTCAACTGACATCACTGATGACATCATCCATGTGACAATCTGATGTGCCTCGTCACACACTAATATAACCTTTGATACTCTCACTGTAAAATACAGACTACCATTTTCGATACCATTGACACACTAATACCAGTTACTACATACCCACTCAGTGATTCCTAGGTCTAGACACACATCTACCCATTCACCCATACAATCAGTCATACATGCAGTCACTGATCAATAGAACACTATCAAATGCACTCATACACCTATATAGACATTGACACACCAGCACTCATCCTAGTCAGTTATGTACTCATCCTAGTCACTCATGCAAAGAATCAATCACAGTTCCATTTACTCACCTACACAGTTATACACACACCACCTCATTTATTCATACAGATAGTAACACATACTTAGTCTCTTATATAATCACTAATACAAGTATACACTCATACATACAGCCACTCTCACAATCACTGTCTCTGATGTATAGTCATTTCTATACACCAACTCTCACATACACTGCCTTTTATATATGTACTTAGTTGGACATGTGCACTGAAACATCGATTCACTCACCAAGACGCCCATACACACACTTACCCACCCATACACCTGTTTCCACATGCACTCTTAAACTCATACACCCTGTCAATCAACCACTCACACATCTATGCACAGAGTCACACACCCCCCACCCAACCACACACACACTCAGTCTCTTATACAAATACGCAGGCAACTAATCAATAACCCATATAGACATTGATGTAGCTACTGACCAACCGATGCAGCAGCTTACACAACAACAGACAGAGCGATACAGACATTCACACACTTTAGACACTAACCCATGTATTCAGTAAGATACATTTAATCATTCACTTAAACAGTCAGTCACATACCTACTAAATCCTCCATCCAGACACTTATACATCCATTCATTCTTCAATGCAGCTTGGTATATATATAATACATATTTACATTTTTAAAGAAAGCTACATTCACTGGATGATGTAATCAGTGATGTCATCAGTGATGTCATTTGAGATGTCATCAGTGATGTCATCAGTGATGTCACTGACCATATCATGAATGATGTAGTATGTGACGTCATCAGCAGTGCATTGCGGGGGCGCGAGTTATAGTTAGCTGAACTAACTATAACGGTGGAATTTCTATGGTTTTGTATGAGTGAAATGTCCAACTAACTATAACGTCCCTGAAACCTATGGTTTTTTCAGTGAATATATATATATATATATATATATATATATATATATTCACAGTAAAAAATAGAGGTTTGAGGGACGTTATTGTTAGTAATTAGCATTTAAAAAACCTTAGATATTCACTGAAAAAAACCACAGGTTTCATTGGCGTTATAGTTAGGCTGACATTTTACTCATAGAAAACCAGAGAAATTCAGCAGATATAGTTAGCTGAGCTAGCTATAAATCGCGCCTCTCGCAATGCACTGCTGATGATGTCACATATTACATCACTCATGACATGGTCAGTGACATCACTGATGACATCTCAAATTACATCACTGATTACATCATCCACTTAATATCTGATGCACCTCCTCACACCCTAATATAACCTTTTATACACCCACTCTAAAATACAGACTAAAATACAGACTACCATTCTCGAAACCATAGTCACACCAATACCAATTATTACATACCCACTCACTAATTCATAGGTCTACACACACATCCACCCACTCACCCACACTCATACACGCAATTACTCATCAATACAGCCACTGATATATACACTCATATACACCTATATACACCCATACAGACACTCACACACCGCCACTCACCCATAGAGATAATCACTCACGTAGTCAGTCACCCAAAGAATCAATCACACTTCCATTTACTCACCTATACAGTTATACACACACCACCTCACTTATTCATACAAATAGTAACACATACTTACTCTCTTCTACAATCACTGACACAAGCACACACTCATCCATAGAGCTACTCTCACAATCACTCACTCTCATATATAGTCACTTATATACTCCAACACTCACAGACACTGCCTTTCACATATGTTGCACCTCACACATATACCACTGAGACATCCATTCCCTCACCAACACAGCCATACACACACTCACTCACCCATTCAGCCCATCACAGATGCACTCATGAACTCACACACCCAGTGAATCACCTACTCACACATCCATGCAGGGAGTCACATACCCCCCCACCCACCCACACAGACACTCAGGCACCCATAGAGTTACTCAGATAACCAATCATTAACCCATATATACACTAATGTAGCTACTCACGAACCCATGCAGCCACTTACACACCAACTGACAGACTGATATAGACATTCACACAGATTACTCATTCACCCATGCATTCACTAAGACACTTTTAATCACTCACATAACAGTCAGTCACGCACCCACTAAATCATCCACTCAGACAATCATACACCCACTCATTCTTCAATTTACCTTGGCGTATATATATATATGTATATATATATATATATATCACATCCAAGGTCAGTTCACTTTATCCGGGTTATCGGCGCTCCACAAGGTGCGTAGCCCACGCGGTTGAACCAAACCGCTAAACATGCAGCAAATCCTCCGTTACAGAGAGATAAGGGTCGCACTCCAGCAGTTGTAAACCAGTGATTAATTTATTCTTAAATCATTTAAGTCAGCAAACACAGACCAAAACTAACACGTTTCGGTATTCCCACGATACCTTGTTCACAGTTACTTTGTAACACGATCTGGCTTGTTTTTAAAAGCAATTCCAGGAAAACCTATTACGTAATTTCCTGTTTGTCAAGGGCATTACTCCTCAGACTTCTGGGAGATGTAGTCCCCTAGTGTAATAGTGATAATATTTAAACATATTAAGGTGACTATAGTGAAAAATAGTGAAAAAACTTTTTTCCATTGCAAATTACATAAAATAGAATAAGATAAAATCAATTTCAATTTTACCACCACAAGCTCAATCATCTGTTGTTACATGTTTACATGAGTTCGAAGTTGTTTACATTGATTCAATGAAAGATAAGGGTCCATTTATTATAATTTTCTCATGCCCAACAGGGGTCACTTGAGATGTCATCAGTGATGTCACTGACCATATCATGAGTGATGTGATATGTGACGTCATCAGCAGTTATATTTCTCTGGTTTTTTATGAGTAAAATGTCAGCCAAACTATAACGTCCCTGAAACCTGTGGTTTTTTCAGTAAATATCTAAGGTTTTTTAAATACTAATTCCTAATAACTATAACGTCCCTGAAACCGGTGGTTTTTTCAGTGAATATATATATTCACTGAAAAAACCACCGGTTTCAGGGACGTTATAGTTAGTTAAACATTTCACTTGTACAAAACCAGAGAAATTCGGCCGTTATAGTTAGTTCAGCTAACTTTAACTCGCGCCCCGCAATGCACTGCTGATGACGTCACATATTACATCATTCATGACATGGTCAGTGACATCACTGATGATATCACTGATGACATCACTGATGACATCATCCAGTGACTGTGGGTTTCTGTAAAGTTTTATATATATATATATGCCAAGGTGTATTGAAGAATGAGTGGGTGCATAAGTTTCTGAATGGATGATTTAGTAGGTGCGTGACTGACTGTATAAGTGAGTGATTAATCGTGTCTTACTGAATGCATGGGTTAGTGACTAAACTGTGTGAATGTCTGTATTAGTCTGTCAGTTGGTGTGTAAGCGGCTGCATGGGTTGGTGAGTAGCTACATGAGTGTCTATATGGGTTATTGATTGGTTGTCTGAGAATCTGAATGGGTGCCTGAGTGTCTCTCTGGGTGGGTGGGGGGTGTGTGACTGTGCATAGATATGTGAGTAGGTGATTCAATGGGTGTATGGGTCCAAGAGTGCATCTGTGAAGGGCTGTATGGGTGGGTGAGTGTGTGTATGGGTGTGTTGGTGAGTGAATGGATGTCTCAGTGGTACATGTGTGAGTAACTACATATGTGAAAGGCAGTATATGTGAGTGTTGGAGTATATAAATGACTATATGTGAAAGTGAGTGATTGTGAGAGTGGCTGTATGGATGAGTGTGTGCTTGTGTCAGTGATTGTAGAAGAGAGTAAGTATGTGTTAGTAGCTGTATGAATAAGTGAAGTGGTGTGTGTATAACTGTATAGGTGAGTAAATGGGAGTATGATTGAATCTTTGACTGACTGACTAGGTGTGTGAGTAACTCTATGGGTGAGTGGTGGTGTGTGAGTGTCTGTATAGGTGTATGAGTGCATGTATGAGTAACTGTATGGATGAATGAGTGGACATGTGTGTAGACCTAGGAATCAGTGAGTGGGTATGTGTAACTGGTATTGGTGTGTCTATGGTTTCGAAAATGGTAGTCTGCATTTTAGAGTGGGTGTATCAAAGGTTATATTAGGGTGTGAGGAGATGCATCAGATTATCACGTGGATGATGTCATCAGTGATGTCATTTGAGATGTCATCAGTGATGTCATCAGTGAAGTCACTGACCATGTCATGAATTATGTAATATGTGACTCATCAGCAGTGCATTGCAGCGGCGCGAGTTATAGTTAGCTGAACTAACTATAACGGCCGAATTTCCCTGGTTTTGTACGAGTGAAATGTCCAACTAACTATAACGTCCCTGAAACCTGTGGTTTTTTCAGTGAATTTCTAAGGTTTTTTAAATGCTAATATCTAACTATAACGTCCCTGAAACCTATGGTTTTTTCAGTGAATTTCAAAGGTTTTTTAAATGCTAATTTCTAACTATAATGTCCCTGAAACCTGTGGTTTTTTCAGTGAATTTCAAAGGTTTTTTAAATGCTAATTTCTAACTATGCCTACAAAGGTAGGACATGAGCAGAAAGAGGAAGAAAGGCACAGAAAGAAGCAAGAGAAATGCAGAAAGAGGCAACAGAAGTCCAGAAACACGAAGAAAGGTGCAGAAAGAAGCAAGAGATGTGCATAAAGAACCAACAGAGGAGCAGAAAGAGATCTTAATGCAAAGTCATCCTGTGCCCCCAACTTTTTGCTGACGGGTACTGGTGGTAACTGACTCTGACTAGCCAGGCCGGGAGCCAGTGCTATGCTGAAAGACACTTAGAATACAGTGAAAACACCTACATACACTAGGGTACACTATGGGTTGGGCTACCCCTGTGATTGGCATGACCTCCCCTGTAAGGCCCTAGTACATAATAGCGATACAAAAGGGGATGATGGACGGAACGTTTGAGCCAATCAAACACTCACCCCCAGTCAACTGATCTGGGTTTAATCCATCATCATTCTTTAGCTCACTCCACCACCCCAGTTCAGACATGGCCATATGCAAATCAGTCTGACCCTGTGCCTCATGGGAACAGTCCAGCCCGAACTGCCAAGCCATGTCTTCCCTGGACCGGAAACAAGCATCCTAGGACCGGTTTCTGGCATTCCAGCCGTCATCAGCCAGGCTTGCTTGAATCCAGTGGCAAAGTGAGCAAGGGACCCACGTCTGGGCATACCCCCGCCAACTTAGGGCGAACAAAGCGATACAAAAGGGGATGATGGACGGAACGTTTGAGCCAATCAAACACTCACCCCCAGTCAACTGATCTGGGTTTAATCCATCATCATTCTTTAGCTCACTCCACCACCCCAGTTCAGACATGGCCATATGCAAATCAGTCTGACCCTGTGCCTCATGGGCACAGTCCAGCCCGAACTGCCAAGCCATGTCTTCCCTGGACCGGAAACAAGCATCCTAGGACCGGTTTCTGGCATTCCAGCCGTCATCAGCCAGGCTTGCTTGAATCCAGTGGCAAAGTGAGCAAGGGACCCACGTCTGGGCATACCCCCACCAAATTAGGGCGAACAAAGCGATACAAAAGGGGATGATGGACGGAACGTTTGAGCCAATCAACCACTCACCCCCAGTCAACTGATCTGGGTTTAATCCATCATCATTCTTTAGCTCACTCCACCACCCCAGTTCAGACATGGCCATATGCAAATCAGTCTGACCCTGTGCCTCATGGGAACAGTCCAGCCCGAACTGCCAAGACATGTCTTCCCTGGACCGGAAACAAGCATCCTAGGACCGGTTTCTGGCATTCCAGCCGTCATCAGCCAGGCTTGCTTGAATCCAGTGGCAAAGTGAGCAAGGGACCCACGTCTGGGCATACCCCCGCCAACTTAGGGCGAACAAAGCGATACAAAAGGGATGATGGACGGAACGTTTGAGCCAATCAAACACTCACCCCCAGTCAACTAATCTGGGTTTAATCCATCATCATTCTTTAGCTCACTCCACCACCCCAGTTCAGACATGGCCATATGCAAATCAGTCTGACCCTGTGCCTCATGGGAACAGTCCAGCCCGAATTGCCAAGCCATGTCTTCCCTGGACCGGAAACAAGCATTATAGGACCCGTTTCTGGCATTCCAGCCGTCATCAGCCAGGCTTGCTTGAATCCAGTGGCAAAGTGAGCAAGGGACCCACGTCTGGGCATACCCCCGCCAACTTAGGGCGAACAAAGCGATACAAAAGGGGATGATGGACGGAACGCTTGAGCCAATCAAACACTCACCCCCAGTCAACTGATCTGGGTTTAATCCATCATCATTCTTTAGCTCACTCCACCACCCCAGTTCAGACATGGCCATATGCAAATCAGTCTGACCCTGTGCCTCATGGGAACAGTCCAGCCCGAACTGCCAAGCCATGTCTTCCCTGGACCGGAAACAAGCATCCTAGGACCGGTTTCTGGCATTCCAGCCGTCATCAGCCAGGCTTGCTTGAATCCAGTGGCAAAGTGAGCAAGGGTCCCACGTCTGGGCATACCCCCGCCAACTTAGGGCGAACAAAGCGATACAAAAGGGGATGATGGACGGAACGCTTGAGCCAATCAAACACTCACCCCCAGTCAACTGATCTGGGTTTAATCCATCATCATTCTTTAGCTCACTCCACCACCCCAGTTCAGACATGGCCATATGCAAATCAGTCTGACCCTGTGCCTCATGGGAACAGTCCAGCCCGAACTGCCAAGCCATGTCTTCCCTGGACCGGAAACAAGCATCCTAGGACCGGTTTCTGGCATTCCAGCCGTCATCAGCCAGGCTTGCTTGAATCCAGTGGCAAAGTGAGCAAGGGACCCACGTCTGGGCATACCCCCGCCAACTTAGGGCGAACAAAGCGATACAAAAGGGGATGATGGACGGAACGTTTGAGCCAATCAAACACTCACCCCCAGTCAACTGATCTGGGTTTAATCCATCATCATTCTTTAGCTCACTCCACCACCCCAGTTCAGACATGGCCATATGCAAATCAGTCTGACCCTGTGCCTCATGGGAACAGTCCAGCCCGAACTGCCAAGCCATGTCTTCCCTGGACCGGAAACAAGCATCCTAGGACCGGTTTCTGGCATTCCAGCCATCATCAGCCAGGCTTGCTTGAATCCAGTGGCAAAGTGAGCAAGGGACCCACGTCTGGGCATACCCCCGCCAACTTAGGGCGAACAAAGCGATACAAAAGGGGATGATGGACGGAACGCTTGAGCCAATCAAATACTCACCCCCAGTCAACTGATCTGGGTTTAATCCATCATCATTCTTTAGCTCACTCCACCACCCCAGTTCAGACATGGCCATATGCAAATCAGTCTGACCCTGTGCCTCATGGGAACAATCCAGCCCGAACTGCCAAGCCATGTCTTCCCTGGACCGGAAACAAGCATTCTAGGACCGGTTTCTGGCATTCCAGCCGTCATCAGCCAGGCTTGCTTGAATCCAGTGGCAAAGTGAGCAAGGGACCCACGTCTGGGCATACCCCCGCCAACTTAGGGCGAACAAAGCGATACAAAAGGGGATGATGGACGGAACATTTGAGGCAATCAAACACTCACCCCCAGTCAACTGATCTGGGTTTAATCCATCATCATTCTTTAGCTCACTCCACCATCCCAGTTCAGACATGGCCATATGCAAATCAGTCTGACCCTGTGCCTCATGGGAACAGTCCAGCCCGAACTGCCAAGCCATGTCTTCCCTGGACCGGAAACAAGCATCCTAGGACCGGTTTCTGGCATTCCAGCCGTCATCAGCCAGGCTTGCTTGAATCCAGTGGCAAAGTGAGCAAGGGACCCACGTCTGGGTATACCCCCGCCAACTTAGGGCGAACAAAGCGATACAAAAGGGGATGATGGACGGAACGCTTGAGCCAATCAAACACTCACCCCCAGTCAACTGATCTGGGTTTAATCCATCATCATTCTTTAGCTCACTTCACCACCCCAGTTCAGACATGGCCATATGCAAATCAGTCTGACCCTGTGCCTCATGGGAACAGTCCAGCCCGAACTGCCAAGCCATGTCTTCCCTGGACCGGAAACAAGCATCCTAGGACCGGTTTCTGGCATTCCAGCCGTCATCAGCCAGGCTTGCTTGAATCCAGTGGCAAAGTGAGCAAGGGACCCACGTCTGGGCATACCCCGCCAACTTAGGGCGAACAAAGCGATACAAAAGGGGATGATGGACGGAACGCTTGAGCCAATCAAACACTCACCCCCAGTCAACTGATCTGGGTTTAATCCATCATCATTCTTTAGCTCACTCCACCACCCCAGTTCAGACATGGCCATATGCAAATCAGTCTGACCCTGTGCCTCATGGGAACAGTCCAGCCCGAACTGCCAAGCCATGTCTTCCCTGGACCGGAAACAAGCATCCTAGGACCGGTTTCTGGCATTCCAGCCGTCATCAGCCAGGCTTGCTTGAATCCAGTGGCAAAGTGAGCAAGGAACCCGCGTCTGGGCATACCCCCGCCAACTTAGGGCGAACAAAGCGATACAAAAGGGGATGATGGACGGAACGTTTGAGCCAATTAAACACTCACCCCCAGTCAACTGATCTGGGTTTAATCCATCATCATTCTTTAGCTCACTCCACCACCCCAGTTCAGACATGGCCATGTGCAAATCAGTCTGACCCTGTGCCTCATGGGAACAGTCCAGCCCGAACTGCCAAGCCATGTCTTCCCTGGACTGGAAACAAGCATCCTAGGACCGGTTTCTGGCATTCCAGCCGTCATCAGCCAGGCTTGCTTGAATCCAGTGGCAAAGTGAGCAAGGGACCCACGTCTGGGCATACCCCCGCCAACTTAGGGCGAACAAAGTGATACAAAAGGGATGATGGACGGAACGCTTGAGCCAATCAAACACTCACCCCCAGTCAACTGATCTGGGTTTAATCCATCATCATTCTTTAGCTCACTCCACCACCCCAGTTCAGACATGGCCATATGCAAATCAGTCTGACCCTGTGCCTCATGGGAACAGTCCAGCCCGAACTGCCAAGCCATGTCTTCCTGGACCGGAAACAAGCATCCTAGGACCGGTTTCTGGCAATCCAGCCGTCATCAGCCAGGCTTGCATCCAGTGGCAAAGTGAGCAAGGGACCCACGTCTGGGCATACCCCCACCAACTTAGGGCGAACAAAGCGATACAAAAGGGGATGATGGACGGAACGTTTGAGCCAATCAAACACTCACCCCCAGTCAACTGATCTGGGTTTAATCCATCATCATTCTTTAGATCACTCGACCACCCCAGTTCAGACATGGCCATATGCAAATCAGTCTGACCCTGTGCCTCATGGGAACAGTCCAGCCCGAACTGCCAAGCCATGTCTTCCCTGGTCCGGAAACAAGCATCCTAGCACCGGTTTCTGGCATTCCAGCCATCATCAGCCAGGCTTGCTTGAATCCAGTGGCAAAGTGAGCAAGGGACCCACGTCTGGGCATACCACCGCCAACTTAGGGCGAACAAAGCGATACAAAAGGGGATGATGGACGGAACGTTTGAGCCAATCAAACACTCACCCCCAGTCAACTGATCTGGGTTTAATCCATCATCATTCTTTAGCTCACTCCACCACCCCAGTTCAGACATGGCCATATGCAAATCAGTCTGACCCTGTGCCTCATGGGAACAGTCCAGCCCGAACTGCCAAGCCATGTCTTCCCTGGACCGGAAACAAGCATCCTAGGACCGGTTTCTGGCATTCCAGCCGTCATCAGCCAGGCTTGCTTGAATCCAGTGGCAAAGTGAGCAAGGGACCCACGTCTGGGCATACCCCCGCCAACTTAGGGCGAACAAAGCGATACAAAAGGGGATGATGGACGGAACGTTTGAGCCAATCAAACACTCACCCCAGTCAACTGATCTGGGTTTAATCCATCATCATTCTTTAGCTCACTCCACCACCCCAGTTCAGACATGGCCATATGCAAATCAGTCTGACCCTGTGCCTCATGGGAACAGTCCAGCCCGAATTGCCAAGCCATGTCTTCCCTGGACCGGAAACAAGCATTATAGGACCCGTTTCTGGCATTCCAGCCGTCATCAGCCAGGCTTGCTTGAATCCAGTGGCAAAGTGAGCAAGGGACCCACGTCTGGGCATACCCCCGCCAACTTAGGGCGAACAAAGCGATACAAAAGGGGATGATGGACGGAACGTTTGAGCCAATCAAACACTCACCCCCAGTCAACTGATCTGGGTTTAATCCATCATCATTCTTTAGCTCACTCCACCACCCCAGTTCAGACATGGCCATATGCAAATCAGTCTGACCCTGTGCCTCATGGGAACAGTCCAGCCCGAACTGCCAAGCCATGTCTTCCCTGGACCGGAAACAAGCATCCTAGGACCGGTTTCTGGCATTCCAGCCGTCATCAGCCAGGCTTGCTTGAATCCAGTGGCAAAGTGAGCAAGGGTCCCACGTCTGGGCATACCCCCGCCAACTTAGGGGCGAACAAAGCGATACAAAAGGGGATGATGGACGGAACGTTTGAGCCAATCAAACACTCACCCCCAGTCAACTGATCTGGGTTTAATCCATCATCATTCTTTAGCTCACTCCACCACCCCAGTTCAGACATGGCCATATGCAAATCAGTCTGACCCTGTGCCTCATGGGAACAGTCCAGCCCGAACTGCCAAGCCATGTCTTCCTGGACCGGAAACAAGCATCCTAGGACCGGTTTCTGGCATTCCAGCCGTCATCAGCCAGGCTTGCTTGAATCCAGTGGCAAAGTGAGCAAGGGACCCACGTCTGGGCATACCCCCGCCAACTTAGGGCGAACAAAGCGATACAAAAGGGGATGATGGACGGAACGTTTGAGCCAATCAAACACTCACCCCCAGTCAACTGATCTGGGTTTAATCCATCATCATTCTTTAGCTCACTCCACCACCCCAATTCAGACATGGCCATATGCAAATCAGTCTGACCCTGTGCCTCATGGGAACAGTCCAGCCCGAACTGCCAAGCCATGTCTTCCCTGGACCGGAAACAAGCATCCTAGGACCGGTTTCTGGCATTCCAGCCATCATCAGCCAGGCTTGCTTGAATCCAGTGGCAAAGTGAGCAAGGGACCCACGTCTGGGCATACCCCCGCCAACTTAGGGCGAACAAAGCGATACAAAAGGGGATGATGGACGGAACGTTTGAGCCAATCAAATACTCACCCCCAGTCAACTGATCTGGGTTTAATCCATCATCATTCTTTAGCTCACTCCACCACCCCAGTTCAGACATGGCCATATGCAAATCAGTCTGACCCTGTGCCTCATGGGAACAATCCAGCCCGAACTGCCAAGCCATGTCTTCCCTGGACCGGAAACAAGCATTCTAGGACCGGTTTCTGGCATTCCAGCCGTCATCAGCCAGGCTTGCTTGAATCCAGTGGCAAAGTGAGCAAGGGACCCACGTCTGGGCATACCCCCGCCAACTTAGGGCGAACAAAGCGATACAAAAGGGGATGATGGACGGAACATTTGAGGCAATCAAACACTCACCCCCAGTCAACTGATCTGGGTTTAATCCATCATCATTCTTTAGCTCACTCCACCACCCCAGTTCAGACATGGCCATATGCAAATCAGTCTGACCCTGTGCCTCATGGGAACAGTCCAGCCCGAACTGCCAAGCCATGTCTTCCCTGGACCGGAAACAAGCATCCTAGGACCGGTTTCTGGCATTCCAGCCGTCATCAGCCAGGCTTGCTTGAATCCAGTGGCAAAGTGAGCAAGGGACCCACGTCTGGGTATACCCCCGCCAACTTAGGGCGAACAAAGCGATACAAAAGGGGATGATGGACGGAACGCTTGAGCCAATCAAACACTCACCCCCAGTCAACTGATCTGGGTTTAATCCATCATCATTCTTTAGCTCACTTCACCACCCCAGTTCAGACATGGCCATATGCAAATCAGTCTGACCCTGTGCCTCATGGGAACAGTCCAGCCCGAACTGCCAAGCCATGTCTTCCCTGGACCGGAAACAAGCATCCTAGGACCGGTTTCTGGCATTCCAGCCGTCATCAGCCAGGCTTGCTTGAATCCAGTGGCAAAGTGAGCAAGGGACCCACGTCTGGGCATACCCCCGCCAACTTAGGGCGAACAAAGCGATACAAAAGGGGATGATGGACGGAACGTTTGAGCCAATCAAACACTCACCCCCAGTCAACTGATCTGGGTTTAATCCATCATCATTCTTTAGCTCACTCCACCACCCCAGTTCAGACATGGCCATATGCAAATCAGTCTGACCCTGTGCCTCATGGGAACAGTCCAGCCCGAACTGCCAAGCCATGTCTTCCCTGGACCGGAAACAAGCATCCTAGGACCGGTTTCTGGCATTCCAGCCGTCATCAGCCAGGCTTGCTTGAATCCAGTGGCAAAGTGAGCAAGGAACCCGCGTCTGGGCATACCCCCGCCAACTTAGGGCGAACAAAGCGATACAAAAGGGGATGATGGACGGAACGTTTGAGCCAATTAAACACTCACCCCCAGTCAACTGATCTGGGTTTAATCCATCATCATTCTTTAGCTCACTCCACCACCCCAGTTCAGACATGGCCATGTGCAAATCAGTCTGACCCTGTGCCTCATGGGAACAGTCCAGCCCGAACTGCCAAGCCATGTCTTCCCTGGACTGGAAACAAGCATCCTAGGACCGGTTTCTGGCATTCCAGCCGTCATCAGCCAGGCTTGCTTGAATCCAGTGGCAAAGTGAGCAAGGGACCCACGTCTGGGCATACCCCCGCCAACTTAGGGCGAACAAAGTGATACAAAAGGGGATGATGGACGGAACGCTTGAGCCAATCAAACACTCACCCCCAGTCAACTGATCTGGGTTTAATCCATCATCATTCTTTAGCTCACTCCACCACCCCAGTTCAGACATGGCCATATGCAAATCAGTCTGACCCTGTGCCTCATGGGAACAGTCCAGCCCGAACTGCCAAGCCATGTCTTCCCTGGACCGGAAACAAGCATCCTAGGACCGGTTTCTGGCAATCCAGCCGTCATCAGCCAGGCTTGCATCCAGTGGCAAAGTGAGCAAGGGACCCACGTCTGGGCATACCCCCACCAACTTAGGGCGAACAAAGCGATACAAAAGGGGATGATGGACGGAACGTTTGAGCCAATCAAACACTCACCCCCAGTCAACTGATCTGGGTTTAATCCATCATCATTCTTTAGATCACTCGACCACCCCAGTTCAGACATGGCCATATGCAAATCAGTCTGACCCTGTGCCTCATGGGAACAGTCCAGCCCGAACTGCCAAGCCATGTCTTCCCTGGTCCGGAAACAAGCATCCTAGCACCGGTTTCTGGCATTCCAGCCATCATCAGCCAGGCTTGCTTGAATCCAGTGGCAAAGTGAGCAAGGGACCCACGTCTGGGCATACCACCGCCAACTTAGGGCGAACAAAGCGATACAAAAGGGGATGATGGACGGAACGTTTGAGCCAATCAAACACTCACCCCCAGTCAACTGATCTGGGTTTAATCCATCATCATTCTTTAGCTCACTCCACCACCCCAGTTCAGACATGGCCATATGCAAATCAGTCTGACCCTGTGCCTCATGGGAACAGTCCAGCCCGAACTGCCAAGCCATGTCTTCCCTGGACCGGAAACAAGCATCCTAGGACCGGTTTCTGGCATTCCAGCCGTCATCAGCCAGGCTTGCTTGAATCCAGTGGCAAAGTGAGCAAGGGACCCACGTCTGGGCATACCCCCGCCAACTTAGGGCGAACAAAGCGATACAAAAGGGGATGATGGACGGAACGCTTGAGCCAATCAAACACTCACCCCCAGTCAACTGATCTGGGTTTAATCCATCATCATTCTTTAGCTCACTCCACCACCCCAGTTCAGACATGGCCATATGCAAATCAGTCTGACCCTGTGCCTCATGGGAACAGTCCAGCCCGAACTGCCAAGCCATGTCTTCCCTGGACCGGAAACAAGCATCCTAGGACCGGTTTCTGGCATTCCAGCCGTCATCAGCCAGGCTTGCTTGAATCCAGTGGCAAAGTGAGCAAGGGACCCACGTCTGGGCATACCCCCGCCAACTTAGGGCGAACAAAGCGATACAAAAGGGGATGATGGACGGAACGTTTGAGCCAATCAAACACTCACCCCCAGTCAACTGATCTGGGTTTAATCCATCATCATTCTTTAGCTCACTCCACCACCCCAGTTCAGACATGGCCATATGCAAATCAGTCTGACCCTGTGCCTCATGGGAACAGTCCAGCCCGAACTGCCAAGCCATGTCTTCCCTGGACCGGAAACAAGCATCCTAGGACCGGTTTCTGGCATTCCAGCCGTCATCAGCCAGGCTTGCTTGAATCCAGTGGCAAAGTGAGCAAGGGACCCACGTCTGGGCATACCCCCGCCAACTTAGGGCGAACAAAGCGATACAAAAGGGGATGATGGACGGAACGTTTGAGCCAATCAAACACTCACCCCCAGTCAACTGATCTGGGTTTAATCCATCATCATTCTTTAGCTCACTCCACCACCCCAGTTCAGACATGGCCATATGCAAATCAGTCTGACCCTGTGCCTCATGGGAACAGTCCAGCCCGAACTGCCAAGCCATGTCTTCCCTGGACCGGAAACAAGCATCCTAGGACCGGTTTCTGGCATTCCAGCCGTCATCAGCCAGGCTTGCTTGAATCCAGTGGCAAAGTGAGCAAGGGACCCACGTCTGGGCATACCCCCGCCAACTTAGGGCGAACAAATCGATACAAAAGGGATGATGGACGGAACGTTTGAGCCAATCAAACACTCAACCCCAGTCAACTGATCTGGGTTTAATCCATCATCATTCTTTAGCTCACTCCACCACCCCAGTTCAGACATGGCCATATGCAAATCAGTCTGACCCTGTGCCGCATGGGAACAGTCCAGCCCGAACTGCCAAGCCATGTCTTCCCTGGACCGGAAACAAGCATCCTAGGACCGGTTTCTGGCATTCCAGCCGTCATCAGCCAGGCTTGCTTGAATCCAGTGGCAAAGTGAGCAAGGGACCCACGTCTGGGCATACCCTCGCCAACTTAGGGCGAACAAAGCGATACAAAAGGGGATGATGGACGGAACGTTTGAGCCAATCAAACACTCACCCCCAGTCAACTGATCTGGGTTTAATCCATCATCATTCTTTAGCTCACTCCACCACCCCAGTTCAGACATGGCCATATGCAAATCAGTCTGACCCTGTGCCTCATGGGAACAGTCCAGCCCGAACTGCCAAGCCATGTCTTCCCTGGACCGGAAACAAGCATCCTAGGGCCGGTTTCTGGCATTCCAGCCGTCATCAGCCAGGCTTGCTTGAATCCAGTGGCAAAGTGAGCAAGGGACACACGTCTGGGCATACCCCCGCCAACTTAGGGCGAACAAAGCGATACAAAAGGGGATGATGGACGGAACGTTTGAGCCAATCAAACACTCACCCCCAGTCAACTGATCTGGGTTTAATCCATCATCATTCTTTAGCTCACTCCACCACCCCAGTTCAGACATGGCCATATGCAAATCAGTCTGACCCTGTGCCTCATAGGAACAGTCCAGCCCGAACTGCCAAGCCATGCCTTCCTGGACCGGAAACAAGCATCCTAGGACCAGTTTCTGGCATTCCAGCCATCATCAACCAGGCTTGCTTAAATCCAGTGGCAAAGTGAGCAAGGGACCCACGTCTGGGCATACCCCCGCCAACTTAGGGCGAACAAAGCGATACAAAAGGAAATGATGGACGGAACGTTTGAGCCAATCAAACACTCACCCCCAGTCAACTGATCTGGGTTTAATCCATCATCATTTTATAGCTCACTCCACCACCCCAGTTCAGACATGGCCATATGCAAATCAGTCTGACACTGTGCCTCATGGGAACAGTCCAGCCCGAACTGCCAAGCCATGTCTTCCCTGGACCGGAAACAAGCATCCTAGGACCGGTTTCTGGCATTCCAGCTGTCATCAGCCAGGCTTGCTTGAATCCAGTGGCAAAGTGAGCAAGGGACCCACGTCTGGGCATACCCCCGCCAACTTAGGGCGAACAAAGCGATACAAAAGGGGATGATGGACGGAACGTTTGAGCCAATCAAACACTCACCCCCAGTCAACTGATCTGGGTTTAATCCATCATCATTCTTTAGCTCACTCCACCACCCCAGTTCAGACATGGCCATATGCAAATCAGTCTGACCCTGTGCCTCATGGGAACAGTCCAGCCCGAACTGCCAAGCCATGTCTTCCCTGGACCGGAAACAAGCATCCTAGGACCGGTTTCTGGCATTCCAGCCGTCATCAGCCAGGCTTGCTTGAATCCAGTGGCAAAGTGAGCAAGGGACCCACGTCTGGGCATACCCCGCCAACTTAGGGCGAACAAAGCGATACAAAAGGGGATGATGGACGGAACGTTTGAGCCAATCAAACACTCACCCCCAGTCAACTGATCTGGGTTTAATCCATCATCATTCTTTAGCTCACTCCACCATCCCAGTTAAGACATGGCCATATGCAAATCAGTCTGACCCTGTGCCTCATGGGAACAGTCCAGCCCGAACTTCCAAGCCATGTCTTCCCTGGACCGGAAACAAGCATCCTAGGACCGGTTTCTGGCATTCCAGCCGTCATCAGCCAGGCTTACTTGAATCCAGTGGCAAAGCGAGCAAGGGACCCACGTCTGGGCATACCCCCGCCAACTTAGGGCGAACAAAGCGATACAAAAGGGGATGATGGACGGAACGTTTGAGCCAATCAAACACTCACCCCCAGTCAACTGATCTGGGTTTAATCCATCATCATTCTTTAGCTCACTCCACCACCCCAGTTCAGACATGGCCATATGCAAATCAGTCTGACCCTGTGCCTCATGGGAACAGTCCAGCCCGAACTGCCAAGCCATGTCTTCCCTGGACCGGAAACAAGCATCCTAGGACCGGTTTCTGGCAATCCAGCCGTCATCAGCCAGGCTTGCTTGAATCCAGTGGCAAAGTGAGCAAGGGACCCACGTCTGGGCATACCCCCGCCAACTTAGGGCGAACAAAGCGATACAAAAGGGGATGATGGACGGAACGTTTGAGCCAATCAAACACTCACCCCCAGTCAACTGATCTGGGTTTAATCCATCATCATTCTTTAGCTCACTCCACCACCCCAGTTCAGACATGGCCATATGCAAATCAGTCTGACCCTGTGCCTCATGGGAACAGTCCAGCCCGAACTGCCAAGCCATGTCTTCCCTGGACCGGAAACAAGCATCCTAGGACCGGTTTCTGGCATTCCAGCCGTCATCAGCCAGGCTTGCTTGAATCCAGTGGCAAAGTGAGCAAGGAACCCACGTCTGGGCATACCCCCGCCAACTTAGGGCGAACAAAGCGATACAAAAGGGGATGATGGACGGAACGCTTGAGCCAATTAAACACTCACCCCCAGTCAACTGATCTGGGTTTAATCCATCATCATTCTTTAGCTCACTCCACCACCCCAGTTCAGACATGGCCATGTGCAAATCAGTCTGACCCTGTGCCTCATGGGAACAGTCCAGCCCGAACTGCCAAGCCATGTCTTCCCTGGACCGGAAACAAGCATCCTAGGACCGGTTTCTGGCATTAAAGCCATCATCAGCCAGGCTTGCTTGAATCCAGCGGCAAAGTGAGCAAGGGACCCACGTCTGGGCATACCCCCGCCAACTTAGGGCGAACAAAGCAATACAAAAGGGGATGATGGACGGAACGTTTGAGCCAATGAAACACTCACCCCCAGTCAACTGATCTGGGTTTAATCCATCATCATTCTTTAGCTCACTCCACCACCCCAGTTCATACATGGCCATATGCAAATCAGTCTGACCCTGTGCCTCATGGGAACAGTCCAGCCCGAACTGCCAAGCCATGTCTTCCCTGGACCGGAAACAAGCATCCTAGGACCGGTTTCTGGCATTCCAGCCGTCATCAGCCAGGCTTGCTTGAATCCAGTGGCAAAGTGAGCAAGGGACCCACGTCTGGGAATACCCCGCCAACTTAGGGCGAACAAAGCGATACAAAGGGGATGATGGACGGAACGTTTGAGCCAATCAAACACTCACCCCCAGTCAACTGATCTGGGTTTAATCCATCATCATTCTTTAGCTCACTCCACCACCCCAGATCAGACATGGCCATATGCAAATCAGTCTGACCCTGTGCCTCATGGGAACAGTCCAGCCCGAACTGCCAAGCCATGTCTTCCCTGGACCAGAAACAAGCATCCTAGGACCGGTTTCTGGCTTTCCAGCCGTCATCAGCCAGGCTTGCTTGAATCCAGTGGCAAAGTGAGCAAGGGACCCACGTCTGGGCATACCCCGCCAACTTAGGGGCGAACAAATCGATACAAAGGGGATGATGGACGGAACGTTTGAGCCAATCAAACACTCACCCCCAGTCAACTGATCTGGGTTTAATCCATCATCATTCTTTAGCTCACTCCACCACCCCAGTTCAGACATGGCCATATGCAAATCAGTCTGACCCTGAGACTCATGGGAACAGTCCAGCCCGAACAACCAAGCCATGTCTTCCCTGGACCGGAAACAAGCATCCTAGGACCGGTTTCTGGCATTCCAGCCGTCATCAGCCAGGCTTGCTTGAATCCAGTGGCAAAGTGAGCAAGGGACCCACGTCTGGGCATACCCCCGCCAACTTAGGGCGAACAAAGCGATACAAAAGGGGATGATGGACGGAACGTTTGAGCCAGTCAAACACTCACCCCCAGTCAACTGATCTGGGTTTAATCCATCATCATTCTTTAGCTCACTCCACCACCCCAGTTCAGACATGGCCATATGCAAATCAGTCTGACCCTGTGCCTCATGGGAACAGTCACTGCCAAGCCATGTCTTCCCTGGACCGGAAACAAGCTGGGGTGGTGGAGTGAGCTAAAGAATGATGAAGGATTAAACCCAGATCAGTTGACTGGGGGTGAGTGGTTGATTGGCTCAAACGTTCCGGTCCATCATCCCCTTTTGTATCGCTTTGGTCGCCCTAAGTTGGCGGGGGTATGCCCAGACGTGGGTCCCTTGCTCACTTTGCCACTGGATTCAAGCAAGCCTGGCTGAAGACGGCTGAAATGCCAGAAACCGGTCCTAGGATGCTTCTTTCCGGTCCAGGGAAAACATGGCTTGGCAGTTCGGGCTGGACTGTTCCCATGAGGCACAGGGTCAGACTGATTTGCATATGGCCATGTCTGAACTGGGGTGGTGGAGTGAGCTAAAGAATGATGATGGATTAAACCCAGATCAGTTGACTGGGGGTGAGTGTTTGATTGGCTCAAACGTTCCGTCCATCATCCCCTTTGTATTGCTTTGGTCGCCCTAAGTTGGCGGGGGTATGCCCAGACGTGGGTCCCTTGCTCACTTTGCCACTGGATTCAAGCAAGCCTGGGTGATGACGGCTGAAATGCCAGAAACCGGTCCTAGGATGCTTGTTTCCGGTCCAGGGAAGACATGGCTTGGCAGTTCGGGCTGACTGTTCCCATGAGGCACAGGGTCAGTCTGATTTGCATATGGCCATGTCTGAACTGGGGTGGTGGAGTGAGCTAAAGAATGATGATGGATTAAACCCAGATCAGTTGACTGGGGGTGAGTGTTTGATTGGCTCAAACGTTCCGTCCATCATCCCCTTTTGTATCGCTTTGGTCGCCCTAAGTTGGCGGGGTATGCCCAGACGTGGGTCCCTTGCTCACTTTGCCACTGGATTCAAGCAAGCCTGGCTGATGACGGCTGAAATGCCAGAAACCGGTCCTAGGATGCTTGTTTCCGGTCCAGGGAAGACATGGCTTGGCAGTTCGGGCTGGACTGTTCCCATGAGGCACAGGGTCAGACTGATTTGCATATGGCCATGTCTGAACTGGGGTGGTGGAGTGAGCTAAAGAATGATGATGGATTAAACCCAGATCAGTTGACTGGGGGTGAGTGTTTGATTGGCTCAAACGTTCCGTCCATCATCCCCTTTGTATCGCTTTGGTCGCCCTAAGTTGGCGGGGGTATGCCCAGACGTGGGTCCCTTGCTCACTTTGCCACTGGATTCAAGCAAGCCTGGCTGATGACGGCTGAAATGCCAGAAACCGGTCCTAGGATGCTTGTTTCCGGTCCAGGGAAGACATGGCTTGGCAGTTCGGGCTGGACTGTTCCCATGAGGCACAGGGTCAGACTGATTTGCATATGGCCATGTCTGAACTGGGTTGGTGGAGTGAGCTAAAGAATGAAGATGGATTAAACCCAGATCAGTTGACTGGGGGTGAGTGTTTGATTGGCTCAAACGTTCCGTCCATCATCCCCTTTTGTATCGCTTGGTCGCCCTAAGTTGGCGGGGTATGCCCAGACGTGGGTCCCTTGCTCACTTTGCCACTGGATTCAAGCAAGCCTGGCTGATGATGGCTGAAATGCCAGAAACCGGTCCTAGGATGCTTGTTTCCGGTCCAGGGAAGACATGGCTTGGCAGTTCGGGCTGGACTGTTCCCATGAGGCACAGGGTCAGACTGATTTGCATATGGCCATGTCTGAACTCGGGTGGTGGAGTGAGCTAAAGAATGATGATGGATTAAACCCAGATCAGTTGACTGGGGGTGAGTGTTTGATTGGCTCAAACGTTCCGTCCATCATCCCCTTTTGTATCGCTAGTACATAATAGGGCAGGGGGATTAAAACTACCTCTAACTAAGAGGTGCAGAAGGAGGCAAGAGAAGTGCAGAAAGAAGCAACAGAGGTGCCGAAAGAGGCAAGTGAAGTGCAGAAAGAGGCATAAGAGGTACGTAAAGAGACAACAGGGGTGCAGAAAGAACAAAGACAGGTGCAGAAAGAAGCATGCAAAGTGCAAAATGAAGCAACAGGGGTGCAGAAAGAGGCAAGAGAAGTGTAGAAAGGAGCGAGTGAGGTGCAGAAAGAGCCAACAGAGGTGCAAAAAGAGGCAAGAGAGGTGCAGAAACGCAAGAGAAGTGCACAAAGAGGCAAGAGAATTGCTGAAAGAAGCAACAGAGGTGTAGAAAGAAGCAAGAAAAGTGCAGGAAGAGGCAAGTGAGATGCAAAAACAGGCAGGAAAGGTACAGAAAGAGGGAAGACGAGTGCAGAAAGAGACAACAGGGGTGCAGAAAGAAGCAAATGAGGTGCAGAAAGAGGCAACAGACGTGCAGAAAGAGGGAAGAGAACTGCAGAAATAGGCAAGAAAAGTGCAAAAAGAGACAAAAGAGGTACATAAAGAGACAACAGGGGTGCAGAAAGAAGCAAGGCAGGTGCAGAAAGAAGCATGGAAAGTGCAGAATGAAGCAACAGGGGTGCAGAAAGAGGCAACAGAAGTGTAGAAAGGAGCAAGTGAGGTGAAGAAAGAGCCAACAGAGGTGCAAAAAGAGGCAAGAGAGGTACAGAAACAGGCAAGACAAGTGCACAAAGAGGCAAGAGAATTGCTGAAAGAAGCAACAGAGCTGTAGAAAGAAGCAAGAAAAGTGCAGAAAGAGGCAAGTGAGATGCAAAAACAGGCAGGAAAGGTACAGAAAGAGGGGAGGCGAGTGCAGAAAGAGACAACAGGGGTGCAGAAAGAAGCAATGAGGTGCAGAAAGAGGGAAGAGAGGTGCAGAAAAAGGCAAGAAAATTGCAGAAAGAGGCAAAAGAGGTATCTAAAGAGACAACAGGGGTGCAGAAAGGAAAGAAACAAGGCAGGTGCAGAAAGAAGCATGGAAAGTGCAGAATGAAGCAACAGGGGTGCAGACAGAGGCAACAGAAGTGTAGAAAGGAGCAAGTGAGGTGCAGAAAGAGCCAACAGAGGTGCAAAAAGAGGCAAGAGAGGTACAGAAACAGGCAAGACAAGTGCACAAAGAGGCAAGAGAATTGCTGAAAGAAGCAACAGAGGTGTAGAAAGAAGCAAGAAAAGTGCAGAAAGAGGCAAGTGAGATGCAAAAACAGGCAGGAAAGGTACAGAAAGAGGGGAGGCGAGTGCAGAAAGAGACAACAGGGGTGCAGAAAGAAGCAATGAGGTGCAGAAAGAGGGAAGAGAGGTGCAGAAAAAGGCAAGAAAATTGCAGAAAGAGGCAAAAGAGGTATCTAAAGAGACAACAGGGGTGCAGAAAGGAAAGAAACAAGACAGGTGCAGAAAGAAGCATGGAAAGTGCAGAATGAAGCAACAGGGATGCAGAAAGAGGCAAGAGAGGCGCACAAAGAGGCAAGAGAGTTACAGAAAGAGGCAAGTGAAGTGCAGAAGGAGGCAAGAGAACTGCAGAAAG
Source organism: Calotriton arnoldi (assembly GCA_963921515.1). NCBI lineage: Eukaryota > Metazoa > Chordata > Amphibia > Caudata > Salamandridae > Calotriton > Calotriton arnoldi. Next base: position 395,371 of record CAWUFW010007305.1, on the reverse strand, counting down.
AGGCAATAGAGGTGTAAAAAGAGGCAAGTGAGATGCAAAAACAGGCAGGAAAGGTACAGAAAGAGGGAAGACGAGTGCGGAAAGAGACAACAGGGGTGCAGAAAGAAGCAAATGAGGTGGAGAAAAAAGAAACAGACATGCAGAAAGAGGGAAGAGAGGTGCAGAAAAAGGCAAAAGAGGTACATAAAGAGACACCAGGGGTGCAGAAAGAAGCAAGACAGGTACAGAAAGAAGAATGGAAAGTGCAGAATGAAGCAACAGGGGTGCAGAAAGAGGCAAGTGAAGTGTAGAAAGGAGCAAGTGAGGTGCAGAAAGAGCCAACAGAAGTGCACAAATAGGCAAGAGAATTGCTGAAAGAAGCAACAGAGGTGTAGAAAGAAGCATGTGAGATGCAAAAACAGGCAGGAAAGGTACAAAAAGAGGGAAGACGAGTGCAGAAAGAGACAACAGAGGTGCAGAAAGAAGCAAATGAGTTGCAGAAAGAGGCAACAGACGTGCAGAAAAATGGAAGAGAACTTCAGAAAAAGGCAAGAAAAGTGCAGAAAGAGGCAAAAGAGGTACATAAAGAGACAACAGGGGTGCAGAAAGAAGCAAGACAGGTGCAGAAAGAAGAATGGAAAGTGCAGAATGAAGCAACAGGGATGCAGAAAGAGGTGAGAGGTGCACAAAGAGGCGAGAGAGTTACAGAAAGAGGCAAGTGAAGTGCAGAAGGAGGCAAGAGAACTGCAGAAAGAGGCAATAGATGTGCAGAAAGAGGCAAGTGAGATGCAAAAACAGGCAGGAAATGTACAGAAAGAGGGAAGACGAGTGCAGAAAGAGACAACAGGGGTGCAGAAAGAAGCAAATGAGGTGCAGAAAAGGCAACAGACGTGCAGAAAGAGGGAAGAAAAGTGCAGAAAAAGGCAAGAAAAGTGCAGAAAGAGGCACATAAAGAGACACCAGGGGTGCAGAAAGAAGCAAGATAGGTGCAGAAAGAAGCATGGAAAGTGCAGAATGAAGCAACATGGGTGCAGAAAGAGGCAACATGGGTGCAGAAAGAGGCAATAGAAGTGTAGAAAGGAGCAAGTGAGGTGCAGAAAGAGCCAAAAGAGGTGCAAAAAGAGGCAAGGGAGGTGCAGAAACAGGCAAGAGAAGTGCACAAAGAGGCAAGAGAATTGCTGAAAGAAGCAACAGAGGTATAGAAAGAAGCAAGAAAAGTGCAGGACGAGGCAAGTGAGATGCAAAAACAGGCAGGAAAGATACAGAAAGAGGGAAGTCGAGTGCAGAAAGAGACAACAGGGGTGCAGAAAGAAGCAAATGAAGTGCAGAAAGAGGCAACAGACGTGCAGAAAGATGGAAGAGAACTGCAGAAAAAGGCAAGAAAAATGCAGAAAGAGGCAAAAGAGGTACATAAAGAGACAACAGAGGTGCAGAAAGAAGCAAGACAGGTGCATAAAGAAGCAAGGAAAGTGCAGAATGAAGCAACAGGGATGCAGAAAGAGGCAAGAGAGGTGCACAAAGAGGCAAGTAACATGCAGAAGGATGCAAGAAAACTGCAGGAAGAGGCAATAGAGGTACAGAAAGAGGCAAGTGAGATGCAAAAACAGGCAGGAAAGGTACAGAAAGAGGGAAGACGAGTGCAGAAAGAGACAACAAGGGTGCAGAAAGAAGCAAATGAGGTGCAGAAAGAGGCAACAGACGTGCAGAAAGAGGGAAGAGAGGTGCAGAAAGAGGCAAGAAAAGTGCAGAAAGAGGCAAAAGAGGTACATAAAGAGACACCAGGGGTGTAGAAAGAAGCAAGACAGGTGCAGAAAGAAGCATGGAAAGTGCAGAATGAAGCAACATGGGTGCAGAAAGAGGCAAGAGAAATGTAGAAAGGAGCAAGTGAGGTGCAGAAAGAGCCAACAGAGGTCAAAAAGAGGCAAGGGAGGTGCTGAAACAGGCAAGAGAAGTGCACAAAGAGGCAAGCGAATTGCTGAAAGAAGCAACAGAGGTGTAGAAAGAAGCAAGAAAAGTGCAGAAAGAGGCAAGTGAGATGCAAAAACAGGCAGGAAAGGTACAGAAAGAGGGAAGACGAGTGCAGAAAGAGACAACAAGGGTGCAGAAAGAAGCAAATGAAGTGCAGAAAGAGGCAACAGATGTGCAGAAAGATGGAAGAGAACTGCAGAAAAAGACAAGAAAGTGCAGAAAGAGGCAAAAGAGGTACATAAAGAGACAACAGGGGTGCAGAAATAAGCAAGACAGATGCAGAAAGAAGCATGGAAAGTGCAGAATGAAGCAACAGGGGTGCAGAAAGAGGCAAGAGAGGTGCACAAAGTGGTGAGAGAGTTACAGAAAGAGGCAAGTGACATGCAGAAGGAGGCAAGAGAACTGCAGAAAGAGGCAATAGTGGTGCAGAAAGAGGCAACAGACGTGCAGAAAGACGGAAGAGAGGTGCAGAAAAAGGCAAGAAAAGTGCAGAAAGAGTCAAAAGAGGTACATAAAGAGACAACAGGGGTGCAGAAAGAAGCAAGACAGGTGCAAAAGAAGCATGGAAAGTGCAGAATGAAGCAACAGGGGTGCAGAAAGAGGCAAGAGAAGTGTAGAAAGGAGCAAGTGAGGTGCAGAAAGAGCCAACAGAGGTGCAAAAAGAGGCAAGAGAGGTGCAGAATCAGGCAAGAGAAGTGCAGAAAGAGGCAAGAGAATTGCTGAAAGAAGCAACAGAGGTGTAGAAAGAAGCAAGAAAAGTGTAGAAAGAGGCAAGTGAGATCCAAAAACAGGCAGGAAAAGTACAGAAAGAGGGAAGACGAGTGCAGAAAGAGACAACAGGGGTGCAGAAAGAAGCAAATGATGTGCAGAAAGAGGCAACAGACGTGCAGAAAGAGGGAAGAGAGGTGCAGAAAGTACATGAGATTTGCAGAATGAGATCAAGAGAAGTGCAGAAAAAGAAAGTAACGTGCAGAAAGAAGCAACAGAAATGCAGAAAGAGGCAAGAGAGGCGCAGAGGGAAACAAGAGTGGCTTGCACACCATTAGTACCAATTTAACACCCACATTTAGCAATAAGTAACACATGACCATTCTAGGTTTGCAAAGGGCCTTCCACCACGCTGTAACACTTGTCGCTGCATTTTTGGTAACGTTTGACCCGTTTCAGCTGGAAACAAGGCTTTTTTTGTTCAATCTGCAGATTAGGGTGCAGATGATGAATTATGTGGCTAATGCAGAAAATGTATAATTGTGCGAAAGTCGGTGCAGCCAAACAGTCACATAATTCCAGTGGCCCTGCTCATACATCTGACTAGGTCCACAAGTGCTCCTCAGTGATTCCATCTTTTTTTGTCTCACTGAGTTCATAGTTGAGCTTCTATGGAAGCGAGGAAGACTAAACCTGAGGTTACCACTCCACAACACAGACTACCATACCACATAATTACACTCCATAACACATAATCCCACTCTACATAATTCCTATACACTAAATACCACATACTTTCTATCCACATAATTTCACTGCACAACATACCACATAATTCCACTACACACAACGTACATCCACTCCACTCCAAAAAACGTTAGTAAAAAACTTTTGCATTTACAAAGCCAATAGCTCTAATTCTCGCAAATGCGAAACCTATTACATTGCAAACACTTCTTTAACTACCAGTCGTATTTGCAGAGTGGTGGAGAAAGGGTGCTGGGCCTCCCTCCAGCACTCAGAAATTCCAGTGCGTAGGGCTGACAGGAGGTACCAGTAGGGCTTCTTGGCCCCCAAAGTCCCTCAGGAGTAAATTGGACTTCATCCCCATCCCGTAGTCTGCCAGGAGGCGCGTTTGCAGAATGGTGGAGAAAGGGGGGCATGGCCTCCGAAGACGTTTTAGCAATCCCACTGTGCAGGACTTACTGGAGGTAACAAGAGGGGTAGTTGGCCCCCAAGGACATCCTTGGGGGCCAACTACCCCTCCTATTACCTCCAGTAAGTCCCACACAGCAGCATTGCTAAGTTTGAAGAGTAGGCCACGCCCCCTGTGCCCACCACTCAACAAACGCGCTCCCTGGCGAGCTCTTGGATGGGGATTGAAGTCTCCTTCGCTGCTGGGGATCCTTTAGGGGCCAAATAGCTTACCTCTTACCTCCAGTAAGTCCCACAGAGTGGAATTGCTGAGAGGTAGACAAAGGCCACGCCCCCTTTCTCCACCACTCTGCAAACGCGCCCCCTGGCACGTTGTTAGTTGGGGAATTAATTCCCCTTGAATACTGAGGGTCCCTGGGGGCCAACTAGCCCACCAGGTACCTCCAATTTGTGCCACAGAGCTGGATTGCAGAGAGGTGGTCCGAGGCCATGCCCCCTTTTTATACCACTCTGCAAACGGGCCTCTTGGCGCACTGCTGCTCAGGGGATGAAGTCCACTTGTGTCCTGAGGTCCTCAGGATACAGGAGGACCTCATCGCCCCACCAGCAGTGTGCCAGAAGCCGCGTTTGCAGAGTGGTGAAAAAGGGGCATGGCCTCGGACCACCTCTCTGCAACGCAGCTCTGTGGCGCTTACTGGAGGTACCTGGTGGGCTAGTTGGCCCCCAGGGACCCTCAGGATTCAAGGGGACTTAATCCCCCAAGTTACAACGCGCCAAGGGGTGCGTTTGCACACTTGCGATATCAGGCCCCGCCCCCTCCCTGCACCACTGTGCAAACGCGCCCCCAGGTGCGTTGTAACTTGGGGGATTAAGTCCCCTTGAATCCTGAGGGTCCCTGGGGGCCAACTAGCCCACCAGGTACCTCCAGTAAGCATTCAAGGGGAATTAATTCCCCATCTTGCAACGCGTCAGGGGGCGCGTTTGCAGAGTGCTGCAGGGAGGGGGCGAGGCCTCCGGCGAGATGCCAGCTTTTTTTCTTTATTTTATTTTTTAGAAGGGGGGCTGTGTGGTCCCCCTTCTTTTACCATTTGTGGGGCCCTGGGGACCCCATCCCCCAGGGCTGCACCCCTATTTATTAAAAAAATAAAAAAATAAATGGGAAGGGGGCTGTGTGGTCCCCCTCCCAAGGCCAATTTCGGCCCCGAGGACCCCATCCCCCAGGGCATGGCCAGTCTTTTAAAAATATTTTTTATATATTTATTATGAGGGGGGCCGCATGGCCCCCCTCTTCAGGCCAATTATGGCCCCGGGGACCCCATCCCCCGGGGCGGCCTTTCTTTTTTCTTTTTTTTCTTTATTAATGGAGGGGGGCCATGTGGCCCCCCTCCCGGGCCACTTCTGGCCCCGGAGACCTTATCCCCCGGGGCCTGGCCTCTGTGAATGGGACCGTGGGGGAGCCCCAATGCCCCCAGGGTCCCGCCGGCTCCCCGCGTCCTGCGGGAGCCGGCATTGCTTTTCCACACAGGGAGCTACGGACATACAGCTCCCCTTGTGGAAAAGCAATCTGCTTTGGATTTTGGAAGCGAGAGCAGCAAACCTGCTCTCGCTTCCAAAATCCAAAGCAGACTTTGCTATGCCAGGGCGGGAGCCGCACGGCTCCCGTCCTGCCATAGCAAACAGTAGTGTCCCGGGGTTGGGCACCCTGGGACACTGCAGGAGCCGGCCCTGGGGGGTGGTGGTCCCCAGGGCCATCAAGGGCTCCTGGAGGGGGGCCACGCGGCCCCCCTCCCATGTCTTTAAAGCCCCGGGGAGGTGGTGGACCCCCGAATTTGCATAAAAGAGTGCCCCGGGGAGGTGGTGGTCCCCGGGGCATGTTGGGGGGCTCTTTCGCCCCCCACACATTTAAAAAAAAAACAGAGCCCCAGGGAGGTGGCGGTCCCCGGGGCTGCGGGGAGGCCGAGTACCCCCTGTGCATAAATCATAAAGCCCCGGGGAGGTGGTGGTCCCTGGGGCTGTGGGGGCTCCCACGGGCCCCCACACCATAAATAGTATTGCCCCCGGGACTTGGCCCACCCGGGTGCTTTGAAAACAAAGCGCGGGACTCCGCGCTTCGTTTAAAAAAAAATTCGGATGGATTTGCGCACCTGGCGCGACCCCGCTCGAATTTAAAAAAAAAAAAAATGCTTTTTTTGGGCCTGGGGTGGGACCCCCTGAGCAGGCCTGGGGGGTCAGGGTATTTTTACCCTGCGCCCATTTCTTGTTTTTAATCTTTTTTTTTTACCTTTTTCCTTCTCCCTGGTCCGAGGCACAAGATGGCTGCCAACACTTCTTGGTTTGAAGTGTTGGCAGCCAATCAGAGGCAAGCTCGTGCACAGGAGTTAGGCTCCGCCCAGATATCGAAAGTTTTCTTTTTTTTAATTTCTCAGGAACTACAGAACGGAGTTACACCATCTAAAAAAAAAGTCGCTTTCTGAACCAAGCGCTACCTTTTTGCCAAATTTGGTGTAATTCCGTTCAGCAGTTCGGGCTGTAGCTTTGTCTAAAGTTTCCTATGGAAATTAACATGGGGAAAATGCATTTTGGGACACCCCTTTTTTCTCGGCCCCCACTTGATGAATCACCCCGAAACGTTCAAGACAGGAGCTGACCAGAGCGGGCCACTAGTTTTGAAAATTTCGCAAAGATTCTTCAACCGGCGCCAAAGTTATTGAGAAAAGAAAAAACGCTTTTCCTATGGAAACTAGGTCCTAACTATAACCACCTACTGGCGACCGCCAATAGGTAATATATATATATATATATATATATATATATATATATATATATATATTGTGCATGATATATATACTCCTTTACTGTAATCAGTGTCAGACTTACTGATTTCACGAAGAACCGCTGGTAATTTCATTTTTGAGTCTGTTGCATATTGTTTTTTTAAAGCATAAAAATGCCTGGCAAATGTATAGACGTGCCATTTAAATGATCCTGTTCATCCAGCATATATTTTCCTTGTTTTCTGGCTTTAATTTCAGATTCCTGTTTCTCAAGTCTGGATTCCATTCTCTTTCTTAATTTCTCACATTCCTCATTTGGTGTGCATACTGTTATTTTTTCTTCTGATTCTTTTATAGAATTGATAAGTTCTTTTACATCCATTTTATCATTATCATCATCATATTTTTAGAGCATACCATATTATTTTCACTCCACTCTATTAACATTTGTGGCTTGATATCAGGAGGATTGGGCATTTGCAAATACACGCAGTCCTCTAGGCACCCTGCCTATTTCAATGTTTTTTTTCCAAAGTTATTATTTCCCAGTTCTTTGTAGTTTCCTTGCGATACAGCTTTTCAACTTGAGAGAATCGTTGTTGTAAATTAGGTTTGGTGTAGCAGTCACTGTGTTTCTCATAGCTGTAGTGCTTGCCTGATTCAATGTAATCAAGTTACTGCTTTTAGAGCCCATCTCGCAGCTCTTGCCAAATGTCAAGTTAAGTCTCACTGTCAGTGTGCTTGAATTTGTGCATCTTGAAATAACTTGTCTTGAAAGACAGGCTCGCTTTATTTTCTGTACAGGCTACATCGATACAATATTGCATGCAGTGTGAAGCATAGACACATTCCTACCTGGGGAGACTCCCGATCAGGCGGCATCCTCCGACCTGTGTGCTCGGCAGTCAACCGCTCATATCTTATGACGTCTTCTCTAGTGTCGCGCAGTGCCGGTATTTTGTGGATCACTCACCTCACAAATCCAAGAGACTCGTAGTCTTCAAATGTTACATTTGTCTGCAGATATATTTCCAGCACAGTTCCAACATATTTAGAGCGCTTGAGATTTTTGTTTACTTCCAGAACGCCGACGTCTTGATGCAATGTATCTGGTGCTGCAGCTTAATGAAATATCAGGATACAAAGCGGTCAAGGTAATTCAGTGGTGCACTCCACTGTGGGTTCTAGCGGTGGGGATAGAGCAAATCCCCCAATCGATTTCACACACAATAGAAAAAAAATGCTGTACACCAGCCTTCCAGTAATCTTCACAGTTTAATAAGGATTAGCAAACAACAACGTGTTTCAACTCCAATGAGTCTTGCTCACGGTCAGTCAGTCCTTTTTCAGTTTTGGTTTATATACAAATGCCCGTCCTGCCTATTAGGAGGCATTCTGGGAGCTGAAGTCATCTGAGTAATTTAAAAAAAAAATCATACATGACTTGACAAATGTAAATATTCGGGTGCCAGGCAACATAAACTTACAATGTATAGTGTAGTTGTTATTAAAAAAAAAAAAAAAAATGTAAGTCTGTTTTTAAATAGCGCAGCTACTCACCCTTACGGGTCTCAAGGAGCTGGGGGCCATCGTGGAAATTAAGTGAGCTATTGCCCAGAGTCACATGGTGCTGAGCTGAGCTGCCGCCGGAGCCGGGGATCGAACCGTGAACCCTGTGCTCCGAAGTCAGCTGCCCTGGCCGCTGCACCACACCTCTCCACTCCCTATGTCAGTATGTGTGTCATACATCTAGTTTGGAATCCAGCGCCAACACAGTGGCTTGTTATGATCATATAGGTGGGTACCTTATTTTGGGCGATATTCTATGTCACAATACCTATGTGTGTTGACAGGCAATAGAGCGTTTCTATATAAACCAAAACTGAAAAAGCACTCACTGACCATTATTACTTGCCTATAACTTTGGTGTCAGTTGAACGAATCTTCACGAAATTTTCCCCAAAAAGTGTCAAGTTAGGTTTTTTTGTGCATTGAAAGTTTTGAGGTGATCCAGTAAGCGAGGGCCGAGAAAAAGGGGTGTCATGAAAAGTGCATTGTCCCATGTTAATTCCCATAGGACATTTGAACACAACTACAGCCTGAACCGCTGGACAAAATTACACCCAATTTGGCAGAAAGGTAGAATTGGTTACACAGATTGTGCTTTTTGGTATTTGGTGTGGATCTGTTCAGTAGTTGTTGAGAAATTTAAGAAAATAAAAATAGTGATATCTGTGGCCATGGAGACTTTGCGAAAAATAACGAGCTTGTGCAGAGAAATGCAGAGCTATGATTGCCTGCCAAAACTTCCACCAGAAAGTGTTGGCAGACGTCTTGGTACTCGGCTTCAGCTGAGTCCCACAAAAAAAACATTAAAAAAAGAAAACGGGCAAGGTAGGAATACCCCGACCCCCAAGCCTTGGTCTCGGGGACCCACTAGGACCCCCTCCAGGCTAAAAAAGAATTTAAAAAAAATCGCAAATGTGTAGGAAAAATTTAAAAGACAAGCTTGGTTCTTGCATTTGCTTTAAAGGACCGGGTGGGCCAGGTTGCGAGGGTATAACAAAAAAATAGGAGGGGGCACATGGGGACCCCCTGCTCAGGCCTATAAAAGGCCCCAGTGACCACCACCTCTCTGGCTCAGTGCTTTTAATATTTGCGGGGGTGCCCGAGCGGCAACCAGCATCGTGGGGACTGACACCGCCCCATGGCAAATGTCAAACAAATGCGCAGGGGGCCTCAGCCGCCCCCTCTAGCCCAGGGGACCACCACCTCCTTGGGCACTTAAATATGTTTCCGGGTGGGCCCGCTGGGACTACCACCCCCGGGGCTAAACACCGAATTAGTGCGGGGAGCCTGTGGGGCTCTCCTGCCACCTCCATGGGGCAATTAATTCAAATTAAGGGGGGACTGCATTGCCCCTTTTAGCCCCGGGGACCACCACTTTCTCAGGGCTAAGTAGGCCCCCCTTCCTGGAGCCATATTTGGGCCTGGGGTCCGACACTCCCCTAGGGTCAGCTCCTGCTATGTCCTGGGATGCCCACACCCCAGACATAGTTGTTTGCTGTGGCTTGGCGGGAGCCTTGACAGCTCCTGACAAGTCAGAGCAAACACTCGGCTTTCAGCTAGCGAAAACTGTGAAAATGCTCTTGCTTGCTGGAAGCAGAGTTTTGGTCTGCTTCCCTGCCCACTGTCAAGCAAGCAGGAAAACAGACAAATTGCTTTCACATACAGGGGGCTGAATGTTTAGCAGCTCTCTGTGTGTGAAAGCAATGCCAGCTCCCGCAGCAGTCGGGAGCCGGCTGGGACCGCAGGGGCCTTGAGGCTCCCCCACAGTCCGGGGGAAAAGGCAACATAAATGTCAGAAATGAGAAGAAAGATGCAGAATGATGGTCAGAAATAAGCAAAAAGAGGCAGAATAAAGGTTAGCAATAAGCAGAAAGAGGCAAGATAAAGGTGAGAAATGAGCAGAAAGAGGCAGAATAGAGGTCAGAAATGAGCAGAAAGAGTGAAAATGAAGGCCAGCAATGAGCAGAAAGAGGCAACATAGAGTACAGCTAGGAGCAGAAAGATGCAAAATAGAGGCCAGCAATGAGCAGAAAGAGGCAAAATAGAGATCAGCAACAAGCAAAAAGAGGCAAAATAAAGGTCAGAAATGAGCAGCAACAGGCAGAATAAAGGTCAGCAATGAGCAGAAAGATGAAAGATAAAGGTCAGAACTGAGCAGAAAGAGGCAGAATAAAGGTCAGAAACTAGCAGAAAGAGGGAAAATAAAGGTCAGCAACGAGTAGAAAGAGACAAAATAGAGCCTAGCAATGAGCAGAAAGAGGCAAAATAGAGGCCAGAAACGAGCACAAAGAGGCAAAATAAAGGTCAGCAATAAGCAGAAAGAGGAAAAAAAGTCAGCAACGAGCAGAAAGAGGCAAGCTAGAGATCAGCAACAAGAAGAAAAAAGCAAAATAAAGACCGGAAATTAGCAGAAAGAGGCATAATAAATGTCAGAAACAAGCCGAAAGAGACAAAATAGAGGTTAGCAATGAACAGAAATAGGCAAGATAAAGGTCAGAAACAAGCAGAAAGAGGCAACTTACAGGTCTGAAATGAGCAAAAGGGGCAACATAAAGGCCAGCAACGAGCAGAAAGAGGCAAAATAAAGATCAGAATGAAGCAGAAAGAGGCAACATAAAGGTCAGCAACGAGCAGAGAGGGGCAAAATAAAGGTCAGAATTGAGCAGAAAAAGGCAGAAAATGAGCAGGGAATGAGCAGAACCCTCTCAGGCATTCAGTCACCCAGACACAGAACAACTCAGACACTCTCACACCCACTCACGTACCCACTCAGAGACTCACACACCCACCCACTGACCCACTCAGAGGCTCATGCACCCACTCACAGACCCACTCAGAGACTCACAAACCCACTCACAGACTCACTCTGATACTCATGCACCCACTCACACACCTAGTGAGACACTCATACATCCACTCACAGACCCACTCAGACACTCATGCACCCACTCAGACACTCCCACTCACAGACATACTCGGATACTCATGCACCCACTCACACGCCCACTGAGATACTTATGCAGCCCCTCCCAGTCCCACTCAAACACTCACAAACTGACTCACACACATTGAGAACTCATGCACTCACTCACACACCCACAGACTGACACACTAATGGAAGTACTCTCAAACCTACTCAAACACTCTCACACCCACTCACAGACCCACTCAGACACTCACAGACCCACTCAGAGACTCACGCAACCACTCACATATAAACTCAGACTCTGATGCACCCACTCCCATATCCAGTGAGACACTCATACACTCACTCACAGACCCATTTCAATACTCATGCACTCACTCACAGAGTGGATCACACACACATGGAAGCACTCGCAAACACACAGATACTCTCACACCCACTCACAGACCAACTCAGACACTTGTTCAGACACTCATGCACCCACTCAGATACCCACACGCCCACTAACTGACACACTCAGACCCTCATGTACCCACTCACACACCCAGTGAGACTCTTATGCAGCCCCTCCCATGCCCACTCAAACACTCACTCACAGACTGGATCACACACACATGGAGGCACTCGCAAAATCACTCAGATACTCTCACACCCACTCACAGACCCACTCAGACACTCGTTCACAGGGACTTTATAGTTAGGAAATAGAATTTACAAAAACCTTAGAAAGTCACTTAAAAAACAAAGGTTACAGGGACGTTATAGTTAGGAAATAAAATTTAAAAAACCTTAGAAATTCTCTTAGAAAACCAAAGGTTACAGGGATGTTATAGATAAGAAATAGAATTTAAAAAAACCTTAGAAATTCATTTAGGAAACCAAAGGTTACAGGGACGTTATGGGTAGGAAATAGAATTTATACAACCGTAGAAATTCACTTAGAAAAAAAACAAAGCTTACAGGGACCTTATAGTTAGGAAATAGTATTTAAATAACCTTATTAATTCACTGAAAAAAACAAAGGTTACAGGGATGTTATACTTAGGCTCAGATTTTATTCACTCAAGACCAGTGGAATTTAACAGTTATAGTTACCTGAGCTAACTAGAACTCATGCCCCCACAATGCTATTGTCTCACATATTACATCACTGATGACATCACCCACAGAACCACTCAGATGCCCACTCACACCCCCATAGAACCTTTAATACACCCATTCCCACTGCTACACAACCACTCCCATACCAATTCATAAACCTATCCCAGTACTCACAGAACCAATCATTCATCAATAGAGCCACTCACATATCCACTCACTCATACAACCACTCATATACCTACTAGCTCACTGATACAGCCACTCATGCACCCACTCATTCACCAATAGAGCCATTCACACATCCAATCATACAGACATACAGACACCTACACACCCACTCAAAAACACTTACAACCACTTACACACTCACTGACTCACCCATACAGAAACTCCCACAGCCACTCACTCACCCATACAGGTACTCACACTGCCACTCACCAATACAGCTACTCACACACCCACTCACTCAAACATACAGCGGCTGACATAACCACTCACTTACCCATACAACCACTCACATGCCCATAGAACCAATTACATACCCATTCACACATACATACAACCACTCACAAAACCACTTACTCACCCTTACAGCCACTAACATATTCACTCTCCAATACAACCACTCACACCCATTCACTTACCTATACACACACTCAAACAGCTACTCACTCACCTATACAGCCACTCACACACCCACTCCCTCATCCATACTGCCACTCACTCAGTCACCCATACAGCCACTTACACACCCAGTTACACACATATGCAACCATTCACACAGCCACTAACTCACCCATACAGCCACTCACACATCCATTCACTTTCCAATACTGCTACTCACACACCCACTCACTCACCCATGCAGCTACTCACAGATCCACTAACACATCCATACAGCCACTCACACACCCACTCACACATCTATACAGCCACTCAGACATCCACTCATACACTGATACAGACAGTAACACAGCCACTCAGATGAGATATGTTAGAAATAGTATGACAATTTACTAGTACAGAAAATGAAACTCTTACACTCACAGGATGATGTCATCAGTGATGTCATTTGAGATGCCATCAATAATGTCACTGACCATGTCATGAGTGAGTAATATGTGAGGTCATAAGCAGTGCATAGCGGGGGCATAAGTTATAGTTTGCTCAGGTATCAGTCAAGGAGGGCAGTGCAAAGGACACATGAAAAAGATGTATGGGTGGATTCTGACATCAGAGTAATAGCTTTTAGACATCAGATTGTATACATTAATAGATCTAGAATCAGAGAGATTGAATTAGAGGGCTTAGCAATTGCCTTAGTTATGGACAAACTTGATAAAGATGTCTTTCTAGGAAATGTATAGACCCTGTAATCTTATGTTATGTAAAATATTATAGAGCACAATGTTAACTATAAAGCATCCTGACACTGAGGTGGATAATAATAAACAGTGGGGATAGGCACAAAGTAACTCTTTGAATATAGGGCCAGGTCTTTAAGGTTTCCCTGTAGACCCCATAACATCTTAAAAGACCAGCCACTGGTCATCCTGGAACACCAATACAAGGCTACATAGATTCTCTTTCAATACAACATCAACACTCAGAACCTGATGTTAGCCTAAGCAGATGAACATTTTGAAATGCGGCCTGTTTGACTAAGTCAAATAGTCAAAGGCAGTTCAAACAACAAATGAAAGCTAAGCAAATGACTCATTCGAATCACAGCAAAACGTGAAAGAAAATATGAGCAATCTGAACATGGCCACCTTCGGAAGGCAAAGAAGCCTGCAGGTATTGTGTCTTGCCAGAGTTTACTAAAAAGCCCATCGCATGTGCAACTGCCTCAGTACAAGAATTCTAGAGCATAATTACCACAGTTTCAATAAAGCTGAAATATTCAGCCAAAATGTTGTAATTGTCATAAAAAAGTGAATTCTGCAACTGAGGATGGAGAACAATGCAGTAGTACCACACATTTCCCATCTTCTTAGATGCAAAACTTAAAATATTGCATTTTTCTCTGACGAAATTTATGAATGGAAAAACTGCCTGCACTGTACAAAATATAAGCACAACATGTAACGCTGATTTGGGAAAAAACTCCCGTTTACATCGAGTGAGGATTATTGGCCCATTTGTAATGACAACCATTGCTATGTAGTCGCAGCACTGGTCACCCAAGACACATACAATGTGTAATATTCAAGCGCACAATTTTCTTAACATAAATTTGAGTGCTTTCGACAAAAGTGTCTTTCGCACAGACAATAGGTAATGCAAAGAAACAAATACTCAATAAATGGAAAAGAACATGCTCCATACTCAGGTTGGCTTTCTGCTTTTTGAAAATTTTGAGATCTGCAGCATAAACCTGTTTATGTCTGCTCGAAAAAGAATCGGAGAATGCATTTAATGATGCCTCTGGTTGTTCAAATGCCTTCTTGACACATGGTTCCGGGGTCATATTGCTGGACAATGTTATTCCTAGGTAAGGGAAGGACCCAACCTCCTCAGCTTTCTTTCCTCGATGAAAAACAATCTTCCCTGTTGGCAGGCTTTCCTCAAAGCCCTTGTCTGTTTTTTCAGTGTGTTATTTTAAGGCCATTTAATACACAGTACCTCTCAACTGCTGTGAGCTGAGCCTGAAGGTCCAATAGTGTGCATGCAATCAAGACCAAAACATCGGAGTAGAGTAATGCTGGCACTTGGAAGCCATTTAAGGTAGGTACATCTCAGAAGGATTGCAATACCAGTTTGTAAATGCCAATCGTGTAGGGTGTGAATGACAGAATGGCAAGTAGGCAACTTTTTTTTACTCATCCAGATGTTGGGAGATTCCTGGGGAGCATTCTTTTTTGGTTTATTCCTACTTGAGCCGTTTTCCCTGAAAACATCATTCTTATAGGGGATAGGAGAGTTGGCTCCATGTTCCATGATACCGGATCTGCTGTGCGGTACAAAGTCTAAGAAGGATGTGAAATCCCAAAAGGTCCCATATATTAGAATTGAGCCATTTTTGTAAAAGTCAATGCTTGTGCTGTTCAGCAGTGAGGGCACTGAGATCTCTGTGAAGAGTGGAGCAAGAATTTGGGTAAACCAATCCGGTTGAGGTTTGAAGACCTCTGGATGTGGAAGCATTGACTGATTCCAAAGATTGGAAGGTTCATAAACAATAGAGAACGCAGAGTTTGCAAAAAAGCACATCGTATGTACAACTGCTTCAGTGCAAGACTTCTAAAGCACAATTATCCCAGTTTCAAAAAAGTTGAAATATTCAGCCAAACTGTTATAATTGTCCTAGAAAAGTGCTACTATCTCCCACAAATTTCCCATCTTCTAAGATGAAAAACATAAAATAGTGCATTTTTCTTTGACAACATTTATGAACGGAAAAAACTGCCTGCTCTGTACGAAATATGTGCACAACATGTAACACTGATTTGGGAACACACACCCCTTTACACCTAGTGAGGATTATTGGCTCATTTGTAATGACAGCTATTGCTATGTAGTTGCAGCAATCGTCACCCAAGACACACACAATGTGTAATATTCATGAACACTATTTTTTTATTTATATTTAAGTGCTTTCAACACAAGTGTCTTTCAGACAGACAGTTGGTACTGCAAACATACAAATGCTCAACAATTGCAAAGGAACACAAATAGATAGATAGATAGATAGATAGATAGATAGATAGAATACATGTGTATCTAGGTTATTATTTGAATGTATGATTATCACTGACTCCAGGCAGTGATATGGGTGTAAAGTTGGATTTGATTAGGCTTTCAAATTGTAATGCTAGGGTCGAGCGTGAATAATAGACACGTGGAGTGAATGCTTCGGGTTCTACCTACACCCTGGAGTATCCCAGATATCGCCTTGGTAGAACTGATTAATAGTGAGTCTGCCTCCTTTAATTCACCTTGGTGTGCACCACACTAATTTATAATACTACAATAAGGCATTCCATGGTTACAGGTCTGGATATCTATCGTTCCTGTGCTTCACCGTTCAACTGACATCCTACATCGAGGATACTATATGAATACATGTCTGTGCTGTACTGGTAAGCCATAGTACACACCTGTATCTAGCCCTTCTCTTTGCTATCATGTATTTCCTACACCCATTATTTACTTCATTTCCCCTTCTTAGTCCCCAGAAACACAGTCCTGAAGAGACCCCGTATCTAGAGAGGGTTGAAACGCCGTCGACACCATACAAAAGAGAGAGCCTGAATTAAATTATTATCCACTGTATCAAGCTCGTCCTTTTGAATTTTACCAATAACCTGTTTCCCATCTTTTTTCACTATGTCACACAGTACTCACTAAAATAGGTTATGGTCACTTCACTGGGGTTCACGATACCACTTCGAATGTGCAACTAAATGCAAATAGTTTAAGTACTTATGTTTAAGGAAATACGTCTGTGGTACAGGCTGTAACTGCAGAATAAAATTACCTACTTCGGCTGAAGTAAGGTACATCTTTAATTAAAAGGTTTGTTGGGCTTTTTAAGGAATGCGAATACACGAGTGTGTATAGATACTCTGATATAATTTGTACTATGACTCAATGGAGGGTCATGAATGAATGAGTATATTTTGACTAAGATTGAATCAGAGCAACTACTCTAGTTGCAGATTATGTACTGTTCAAGATAAATGAGTTCCTTGTGAACATTGTTTTGTGCTTCTGTTTTGTGCTTACCCAGCTCACAAGGACGTATGGGTCGCTCTTGTTACTTAAAATATTGATTGTGCAGGTCCCCTGCAAGAGCTTTGTTTAAATATATTGCTCAAACCCAATTATTGGGTCGTGTGTTAATTGTGTTTTGTTTTTCAGTAATTGTTATGATAATGTGACAATAATTTCTAGCATTACCACTGTGAGTTATTACAACACACTATGTCAGACAGAGAGGCCCCACTGTACACAGAAGAATACATCGCCAAAGTGATTAGCGTCCCCTCCCTTTTTTCCTCAACCGCACAGTCAGTCAACACTAATCCTAGAGTAGTCCTCTTAGATAAATTAGAGCATGCAAAGAAGAAACATGTCCGCACTGAGCTACACGCTCGAATGTTGAAAGAGTACTTAAGAGCAAATATTATTCCCCAAGGCTTAATAGTGAGGAACGTACCTGGCATCTTCAGAGAAGATAAGAAATTCAAAGGTGGCTTCTCACACATATCCACCACATGCTCAAGACACTGGATGGTCTTGGGCATAGAAACTGCCTGGGAGCATAGCAAGCAAGAATTAATTGAAATAGAGAATTTGGAAAAAGAGCTCTTTGGATGCGATAACATTGAAGAGTCAAAGTTGGCCCTTGACAAATTGAATAAAACCATTGAGGAATTCAACTCTTTTGAAATGAAGAAAAAAGCAGCACAGGTACAGAAAGATATCACGGCATACAGCAAAGAAAAGGCTTTCCCATATTTACAAGAGGAATTCCATACTCAACCTCAGCAATACAAGAAGAGTGTTACCTGGGGACAATACAAAAATAACAACCTCATTGGTTTCTCAGATTCCTCAGCTGGTTCAGAGTCATCGGACGACGGAGGTGAAGGCACCAGTGGACTGCAAAGAAAACAACAGCAGCCTTTTTTAGGACAGGCACAGAGGTGCAGAGGGACCAACCGGAACCAAAAGAGAGTAAGGCACCAGTTTGCAGGAGAAAGACAAACGCGTCGCCAATACTACACTTGGGGACCAGAGGGCTAACAACAATGATGGAAGAAGATAAACCACCAATGAACACGGACCCTGATGAGATGGGGGACACGGAGACGGAAGCATCAAGACCTCAAAGGAGTAGTTCGGTAGCCAGCGATGTGGATTCCTCAAGAAACATCAACAATAATGTGGAACCATCCAGAAACACCAACAACCTGGACACAGATAGCGCCATCCCGGTTTTTAATTTATCCACACACATAATGAACAGTAATGAACTGTCTCTTCTAAGTAAAGGCTTATCATATGTCCTGACGGAAACGACGGATTTCTTTAAACTACAAACCGAACTACACAAATTCTTTAGGACTTTGAGACTGAGAGTATTCTTTAGCAATCATGAAGAAATCCCGTCCTGTTTTAGATCATTTATGCGACCTAAATCCACCTTTATACCAACTAACAGCATGATGCCTCCTGAAATTATGGCCTTCGAGAAAGGCGTACTAGAGGACATCCTGAAACTTAAAGAACGAAAAATATTCACTCCATACAACATCACAAAACTTGAGCGTGAAGCCTTGATCTCCCTGAAAAACAATGAAAACATTATCCTGAAACCGGCAGATAAAGGGGGCGGGATCGTCATACAAGAAAGAATGAAATATGAAGCCGAAATAATGAGACAAGTGAACAACACGGAACACTATAAAAAGTTGCCTCGAGACCCCTTAGCAGACGTTCAAAAATTGATACAGTCAGTCACAAAGAATGGCCTGGATGAAAGATTCCTGACCAGCAAGAATTTGACTATCTGAATAAAGGAAGCCCGAGGACTCCGGTCCTATATACCTTGCCCAAGGCACATAAAGATACCAATAATCCACCTGGAAGACCCATCCTGTCCGGTTGTGGATCAGTCATGGAACCCCTGGGACACTACATCAACAGTTTCATTAAAACATATGTCCCTGTCCTACCCACATACGTCAGAGACAGCACGTACATAATAAATCTGGTAGAGGGTATGGAATATAATCCCACGGAGGATATTTTGGTCACTATGGACATTGATTCGTTATATACGAATATCCCGCAAATGGACAGCATTAATGTCATCAAAGCCATTTTGGACAGCCGGCCAGCACCAGTTGAGGTTCCCACCAAGTTCATTACTGATCTGCTAGAAATAGCGCTCACAAAGAACTATTTTAGATTTAATTCTAGTTACTACCAACAGTGTTTGGGAACTTCAATGGGAGCTATTTTTGCACCAAATCTAGCTAATCTCTATGTAGGTGACCTTGAAGAGAAATATATTAACAACATGAACAACCCTTTCTTGACAAGTATAAGGTGCTGGAAACGTTATATTGACGACATTTTCTTTATCTTGGCTGGAACTGAAGATAATTTAAATTCATTCATCACATACCTACATGGATGCCAATCAGCACTGACGTTTACATACCACAAAAACAAAGAAATGGTCCCATTCTTGGACTTGAAAATAAGGTGTCGCGGCAATCGTCTGAATGTAACACTGTGTCGGAAACCGACAGACAGAAATACGCAGTTACAATACAACAGCTTCCATCCCAGGGCTCTGAAGGATGGCTTACCTTATGGCCAATTTTTAAGACTTCGGCGAAATTGTACGGAGAAGGAGGACTTCTTCAGAGAAGCGAATATATTGAGAAACAGACTACGCGAGAGAGAATATCCAAAGAGATTGGTAAAAACCTCAATGAAGAGAGCGTGGTTTAGCCCCCGGGAGGTACTACTCACCAAGACAATAAAAGAAGGCACGAAACAATGTGTGTGCGTTACCACCTTTTGCCCACTGAGTACCCTGGTACAGAAAACCATCAAGAGACATTGGCCTGCATTGAATACTCTGAACTCTTGTCGTGAATTACCGATGTTCTCTTTCAAAAAGGCAAAAATATCAAAGACCACCTGGTACACTCAGATACCAGTATGATTCAAGACAAAGGCACCATACATGATCTGTGGTCACTTCCCCCACTGACAGGACACTACAAGTGTGGTAACTGTGTCGCCTATGGCTTCATCGTGGAGACCAAACATTTCACACATGGCAACACGAAAATCAAACTCCGTGACCTGACCAACTGTTCTACGCCAAATGTTATCTATTGCATTTGGTGCCCATGTGAACTGATATACATAGGCCAGACGACTCAACCCGTGAAAGCACACATTTGCCAACACCGTAGTCGAATCCGCTGTCAAGTAGAGAATGCTCCGCTGGTTGAACACTATAAAGAAAAAGGACATTCTGCCAACGATTTAAAATGGCAAGTGATAGAGAAAGCCAAAATACCACCTAGAGGTGGAGACAAATCACTCATCTTACAATCATTGGAATGCAAGTGGATCGATAAATGTGGGTCCATCTGCAATGGGTTGAACAGCCTTGAAGAATGGCGTAGATTTATCAGCTTGCACTAAGACATACCAGATAGAACAGATGACTAATTCATGAGTTAGACAGGGCCCTGACTACACTCAATATGAAATATACACATGTACTATCTATAGAGGAATACCGCAATATGTATGAGGTTTATACAAGTGTACTATGCACTGTATATATATTCACACTGGTTTACCCCTTAAATGCTGATTCACTGTATATATTTGGCACCCAGTTACTGTATATAATGGATACCCTTAGCGTGCACTAAGACATGCAAGCCAGAATAGATGATTAATTCTTGAGTTGGACAGACTACTGGCTACACTCAAAATGTAATATATACATGTACTGTCTGCAGAGGAACACCGTAAATGTATGATGTTTGAAGCAATGTATTATACACTGTATATATACTTGCACTGTTTTATATTATTTAAATTCTGTCCCACTGTATATACTTGGCATCCAGTTAATCTATATAACTGATACTCTAGTTACTAAATACGAAGTGATATAAAATATTAGTTGATCAACATAGCAAGTGAAACTATATAAACTGATAGTAGTTTTAAGATACATTGAGACCACTACAAAATGGCCACCATAGCCTCGTCTGAATTAGTGTTCAAGCGCATTCACGGTGGTTGATCGATTTTCACCTCGATACAGATCCACCAGTTCTGTTGTATCGCTCACGAAACTATAGCTCCATTTTATTAATATGATCTACGTTATTTGAGCATGTGTCTGTGGCCAATTAAGATAAGGTTGATATGACTCAACCCACTATCCCGATACAAACTGACCACTACAAGATGGCCGCCACAGCGACTATGCTAGTGGTATCCTAGCAACGCGCTAATGGCGGGGCATATTATTACCGCATAGTCAGGCGGCTGACAAACAGAAGGAAGCTCGATTGAGAGTAGAAGAGGCGACGCTTAAGTAAGTAAAAAGCCTTTGGCATTACCGCCGCTGCCCATAATTCATTTTATTGAATTCCAACTCTAATCGCCCACGAACTGTTATATATTTGTCTTACAGTTCGTGTCATCTCTACTTTGCGTGAATAATAGACACGTGGAGTGAATGCTTCGGGTTCTACCTACACCCTGGAGTAAGCCAGATATCGCCTTGGTAGAACTGATTAATAGTGAGTATGCCTCCTTTAATTCACCTTGGTGTGCACCACACTAATTTATAATACTACAATAAGGCATTCCCTGGTTACAGGTCTGGATATCTATCGTTCCTGTGCTTCACCGTTCAATTGACATCCTACATCGAGGATACTATATGAATACATGTCTGTGCTGTACTGGTAAGCCATAGTACACACCTGTATCTAGCCCTTCTCTTTGCTATCATGTATTTCCTACACCCATTATTTACTTCATTTCCCCTTCTTAGTCCCCAGAAACACAGTCCTGAAGAGACCCCGTATCTAGAGAGGGTCGAAACACCGTCGACACCATACAAAAGAGAGAGCCTGAATTAAATTATTATCCACTGTATCGAGCTCGTCCTTTTGAATTTTACCAATAACCTGTTTCCCATCTTTTTCACTATGTCACACAGTACTCACTAAAATAGGTTATGGTCACTTCACTGGGGTTCATGATACCACTCCGAATGTGCAACTAAATGCAAATAGTTTAAGTACTTATGTTTAAGGAAATACGTCTGTGGTACAGGCTGTAACTGCAGAATAAAATTACCTACTTTGGCTGAAGTAAGGTACATCTTTAATTAAAAGGTTTGTTGGGCTTTTTTAAGGAATGCGAATACACGAGTGTGTATAGATACTCTGATATAATTTGTACTGTGACTCAATGGAGGGTCATGAATGAATGAGTATATTTTTGACTAAGATTGAATCAGAGCAACTACTCTAGTTGCAGATTATGTACTGTTCAAGATAAATGAGTTCCTTGTGAACATTGTGTGGTGCTTCAGGGTCGAGTGGAAGGGCCTTCACCATTTTTGGAAGTTTCCTTATGCCTGCTGGATACTTTCTTCTTGGTTATGGCCCTGAGGTCACACCAGCAATTCTAAATCTCTTCTATGCTGAGCTTGTTTATCCCACACCCCTTATTTGCTCCTGAATGCCTTCACATATCTTCTGTTTGGTGGATTTAAGTACAGAATGAGCTTTCAAATATCTTTGCGTTGTTCCACATACAGTGTTCTGGTAGTATTTCCAGTACAATGACACAATACCTTTGTTTTTTCATTACTTCAAATAGTTCAGATGCACCTTCTCACTCTGCTCTCTAGGCCAGCAATTTGCTCCAAACAAAGCAATTGCTGGCTGTGATGTCATTAGTGGCTTACTATTGGACATTCACTATTTGCAAAATTGTGATTCACAAATTGGAACTCCATTTGCTTCCTATTCAGCAATTCTGTATTTTGGGATTCCTTAATACACAGAATCAGTGTTTTAAAATGCTCTTAATTATTACATAGGAAATAGCAATTCCCAATTTATGATTTCTTAATATTTGTAAATTGGGAATCCCTCTTTCAAAGTTTTGTACATCTGGACAAGGCTACAAGACTTTGGGGCTGATTTAGAGTTTGAAGTAACCACATTTTGAATTTTAAGTTGTCTCTTCCTCAGCAGACATCTCTTACATTGGCAGGAACAGCCAACACAGCTGTTCCTGTCAATATATTAAAAGTTTGACCAATGACTCGGTCAACATGACAGTACCATTAGTCAAACTTTTAATCTTTTATTTATTTTGTAAAACAAAATCCCAAAGCAGAATTTGGTTCTTGAAAATTACAAAAACATATGACCGCTGCTCCATGGAGTTGTCTCCCATGGTGATGGGGTCATTTTGCAATTTCACTGCTACTTACTGCCAGGTTTTACCTGGCGTTGAAGATACTGAAAACTGGCCATTTTTTCACCCACTCTAAATCAAGCGGGCAGTAATATGACCAAACCTCTGACAGCCCTTACTCTGTCAGGCCATTAGAGGCATATGAGTAGTCTCTGCTGACAGAGTCCTGCTTGTCTTAAAATGAGGGGGCAGAACTTCAGTTTAATGGAGAGGGTACTCTGTTGCTGTAAATCAGGGCCTTTAGCTGGTTTATGCTCATATCTTGAAGGATCCTGCTCATTGGCTTTCTATCCCAATTATCATGAGATATACTAATGTACTGCATAATTCCACCATTCACCCTTTTTCTTACGATTTATTCACCCTACAATGATGTAATTCATTTCTATAATGTATAGTACAAGTGTATATGATCACTGAATTTCACTCTGGTTAAGAAACTCCAAGTACCAGTGACTAGTTATTTCAAACATATAAAAATTTGCACATTTCATAGACCATTTTCCCCTTATTACTTGACTCCCATTCTTTTGTTTCCTTACTGAAAGCTAGGTATCATTTGCAGATGGCTAATTGACCAGGCATATCGCTTATTGATCAACGAACACCCAAATAAACTCCAACATCTGATTGATGGTCCATTAGGTTAGATAAGTTAGTGAATTAGAAGGAAATATGTATGTTTTTTACTCATGAGATTCCTAATATTTCTACTTTAAAAACACACCAATATAAGTTTATTCAGATATAGTCGACATACCTAAAATTGTTTACATTGGTGTATCAGGAGGACTCGGCAAAAGTCAACAATTCTGGAGCCAAGTTTTTAAGGAAACAAGAGACTTCTTGGAATTAAACCACTCCCTTCCCTTAAAGCTATTCTGCTCGGGTTTTCACCTGATATACATCAAGAGTTTATGAGGGTCATATGTTTTACAATTGTGGTAGCAAAGCTCTGTACTGTGAAATCCTGGTTAAATGCAATCTCTCTCCTAGTGCATCACTTTTATGCTCACAATTCCTTGTTATTCAAAATATTCAAGGACGATGCCAGCTAAGTGGTGTTTGGAATCTTATTATTAACTGGGTTCAGTCACTTTTTACTTTTTATACACAGACTTTATGAAAATAATTAAACTGCTTTATTGTTTCCTAGTTGCTTTTCTTCCCACCATCTGAACACAACAGTGGTGTAACGAAACTAGTGGGGGCCCTCCTTATTGTAGGTTTCACAAATGTGCAGCTATTTATACTTGTTATGATATTATTCATATTTTTGTATCCTTTTCATATAAGAAAAAGATAATTTGCCAAATCATCCGGTTTTTCTTAGTTCTTTTTCATTGGGCACTTTTTGCCTATCAGTGGTGCTTGAAATGAAAAAAACTCAGGGGCATTTTTATGAGCCTTTTTGTGTTGGACCATGGAGCAAGATCGACACAACTCAAATATTGGATTTATGAAGACACGCAAAGCCACCATGCGTGGCCCTGTGTGGTTTCACAGAGCAAATCGCTGGGTTACCTTACTCAGCTCCAGGGAGGCATTCCATGGGTGTTGCGTGTGTGTTCCCACGCAACATCCATGAATTTTGACACATTCCCAGATTTACCAGAACTCGTAAACTTGGGAATGCACCAAAAACATATGCTTTCCCAGTGGAGGCAAAACAAGGAAAAATATCTTTACGTCTCCTTGTTACATCCTCTTTCTATGTAGGCTGCGTTCTTCAGCACACATAGAAAGAGGCAATTTGCCTCCAAGGATTGTTTTTGTGCATGTAGGTGCCACTTCCTTCACAAAAAAAATCGTGCATGCAACACAGGCACCCTTGCCCCAGTGGGCAAGGGTGCCAGCATTGCCGCTAGGATGGCAAAACAGCATCAGCACAGGGACAAGGACAAGAATGTGACGTATTCTTTTAAATGCGGTGCATTCCTACCCTTTCCCTGTGATTCAGTGCAGCACAGCAAGATGACGTGTTGTGCTGTGCCACATTCTCATAAATATGCCCCTCAGCTTTTTACACAAAAGCCTGTTATGCGCCTTTATTTTAAGAAATTGCGTGGAGACAGCTTAGCTGGTTGCCAGATTTTTGTAATAACAATACCTAAAACATACATAAAATAAAACATAGAAGTGCAGTGGGTCACCCCTTTTCAGTCACTGCTTTGCTGAAATAGAATTCTCAGTCTGGATCAGCCTACAGTTAGCATTCACAGAGTGGGCCAGTGGGTTGGCCACTTTAACCACTGGAATTTTTGACAGTGTGATTTATGATGTGAGCTACATCATTTGTTTCTTGTTTAATGTCTCACTCTGTATATGGAAGGGACCATCTTGTGTCTCCTGTAGTTACTACTAGCTAATACAATAGGGGGGATTGAGACCCGGCCATGGTTCTCTCAACACAGGTGGCAAACTTCCAGATGTAGTCTCAAAATATAGTTTGTGCTGGGAACAGTGACTTTGGAGCTTTTAAATGCCGAGGACCTCTCTGGTTTCGCTTATATAACACTTTTAAAAGATAACCTTTGGGATGTTGCTTTCTTGTCCTCAACCACTGTTGTTTTTATTTTTTCTGTGATGCTGGCCAGATTGTGCCACTATGTCATCATTGCCTGATCACAAACTGTGCCCTGGCAGATATTCCCTGTGGGTGGTGCTCATGGGATGTCCTTGCAGCAGTTCATACTGCACTCCATGATTAGCTTCCAAACCTCAGATATACCTAACTCTTGCTGATCTGTAGGCTCATGGACAGCTGCAAGCTATAGTAGTCCTCAGGGCATATACGTCTACCAACAATCGTGGCACTTAGGCCCAAATCCTCTGTGTCATCCAAAAGACGTTTGTCCTTGTTGGCTACAGGTCTGCCAGAAAAATGGCCCCTAGGTCCTTAGTTCGTTTTCCAGCATCTAAATATGCTTCTTTGTGCTGGTGGCTGACTCATTGATTTTTAAGAGAAAGCCTCCACCATCAACTACTTGATGAAGGCTATTTCTGCATTACGACCAGATCTTGTGTGTTATAGCAAGAAGATACTAGGGGTACCACACTCTAGCAATGCCTGTGGAGAGGCAATAGGGTTGTTTCTTCCTCTGTGGATTCTTAACTATGATAATTGCATGCATCGAGGATGCCAATAACTATTTCTCAATCTCATAAATCTCCAGTATCTAAAATCCATGTGGAGGTTATACAGGCCTTCAGCTAAAGTCTCTACATCATTTACAGCCTTGGTGCTACCTTTCATCCGTATCTGAGGAATTTTGCTTGGCCTTAAAATTACCCCACATAGGGGCATCCATGTGGATGTTCATAACATTGGGAAATTAGGGGCTATTTGCTGTTCCCTGCTAAGGCCAGACACTATCTCTCCTTCCTTGTCAGACTCCACTATTTCAGACATCTTACTGCTATACTGGGTATATAAAGGCAGAGTCTCAGAACGCTTTTAAGGTTGATTCCACAATATAATTTATTTGAAATGAACTGAACTGAGATTTAATCAGATAGGTTTATGCCCTGGGTGAAATATTGTTACTCTAAGGCCTGTATTGCAGCTGGTAGGGTCAACTATAACTTTAAAAAATAGCTTGTAAGTATTCCTTATAAGACTTATGGTATTTCAGGTCATAGCTCACTATTGTTATACAAAATAAAAAATAATGTGTTCTTTAAAAACATTAGGAAGGAAATATTTACATGATGTATTCGTGTTTATTATTCTACACATAACTTAATCAGTTCAGATAAAAATACTTGTCACAGGTCCCTCACTTATGAGTTTGCACGTACTGTACAGATTGTCAACAAGTGACAATTAGTTAGGCTTTTCCCAAAATATTGCCTGGTATAATCTGCACAAACATTATATACAAATTGCTATAAAGCAAGACGTTCACAAGAAATTTGTGATGCAACAATAATGCAATGTTTACATCAGAAAGATATGGCTTAGTGGCTTTTATGTTATAGGTCAATAGTTGTCTGTCAAAAGTGACACTTTCTCTACTATATATGTAAATAGTAAGGGTTCCATCATATTTTTCTGAGAGATTTTAAATTGCCAACTTGGTTACGGTTATCCTATCAATTTTACAAGGCAATGTATTTCTAGGTGAAAACGCAGTTCATTAAGAAAACCTTGCTGAACATCTGGTGCCCATTGCAGCAGGGTTTTCTCCAGTTAAAGTCTTTATAGGTTCAAGCAGTCCCACAGCACATTAAGATCAAGATATAACAACTAAATTCCACAGTTGTTTTAGAATATGATGAAGAATTAAAAACCAAATGACTCAAAGTGGTAAAGTTTAGATTAAGGGAACCACAAATAAGTTTTCTTTGAACTTTTTAGTCCAAAAAAGCTGAAAAATACAAATCACCAATAGTAGTCAATGAAGTGGTTGAAAAAACCTATGTGCAATTTCAGGCCAACCATTTTGGAGCAAGGTTGGGGCAAGGCCTGGTGGCTTGTCCTGGTCTAGATGTTTACCTTTGCACTTACAAAATCTTTTGGTCCTCAAGCTGCTCCAGTGTGGCAAAGCATGATGTTATAGCCAATGAGGGCTCCACAACATGAGCTACTTCTTTTCAGGGGGCCTATGGTAGACTCGGTTCTCACTTGAAAAATCACAAAGCAGGAAAAAGTAGCCGGTTTTGGACACCAACTTTGCATCTTTTTGGGGAGCCTTGACTACACTGGTTTACTAGAGCTGAAGCCTCCAGGTAGCTCAATATAGCTTTTCAAAAGTTATATTTTCAATATCTTTATAAAATATCTTACTTTGTCATAGAAAGAGAATTTTGATAAATTGTGCTAATTAATTTTGAATGGATTTTCTATGTATTTCTGGCTTGAATTAACTTGTTGAAAAACGACTTTTCCTTATATGGCCAGGGAGTAGCCGATGTCCCAGGAATGTGAATACTTACCATTACCCAAACCCCATGACACAACAATGCAACAAGCCCATTTCTTATTTCTTTGGGATAAAGGTCGTGAGACCCTTGGCCGTAATTATTATCATTTCACAAACAATAAAAACACAATTTATAACCTTTTTACACAGTAACCACATTATTTACATTTCAGCTTACAATTGTGACCTAGCCTTAACAGAGACCTTAGTACATGGAAATCACCTAACCATAACTAGTCTGTTCCTGTGTAACCATCAAAAAATATTTGTAACCATTCCCAGTGAGATCAAGACTGGCTCTGCCCCTTCTTTTACCCCTTCGGGGGCCCTCCTTATGGAATGAGCCCATTTTCCCTCTCCCCTCCCTACGGGAAGGTCTCCAACCTCTGACAATTCTTGTACAGGGGCACGGCTGCCCTTACGATACCTACCGTAGGCACCCCCTACACCCAGGTTTGTCGTCCCCCAAGGGCCAGTGCTAAGTTGTACCCAAATGCTAGGTAAGGACCGCGTGTCAGCGACCTCCCAGAACCCCCTGCACCCCTGCCACCTCCTTCTGACCTGGTGGTAGCACCCCTTGGAGGGTCCATGGATGCAGATGTAAAACTTGGTAAAACAGGATGCAGTAAAGTGCCCAAAGTGTCCCCCCAATCTTGACCTCACCTGCCATAGGCCAGCATAGTTCACCAACTATCTGCCCCCCTAACAAACAATGCACGCTGGCCTAGCCATGCCAGCAAATTTTCCAAAAACATTGCAGTACCTTGTGTCAACAGGTGCACTCCAGCCTGTAATAAAAAAACGCTTGCCTTTGATGCACCCATGAGGTATGGCTGACACCCGATCTGTCCTGAAAAACTTACCCACTCTCCGGTTCAACCTTTTTACCGACTTATTTACGGCTCTTACTGACTTACCACCTCTCCAACTCAACCTCGGGTGCTTCTGGGGCAGCGGGCGAGCAGACCAATCCACGCCATCCCCTGCCGGAAGGATAGGGAGGCAATGCCCCATCCGTCTCGCTGGCCACCATCTCCCTGCCATATTGACGGCTCTCCCTAGGTGGAGAGAGCCTCTGTTATAAAGGGGAAACATCCTTTACATCGCAGTGATTTCACTGCGATGCATTTAGAACACTGCCATTACAACGCAAGCGTTACATCGACTTGCACTGGAGGGCGCTATAACCTAAGTGAATAGTAAGATTTACTATTCCAACACCTTCCCTACTGTACATAGACTGGTGTTGGAATAGTAAATCTTACTACTCCTAAGTCCAGCGTCCTCCAGCGCAAGTCGTTGTAACGACTTGCGTTAGTAAAACTGCGATAGTTACATACCGCGATCATTTTGATCGCGTTGTAACATCACATATTCGTTATAAAGAGTCTTTGCCATGGGAAAAAGCTACATTGACCCACACAATGAAAATTACACTATTACACTTTGTAGCTAGCCATTGTAGGGACATCACATTTTTAACACTTAGAATGTTCTACGTTTATACAGTAAGTGTCCTGCCTTGTAAACCACAAGCCTGCTTAGCTATGATATAGCTAATATATATAAGTAGGGTTTCTACATAACAAACCAGTTTCTTTTTGACATGTGTTACAGTCATCCATGTGAGTGGTGTAAATGTGTACTGCAGCCCACATGTGACCTCTAATTTGTATTCCACTTGTACAATGTTTTGTCTAAATTACTGTGGCCATATATAAATGTGAAATGGCCAAGATGGTTAAGTCAATTTTAACTCCTAGTTTACAGACAGGGACTCAACATCACAAAATATCAAATGCAAAAGTGGGAGGATCACTTAAAAGATTCAAATTCTCATGTCTTTTTAATGCTTCAATTAAAGTCACTTTTTGATTGTAAATATATATAATATATATATATATAATTTTAATTTAACAATGCAAAACATAATTAAACATTCCAACAGTCCTCCCAATTTGTGAAGTCAAACAATAATATAGGGTGGTTTTATTGAAACAAATTAGAAACAATATCACCCTGATTTTTTTGTAAAGAGTTTGAAATTATATATTTCAAATTAATGTAATGTTTTTTACATTGTCATGGTCATATAGCTTTATTTCGATAACAAGTATCATAAAAGCAATTTCATTCATATAAGCCAAAAATAAAAGATACAAGTTATCATAAAGACGGTAAAAGGGTAAATATATACATTCCATCCAGGGACAATATACAAAAAGTTAATCATTTTGTTAATAAATATTAGCAGCATCACAGTAATCCCTGGGCCAAGGTGGAAAGTTCATTTGTACATTTGATGAATTTTAAAATATAATTTGATAAACGAGTTTGGTTAAGAAAAAAATAAGAGCATACATCTTTTAAAGCTATCTGATGGCGTTTTAAAATTATATAAAAATACATTCACATTATAAATTCATACCTCCCTACGCAAGAATTTAGACCTGACAAGCCAAATACAGCCGAGATACTTTGCCACGCCACAGACAAAGAGAGCTCTTGGATCTGATTTCAAGATCCGCAAGGCAACACTATGATCCGAGGTGCCCAGTTGTCTACAGATTGGTTTCAGCCACCTTGATCTGGCCCTGGAATATGCTGGACATGCGAACATGAGGTGGGCCACGCTCTCTTTTGGTGTCTAAAAGCAAGGGCAATCCGCGATTGTCTGACGAGGTGGGCTCCATTTTGCAGTTAGCTCACGGACTAAAAGGGAGCCAACCCTGAACTGTATATAGAGTGCCCTATATCTTGGGATCCGAATAAAATCTAAATATGGCTCTAAAAATATATGCTGTTTGATCTGGTAAAAATCATCTGCCATCCTACCTGCACTAGGGTTACTAAGTTCCTGTGTGTCGACCCAGGCCCAATATACCTTTTTAAGTTCATCCTTACCAGGTGGGTTCTGGCCCTCCCAAGAGTCTCTGAGACCTAGGGCAAGTACTAATTTCTTAATATTGGTAAGCCAGCTAACCCTGTGATTGCAGTCTAAGCTATTTACTTCTTTAAATGCGGCGGCATATTTGGCGAGTTCAGTAGTTCGCAACAAGCGGGCCCAATAATGCAGCGGTCTTAATCTGGCAATATCTTTATAAGAGCGTCTTCCCATGTCACTCATCAGGGGCTTATGTGGGACATTTCTGGGAAGGCTCACTAACTCTCTCAGAAACTTATGTTCAGATCTACAGATCTCTTGCACATTGTTAAACCCCCACAATTCCGCGCCATAAAGGGAAGAGCTAACTGCCTTTGCAGTGTAGATAGTGAGCGCTGGGGCAACAGGTCTGCTCTGTGAGGAGCGATGTTCTCTGCCTATTGCCCCAGCCGCACGTTTATGACTTAAAAGCATCTTGTTAATGTGGGGATTCCAGTGCATTGTGTCGGAGAGTCGGATGCCCAGGTAATCAAAAGTGCTAACTCTTTCCAAGCGTGAGATGGAGCTTCCGCCGCCATTTTGAAGGAATCCGAGGGTGAGTGACGGCGAGCATCCGTAGTGGGGGTGCCCCGCTCCCCCCCTGAGAGCTGTTCCTCGTTGATGTGTCGAGGGGAGCAGCCTTTGGAGCCGGGACACGGGACGTGGTGAGTGCGGCTTTGGTGCGGCGCCCGATGCCCTAGTGGTGGAGAGAGGGTGAGCGCTGCTGCGGGAAAGGAGCCATTTTGGGGCGAGTGAGGCAGAACTGAGGCGGAGAGAAGATTGTGATTGGAAGAAGCCTGGATGCCCCTGGATGTTTTTATAGTTGCATTTGCCCTGAGCAGCGCTGGTTGGCGCCAGGGCGCTGGGATCCCTGAAGTAACAGCCGCGAGCCTACCTTGCCGCCCGATCCCTACGTTGCAGGTGGAACTTTGCGGGTGCGGACGAGGGTCCCTGCCTCCTACCATTGAAGCGATCTGAGAGGTGAACCTCCCGGGGTAATGTGAGGTATAGGTGTTCCCCTGGCTACCTGCGTGCTTCCTGGAACTGAGTCTGTACGCTGATTCCTGCCCTGGGCCTGCATATCCTTGGTGTTCCTCCTGTCCCCTGAGGAGGCCTAGGAGTGGCTTTCCCCTCTGTACCCTACGCCAAGAGGAGGCCTGCGGGCCCTCCTCCCTTGCCCTAACTGGCTGACGCTGGCGCCGCGGTCCATTGAGGGTGACTGAGTGGAAGAGATTACAGCGTGACACTGAAGACCTGTGGCGTTCTTGTACTGGGGAGGACAACCGGTATTGTGCTGTCTGCGAGGAGAAGCCGGTGACTTGGAGGGGCCGGAGCATACTTGTGGCCAGGGACTCTGTCTTGACTTCAGCCTCTAGAACGTTGTCTACTTGCTACATCATGGGCAAGCCCGATGCCAAGCAACCCAAGCTTAATTTTGACAAGCGCTCTACGCGTCAGAGTGAATCACCCTCTGAGCCGCACGCAGATGCGCAGCAGGAGCCGCACTCTGAGGACCAGGGAGAGGATCTGCGCACCCTCATGTTGGAAATGCGCTCCAGCCTACGGAATATAGACTCTAAATTGGATACCCTGACCGCGCAGCTGGACTCTGTAAAGGCGCAAGTCACTGTCCATGAAACTCGCCTAGATGTCCTGGAAAACCGACAAACCGAATTTCACGAGTTTCAAATCGGAACCAAGGAGCAACTGTTACATATGGATAAGTTGTTGGGGGTGATTCGAGCCAAAAATGACGATTTGGAGGCGCGGTCACGTAGAAACAACCTACGTATTATAGGGATTCCGGAGACCACTGCAATGGTCAAGATGGAAACTTATGTGACGGAACTCCTTCATGCGCTGTTTGACCCTCAGTTATCCCCTGTATTCGTGGTGCAAAGAGCACACAGGTCCTTGGGGCAGAAACCCCGGTGGGAGCGCCACCTCGATCGATATTGGCCAAATTGCTCAACTATCAAGACCGGGATAATATCTTGAAAATGGCGAGGGAAAAAGGCCGGTTGTCCTACCAGGGCAACAATGTCTCATTCTACCCAGACTTTACCCCGGCTGTCCAAGCGGCGAGACGTGAATTTCTTCAGGCCAAGCGAATTCTTCTTCAGGCACAGATTCCCTATTCCCTGCTTTACCCTGCCAAACTAAAAGTTTCATATGATGGTACCGCGCACTATTTCACTGATGCGAAATCTGCCTTAAAATTCGCCAAGCATGTAGGGGGTAAGAAGAGCAAAGAATCCTGTGGAGCAGCGGCGTCGACGACTGATCACCTCAGTGATAATGACTGATTGGGTAACATTTTATTGGATGTCCTGGGGGCATCTTAGGCGAGACGTCGAAATATGTGATACCTTTACAGATGGGATTGTGGGTCTTCATGTTCTATCTTCTTTATTAGGGGATTTGTTTAGGGGTGTCGGGGAGGGCTTATACCACACACTGCAGAATACCTGGCCACCCTGTTAACTCAGGGGTGATTGCTAGTGCTACTGCGCCCCCATGGGAGGTTTCCCTTTTATCTTCCAGAGACTGTTTTGTGTTTGTTCTACAGGGAGGGTTACTCTGCAACCTGATTGGGGGTTGGAGTGGGTGGGGGTTGGGGATGGGGTTTGTTAGTTTGTTTTATGCCAGTACGAGTCATAGATGTTGGTCACGGTGCACGCTCTGCGATTGGTCCTTTAGGCTGAATGAGTACCTGCTCCCCATGGTTGGAATTTGGTTAGATGCACACACGCAAAACCTTTGAATTTGTTAACGTGGAACATTAGAGGACTGAATGATTGTCGCAAATCTAGGCTTGTACATGCATATCTCTCCCGGCACAACATTGACATCTGCCTGTTGCAGGAGACACATCTAAACGCTGCGCCGTCTCAGCGGCTGCGACATCGCAGATGGGGGCACATGTACTCGTCCATTTACTCTAATTATGCTAGAGGGGTGGCTGTTTTGATTCGGCAGGGGGTGGACTGGTGTGAAGGGGAAGTGCACAAAGATTCTGAGGGAGGTTTGTCATCATATGTGGAGTGTTGGGGGCCTGCCCCTGGTGATTGCTGCGATCTATGGTCCAAATACAGATTCCCCGAGTTTTTCCACGATGTATGGTCAAGAATTAAGATGACAGGATATGACACTGTGAAATGGGGTGGAGATTATAATGCTATATTTGATGATAATATGGATAGGAAGGGAGTGGCTCGTGCCTTGCATCCGGCTGCGAGCGCCGCTTTGCAGTCCATAGTTGCAGATGGGAACCTAGTGGACATTTGGCGACACAGACACCCACAGGTGCGGGAAGGCACATGTATATCGGGTCATCATGGTGCATGGTCCCGCTTGGACTTTTGGCTGATTACCAGAGACGCTGCGGCCTGGACCGTGGACGTTCGCATTTACCGCACATGCTGTCAGACCATGCCCCATGTTTACTGCAATTATCCCTCCCGGGGTCGCCCCGCGCGTTCAATTGGAGACTCCCACCTCATGCACTGTTAGATGAGGCCTTTAAGGAGGAGATACGGGGCGATATAACTGACTACTTTGCTAACAATGAGGGCTCTGTGGACACTGAAGCATCACTTTGGGAGGCCTTTAAGGTGGTGATTAGAGGCCAGTGCATTGCTCGACAGGCGGGGTGCTAAAAGCAATTCGGGGTACGCTCATTTCTTTGGAGACCCGGATCAAGGCACTTGAGGACACTTTTATTCCACAGCCGACTCCAATACGGCGCAGCAATTGAAATCGCTATTGCTAGATTACGCGGAGGAGGCGCAGCGCGAAACGAAGTTCCTAGGCAAGTATGCCGAGGCTCGTCGATATGGCGAAGGGGATAGACCGGGTCGCACTCTAGCTGACATGCTTAGACCATCTAAATCAGCGTCATTTGTCCATGAGATACGTAATGCGCAGGGTGACATGGTTAGGGGACATGAGGGGGTGTCTGGTGAGTTCTTTACATTTTATTCCCGGTTGTACACGACCGCCCAGGGGGCCTGTACCGAAGAACTGAAGTCATTCCTTGACACGCTTGCACTGGCCTGGTTCAACGATACACACAGGGAGTATATGGACCTCCCGTTTACGGTGGAGGATGTGGCCCAAGTCATTAAAAGCCTGCCCCTAGGTAAAGCTCCTGGCCCTGATGGCCTAACTACGGCCTTTTACAAGACGTATGCTGAGGAATTGGCGCCTAGGTTATTGGCGGTGTATGAGGAGGCACTGGAGGAAGGAGTGCTACCTCAGACTATGAGGGAGGCAACGATTCTTACGCTCCTAAAACCTGGCAAACCCGAGGAGGAATTAGACTCCTACCGACCACTCTCCATGATCAATGTGGATGTAAAGATATTGGCAAAACTAATTGCTAATAGGTTACAGCCACTTTTGCCAATGATTGCATTGCCGGATCAATCTGCATTTATTCCGGGGAGGTCGACATCCCATAATCTACGGACGCTATTTTCGGTACTGCATTATCTCCATCCAGGCGAAAAGGCTGTGGTGGTGTTCCTTGACGCTACTAAGGCGTTCGATACGCTTGAGTGGAACTACCTTTTTTTCGTCCTCGGGCGCATAGGGTTTAGTCCCCTTTTTAAACCGCATCAAACTGCTGTACTCCTCACCCATGGCGCGCGTGCGGATAAACGGCTTACTCTCAGACCCTTTTGATTTCACGGGGCACTAGACAGGGGTGTCCGCTATCCCCTTTGCTTTTTGCAATTGCAATGGAGCCCCTGGCTGCTCGCATCCGACAACACCATACCTCACGGGGCATTGGCTTTAGCTCTCGAAGTCTGCTCATATCCTTATATGCGGATGATGTCACGCTTTACATTATGAACCCCGAGGAGAATCTGGACCCGTTGCTGAGGGAGTTCATACGGTTTGGTGGGCTTTCGGGTGTTTTTATAAATTGGGCGAAGTCTGAGATATTCCCGTTGACAGAGAGTACCCCCGGTAGTGTCAGAATTCCTCTTGCGTTGGGAGGCTGGAGAAGTAAAGTATTTGGGAATCTGGATAAGCCGGGATACACAGGAGGTGTGGCGGCTAAACTACGGCCGCACGATGACGTGGCTGGAGGACAAGGTAAAAGTGTGGGCTAAACTGCCGCTGTCGCTGGCCGGCAGGATATCACTAGCCAAAATGCTTATCCTGCCAAAATTTTTATATCTGTTTGTTAATATCCCGATCCCACTCACTAGACACTTTTTCGACACCCTCAACTCCCATTTGACCACTTTGATATGGGCCAGAAAACAGGTTAGAGCCTCTTGGGATGTACTGACTCTCCCTATGCGGCAGGGAGGTTTGGGAGCCCCGGATATGCGGCTGTATGCACTGTGTGCTCAGGCACAATTTTTACATTACTGGGTGCATCCGGCCCCCTTCCAACCACATGTAGCAGTCGAGGCTGAGGTTATGGCCCCCATCCCACTCAAGGTTGCGCTATACCAAAAGCCGCGCCGCCCTCGAGGCGACATAGACTCTGCGGGGACCCTCTGCTGGTCGTGGGATGAGCTGCGCAAGAGGGCGGGGATCCCGTTGCTATATGCCCCCTCTGTCCCACTCCTACAGAACCCAATGATGCCTTGCATACGGGACAGTATGAGTAAGTCTCTAGCTCAAAAAATGAATCTCCAGACATTTGCAGACCTATACCCAGAGGATGTATTTGGACCTCCTCCGGTTGCACCCGAGGGACAAATGGTGCCATTTACTGAAATTTTTTTATATCATAGAATACGCACGGCGTGCCGTTCCCTCTGGAAGGAATTCCCGAAGGCGCCGCCGACCCTGCATGCACTAGACAACTTGCTGACATTTCCAACCCTCGCAAGCTTGTTACACGCCTCTACACTCGCATGCAAGATACTGCCCCGATAGTAACGCCAAAGTCTCTCACACACTGGAATGAAGAGCTGGATATACCATTGACAGAAGCCCAATGGGAATACTGCTGTGGGCAGCTCTCGGAACTCTCTCCGAACTACAAGTTAAGATTGATTCACTTCAAGTATTTGCATAGATATTACAGAACTCCAGTGAGTCTCCATCGTATGGGACTTCGAGCCGAAAGCGACTGCTGGAGATGTGGTTATGCCCCAGCCACGTTCCTCCATGTGGCGTGGCATTGCCCCGAGATTGCCGATTTCTGGGTGCAGATCTTTGAGGCGGTCAACAACATACTAGGGATGTCGCTGGACCTGTCCCCCACACTTGGTTTATTGGGATATGTAAAGGACACCCAGCCCAAGTTGCGTAAACTGCATGCTCTTCTCCTTCTGTTTGCAAAGCGCCAGGTCGCTGTGCACTGGGGCAGAAGACGAGTGCCCTCCATTAAGGAGTGGGTTAGAGATATCGCTTACGGGTACACCCAATTAAGCACCTTCTGGGAATTGTTGCCACCCTCATCTAGACCCCAAAATATATGGGGTCCGTTCTTGACTTGGAATGCGGGCTCCCCAGAGGCAGCTGTGGGGCTAAGGGGGGAAGGTTCGCAGACGTCATTACATGCGTGATACATACGCACCTTCCACCACCTCCCAATTGTAATGAGTGGGAAATGCTGCATTCGGACAGGTTGTTGGATGGGTAAATGTACTAATAGCCCTCCCAGAGATACATGTGTGTAGCATTATTATATTTGAGATAGCATTTATAACATGTGTGTACATCATATTGTAAATTAGCACCATGAGTGGAACCTGGGGAGGAGGGATACGGAGACATATGTCATGCAGAGTGTGTACTGTAAGGTAATCATGTGTAGATGCTCCTTTATTGTTTCATATTGGACTGGCTTGTTGGAACGTAATGACATTGTTTGTTTGAATTGTCAATAAAAATTTTAAAAAAAAAAAACTCTTTCCAAGCGTGTTCCACCCAAGGTAAAAATATGCCTAAAGGGCTTATAGGGGTTGAATGTCATTAATTTAGTCTTTGTGGTATTAATAATCAACCCCCTTGAGGTGCAAAAGAGCTGGAACCTGTCTAAAAGTCTCTGTAGCCCGACCGGGGTCTTGGAAATCAACAGCGTATCATCTGCGAACAGGAGTGTGGGTACCCTATCTCCTGCCAGGACCGGGGCGTCAGCTGGAATCTCCTGAAGGAAACTAACCACCCCGTTCACATATAGGGAAAATAGGGATGGACGCCATAACGCAGCCCTGGCGTACTCCTCTGTTCACTGCAATCTTATCGGTTTTTTGCTCTTGTGACCCCCACCTCACTTGAGCATAGTTGCCCTCATGCAATCGGACAAGCAGATTCAAAATAAACAAAGGAATACCCATCTCACCCAAAACTTTCCATAATTGTTCCCGGGGGACCAAATCGAAGGCAGTCTTCAAGTCAATGAAAGCAAGATAAAGACTGCCTCCACCTATCACGACTACCTTCCAATAAATGAGGAGCAGCCTGAACGCCTGGTCAACTGTCCCGGTTCTAGTCCTAAAACCCGCCTGGTACTGGGAGAGGATATTCTCATCCTCGGCCCAAGAGTGAATTCTCTGCAGCAGCACCCTACCAACTACTTTTTGAATAGCATCAATCAAGCTAATCGGTCAGTAGTTGGCAGGGTCCTCCCTAGCTCCCTTTTTAAAAATAGGCACTACTTCGGCACCCTTCCACGATTCGGGTATAGGGCATCCTTTACAGATGGAATTAATTAGGAGCGTAATATATTTTGCCCAATCACTGGAGTTCGCAAGAAGTAAATCCCCCGGAAGACCATCCCGTCCAGGGGCTTTTGGCGGCACAATTCTTTTAATTGCCCCTTCTACTTCATTTAGACTAAAGTAGTCACTGGTGTTTAGAGCGGAGCAGGGAATTGGCTGGTCACGAGGCCCTCCCTGATATAATATGTCTGTCCCCGTGTATAGTTTTCTGTAATGGTCGAACCAATCTAGGCTTGATATGTGGTTGGGGATTGAATCAAGATCTTTCCTATTAGCCCCCTAACGAGATTCCAAAATAAGTTAGCATCCTTTGCTAAACTAGCATCTTTGAGGTTCTGCCAGTGGGATTCTTCCCACTGTAATTTTGCACAATGCAATGCTACTTTATACTCCTTCCTGGCAGTTTGGACACGAGGACAATTTCCACTTTTAATAGCTAAGGCTAGGGCTTTCCTTTTTTGTCTACAAATTTTTGTGAACCAAGCCTGCCCGCTTTTTGGACGTGCTTTTCCGGTATTAGGGCCAGCAACTATTTAAAAAAAAAGAACCCATCTGCTCTACAGTTCTCGTGTAAATATCCAGGGCTATCTCTGGGGCATCGGGATTAAGGGATGCCTCCTGTAAGTCGGCTATGCTTTCTACCAGGGTTCGTTTAATTCCAGCCATTTTTTAAGTCATTAACAGCAACTTTAGGCCATTTAAGGTATCTCCTACAATTAGAGGGGACCACTTCCTTGGTCGCCAAATTGTTAGTTGCATCAGGGGCAGGGCAATAAGAGGTCCAAAGGGCCTTCGTAGTCAGACAGAGGGGGTTGTGGTCGCTGTCGATAGTAGGGACAACTTCCATGTCAATCGTGCTTTGCCACAATCTTACATCTATTAAGATGTAGTCGATGCGAGAGGAGCAGCTGATTCTACTATATGTACAAGCCCCTTCAGCATCCGACGGTGTTCTACCGTTTACAGCCCTCAGCCCAAATTCCAGAGCAAGAGCATTCAGCTGGATTACAACCCGTGACCATCTTTTAATGGGGGGAATACTTAGGGGGGGGATACCCCATCTTTTATCGTCCTCCTCCAACCCCAACATATCCTCCGTACTAAGAGGCTCGAACGTACAGTTAAAGTCTCCAGCTATCACAAGATGTGAATCGGGGTCACAACTAGATAACTCTTGCTCTAGAGATGAAACAATAGCTGAGGACGCACCCCCTTTTGTCCCCCTTACATATACGTTAAACAGCTCAAGAGTTATGGCTCCTTTTTTGACGTTGATGGTGAGCCTCATTATATCTGGATTTGCACAGTTTCGTTCAATAATTCTACAACCCAGAGCAATATTAACCCAAACAGTCAGGCCTCCCGAGGGGCGTCCTTGGCCTGTGGTGACAGCTGGTAAAAAAAAACAGGTATAACCAGATTTATAAAGGGGGACTAAGCTCAAGTTTCCTGGAAGAGGCAGATGTCTTGGCCTTCTATTAGTTTGTTCCAGTCGGGCAATAGCAATTTACTGCTAAATCCGGCTACGTTCCAGGATATAATCTTAAGCTGTGATTGAGGGGCCAAACCGGGGGCAACCTCTCGTGAGAATATTGCTTGTGGTTGGTGCGATAGAACGTGGAGAGCATTAGAGACACTCCTATCTGTGCCCATGTTTGAGACTACAATCTGATCCCTCGACTCATCCGTGTAACAACTAATGTGATCAGTATGGGTTGAATTAATCAATAATTGGTCAAAAACAGTTGGAAGTTGTGTGCTTGGGGGGGTACTTGGATTGCTATTGTGGGGGGTGTCCATAGACTCTAGATGTAAGGCAGGGACTATTCTCAGCCAATCGTTTGGCATCTAGTGTGGTCACTCCTTCTACACTCGACTTTGGTGCTTCGCCCTGTGCCCTAGTATCAGCAATTGCTGGAAACCTTCTGAACTGAATGGCTGAGGGCCCTGGAGGGCAAGTCCGATATTCTAGTGCTAGCAAGTTTGCGGCCAAATCGGGCTTTGACAGGGTTAGTTCAATGTGATCCAGAGGTTGGTTGTAATGCATACATCTCCGTGCCCTGACTATGTCGTCTCGTATCAGGGATCGACAGCCCCTGACATGACGAATCCAATGTATAGCCTTATTTTTTAAAGAGTCTTCATTTTCACGGTCACCATGCATATAAAGCTTGGGGACATTGACCATGAGGACTGTACATGTCTGTGTAGATGGGGAATTAAAGATTTTTCTGAATAACAGGAATCTTTAGGGTGCTGATAGGGACTTGCTAATATATTAAGAGGTCTAGTGTACTTTGTGTTAATTTGCATAGGAGGATGTTTTACCTGACCAGTGGAAACAGTGTTGAGAGGAAATCGCCTGTTTATAGCTGGATGCCTTAGGCGGCCTGGACGGCGGGTGCTGTGGGGGATGGGAGAGAACCTTTGTGAGCGATAGTTCGTTCTTTTTGTGCGTTTGTGAGTACCCGTTGGAGATGGGAATTGGGTGGGCGACTAGCTGCAGGCTGATGTAACGTGCAACCCGGAATAATTGAATTGACTACAGCAACTAGCTCCTCAATCATCACCCTCATCGCGCCTATTTCTATCCTAAGCGCGCTGACAATCTGCATGGGATCTTCAGGTGTAGGAACACCGATTTCTGTTTGCTCAGATGAGCTTTCAGTAATACTTGGGCTTGGGGTTGAACATTGGTACACTAATTCCTCCAGAGAGTCCGGAGCCTCAGCGAGTGCTGCAAAGCAGTTGGAACAAATGATGACAGAGGGCTCTAAATTATTTACAGAATCGACACACAGTGGATTATTGTGCTGAATAGAAGCAACTTCCCCTTGCCGTAATGCAGAGTGGTCAGCCTCACTGCTAGATAGGGCACGTTTGTGGGGGGATTTCTGAAACATTGAGGGTATTATAGTTGGACGCAGTTGCCTACAGCCCCTCTCAAATGAGGATTTGGTTACACCAGTGGTCATCGGCAATTCCGCGACTAGAATCCCTTCGCATTCTGTGATAAGGGTCTCAATTCTATCAATCACACAATTATTGGTAATATTCTTGGTGGTTTTCTTTGCCTTTTTCCCCTTACTCGCCCCGCCAGGTGCTCCATTTGCCCCCCCCGATCCTTCCATGGTTTTCCTTTTACCCATAATAGCACTATCAGTGAGTTGGGTAAGCACAATAAAAAGTCAAAACAAACAAATAATATCAGAAACGGGGTGCAACGCAGTCAGTCCCACGTAGCGAGTGTTTCAGTACGTTTAGTGTCTTTCAAGGCCCGGGTTTCACTCAAGGAGTAGTGCGCTCACATAGATCAGCACAGTACCTTATTTGATGTTTAGCAGTTCCCCTGGGTCAAATAGGAGGCGAAAGGGGGGTGACCCTGCCCTGCCTCTTCCTGGCGATGACGGGTGCAGGACGGGCCCGCCCTTGGCCCGGGCGCGGCCCGGGCGCGGCCCACGCGCTTACCGCTCCGCGAAGGGAGAGGCTGCTCTTTGTAGAGCGGTCGAAACTCCTCCCCCTCACCTGCAACACCTGTGTGAGTGGGGCTGGTCTTCCACG
Organism: Calotriton arnoldi; assembly: GCA_963921515.1. Lineage (NCBI taxonomy): Eukaryota > Metazoa > Chordata > Amphibia > Caudata > Salamandridae > Calotriton > Calotriton arnoldi. Next base: position 353,093 of record CAWUFW010007305.1, on the reverse strand, counting down.
CATTGCACCCTGGGGCTTGTAGTCCCACCAGGGTGGGTGACGATCTAAGTTATCACAGTGAGGTGAGTTCTTGGGAGAACAATACAGTGCCCTGGGCTTACGCTCCCGCCAGGGTCAGTAGAGCAGATGCAGCAAGCACTGTGTGGCAACAGGCCCCCTTCACTTCCAGCGCGTCCCGCGCCGCGAAGGGAGAGGCTGCTCTTTGTAGAGCGGTCGAAACTCCTCCCCCTCACCTGCAACACCTGTGTGAGTGGGGCTGGTCTTCCACGCGTTGCACCCTGGGGCTTGTAGTCCCACCAGGGTGGGTGACGATCTAAGTTATCACAGTGAGGTGAGTTCTTGGGAGAACAATACAGCGCCCTGGGCTTACGCTCCTGCCAGGGTCAGTAGAGCAGATGCAGCAAGCACTGTGTGGCAACAGGCCCCCTTCACTTCCTGCGCGTCCCGCGCCACGAAGGGAGAGGCTGCTCTTTGTAGAGCGGTCAAAACTCCTCCCCCTCACCTGCAACACCTGTGGGAGTGGGGCTGGTCTTCCACGCGTTGCACCCTGGGGCTTGTAGTCCCACCAGGGTGGGTGACGATCTAAGTTATCACAGTGAGGTGAGTTCTTGGGAGAACAATACAGCGCCCTGGGATTACGCTCCCGCCAGGGTCAGTAGAGCAGATGCAGCAAGCACTGTGTGGCAACAGGCCCCTTCACTTCCAGCAGTTTTTTACACTTGATCTCTTCAAAGGTTCTTCCATAGAGGAGTTGACACTTTGCAGAAAAAAATCAAGTAAGAAGTACTTCCCACTCTGTCTCATGGCTGATGTAAGAGAGGATAGGGAAAACTAATAAGAATAAAGCCAAGCACCTACAGGGGAGAATGTGTACAGGCTTTTCCAACTTGCTGTTGGATAGTGTGAAGTGAGCATGTGTCATTTTGTGGATCAAACTCATGTGGAGTAAGAGGACTGAAAAATGACTTCACCGAATATATACTGCAATAGGAGCAATAATCCAAAAGTCAGAGATTCACAATGTCATACACAGCATACTGTGGCTATAGATATATACCACACACAAACTACAAAGCATATCCAAATACTCTTTCATTCACTTTCCTCAGGACGTAAAGGTAGTTTAGGACAGACAAGTTAGAAACTAGTATGTAGTCTGACACTATACTGCCTATTAATATCAATTTTATCTAGAAGTGTATCTGTAACCAAATGATCAGACCTGTAGTCATTAGGTTGTAGATTATGTAGTAGGTCATTGCATCCTATGAGGCTAGGACAGATGTATTTTGGCCTCCAGAGTGGCTGCTGATGAACATAAAGAGCTGATTGCTGATTGCTGGTAATGATGCACTAGCCTGGGCCTCACCTGAGAACAAAGCCAACCTAAATGATTGGAAAGAAGAGATGGAAGTGAGGGCAGAATAGCAAACATGGATTGAATGACTAAAACTGCTTGCTAGTCTACTGCTGCAGATGTGAATTCACAAAGTAAATGCTTTATGACACAAAGTATTTTAAATGCAGCAGTCCTCTAAATAGTCATCAGGATATACACAATGGTTCAGAACCATAGCAATCACTTCCCGGGGACAGGAGTGGCGTGTTCCTAAAGAGCAGACATAAATGAGACACCTCTCTGGACCTTCACTAGTGGAGGACAAGACAATAAAAAACAGCTTAAAGCCTCTAAATGACCTGTAGGAGGATGCAGGGTAACTGCAAAACTCCCTCTCCAGAAGTTTAAATGCCTTGACTGATGTGCACAATTAGGCAAATGTTTCATGGTCACTTGTAAAGAGTCAGGCTTATGGGGATCATTTACAAATTCCCACTTACCTATGTGTAGATGACACCCAAGTTGGAGGCCAAATGTCTCTGACAGATAGCTGCCTTGCTCATCTGTGACTTCTAGCACCATCGCTGGCCTTAGAACATAAGCATTCATCTCAATAATTTGTTCCAACATCTACACTGAATGGAGTCCAAGCTATCTTGGGTGGCGCTATCACACAGAGAAGTGAAGGTACTTTATAGGTCCATGGAGTCACAGCCTGTCTTTGTGCTGGCAAATAGTTAGGTGCTCTGTCGGGTCCAACAATAGCTTAGTGTTAAGGAAAACTAATCCCTATTAAACATATAAAGCTCATAAATACCCCGTGAAGAGTTTACATGAAACTCGTGTGCGGAAAAACAGAAAGGTGAGTCATCTCCAGACTCTCTTAACTTCCTTTGGTTTCTATACCGAAGGACCACAGAGCTACATTAATCACTGACCCATTAATTTATTTTTATTAGGTCACTCAGCAAAAGAGCCGGGACCCCACCCGTAATCTACTAAGGGTGAGTCTGCTTCTTGGCAATACAAACCTACACTCTATTTAGGTTTTACTAACAAACTCCACCATTTTACCATAGAAATTGACTAAGAAGGACACCATCGGACAGATCGATGACACAAAAAGGACCCAATTAAACATTGTTACCCTCTCAGAACATCAAAGGGTGAGTCCCCTTTCAGCTTTTCCGCACAAGAGTTTCATGTAAACTCTTCATCAAGCTGCATGGGGATGTATTAATGACAGGGTTCCCTCCCACATATTCAATACCTTCACCCCTTTAACTAAGTTTAGGCTATGACAGAATGTCGTCTTTCATTCTTCATTATTCCTTCTGATTCCAGAAAGGTCTAAAGTACATTATTCCTCTCTAATGGTGCTTCATTTACTTACCCTCAGATTTCGAGTAATTGGTCAAGTTAATCCCACCATTCGCTCGCAGGACATGATTGAATGCCGCATTGTCCTGGAGGATCCCTTCGGAATTGAGAAGAACCTTTAATATTTGCTATTTTTCGCTCTATGAGTTACATTAATTGGCTTCTTACAATCGGCGATATCCATATCTCCACAAACTGACACACCTGACTTATGTGCATTCACTCTTGTACCCACTTAGGCTGTTGATAGGACACATCTTAGTCCTGAAGAAGACCCCCGTGATGTTTCTTCCTTAACACATACATCCTGGGTAGAAACATCGACGCTCAATATCATCACATCCTGTGTCACTACACCCTTGAAATCAGTGTGAAGGATAACACAGGGTGTAGATTGAACCATATATGTAACAATTGGATGGCTAGTACAAGTAACTTTCTGTTGTTGTTTTGATTTGTGTACCAGTTATTTGTTGTATATATATATATATATATATATGTTGCACCACCACATTATATGTTGTGTTATTTGTTTTCACTTTTGTCCTTGATTACACTGTACAACAGCCATATATTCCATGCAACATTTAATGGACATATGAAGTCTAAAACATATTTACTGTGTTTTCTTGTCTGGTGTGTCCTGACTGGTCCATGGTATTTATGAGCTTTAAATGTTTAATCGTGATTAGTTTTCCTTAACACTAAGCAATTGTTGGACCCGACAGAACACATTGTAGTAATTATCATATGTACCCAGGTTCTGAGGGACACTGGGCTGCCCCATTATATTTTATGGCAAATAGTTAAGAGCAGTAGAGTTCAGGGGAACCTGTAAGAGGATGTTAGAAATTGGGTTTCTGGTTGGCCAGGGTATACACCTAAGCCAGGCAGAACCCACCTGTCTAGTCAGGGTAAGGGAGTTACACACCCAAGATTACCCCTGCTCACCCCCTTGGTAGCTGGCAGAGCTGTCAGGCTTATCCCAGAGGCAATGTGCAAAGCGTTTGCGCAACACACACACACCAGTGACACACTATGCACACCACAAAAAGAGACTTCACACAAGGTTATATCAAAAATATGATTTGTATTGTAAATAAAAAACTTTAGATCATAAATCCCTTTATAGTATGTAAAGCACATTAGATCACAATCACATAAATCATTCCGTCACTAGGTGCCTGTCATAATCTTCATAAACCATAAAAAACACTTTTGCCACTGGGCAATGGTCATAACACATTCAGTGCAATAAGATAATTACTCATAACTGGCACTAGTCATAAAAACACATTATACAACCCACATTACTGCACATAATGATTAGGTCCTGAATCCAACATTTAGGGTAAGAGCTGCAGGTTATTAGGGTATGCATGAATCACTCATTACTGCACAGAAATCACTTTCACTTTAGGCAAGTCCTGCGAGAGGTCGCCAAGCCATACCCACCCCAGGAGCAGCCTCTGCGCTCCTAACATTAGAAATACGGTTATCACCAAGGCCTTTTCTTGGTGCTGCCAGTTTTGGATTGGGGGCCGTGTAATGGGCTCATCCTGTACTGGCCACAAGACTCAGCAAAGAAGGAAGAGGGAGACACACTGGGCTCCCCATGAGTGTGAACGTGGGGAAGTGCTGCCTGCGAACACGCTGTGCAGCTACAGCCGGCCCCACAGATGCAGCAATGACAAAGGGGATCCAGTGCCCCTGGTACTTTGCGGAATGCGGGGGGATACCTCTCCAGGTCCTGTGTGGCCAGCTCAGGCGGAGGCGGTAACTGCCTCCCCCTATGCCTCCGGCGCTCTCATTTGCTCCGACGCACACCGTGGTGGCGCCATGCCGCTCGGGCAGATATCTGGCCCCCTGATCCTTGCCCGCAGCGAGTGCAGCTTCTACGTAAGTGCCCCCAACTGAGCTACACAGATGTCTGCCAAACTCACGTGCTCCTGCTTCCTCATTGGTTCGTGGTTCGCTGTGGCTGGGGTGGCGGTGCGAGCAGAGGCGGAGCTCCTACCCATGGGGAGCGCTCCTGATCTGCTTCACACAGGGTCCTCTTGTCGGCGTTGCTGGGCCCCGATACGGGTGGCGAGGCTTCCCCTTCTCAATGCCGGCTCCCGTGGGCGTGGCCAGGCACTGCAGGAGGCTTAACCCAGTGTAGGTTACTAGGCAACTCTTGGGGGACTACTGGGCACTCTCAGCAGGCGACGGCCACGCTTCATTCTTTGAGGTTTTTCCTCACCCAGAGACCTCACGGCATGGCTGGCGGCACCTGCAACAAAAGAAAGGCAAAATGGAGGTAATGCTCAGCAGTGGAGCCAACAGGGAAATGCCCATTAGAGTACAGCAATTCTGGAATTTCCTGCTAAGTGAAACACCAGGAAATTCCAGCAATGAACTAGAGTTCCCTAGAAAGTGGATAACACAAGGGATTCCCAATAAGGTAAAAAGCCCAAGGTACTTCCAATAATCTGATAGCACAAGGGAGGAAGACCTTGATATCCCTGAGTCTTCCCAAAACAGAAGGCCAGCACACACAGGCCATTGGAGATTCCCTTCACAAGTAGGATGCCACAGCAGGGACAAAAGAGTCAGTCCTTTTCCTCCACCACAGACAGAAGCAGCAACTGCAGGCCAACCTCAAACAGCACACAGCAAAGGGGCAGTACTCCTCTTTCCAGCTCTCCAGCTCTTCTTCTTGGCAGGGTCCTCTTGTTCCTTGAAGTAATCTAATGTCCTGGGGCTTTAGGTCCAATACCCCAAAATGTCTTTGTTCTCTTTGTGGCAAGGGTCTCTGAACACAGCCCAAACCAGTTCTGCCCTCACTGGTGCAGCATGACTACAGGGGGGGAGACAGCATTGTGCAAAAGGAGACACAGCCTATTCAGGTGTAAGTACAACTCCTCCCACCTCTCTAAATGCAGACCAGGTCTAGTCAGCCCTGCGTTGAGTCACCCAGGCAAGGCAGGGCACAACTTAACCCCCCTGTGACTGTCTAGAGTGAATGCACATCTCAGCTGCTGCCACTCTCCCACCAGACGTTGAATACACAAACAGCCAGAGGCGCACAGAATGGTGAAGTCAGAAAATGCTCACTTTCTAAAAGTGGCATTTTTAAACACAGGATTTAAAAAACACCTTCACCAAAAGGTGCGTTAATAGATTCTGAGTTCAGAGAGTCTAAACTTCCTTTTTATATCTTGTCCATTTTGCAACTTACACATGTAAAAATGTTACAGTGCAACCCCAATGATAAGCCTATGGGGCAGATAGCCTTTCAATTTTGAAAAACGAATAAGTCACACATACTAGTTCATGTCCTACCTTTCACATACACTGCACCCTGCCCGTGGGGGTACCTCTGGCCTACCTCAGGGGTGCCTTACATGTAAGGAAACGGAAGGTTTGGGCCTGGCAAGTGGATGCACTTGTCAGGACAACATGGCAGTTTAGAACTGTGCGAGCAGACACTACAGTGGTAGGTCTGAGATACGTTTACAGGGCTAGTCATGTGGGTGGCACAACCAGTGCTGCAAGCCCACTAGTAGCATTTGATCTACAGGCCCTGGCACACACCTTCCACTTTACTAGGGACTTACCAGTAAATCAAATATGCCAATCATGGATAACCAATCATTGTCACAATTTATACAGAGAGCATAGGCACTTTAGCACTGGTCAGCAGTGGTAAAGTGCCCAGAATCCTATAGCCGTCGTAAACAGGGTCAGAAAAATAGGAGGCAAAAGACAAAAAGTTTGGGGATAAGCCGGTCAAAAGGGCCAGGTCTAATAGAGGATTATTGTGATGTCTCCAACTTGGACCTGATGTCACTATCCTCTTGCTATATGAGGACCTCATGTAGACATGAGCATCTCAGTGGAACTAGATCAGTGGTTCTTAAACTGGGGACACATAACCAGTTGGTCAGTGACTGCTTAGAAAAGTAATATACTTAACAGATTAATACAGTGTATATAAATAAAGAAAATGTCAAACTGAAAATTGAATGAATTTGAAATTGGAGGCTACAAATTAAGTTAGCATCTTCAGATTAATTTGTTGGAACAGAGCAAGTGTATCAAACAATATAGTAAGGGATGATGGGTGGCCTCAATTGAAATTAGAAAAGCTGCACCCTTCCCATTAAAATAAAAAAAATTAGAGGCACGCGGCGGCAAATCAAGATGGCCGCCTTGTAGATCAGCTCCGTGACACCGAGGAATGGCCGGAGCTGAAGGGCTTTCATCCGCCAATGGTGTGATATTATAATTCTGGAATTTGTCGTCGGAAGCGATATAGAGCAATGGGGCAAGTTTTTGGGACCTTAAAACGGTCTATTTGGGTACCTTTTTCTTCTTTTCCTTTTCCCTCATTGATGCCTCGCATTGTGGCGGCCATTTTGTGTGCTTGTTTCTCGCACTCTCCTCAGTAGACTGCGCAGCGGTAATGCCCTTGTGTTCGGTCTTTTTTGCCCATTTGGACTCTTTTCAGCATTATTTATGCCTCTTTACAATGTGAATACATAATTATCAATGGATGACTTTTCTCCTCATTACATGCCTTTATTTTATCCTCACATGATATTGAGGCTACGTCTGCTTCGTCTGTTAACATTTTCAGCCAGGTCCTCATCTGGATCGTTAGCGCAACTTCCAGTTACATATCGCTGGGTGCGGACTTGGTTTCTTGTATCTTGAGAGTGGAAAGCGCTCCGATACCTTTGGGTCTGGCCAGTGCTTTATAAAACTCTCAAATAAATAAATAAATAATAAATAGGTCTTTTGGATATTCATTGTCTCAAACATGGATCCTATGCACTCAAACAAGCCTCATGGGGCTGCTCGTCCCAATACTAGTGGTCGCAAAGACTCGGCCGGCAATACCAATAAAAGAGTCAAAAAAGACCTGTCCTCCCCAACGTAATCACCTCTTTCTTTGACTTTGGAGGACATCATGGATGAATTGCGCAACATTTCGACCTTTTCTGACAGAAACCACCGCAGCACTTCAAAGAATTGAGGAGAAATGGTCTGGTTTGGACTCAAGGCTTTCGGATGTAGAACAAAAAATTAGTGACGCACAAGATGTTGTTACCAAAGTGGATATTCTTTCTGGTGAGTTAGCCCAACTGAGGAAAGCTACGGAAGATTTAGAAAATCGAAACAGATGCAACAACCTACGAGTTTATGGAATTCCGGAAGGGTCCGAAGGCTCGGATATGATCTCCTTTTTGAAGACTCACGTTCATCAGATAGTTGGTCTGCCGAAATCTACTGACCTCAACACCCAAAGAGCGCACAGGATCGGCGCCCAGAATGCATCATCCTCAAACAAACCGAGGGGAATCATTGCATATTTCTTACTGAATTCCGATCTCATGGCAATCCTCATAGCAGCTAAGCAACATAAACAGATGCTTTGGTCTGGCCAAAAAATCTTCTTCAGTCAAGATGTCTCTAAGCCTACTGCCATTCTACTGACCTCAACACCCAAAGAGCGCACAGGATCGGCCCCCAGAATGCATCATCCTCAAACAAACCGAGGGGAATCATTGCATATTTCTTACTGAATTCCGATCTCATGGCAATCCTCATAGCAGCTAAGCAACATAAACAGATGCTTTGGTCTGGCCAAAAAATCTTCTTCAGTCAAGATGTCTCTAAGCCTACTGCCAATCGCCGAAAAGAGTTTCTAGACCTAAGACCATCACTGAGATCCATGAATGCCCGCTACGGCCTTATTCATCCATGTTTCTTCAAAGAAACATACAAGGACAAAACTTTCACTTTTGAGGATCCTGTGGAGCTTAGGAAATTTATTCATGTTCATAAAGGAGAAGCTATGGAACTGAGCAAAACTTAATTGCTTTTTTGTATGTCCTCTCTCTTGTTCCACAGGCCTCCCCTTCATAACCTGTTCGATGCTGATGTCCTTCCCCGCGTTGTCCATCTGTTTTGCTGTACATGTCTCACTCCGTTGCATTGTCTTCCCCATTGTTCAGTAAGTTCCCTTCCATTTTGTTGCTTATGTTTACGTTTCTAGACTACAGCTTGCTGATTCTTTTTTTGTTGTTGTTAGTAAACTTGTTCTTTCTCAGTGTCTTTTTCCGGGCTGGCCTCTGTCCTTTTCGCCCCCCTCCTATTTTAATGTTCTTTTTATTTGTACATTTTATGACTAAAGTCTTCCGACTTTTTGTCATCTTCTCTCTGGTTACTTTTCTAGGGAGACTGTGTTCTCCTTTCTCTTCTCCTTCCTATCCCCTTCATCTCTTCCTTTTGCACCACTTTTTTCCCTCCTCTATTTCCTCCATTATATTGCAGCTTCTCTTTGTCTCTATGTTTTCATTTTACTATTTTCTACTGTGCATGTTTAATTGGGTACACCTGGCTAACTGTTCTACTTTCCCTCCTATTTCTCAACTCTCGTCTTAACTTTTTTTCTGGCTTATATCTGTTTTTCTCCTTTCTGAAGTAATCTCCTTTCTTGACTTGTGCCGCTTAACGACACTCTACCTTTTTCAATTTACCTTTTATACTATTTTTAAGTTTCATGCTTAATTTTGAATACGTTTTTCCAATGAGTGGACTACGTATTATTTCATGGAACGTTAAGGGCATCCGTCATCCAGTTAAAAAACAGCGTATATTACCTCACCTCGCTAAATTGAAATGTCATGTAGCGTTATTGCAAGAAACGCACCTTAAAGAGCAGGATTTGTCTTCTTTACGCAAATTTTGGGTTGGAGATGTTTTTTGTTCCCCAGCAGTTAACAACAAAAATGGTGTAGTAATTTTGTTTCATCAGTCTCTAAATGTTCTTTTGCAAACTGAAGTAAAAGATAATAACGGTAGATGGCTTTTACTGAATGCTAAAGTTAACAATACTCAATTCTCTATTTGCAATGTATAAGGCCCTAATGGTATTGATTTAGTTTTTTGGAACAATTTCTCTACCCTCCTTTCTTCTCATGCTTCCGAAAACTTAATTTTGGGAGGTGATTGTAATCAACTTATGGATCCCTTTTTAGACCGAAAATCCCAAACCAAATTCCTCCCCAATAAAATGCAAAAGACTTTCCACAAGGCTATTTCATCTAGAGGTTTGTTGGATACATGGAGAATCTCCCATCCTGATGTCTTGGAATTCTCCTTCTTCTCCACTGTTCACAGGTCTCATTCTCGAATAGATTATATATTTCTAGTCCAGTCATCTCGTCAATTTATGACAAATGCGGAAATTGGCTCCATTCTCATTTCTGATCATGCCCCAGTCATTCTAGATATGGACTCTCCCACTTCTGCACCTATTTCACGCTGATGGCGCTTTAACAATGCCCTCCTGTTGGACACTCAATTTGTTGAACAATTTATACAGTTTATGCAGGAATTTTTTAGTAATAATCTTTCCTCTGTTTCACAATTTCATTGCGTTTGGGATGCTTTCAAAGCCACCGCTAGAGGATTTATAATAGATTTTGTTTCCCGGAAAAAGAAGAAAGCATTCACAGATGCAACATTAATTCTAAACCAAATCAAGGCCTTAGAGCACAAATACTTCACCACAAACTGTTCTGATACTTTGTCTAAACTTATTAAAGCTAAAATGCACTATACTAAACAATCCTGGGACAATGCCTGCAACAATCTCCTTAAATTTAACGCTAAAATGTATGGTGGCCGGAATAAAGCTGGCAAATCCCTAGCCAATTATCTTAAAATTAAAAAACAAAAATCCAAGATTGTTACCATCACAGATAGTGCAGGAATTAAACACATTACATATACTAAGATTCTTGAGTGCTTCACCGATTATTATACTTCCCTCTACACCTCCGAGTTGAGCCCTACCGCTGATCTAATTGATTCATTCTTTCAAACCATTCCAAAACCCTCTGACAACCACACTGATCTCACATCCCTCGATAATCCAATATTAGAACAAGAAGTCACAAACGCTATCAATCAACTTCCCAAAGACAAAACACCTGGTCCAGATGGTTTTACTGTATGTTTCTTTCTTCATTGTAAACAATTTCTAGTCCCTAAGTTGTTAGTCCTCATAAATCATTTCCTAGCCTCTGGTGAATCTCGGGGCTCTTTCTCTCAAGCGATGCTATGTTTAATCCCTAAAAAAGACAAAGACCCCTCTTATTGTAAAAACTACAGACCCATTTCCCTATTTAACACGGACTGTAAGATCTTCACCAAATTATTAGCCCTTCGTATCAATCAGGTAATCCCGGACCTTATTAACATATATCAATCAAGGTTTTTAAAGGGGCGTTCCATTACAGATAACTCCAGGACTCTTCTTAATATTATTAATTTAGCTTCCAAGGTAGCCTCACCGGTTGCTGCAATTACGTTAGATGCTGAAAAAGCCTTCGACAGAGTAAATTGGGAATTCATCTTCGGAGCATTGCGATGGCATGGCTTCAGCCCACCTATTCTCAGATACATCCAGTTGTTATATTCTGCACCTTTCACCTCTATTTGGGTGAACGGACGTCAATCCAAATATTTTCCACTCCACAGAGGAACTAGACAAGGGTGCCCCTTATCCCCACTTTTATTTATTCTTGCCCTAGAACCCTTTTTGGAAAAACTTCGACATTCTTCACAATATACGGGACTCCAATTTAAAAATATTGATATTAAGTTTACCGCATACGCGGACGACATCTTACTATACATCTCCAATCTCACTACCTCTTTGCCGTCGTTTTTCTCTTTGCTAAAAGAATATTCTCGTATCTCTGGTTACAAACTTAATATTGATAAATCCGAAGTTATGCCACTGAACAAGCATTGCTTTTCTCATATGTTTCAAGATACGGGTTTTAAATGGAACTCCAGTAGTATTAAATGCTTAGGTATTCTCTACACTAATAGTATTAAGGAAACCATTAAAATAAATCTTGCTGACATACTTGAAAAACTTTCGGTACTCATTGACAGTTGGTCCCCTCTTTTTTTGTCTTGGTGGGGTAGACTAGCTACAATTAAAATGATGCTACTTCCGATCATCAATCTTTATCTCTCCATGCTCTGAATCACCCTCCCGCTTTCTTTCTTTTATATTATTACCCGCTCCTTGACCAAATTCCTATGGAATAATCGTAAGACTAGGATTTCACTTATTCGACTTCAGCAGCCCAAAGAATTAGGTGGGGTTAATGTTCCTAATCTTAGGCGCTATCATTCTGCATTCACCCTGAAACAAGTTTGGACCTTTTTATCCGACTCCTCACATACACCTTCAACTGCCTGGAGCTCATTAGAACAATCCCAATATGCACCGTTCTTTTTTTCTGCTGCCACCCGGTTATCTCAACTCCCCAAACGTTTCTTATCACCCACTTTCACGCATTCTACTGCAGTTGTAACTTCTTTGTTTAAAACTCATTTTTCTCACTTAGATAATTTTGCAGACACCCCTGTTTGGTATAACAAACATTTAAAGATTAAAAACAGAGCTCTATTTTGGAAAGAATGGATTGATAAAGGCATTATCACATTTGACCACTTGATGAGTGATGGGTCTCCTATGGACTTCACGGAGATCCAAGAAAAGTATGGCATATCTCTTTTACATGTTCCTCACCATTCTCACCTCAGATCATCTATTATTCAACTCCATTCCCAGAACTCTTCCTTAGTCTCACACAATCAGACATCCACCCCTTCGCTAGATTTCTCTACTCAGTTATATATAAGATATTATCTCACCCTTCTGATCCTAGAACCAAATCCAGTATAGAACTTCTTTGAGAAAAAGATTTGGCACATGAATTTTCGTTGCAGACTTGGGGCTCCATTTGGGCAAAAATCCACACCTCCTCACGCTCAGCAAGTACAACGCAGACTCTATACTACTTTTATAATAGGCTTTTTCTCACCCCTACTGATCTCCATAAATTCAACTTGTTGGATACTACGAAATGCTGGTCTTGCCCTCACGAAAATAGTGATTTACTTCATATGTTCTTTCTCTGCCCTCTGGTTAAGAGTTTTTGGTTACTTATTTGGAAGAAGTTGAATGAAATTTTATCTACTACTGTTCCTCTTGATATTGTACAAGTTTTTTTGGGTGGCACTTCTCCTCTATGGGGTACTCAGGGAAGTGTGGGCAAATGTATTGATTTGTTTATAGCCATTAGCTTTCAGATCACCACCAACTGGAAGGATGCTACTAAAATCTCGTACCAAGCTTGGAAGAACCTGTTGTGTCATCATCACAGACTAGATCGTGCACATGCCACCTCTATGCCCATACTGATTAAAAAAGATTTAATTTGGTTACCACTCACCACATTTCTTTCCAGGATGGTTGTTTGATTTCTGTTACATACATATTGTCATGTACCATCTTAATAATATTATGTTCAATTAATTCTTATTACTATTTATACATTATCTTTTAGCTGCCTTGTACTATCTCCCCCTTTACCTTCCTCTTCTCCCCTCTTTCCTCTCCCTTCCCCTCTTTAAAAATGTTAAATTGCATTTGTCTTAGTACAGGTTTTATAAGGTTCTAAGTGGTTTTTGACTATATACTTCCTAATATGTTTTTCATCCTTTTTCGGTTCAAGTTAATTCTCCTTTTCACTTATCTTATTTCAATTTGATAATGGCACTGCTTGACCTTTGTTTGTATAATTTATACTGATGTTTTACTTTGTATATTATTTCAATAAAGCATTCTAAACTTTAAAAAATTTAAAACATTATTTTTATTATGTTTTTTTCAGAAATTAAAGAAATATTTCATCATTTGTGTGTTTGATGAATGCCTGTTTCTGTCTTATTGTGTATTGTTTTGAGGTGCAAATCACCAAAATTGCTTAGGCCAGAGTCCCCTGTTTCCAGTAATAAATGAGTGGGGTTTGCGAATTCCAGTGTGATTAAATGTGGATACATAGAGTTCAAAAGGTTAAGAACCGCTGTACTAGATGATCCAAAAAATGGAATGCTTGTGACATCCCTCTGCTGTCTCTCATCCAGAAGCCTGCATTATTTTTTTAGCCTGGTGCGGGATGATTGTGTAGTGAAGAGTCCTGTTCATGAAGCATCTGCCTGATTCACAAAGGTAAACTTATAGTTTTGCGTAAGTTTACGTTTTTTTATATTTACGAACTATGACTAAGTTTATGTCTTCCGAGACTCTGCAGTCGGGGCAGAGAACTGTTCTAACTTTTTTTGTATAGAGCTCTTAGCACGGACTACGGACTATACACAGTTGTAAACGTACTATTAACTCGTAGTTTGTGAATACCAACAAAAATAACGTACACAAAAGTGTAAATTTACGTTTGTAAATCAGGCCCCATTTACGTACCCCTAGTTACTGGGGCTTCTTTTAGAATTCTGAGAGATGGTTCTCAATTCCCTTTGCGATGATAATGGACCATACAGCACACCTTAATCAAATGCATGAAGCAACCTTGATTTCATCGACAGTGCACACTGGCTAAATTAACTCTTCGGCTATTCAATATCCCATCTACTCTTTTCCGTTATCATTGTCACTTGTGTGAAAGCAGTCACATTATGAGCAATACTTTCCCACGGAATTATGACTTCCATGGGTCCTACTGTCCTAATATGGTATGTAGGAAATCTCCAAGTATACTGACTATTAGCTAGGTCCAAACATTTGTGAACAGCAATGGCGTTATGGACCATTTTCAGGCTGACATCAACACAATACTAAGCTGCTGATGTTTTCCATACTAGACGGCCCCTTGCCACCTTAATTCATGAAGAAGGGACCCAGTTGTACAGGTATACAAATGACACACAGCTTATATTTGGTATTTTCGATCCGGATGGTAAATCTTTCCCTCTCCAGAATTCTGGAGCCCTGACAGTCTATTAGGCACCCGCACAGTGGCGGATGTCCACCAATGTTTTCAAATTGAACCCCAAAAGATGGAGATTCTGCTCACTTCAGAGATATTGGGTGCGTTATTAGGTCCGTTAATACTGATACCACTATGAAGGGAAAATCCTTGTAATACCTGGAATCACACCCGGAATTACCAGCACTCATTGACCACATAACTTGTAGTGATGAATGACCATGGTGGTGTGTGCAGACTTGCCTCACCGTTGCCCTCAGTGTCTGTGCTCAAACTCATTGTATATCAAGTATAGCTGCCATGCCAAAAAAAATTGCATTTCGGGTCAATAATGGCTACAGGACAGATTTCTACTGTGCAAGCGATGGCTATGATATGGCAGGCATGCATGACTATTAAATTGCAATATGTCCACTGCACAGAAAAGCCCACCACATGTCACAGATCGGCATTACAAACATGGAATGCCCCAGTTAATAACGGCTCTAGCATAACAGGAATATTCACATTATGATAGGTGTTGCTAATAAATCCCACAGATGGCAACCACATCCCATGAGCAGCCACCTAATGCCATTGATGTTACTGCAGGCCGGTGATTACATGCTCACCAGCTGACTGTTGCATGCCCTACATAGACATACACAGACCTAAGGCAGATACCTGCTCATTCGTGTGCACAAACACACCGGGCAGACACAGACACATACTCATCAGTGCATACATGCTTTTAACTGACTCGCCCTATGTATTCATTTATTTATTTATCAGTATCTCCTCTCTCACTGTAGTCCTGGCACCGGCACTTAAATGCAACTGCACATCCTCATTTGTTGAGCTGCACGGCATTGCGCTTCAGGAAAACCATGGCTCACTGCCATATACACTAACATTGGCTTGCTTCTGGTGTCATCCCCTGTGCTGTCGCTCAAAAAAGATTGACCCTTGCTACGCTCATCCTTGCACCTCAGTACAGATGTCTGTGCTGTCTATCATAGGATTTGTACCGGAGGCACTCCCTTCCAATATATAAACACACTCAGCAGGTTCTCAACATTAGATGTGTGCTGTGCACGGCAGCATACAAGTAATGCATCATTTTATTAGTGAAATGAGCATGTCTCCATTTGTTTGCTTCAAGAAGGCCTTCATTTTATCAGAAGCTTGGTCTGCATATCTTAGGTGATCATGGTCTGCATCAAAGCCTATGGGTGTTTGTAATGGATCGCCCCAGTAACACCTCCCTCACCAAAGTGGTGGGAGGTCATTTTTGCAGTATGAAAATTGCACCTTTCCACAAAACACTTTTTGCGTTGGATACGAAATAGTAGGCAACGCTTTGTGTTGCTATGCGACGCACTAGTTCTGGGGCAAATCCTTACTAAATCTGGCCTATAGACAGTTGGACCATTTCTCTTCTATTGCGCTTCCTGCGTATGTTTTCACTTAGTAGAAGGCGCAGCAGTGAACATTTGTGCAAAATCCTTGTGCAGCCATATTTACGTTATTAATTTGCGAAATAAAAGTTTATTTCTCTCATGAAATATGAAGGATGAAGAAATAGACATTGCTAAGAACAGAACGGAGCATAAGTATTTTTTTTTCTGAAAATCTACATTTGCATTTTTTTGCTGTTGTATTTATTTTGAAGCCAACAGGTACTGTTAATTGGGCTTAAATTCTTAGAAAATTTAAAAAAAATGACTGATCATGAAACATGTTTAAAAAACATGTTTTGCTAGGAACATTACAGTTGGTTTTTATTTGACTCTTTTGTTTAAAGTAATGTTTTGGATTTCTGTTCCAAAATCATTAATGTACTTGCTATGGGAGCAGACCTGCTGACTACTGCTTCCACTATGACTCAAGAGAGTCCCTTGGGTTGGGTGGTGTCTAAAGTTTCCACAAGCCATTCCAAATATTTTTCAGTGGCTGACAGTTCTCTGTTGTGGTCGGCTTTAATATTGTAAATGTTAACAGTCAAATTAAGCGTAAAACAGACACTGACAATTTTCTGTGAACTAATTTCCACTCTTTCCTTTTTCTTGCCTGTCCCAAAGATAAAGATGCCTGGGAAGGAGAAACACCAAAGTGTAGGAAAAGAATATGCACATTTTTTAGTCGAACATAAGGGGCTGTTTCCTCAGACTAAATTACAATTAAAACAGTGTTGCAAGATGTCCATTCTCTGACATCTGCTCTCTGTAATTACTGTTGTGCCAAGGCTCGTCCCATCATCTAATTCAAACCTGCTTTTATTTCTTTTGTGAGGAAAGCTGACGTTAAATAATGCACCATAAAGCAAGTATTACCAAAGCCAATAGATCTGTTTATTTCAAAAGTGAAAGGGCTTCCTTCCTGATTTGGAAATCTGTGTATGTGTATTGTGCATGGGTGAGTGCGAGAATTGATAATAAGCCAGTGTAAGAATGATGAATCCATGAGTGACTGAGTGCAGAGATAATTATTGGGTGTTGGAAGATGGTTTACTAGTAGGAGCAGGTAGGTAACTACAGCTAGTAATAACACCTCGATAAGACATAAGGCCCAGTCTAGTCTCAATAAATGAATCCTTGCTCAACCTTTGGTAGCTTGGCTCACAAGCAGTCAAGCCTAAATTAGGAGACTGGTGTGTAAAGCATTTAAAAACACCAATAAAAGTAAATAAGTAAGACACAACACACAATAAAAACCCAACAACAATTTACAAAACTAGGAAATATTTTTATTATTAAAATGACACCAAAATATCAAACATCCAATGCAGGGAAACAGAGATATGAATTATTAAAGATTAAAAGTAAAACTAGCACTTAGAAGCAAATAGCGCTCAAAGGTTAAAAAGAGGTCACGCTGTACCAGGACAAAGTCAAGTGTTCAAGCCGCCCAAGATGCAACACTTTTGCACTTACTTCCAGAAGTGTTCTTGAAGCAGGATAGTGGTCCACAGCACCAGGCCAAGGGTTTAGAAGCTCTGTTTTGCCTCTTGTGGAGGTGGGGGGCACTACAACTCCTACAATGCACCTGGTCAATACAAGTAAAATCTAGGTGAAGCTTGTCAGCTGGAGTAGTCCTTGTTGATGTTGCAGGTAGCCCTTCCAGTGCTTTTCTACATGTTGCTGATCAGGGAATCCACTCCTTATCCTTTAAGACATGCAAAGTCCTTTTTTCTGAAGCCTTGTGAGTGCAGCAGGTGCAGGCCTTATGAGTGCAGTCCTCTCTTGTGCAGTCAAAGGGTTCAGCAGGGCAGTCCTTCTTCTCCAGATGTTTCTTTTTGATATTTGAGGGTCCACAACACCTGCCAAGGGTCCAGAAGTTCTGAAATGCCTTGCGGAGGTTTGGGAATACAATTTCCACAATGCATCTGATCAAATCCTTTAAAGTCCAGGTGATGCTGGTCAGTTGGGTTTCTCTTGATGGATTTGATGCAGGTGATTTCTTGAAGCTCATTTGTTCCTGTTGCTTTCCGGCAGTCCACTCCTTAATCCGTTTGAATCCAGGAAAAGTCCTCTTTTGTGAAGCCCAAAGTGTTTAGCAGCTACAGTCCTTATGAGTGCAATACTCTTGTGGCGCAGACCAGGGGTTCGGTAGGGCAGTCCTTCTTCTCTTGATCTTTCCAGGCAGGGATCTGAGTTGCTGGACAGCTCTCCCATATTTATCCAGTATTCTGGGCTGGCAAGCATAGGGGTGCCCCAACCAATGGGGTGCAGGGTGCCACCCTCTATGATGACCACTTCCCCTGAAGTATGCCATTTTCTTTTCCCAGAAAGCACTGTTCTACAAAAATCAAAATGGGGAAAATCTATCCAGGAGCTTCAGGTCTGACTAAACCCACCCACAGGGGTGTCAAACATACCCCCACACTTCCCTTCCAGCCCCTCTCCTAATTCAATTATTGGGGCTTCGATCTGGCAGGGGGTGCTGGGAGTGGGGGTGGGCCCGGTTCCTGTCCTAACTGTCTTTCTCCCTTGGAGGACCAGTTTGGCCACCCAGCCCCCGTCCTGTACTGTCATCTGCAGGCAGCAGATCTCCTCTCACCAGAAGTCTCCTTTGTCTCTGCCTAGGCCACTTCCCACTTCATTAAGGTAGCTTGGCTCAGCCTGTCAAAGGCTGGCCAATCAGGAGAGGCTGCTCAAGAGCTGGATTCAGGCACATCAGAAAAGCATGTTCTATAATTTATTTTCTGTCATAGTTATAATAATTCCAGCCTTGGCAAGTTTCAGGATTTATTTTATTACTTTAACACTTTGAATTATTTTTTTAGCTCTCTCCTGCCAATAGTTAGACTTTATGAATGTTCTATAAAGACTTCCCATGTTAGCCTATGGAGCTAATGTGCTACAAAGGGAAAAACAACATTGGGAGTTTTTCCCTCACCAGGGCATATAAAACATCTTTTGTAATGTCCCTGCTTATTTTAACACGGCACCCTACCCTTGGGACACCTCTGGTAGACCTTGGGGGAGAGGGGGCTATATGTAAAAATAAGGTAGTTTAAGACTTTGGAAGTACCTTTAATTCCAAAGTCGAATTTAGACATAGTTTTATTTTAAAAACAGCCTGCAGGGCTGGCTTTAAAAATGACAGTAGCCATCACAGCAGTGCATACTTAAGTGCATTAAATCCACTGGGCCTCTAAACCTACATGCCCTACCGTATACTAGCTACTTAAAGGTAGGTTATCAGCACGAATTGTAACTATACCTAATTTCCATGTACCTTTTGCATAGAGCACAGGCCCTGGGCATGTTTAGAAGGGCCCATAGCACAATTAGAGTCAGAAAACCAGCATCTAGTAGTCAAAATGGGGGCTAAAGGTGGGGGGACACTGTAAAACATCCTGGCTTATCACATTGGGTAAGTGCATTAATTGATGATGGAACAGATGAGTATATGGATGAAGGTGGTGTTCAACCTGTTGCAGATGTCTGCTTTATTTTGGTACTATATCCCAGGTTTCTGTGAAGCCAGCTACCTCCATCCTTTCTAGTCCTGTACAGCTCTAATTTCCGATATAGAGCTTTTGAGGGCCTAAAATATCGTTTGCCAGACAGGTTAGTCTGTCACAAATTTGATGGACATCCTGACTGACTTCTTGTAAGTGCCATAGAACATAATGCACTTGTAATGAGGTGGACTGGATGGCCATCACGTTTGTGATGGAGTCACCCGTCCTCTAGAGTCCAAACCAGGCCCAGAGTGGTTTGAAGAGGTCCTCCCTACTAAACACGGACAGATTTTAGAAGTCATTGCAGTGAATTTTGGGGTTTAGCAGCTTCCAATAAGGGAGCCAGTTCTGTGCAGTAACATGTTGTTGGAGCTTGTCTGTCCACAAAGAGGGTAGGTATACAACATCGTGGATACATCCGAAGCCTACTACACACTACAGTAATGCAGACACCACGGAGAGCATGTCACTCTTGTTCAAAATAATATCCCACTCTTCAGACAAGTCATATTGAGCACTGAGTTGCACCACTGTTTCTGAAATTACCTATTTTCATTTGAGCTCAAGATTGAATATGAACTTGGGAAATGACAGCATCAAGCCACAGAGACCTGAGGAGCCCGCTCCCTGGCGAGCAGCTGAGCGCGCTTCTATGACTGTTGTCTTTTTGGTTTTAAACTTGTATTAGTTGTGCTTGACATCTGAAAACAAGCACTGTGCATATAGCATATACCAATGCCGAAGCATACATCCTCAGATGCTGGTTGGTACAAGGACCGGAATCTGTGTATGCTTGCTGACTTTTGAAAGCTCTTCGGGGACAAGCAGAGCACGTGGGATCCCTTCCTTTACCTGCATTCCCTCCACCTCAATCAGAACTCAAGGAAGCTGGAAGCCTTTAGTACAGGGATCTGAGGTGCGGAAATGTAAAGGGATTTCCGAATGATCACACAGTGAGGCTAGGTGGGGAAGTAATGGTTAGACAGAACATAGCCCTGCTAGTACCACAGTCTTGTGACACTAGCTGTCGTAAGATGCCTAAAGGAACTCACAAGAGCACTTGGTAGTTTGTGCCGTTAAAATGGGAGTCAAAAGAATAAATAAGGAATCATTCTGTATCCCCTTTTTTAGGCCAACCCCAGGACTAAGATTTAATGAAGAATCCATCATTTACGGGATTGGCTGGGAATGTCGTCGTCAGTCTGTGAGTGATTCCTTGAAAACTTGCAATTCACTCTGGCAGGTGGAGCTCCATCTACATTGCTGTTCCAGCCTAGTCTGTGACCTGCAGATGAGCCGGCCCCTTCTGGCCCTACCAGGCTGTAGCTGCTCCATAAATGCCAACCTCATGGGTGCCAGTCCGGCTTCCATGGCTATACTGTGTATATCTGATCCCAGCTTCTCCTTTTTCCTCATCAAGGATCTCTTCTGCAGATGTTGACACAGAGCGGTCAAACACAGGTCAGGCCGCGGGAGAAGTTTGGGGCTTTGCAGAGAAGAGTGCAGCAGAACAAGACCTCGGAGCAGAGTGCAGCAGTGCAGGGCCTGGGAGCAGCTGGATGACCAGGGAAAGAGAGAGATTCAAGCTCTTGGCTCCATGATGGCATCTCTTCCTAGCCTGAGGAAGGCTCCCATGAACTCAGTAAGTCATAGACACAGCTTTCTAGCAAAAGCAGAAAGCCATTGTGGAGTGATGCATATGACCTCAAATAACACAACATATTCATGAGATCCGAGTTCAGGATTGAAGAATTCCAAAGTTTTGACAGTTGACATGTCTGTAAAGGTATTGGAAAACCTTAGTTTCTTTTTAGTTGTTATTTTCAAAACTGTTTTACTTCCCGACAAATATAGTTATCCAAATTTGGTTGTCACTTTCTTTTGTTTAACAATAAACCAACATCACAACAATGTTTAGAATACTAACCCTCTACCGCGTGTGTGTCTACCACTACACTTAAAAAAAGCTCCTTCTGTGCTTTTGGGATGAGTGATGCCTCGTCCAGTTGAGGACAATCTCTTTCAGTGCAGAAACAGGTATAACTGTATCGTGGCATTTAGTGCTGGTAATTTACTTCCAGAACCTGTAAATTGGGGGTCAATATGAGGCAGTGGAAAGGGGGCAGAGTCACAAGGGGTGGAGTCACGAAAAGCAGGGTCTGAGAGTCCAGTTGTACATGTATTTGTTTTAAACTCTGCTGCAAAGAAATTGGCAACAAGGACAAATGTGGCAGTCAGTCTGTTCTGCCATAATTCATTGGTCACAAAGAGGCTGCTTTTACAAATATTATACAAGAATACGGCACTTGCTGCAGTAACTGTTGTGTGCCCAACAATTGCTAGGGGTTAATAATGATAGTAAAATAACTCGGTTGGTTAATGCACTTGCTTAAGAGATGTGTGTTTTGCCTAAATGCAGTTTTGACTCAAAGTAGCATAGACGGTTGATGTGCCTGTTACAAAGCACACTGTGCAACATGCAAATCACAGATTTGTATTGTATGTATAGCTCAGTTGGTTACTACTTTTAGCTTAGAGATCCTTTTCTTACTTGCAGATTCTAAGTTCCAGTCCTTGTAATATAGATCAGTGAGCTGCAAACCAGGAACAAGGAGCTCAATGCATATTGCAAGGTTTAAGTTGGATCCTTTTTGTTTCCCCCCAATGATTTGTTATCCTATGGTTGTTAAAAAGGGTTCTTTTGAAAAGTAATGATGTCTTATTAGTACAAACAACATCTGCCACTGTGTTACGTTTTATATCCTGACTTTGTGTTTGTCCAGAACATACACTGTTAGCATATACTGTCTACCAGTACGTGACTCTAACATCTTCTCTATGTTATGTAACATTTCCTGTGCATTGATGTGCACACTTGCATGATTTATTGCATATGCATAATGTGTGTGATGTAAAGCACTCTGACATCCTATATTGAGATGAGTAGCGCTATAAAAGAATTAAAGAAAAACAGTCAGTGCTTTTAAATCGTTATTAATAGAATTACTCATGCAAACAGATTCATGTGACATTTCTACTGTGAATATATATCTCTTACAGAGAGAATTTGACCAAAGTAAAAAACCTGCATCCAAAGCATAGTTTTTCTTAAGTACCTGTGAAGTGATAACTGTCTGTGGGCCCCTGTTTTTATCCACTGCATTGGCACCTAGGTGGTGAGCTACAGATAAACTCCAGCACATAAGATACTCGAACGAAAGAAGGGCAGATGGCCCTTTAAATGAGGCACAGCTTGAACTGAAGATAAGAAAAGCCACTCGCCCCTGCAGGTTGCTGCCCCAAAGAGAAAGCAGACAATGTGCAGGCACTTCTGACTATGTCAAGTTTTGGCAAATTACACAAGAACAAATTCAGAATATTTCATTGGTGCCAGCCTGGATCCAGGATCCTTTTCAATATTAGCTGCTGGATCCCCTCATTCCATGCACTGGTGGCACTAAGATTAAAAGAGCATCTGCAAATACAATAGGCGGACTGCTTTACCAATCACCACTGCAAAATGCAAATGTCTAGTAAATGCCTTGGCCTTTTCCTGAATGGGAAAGATACTTCAAATAAACAATGGCTGAGGGTTGTTGACCCAATAGGTCAATTGCAAATAGTAGCTGACCCAAAAGCCCTTCTCTGTGTATTTGTTCATGACAAATGGTATTGACTATTTGAAACCTAAACACATTTCAAGTTTCTATAAAATGAGTTTGACATGCCCCGACAAACAGAATATGCTGAATCATGGGCCCTGTACATGGTGATAATTCGAACTCTAAGAATACCATCATGTTTAAAAGTAAGATAGACTGGAGCTGAGATTTCTTTTAAGTGCTCACATGAAGTTTGGGTTTAAAATGTCAGCCATTGTCTACAGTTTGCTTAAAACTACACCAATGTCTCTTTGTAAAATATTTTGGCCAGTTTCACTGTGTTTTTCCAAGGTGTGAGAGTGACTAATTGCAAGAGATTGGGAGTATTAATTGGGGAGAGAGGCACCTCAAACAGTAATCTCAATCTTTGTCAGGGTGAACCACAAAGATCACTAAATAAGCCTGTGCTTAATGCTCTGGTAGCTTGCTACAAAGCAGTCAGGCTTAACTTAGAGAGGCAATGTATGTAGTATTTCTGCAGTACTAAAACAGTAATAAAGTTGAAATGCAAAACAATAAAAATCTCAAAATGAATGACACAAGTAGAGTAAAATACAATAAAAAAAGAAATGACACCAAAATGTCTGCACTTTTCAGTAGAATTTCTTCCGCAAGAATTCATTGAGCACTGTGGCGTTGTTTAATAGCACTACCTGATATTATAGTATCTGGCCACCCAAACACTGCTGCACTATTTGAGCAGCAAGGCATTATTGCCATTAAAGTTAGAAAAATACGATGATAAAAAAACAGAATCATTAACTTGCGTGTAATATGCCTTTATTCATTGCTAAAAACAAAGTGCAACTGTAAAAAATAATGTGCTTGTTACTGCAATCAATCCTCCTGTTGCAAACATTGTGTGTGTGTACAATTTCTGAAAAAGTGGTAAATACCACACTTTTGCTGTTTCTAAATACTCCCCATTACGAGTGTGGCTGCTTCCTCGTTCCAGGATAATCAACAACTTCAGAAAAATCAGTCTCTAATAATCTTGTTATTCTTTACACTTGTGAAATGCAGGGCACCCAAAGATGTCACCAGACCTCACCAAATTCACTGCTCTGCGACTTTTCTATAAGACAGCTTTGTGCACTGTTACAGTAAGTCTATCCAGAAATGTCAATCAAATATAGTACAATTGCAAAACTGTAACTGCAAATAAAAAATTTGATAAAATTCTCACAGAATTTCATGAAACCTAAATGCACAGAAGGAACTCATCCCATGACTCAAGAATTTACTAGCAAACAGGCAAACCATTACACAACCAAACAGACAGGTTTGTCTCCTATTTAAAACAAAAGAAAACCACCAGCACCAACCCATTTCCAACAATTCCCTCCAAGTGTAGGCTTCCCTGACTCTGCATTCCTCCAAACAACTATCACAAAGTGAATTTATGGATCGGTCAAAGCAAGCAGGACAGCTGGCTGCCCTTCTGACCGTTGTCCACCACAAATCTTCTAAAAACTTTCTTGTAACTACCTCTGCAGCCACACCAGTAAGAAAAATCATCAATAATTCTTTGACTACTGAAATCTTTCTAGAAGACTTAAAAAAAGGCACACATATGCCCATTAATAAAGAAGGCAAACCTGGACCTGCATGACCCAAACAACTACAGACCAATTACAAATGCACCTTTCCTGGGCAAACTGATAGACAGAACAGCATTCACCCAGATATCATAGTTTATTGAAGACAACTCCATACTTTCTGACTTCCAAACACGATTCCATCCAGGAAGAGGCACAGAATCTGCCCTCATCGCCATATGGGATAACCTTAAAAACTCAGCAGACCGGAACGGGGTCACTGCACTTGTCTATGTCTCATCCTATGCCTCTCTCAATATATCCTCTACCTATACTCTCTGACTCATCCCAAACCTCATTCTACTACTATGATCTCCCTAAGATCCTTCCTTGACTCCCCCCTCTTCTATCCCTCCTTGACTCACCCCAAGCCTCATTTTACTACCAATTTCTACACAATAACACTTTATTGACTCTTCTCTCCTGTATGCCTCCTCTTACTCATCACAAATCTCATTTTACTACTATGATCTCCCTAATAACCCTTTCCAGACTCTTCCCTCGACTATCCCTCATTTGACTCATTCCAGACCTCATCTGCCTAATATAAACTACCAAGTAACCTTATCTAGAATCTTCCCTCCTCTATCTCTCCTTAATCCTATTCAATCAAAATAACAGACTCCCATGTTCACCACTCACATTAACAATTTATATTTCCTTATACTAATCCACCACTAATCCATTGGGCTCCGGAGTAGCGTGCAACTCACCGTAAAGCACTTCAACGCCTCATCAGGGGTAGTCAGAGCTATATAGATACAATGACAATTACAATCACAATAGGATGTCAGAGTGCTTACATCACACACATTATGCTCAGCAAGTGAAATATCATAAGAAAAGGGACCGAAAGACTGATTGCAGCAATTAATTTATTGCAGCTCTAAATTTCAGGGTGCTCAGGTGTGAATATGGGCTATTGAGAGGTAGCACCCAGAATATATAGTACCCTAACCTAGTGTCTAGATTTCTAATTACTTAGATTTATCCAGACTACTATGATGATCCATACGTACATACTGTGTTGGGGAGCCAAGTAGGTGAGATCATGAGGAATGTGTGAAAGACGTTCTAAGGTTCTAATCCAGAGGTACAATAAGTGGTGTATATTCGGACTGATTGTATCTGGATATTTGCTGGTTGCATAGTGGAAACATTGTTACTGCTACAACTGCACAAACTCAGGCTGAAGAACTATAGCTGTTTGGTAAACTCTACTCTCAGAGAGCATTGTAGGGCTGAGGCAGAGAATGTCAGCTATTTCGAACCACTGCAGCATGTATTCTTTGCCATTCCAGCCACATTTCATTTTAGCAGCTATGAGTGACCGCTCCAGAGTTTCATGGCTTAGTGAGTTTAAGTGTGTACAGATTACGGATCTGCATGATTGAGATCGTGAATGGAAGAGTGAATGAATGTATGGATGAGTTAATCCTTTAATTTATATATGCACTCATCCAATCCTCCATTTACTTAATCACTCATCATGCAAGAATTCAGTCATTCGCCATTATGCCCATTCACACATTCATGCATTCGGACCCAAGCCCATTAACAATAACGCACATGAACTCACCAGTCTAGGAACATGCCCTTTCAGATATATGCCAGACCATTTGGCTTTGTCAGTGCTTCTTTCCTTTCACCTGGATGTTTCATCGTTTCGTGTTTTTTATCGAACATTTTGAAGGACCCCCAATTCCAGGCAGTTCCCCAAAACTATTTATTTTATGCTCATTAGGATATGATTGGAGTTCCTGACACTGGGGAAAACATTGATGGGTTTCCTCACCATGCAGTCTTCAGGGGCAGTCTCCTATCTTACCCGTTTGCCCAGGGCCTGCCAGTTGCCAGCATTTTAAAGTTTTGGGTGCAGTAGCTGTGCACATGGTTGGTGCATACTGACCTCCATGTGTAAATTAAGTTGAGTGACTTGTGGGAAATGGTGCCAGCCCACGTACAGTTTTAGGGTTACCCTTAGACAATAGCATATATCTTTTTATTTGAAACAGTCAAAGAGAATAGCTGCATTGAACTGAGAAATAACAATGTGAGCCCCATCTCTCTCTTATTCTCACTCTTATGCTTTGTGTATCTCCCGGCTCGGTCAAAGGAAAATTGACAATGTATCCTGCCAGAGAAGGCAACTGGAAAGTGCTTCAGTCCTCTGATGCATAGGAACTAAGTCCTGCAATTTCTCCTGGGAGTGCAGCAAAGTCCATCCTTCCTAGATCTCTCTCTCAGCTAGAAAACTATGCCTGAAATTCATTGGCAGGATAAACAATCTTGTGATAAGTGCTGGCAGTGATTGGTAGTAGGCTACGCCCAACTGCCAACATTTTAAATATGTGGTGGAACTTCCCTCCAGCTCATCATTGATATACATCGACATAGACCTTCTCTAACCCTGCTATGGAACTGTCTGAATATACAGCTATGTGCTGCCCTTTTAATCAAAGCATAAGCCTGATGTACTGCTGAAACATTATTGGCATGTCCTCCTGCTTCTTCTCTCCTTGGGTGCTTGACAGCCCCCAGTGAGTCAATGGAGTCAAGAGAAGTGGACACGGAGTGCCAAGAAGCACCACACCGTAAATGACAGAAGATCTGCTCAAGGAACTGTCATTTACAAGTACAGGTGATCTGATTACTGACCCTTCTTAGACAAGATACTCCCTTTCTCTACCACCTTATCTAGATGTCCAGACCTTGATTGGTCTGAACTCTAGATAACTAAAAGAAGTCCACTTGCTATTAGACTAACTATCCTATCGGGGTTTAGATAACTATTTAAGGAAAGCAATGAGTTTTCTTAAAATAACCCTCACCCACCAAAGTGACCCAAGGTGGCATACTTCATCATCAGGTTCTTCCCGCTGCGGGATGGGGCGTGCTACGATCGACTGAGACGTGGGAGCACTTTGTAGGGTGTTGACCATGAGGGGATGAGAGTGGGACGGTCAAAACAAGTGCGTATTCTTAAAAAATACCTGGCTAAGTGGAGTCTAACTTTTAATAAATCCTGTAGCTGGTAATGTTAAAAAGGGGTAATGGAGACTTACACTGTGATGGGTGATTATCTCCTGGTCTACATGTTTCAAGCTTCCCCCCTAAGGCTTTTCGTCAGGACCAGAGCAAATGATCCCATGTACCACTACTAACAGAACCTAATTGGTCTATTTATTAAGGTGAAAAAAAATATAATGTTGATGAAATACTAATTTCATGCACATACAATACCTAATCGGTATGTTCTTTGAATTAAGACCTGCAAAGATAGGACATTGTTGAATAGTAACAAATAGAATACATTTCCATATATAAAGCACATCACCAACTGGTGGAAAAAAAGTGATATTTTTTTCACTCGTGCACGACTAATCTTCTTGACTTATAATGATGACTGTGTCGTGGTGCCCTGAAAATGAACAAGACAAGACAAAACAAAAACCATGAATCACACACTCTATAATGAAGTTTCCTGGATGTTGTGCAGGAGACTGTGATAGTTAATCCATGATATTTGGAATTTTAGTTATAAACTACAGGCTGAAAGTGGGGAAAGTCAAGAAAAAACTTACATTATTGTTCACTATTTAGAGCCCCATGAGCTCAGCACGGAAAGGAAGGGGCGCTTGTAGTCACACACTGTAAGGAAAAGTTATAGAAAAGGTCGAGAAACAATTTATTATTGTCAAAATAGCATTGCAATCCAAGGATAATGCTCGTTGTCAAGGGGAAGGAATGGGCGTTTGTCAGCGGGGGCGGCTATGCCGTACTCACGTTTTCAAAGCTGCACCCTTGCTTGGCATAACCTGCCTTACCCGTGGCTCTGAAGAAGAGTGAGTGAGCAGAGACGTGTCCTGATAAGGTGTTCTCGTGCTCACGTCCTCGAGGTGGTGGTGTCTAGACAGCTACATTTCCCAAAATGGCTGCCTGAAGTGGCAACACTTTCTGTGTTGTTCTTGCTGTCCCTGCTATGGTTCGAGCCAGCAGGTCGGACCGGCTGTGATAAAAATTATTTTATTTAAATAATTTAGGAAGAGTGATTGAGCAGAGACACGTCCTGATGAGACATTTTTGTGCTCGCGTCCTCGAGGTTGTGGTGTCTAGAACGCTACATTTCCCAAAATGGTCGCCTGAGGTGGCAACACTTCCTGTGTTGTTCTTGCGGTCCCTGCTATGGTTCAGCAGGTCAGACTGGCTGTGATAAAAATTATTTAATTTCAATGATTTAGGAAGGCTGGACAGGAAAAAAAAAAAAAGAAAAACTGATTATATTACCGGCGAATGAAGATATGTATTGGAATAAAAAAATTATGAAAAGGATCTGCTGCAAAAGAGGCACATAGTGCATACCCAGGAATGATGGTTCTAGATAGTAGCCCATATAGGATTTGATTTCTAAGAACTATGAGGTTTCATGCAAGTATGTACTCATTCAAAATCTGCGGAGTATATGTGTTCAAACCAGGGCAATTTCACATGCACTTTTTGTTCCTTATTTAGAAAAGTAGATGGTCTGTGCATTTTCCTTTACTTTCTCTTGTATTGGGACAGACAGCTGAATGGTTGGTATTGTTCATTCTGTGTCCTTGGGAACGGTGTTTTGCTATCAGGTGAAATGACTCCATGGTATGCCGTAGTTCAATCCATTGGTATGTGTCCCCAGGTGGAATACCCAGCGCTGTTCTTTTTCGAACAGTTGGGATTCATTGGAGACTTGTTCAATGACAGTCCATTGTAGTTCTCGTGTGGTGCGTCCCATCTGCATGTAGTGAGTGGACATTTTTGTGGTTGCCCGTTCACGTCTCAGATTGCGGCGATGTTCACACAAGCATGTCTTGATCATGCGTTTGGTCATGCCAATATAATGGAGCTGACAGGGGCAGGTAATCATATAGATTACATTCTTTGAGTTGCAGTTAGTGAAACGCCATTGTTCCCAACTTGTGAGGTTATTAAATGTGTTCTTTTTGCTCTTGGTGGTCAGATGGCAAACACTGCAATTTCTGCATGGATGGTGAGACCAGTGATAGGGGGGATGAAGCTTTGTGATATTTCTCTGTCACTATTGTGACATGGTCTTGTGTGGACAATCAGGTCTCTTAAACTTCTGCCCCTTTTGTGGGAGAACATTGTTTTTGGGAATTGTAGAGTTCCAAAGTTCAGAAAACGCCAATGTCTATTGATTATTTTGCTCACTTGGTTGGAAGCGGTATTGTAAGTAGTACAATATTGGTCTCTCCTCTTTTGGCTTCAGTGGTCTTTCTTCTAACAGGGCCTCTCTGTTATTATTTTTGGCTCGTTTCATTGCCTTGTTGATGACTCTGGGCGGGTAGCTTCTCTTCACCAATTTGTGACGTAACTCCTCTGCCTGTTCTTTGAAGTCTAGGAGTTCAGAGAAGTTTCTCCTGAGCCTCAAGAATTGTCCCAATTTGGAGATTATCCCGTAGGTGTCTAGGGTGGAAACTATTGTAAACCAGGAGACAGTTCTTTGCAACCCTAGTCGCATCGAAAAACCCTAAGGAGGAACCTGAGTGGTCCCAATATGTGCCTTTGTGCTTGTAGACTTGCACAACATACTCTCCAAAGGGTCATATGGGTGTCTGCCCTTGCAGTCATGTTAGCCAGCTTGCCTTAGTGTGGAGCTACGGGATTGTATTTTCTAGGACTACTAGACAACATTATATCCACATTTCACTCTGAGTAAGGGGATGAGACATCTTATTTTGCTAGTGTGCGATCATGTTTTATTCCTTTACAGATGACCAGCAATTTCATAATAATTCTGGTATTTGCAATAAGTTAATGACAAGGAGCAGTATCTAGAAAGTTGGATGTGTTAGCAGAAAGAATGCAATCTTATGTGTTCTCTATTGTGTATGAACTTTCCAGTCTTTGGAATCAGTTAATGCTTGTACATCCAGAATTCTTCAAACATCAACCAGATTGGTGGGTTTAAATTCTTGCTCCACTCTTCACAGAGATCTCAGTGCCCTCACTGCCTAACATCACAAACATTGACTTATACAAAAATGGCTCAATTCTAATATATGGGACTTTTTTGGACTCCTTCTTTGACTTTATACCGCGCAGCAGGTTATGGTATAATGGAACATGGAGCCAACTCTCCTATCCCCTATAAGAATGATGTTTTCAGGGAAAACGGCTTAAGTAAGAATAAACCAAAAAAGAAGCCCCCCCCCAGGTAGCTCCCAACATCTGGAGGAGTAAATCAAAGTTGTTAATTCGCCCTTCTCTTAATCACACCCTACACGATTGGCATTTATAAAGTGGTATTGCAATCCTTCTGAGATGTACAGGCCATAAATGGCTTCCTAGTGCCACCATTACTCCGATGATTCGGTCTTGATTGCATGCACACTTTTGAACCTTGAGGAACAGCTGACAGCAATTTAGAGGTACTGTGCATCAAATAGCCTTAAAATAACACACTGAAAGCACAGACAATGGCCTTTAGGAAAGCCTGGCAACAGGAAAGATTATTTTTCATTGAGGAAAGAAAGCTGAGGATGTTGGATCTTTCCCTTACCTTGGCATAACATTGTCCAGCAATATGACCTGGGAACTATGCGTGAAGAAGGCAATTGAACAACCAGAGGCATCATTGCATGCATTCTCCAATTTACTTGAGCAGACATAAACAGGTTTTTGCTGTAGATCCTCAAAGTGTTCCAAAAGCAGAAAGCCACACTGACTATGGAGCAAACGTCTGGGGCCTGAACAAATGTACATTAAAAATTGAAAGTTCTGTAAAACACTACTCACAGTCTCAGCCAGCTTTTGTACTACCACCTTCAAAACTGTTGTCAGCAACAGCCCTACCAGTCATAACATATGCAGTGAAATGTTGGAAGTCAAACAAAGAACAGGATGTCAAACAAAGCCACATTGAGAGGTGCTATCTATCTATCTATGTATGGCTAAATGAGCCAATAATCATCACTCAGTGCAAACAGGTGTTTGCTCTCAAATCAGCGTTACATGTTGTGTGCATATTTTGTACAGAGCAGGCAGTTTTTTCCATTCATAAATTTCGTCAGAGAAAAATGCAATATTTTGAGGTTTGAATCTTAGAAAATGGTAAATGTGTGGAATTACTGCATTATTCTTCATCCTCACTTGTAGAATTCAGAACTGGGTGTTAGTTCCACTTTTCTATAACAGTTCGGCTGAATAGTTTCAGCTTTTTGGAAACTGTGATAATTGTGCTGTAGAATTTTTCCATTGAGGCAGTGACACATACGATGTGTGTTTTTTGTAAACTCTGGCAAGACACAATACCTGCAGGCTTCTTGGCCATCCATAAGGTGGGCGTGTTCAGATCGTTCACATTTTCTTTCACGTTTTGCTGTGATTCAAATGATTTCTTTGCTTAGCTTTTATATGCTGTTTGAATGCCTTTCACCATTTGACTTACTCCAAATGGCTGCATTGCAAAATGTTTCTCTGCTTAGGCTAACATCAGGTTCTGAGTGGCTGGTCTTATAATACGTGATGGGTCTACAGGGAAAGCTTTAAAGACCTGGCCCTCTATTCAAAAAGTTACTTTGTTCCTGTTCCCACTGTGTATTAGCATTCACCTCAGTGCCAGGATGCTTTATAGTTAACATGGCGCTCTATAATAGTTAACATAACATAGATTAACATTACAGGGTCTAAACATTTCCTAGAACAGCATTTGCATATAGTTTGTACATAACTAAGGCAGTTGTCATGCTTTCTGATTCTACTTCTACTAATGTGTACAATCTGATATCTAAGGGATATTCCTCTGAAGTCAGAATCCATCCATTCATCCTCTTCATGTATTCTTTGCACTGCCCTTCTTGACTGCCCTAACCTGTCTTTCCCCAACTTGTACTTACACAATGGTTTGTGAGCAGGTGCTCCAGGCCTAGCTGCTCATTTCATCTCTTTTTCATCCAGGCTAGTCCCAAAGGCGTCATTTAGTTCCATTGCCCACCCGCTCCAAATTGCCAGATTTAGTCTATCTACTACTTCTCACTCCTGTTTCAGCCAGGTGCTGTGCGTGCTGTGTCTCAAATCTCCAAATAGTGATAGCCTGGCACTAACCACATTTTTGTGGATCCAGCCCTACCTGCTCCTAGTCTCTTTTCCCAGGGCTAGCCATCTAATAAATGCCTCTTCATTTCTAAAGTTAGTCTGTCTCTGCCTCAACTAAATTAGTTTGCAGGAGGGAGCCATCAAGAGCCTTTACAGTTGTCACCCAATCCTTAGGATCTCTGTTTTTGTTTACTACTTATCGTTCAGTTTGTTTTGTAAATTAACAGACATTTGTATAGAGTAAGGATGGTTCTGATATGAATATGCTTGGAGTGGGTCCTGCACTTAGTATCCGTCTGGTCTGCCATCATCCAATTGATTTATCCTTGGAGGTTGGCAAAATGGCAAGGCCCTAGCAATACTTTCAGGGCTCTGTTGATCAGGCAGTATAATAGCGAATTGGAAAAAAAGGAAATGGTGTTCAGACTCATGACTGCACTTAGGAGACAGGGGCCCAGATTTATTACAGATGTGCTGTAGCACAAATGTGCACAAAGCAGTGCAAAGTCTTTCAAGGTTATTAAACTTCAAATGCAAAGTTATTTTTGCCATGGATTTATACCCTTTTGTCAGCAGAAATAGCATTTTGCATCAAGGGTTCTTTACTGGGGTGTAACTTGGATGGATCATCTCAAACACCCATCAATTGTGGCACAAAGCCTGATCTACTAAGGTAGGATTTGTTGCATCTATATAGTGGGCATTAAAAAGAGGCTCTAATTTCTCCATACAACTCACAAATTACATGTGTGTGGCAGTGCGCACCACAATTCCAATGTATGAGATGCTTCAGAGCTTGCCAAGCTATAGGATCTTGTACCATAAGTGGGCGCCTTTTGGCCAGTGGGAGCCCTCTTTGTTCTCTTTTGTTTAAGTGCCAGCAGATTAATAATGAGGTTTTGTTCAGTGATTGCCAGACACAATTTTTAGATTGAGTTAGATTTAAATGTGTAGAATGTTTAGTTTTACTGGTCTTTGAGGAGGACCAGCACAGTCAAGGCCTCTGTGTAAGGCGGTGCACCACCACTAACCAATCTGTAGGTAGGGAGAGTGATAGAAGATAGCTTTAAGGAAATGGGAGGATATGTATTTGAGATTACTTAGGTCCATTCCTCAGTTTGCTTTGCACTATTCTGCCTGTCCTACTTTCAAGGACACACCAATGATGAGGAGTCCAGAAAGCTGCACATTATGTATAGGTGTCTCTCTGGTGTGCCAGCGTGCTGTTCCCAAACCTTTTCATGAGATCATCTCTTTCTTCTAAATGTGATGAGACAAGTTAGTAAAAATATTTTTTAACTAGAGCTTCAATCACGAATGTCTTGTTAGGATATTGACCCAAGACATGTGGTATATCTTATTTGTTGTGTCTTATGGCTTGAATATTGTCCTACCATTGGTTAGTCATGTCCTCATCAGTTCTATTCTTATCACTCGCCCTGACCTTGTGCTGCAAATTAAAGTAATTCCATACTCCCAGTCCTTTCTCCAAATCCATTGTGACTTGCACCAGTTTAAATGGTCTCTTAAGCCATAAGCTTGCCATATCAAAATCCCTCTCAGGTCCAAGGCCGCTTTTGACCATTACCCATACCTCTCTACACCCTCACAACTGTTTTCCTTGGGTGAGTATAATCCTAAACACCCAGAACTTTACCATTGAGTGAATTGTGGTATGCAACGTAAGTAATGCATTCTTTGGATGATTGGTACCACTTACTGTGAGAAACCTTTTCTTTAAGTGACTGCTGTCTAGCACCCTGATAACTGAATTCTATGAGCAATCAGTTTCTCTACTCTACAATTTGCTTCCTGGATATGAGTGGCGCCCCTGTGACCCCCAGTATAGTATTGTGAAACAATTGCTGCCTCCTCCACCCTGACATTTCACATTACTGTGACTTCAGAAATTAGACAGAATACTACCCCCTTGAACACTCTCTTCCACCTCCTCTACCTATACATAACCCTCCCCAATTTTACCAGCTTTATAAACCATTCTAGATGTCCCAAAATATAACTGCCAACTCCTGACAAACACACTATCCATTTCCTGACTCCTATTCCAACCCTTCATAGGCACTCTGGTAGCTACCCAGTCTAATCGCACCTCCATGCCTAAAAATCCAAGAGCCACGTCAACCAATAGTCTCTTAACTTTTCAATTACTCTGTGCTATATTACCTATGGAGAGCTTTTTGTAAACTGAAACAAAACCTCTCACATCACTAACCACTTCGAATCCACTCTCCGGTCCTCAGCCCACAGTTTATTGTTGTTTCAAAAACATTATAGACCAAACCAAAAGAGTGAGCCCAATTGCCCTTCACACTGAATGCCATCTTCCTCCATGAATGTAGAAAACACTTACGGGCTCATTATGATGTCGGGCGGACTTACGTCCGCCCCACACCATAACGGTCTGAAACCGCCCGACCATAGGTCAGCGGTTCCAACCTCAGTATTTGGATGGGACAGCCCAATGCGCAGTCGGAAACATCCATTTTATAATGGTACCTTTTGTGGTGGGCGGAAATGGCCTGCAGCACAAGTTGCCATTGTAAAATGGATGGGGCCGATTCACAGAATTAATCTGAGACAAAATCCTAAACTTACTACTTCTGGTATTCACAGAAGGCACTTACGATTTTTGGTATTCACAGAAATCACTTACGACTCCTAACTTTACGTCCGCAGTCGGGCCGGAATCTCCGCACCCGGACCGTACTCTCTGCACCCGGACCATACTCTCCGGCTAGGGCCAAAATCTCCGGCTCGAGCCGTAATCTCCGGCTCGGGCCGGATAAAGTGTAATCAATGGGCTGGAATGCAATTTTTACAAAAAGGAACATTTGGAATGTGTGATAAATGATAGAGGAGGTCATGAAAAATAGTCTGGGCAGGGAAAAGGATATGGCCAGACACTACATCATAATCCAGAAAAGTTTGCTCCTTTGCATCATGGTACATGCAGTGCACAATTTGCGCTCCTCTCAGCTTTGTTCGCCCTAAGTTGGCGGGGGTATGCCCAGACGTGGGTCCCTTGCTCACTTTGCCACTGGATTCAAGCAAGCCTGGCTGATGACGGCTGGAATGCCAGAAACCGGTCCTAGGATGCTTGTTTCCGGTCCAGGGAAGACATGGCTTGGCAGTTCGGGCTGGACTGTTCCCATGAGGCACAGGGTCAGACTGATTTGCATATGGCCATGTCTGAACTGGGGTGGTGGAGTGAGCTAAAGAATGATGATGGATTAAACCCAGATCAGTTGACTGGGGGTGAGTGTTTGATTGGCTCAAACGTTCCGTCCATCATCCCCTTTTGTATCGCTTTGTTCGCCCTAAGTTGGCGGGGGTATGCCCAGACGTGGGTCCCTTGCTCACTTTGCCACTGGATTCAAGCAAGCCTGGCTGATGACGGCTGGAATGCCAGAAACCGGTCCTAGGATGCTTGTTTCCGGTCCAGGGAAGACATGGCTTGGCAGTTCGGGCTGGACTGTTCCCATGAGGCACAGGGTCAGACTGATTTGCATATGGCCATGTCTGAACTGGGGTGGTGGAGTGAGCTAAAGAATGATGATGGATTAAACCCAGATCAGTTGACTGGGGGTGAGTGTTTGATTGGCTCAAACGTTCCGTCCATCATCCCCTTTTGTATCGCTTTGTTCGCCCTAAGTTGGCGGGGGTATGCCCAGACGTGGGTCCCTTGCTCACTTTGCCACTGGATTCAAGCAAGCCTGGCTGATGACGGCTGGAATGCCAGAAACCGGTCCTAGGATGCTTGTTTCCGGTCCAGGGAAGACATGGCTTGGCAGTTCGGGCTGGACTGTTCCCATGAGGCACAGGGTCAGACTGATTTGCATATGGCCATGTCTGAACTGGGGTGGTGGAGTGAGCTAAAGAATGATGATGGATTAAACCCAGATCAGTTGACTGGGGGTGAGTGTTTGATTGGCTCAAACGTTCCGTCCATCATCCCCTTTTGTATCGCTTTGTTCGCCCTAAGTTGGCGGGGGTATGCCCAGACGTGGGTCCCTTGCTCACTTTGCCACTGGATTCAAGCAAGCCTGGCTGATGACGGCTGGAATGCCAGAAACCGGTCCTAGGATGCTTGTTTCCGGTCCAGGGAAGACATGGCTTGGCAGTTCGGGCTGGACTGTTCCCATGAGGCACAGGGTCAGACTGATTTGCATATGGCCATGTCTGAACTGGGGTGGTGGAGTGAGCTAAAGAATGATGATGGATTAAACCCAGATCAGTTGACTGGGGGTGAGTGTTTGATTGGCTCAAACGTTCCGTCCATCATCCCCTTTTGTATCGCTTTGTTCGCCCTAAGTTGGCGGGGGTATGCCCAGACGTGGGTCCCTTGCTCACTTTGCCACTGGATTCAAGCAAGCCTGGCTGATGACGGCTGGAATGCCAGAAACCGGTCCTAGGATGCTTGTTTCCGGTCCAGGGAAGACATGGCTTGGCAGTTCGGGCTGGACTGTTCCCATGAGGCACAGGGTCAGACTGATTTGCATATGGCCATGTCTGAACTGGGGTGGTGGAGTGAGCTAAAGAATGATGATGGATTAAACCCAGATCAGTTGACTGGGGGTGAGTGTTTGATTGGCTCAAACGTTCCGTCCATCATCCCCTTTTGTATCGCTTTGTTCGCCCTAAGTTGGCGGGGGTATGCCCAGACGTGGGTCCCTTGCTCACTTTGCCACTGGATTCAAGCAAGCCTGGCTGATGACGGCTGGAATGCCAGAAACCGGTCCTAGGATGCTTGTTTCCGGTCCAGGGAAGACATGGCTTGGCAGTTCGGGCTGGACTGTTCCCATGAGGCACAGGGTCAGACTGATTTGCATATGGCCATGTCTGAACTGGGGTGGTGGAGTGAGCTAAAGAATGATGATGGATTAAACCCAGATCAGTTGACTGGGGGTGAGTGTTTGATTGGCTCAAACGTTCCGTCCATCATCCCCTTTGTATCGCTTTGTTCGCCCTAAGTTGGCGGGGGTATGCCCAGACGTGGGTCCCTTGCTCACTTTGCCACTGGATTCAAGCAAGCCTGGCTGATGACGGCTGGAATGCCAGAAACCGGTCCTAGGATGCTTGTTTCCGGTCCAGGGAAGACATGGCTTGGCAGTTCGGGCTGGACTGTTCCCATGAGGCACAGGGTCAGACTGATTTGCATATGGCCATGTCTGAACTGGGGTGGTGGAGTGAGCTAAAGAATGATGATGGATTTAACCCAGATCAGTTGACTGGGGGTGAGTGTTTGATTGGCTCAAACGTTCCGTCCATCATCCCCTTTTGTACCTCTCAGTGTTGACTGCGGTGTGAACACTACAGTCAACACTAAGGGGAGCGCCCTTAGTGTTGACTGTGGTGTTGACACTACAGTCAACACTGAGGGGAGAGCAAATTGCACCATGATACAAAGGAGCAAACTTTTCTGGGTTATGATTTAGTGTCTGGCCATACCCTTTTCCCTGCCCAGACTATTTTTAATGACCTCCGCTACCATTTATCACACATTCCTAATGTTCCTTTTTGTAAAAATTGCATTCCAGCCCATTGATTGCACTTTATCCTGCCCGAGCCGGAGTTTACGGCTCAAGCCGGAGATTACGGCCCTAGCCGGAGAGTACGGTCCGGGTGCGGAGATTTCGGCCTGACCGCGGACGTACAGTTAGGAGTCGTAAGTGATTTCTGTGAATACCAAAAATCGTAAGTGCCTTCTGTGAATACCAGAAGAAGTAAGTTTAGGATTTTGTCTCAGATTAGTTCTGTGAATTGGCCCCGATGTATTTAAACATCCCTGCACCGTGTGTCAGGCACCTCACGGTGCCTGCGGCCAGGAGGCAAGGGGGGCCCTTCTAGTGGCCCCCAAAAACCCTTTCTGACAGCCTTTCCATGGCAGAAAGGGCGACATGAAAAGGCTGTCAGAAAGTGCCATCATAATCCCGACGGCGGAGCTGAGCCTTGCTACGCCGTCATTAGGCGATTATAGTGGCTTCTGACGCTCTGACGGGCTACTTGAGTCAGTCGGAAGTGTGTAGTAATCCCCCCACAGGTTTAATTCTGACCGCCGTCATCTTAATAAGGCAGTCAGACTGAAAACTCCGATGTCGGGCTAAAAGCCTCCGACAGCTGGTCGAAGGGTTCCCACCCAACATAGTAATCGGGCCCTTAGAGACTAATGTGCTGAGATGATATTGAACAGCTCCCTTAACTTCAATGCTCACCCACATCAAATAGAAGTATATTATATATTGAACACCTTGCCTGTGTGTTAAATGTCTGTTTTCTTCTTCATACTGTGGTAAATAAATATCAACAGACTGTGAAAACAATCTCTATGGGCAAAGTGCACCATGGAGCAATAGATACAGGATATATTCAGTGGACATTTCAAAAATGTGGAACTGCAAGTGTTCAGAATGAGAGCTGTATTATTACATATGAGCTGCAAAGCGAGTCTCCACAATGTACATAAATAACCTATAAAACACCACAGAGATTGTGACGACCCAAGGATGTTAGTAGTACATAGATCCCCTTGAAAATATTATAAAACCAAAAGCTAGGGTGTTTTAAAAGCCATTGTTGTTAAAGCACATGCTAGACTGGCAAAACGCAGCCAAAAACTGAGGGGAAGCAAGCAATGTCAGCACTGGCACACCATAGAGCACACATAACACCGCACTCATCAGGGGTATTGTAGTCCGCCAGGGAATCTGTGCAGCTGAGAGAACAGGGACCAAAAGACCCAAATTAAAGTGTTGAAAGAGACTGTGCTCTTTAATGAACATTTTATGTCCGAAATAAAAACACCCGTAAGAACAACTCACACAATCAAAATGTGAGTGTAAGACTGCACATGAGGGCGGGAAATCTCAGATTGAGACTTCCAGAAAACAAAACAATTGAGCTGAGAAATGAGGTAAAGAAAACAAAGAGAAGTTGGAATGACAGTAGCAAATCATAGATAAAACTCCTATAGGGAACATAACATCAACAAAAACCAACCTGGAGCAAGGTAAAAAAAAAACATTTGTGTGGCAATATAGGGAAATACAGTCTTCAAGAAAAAAATATTGAAATTAAAACAGCATGTTCTCTAGAAAAGCATTTGGTGCCCAAGTCCAAGGTTATAGATGCTCATTTGCAGGAAGTGGTCTAAATAGATCAATCCCAAGCTCTAATGGACTTAAACTGCGAATAACCTAATAGGACCCAGCTATTTCCCTGGCAAATTGCCAAGAACTGCAATGTCTGACAATTGAATCGACAAGACTGGTGATGGACAGCTCCACTTTTATGATGCTCAGTATCTGCCGATTCATTGAGGCTGATCTCCATTTGCCATACCAATGAGTGAAAGCAGTAGAAGAACTAGTGAGACTCGCCATACGTATGTTTACATACGGACAATTTACTTCACTTTTACTTAATTTTATTTTGTATTGTATTAATCAACAAGGTTACAATAAATACAAAACAATATAGATACAAAAAAAA
Source organism: Calotriton arnoldi (assembly GCA_963921515.1). Classification (NCBI taxonomy): domain Eukaryota; kingdom Metazoa; phylum Chordata; class Amphibia; order Caudata; family Salamandridae; genus Calotriton; species Calotriton arnoldi. The sequence continues at coordinate 312,702 of CAWUFW010007305.1, read as the reverse complement.
TGTCTAAAATCACAATTGTTGGGATATTTAAGAACCAATACAAGTAGAGAACGCAATAATAAAAATCACGAGTGATGAGTATATTCAAGAAATCTATACAACTAAATACATCGATTTAAGTACAAGTAAAAGAGTACTCTAAGCCCGACTTTATGGAAGAGCTATACATTTTATGAGAGCACTAATAAAAGTTTGACTTGTAAAACTGTAATTATTTCCTATTTAACTGTCCTTATTTGTGCCTCATAAAAAACGACCACAAGTATAGTTTTCGTAAGATTAACAATTTGGGGCAAATACAAATAAGAAGATCTATAGTTTCAGATTTATAGCCGCAATGGGCATGTGCCGTTCCTGCTGAGCTGAAAGTTCCCAGTACCTTCAAATTGAATGCAGTAGGATGTAAAATAGTCTGAATCTCGGCTATTGAGGGGCATATCAGCAACAGCCGGCGATAATTATCGCTAAGCGCGCTTAGCGCGAGGATAATTATCGCCGGCTATCGCTGGATTTTATTGCTGGGATAGCGCGCTATCAGCGACGCTTATCTCCAAAGCGATAAAAATCCAAGCGATAGATGCTGAATGTGCGATTATCGCTGGAAATCCAGCGATAATCGCACAGGGAACGGCGATAGCTTGATGATAGGGCAGGGCAGACTTAGCCATAATATCCACCTTCCATTGGCTATTATGGCTAAGTCAGGTTATAAGCAGGCGTAATAAAACCTGCGTTATTCGCGGTTAGCGCTACTTTTATTATCGCTAAGCCGGTTAGCGATTACATTGATAATTGGAGATATGTCGGTTAGCGACATTCTCCACGTAAGTTTGGCAGGGAACGCCCACTTTGCATCTCATTGGCGATGCAAAGATGGGCGTTAGGGAAACCAGCGCTGAGGCATGGGAACACACGTTAGCGTGTCCATGCTGATAGTGCGATAAAATTATCGCCGCTTTTCGCCCGAAAACGGACGCTAAAGCGGCGATAATTTTATCGTGGGGCCTTGATGATATGCCCCTCAGTTTTTAGACTGCGTCTAGATTCGAATTAAGAATATTATCCAGGTTCACGGTAACTTGATTTAGTTGTTGGATTGTAGTTCTTTGAAAATTAGCCCCTTTAGTGTAGAAAAATAGCTTTGCTGCAGTCAGTGATGTAGTACAACGTCGCTGAAGTGTGGAAACAGGCTAGTAATGTTGCATTTAGTTCCAACCGAAGTTTTCTTTGAAGGGTTGCTGCGCGTACACTTAAAAGATGTCATGTTGTGCGCATATATTTCCAACTCAGACCCATATTCTGAAAGGTGTCAGAGGGAGAGATCAGGAGAGTACCAAATTCACAGAGATATGGCACTCACCGCTCCTCTCCCTAGCACCGTGCTGATTTCACCTGCCGTGCGCCAGGCACACACATTAGAGCCATAGTACTAGGGTGTGTGCCCAAGTTTAGCATAGATTTTGTGCAAGAAGGGTACCCTGTCCTGTACAAAATATTATGCCTAGACAAGTTTAAAAGCTGTTCCTACTTTGTATGTGTGCTGTACAGTGCAGCACGCATGCAAAGTCGGAAAAGCACAGAGAAATGAAAACATTTCTCCATTTAATGCCTGCTTTTCAGTGGCGTTCATTTTTTGGCATTAAACTCTTTCTACCAATGTTAGTGTCAAAAAGCATGGGTGGTTGCATGGGAATGCCTATGTACCACCCATGTAACACCCCCTTTATGCAAAGTAATGCAAAGCAACATTTCGCTCTGCTTTGAGTTACTTTTCCATAAAACCAACGCTAATACCAATTAGCTTGGTTTGTAAATCCCAAAACAGGTTTAGCATCGGGTTTGTGTTGAAAAAGTAATGCTACCCTGATGCTAAACCTTTGAGAATCTGGCCCTCAGTTAATTTTTTACTGTTAAAAACTGGAGAAGCATAGAGCCAAAAACAGACAAGATTCATTGCTAATGCTGCGATAGATTGGCTGATACCTCTTCCTCCATATAGCTTGGCAAATCCTCTCACCGCTTTGTTTATCGCAGTTGATTTTAATTTCCTGGAGAGCGTATGATGCACCCAGGATCATTTAGGGGCTTATTTATGAGAGCCCTGCCTCACTTTTACACCACGGAAAGTGATACATGCATGACACAGGGATCTTGTAAATATTAATGAAGCCACGCAAAGCCACCCTGCATGGCCTCATATATCATGAGTCAGGCAACGCAGCTCAAATTGCTGCGTCACCTTACTCTGCGCCCAGGAGGCGTTCTATGGGCATTGCGGTGGGGTTTTCCTCTCAGCACCCATGGATTTAGACTCTGCCCCAGATTTACAAAGTGATGTAAATCTGGGGAAGGGTCAAATCTGTATGCTTCCTGATGTGAGGCATAACGAGGAGAAATATGTTTATTTCTCCTTGTTTTTTCCTCTTTTCATGTGTGCTGCATTCTGCATTCCGCAGAGAAAAACCCCTCTTTCGATTGTTTTTGTGCAGGAAGGTGCCCTTTCCTGCACAAAACAATCCTGCCTGCAATGGAGGCACCCTTGCACCATGGTGCAAGAGTGCCTACGTTGGCCCCAGCGCAAGCAGAAAGGACAGGAATGCACCGTATTGCTTAAATATGGTGCATTCCTGCCTTTTCGCTTTGGCGTAGGGAAGCGCAGCAAGGTGCCTTGTGGTGCTGCTGCAGGAAAGTGCCCCTTTTTGACATGCTCACCAAAACGTTTTGCCTGGTATTTGATGCAATTTTGACTGGAAGTGCACTGGGTTCCTGGTAACCAGGTCCCCAGTGCTGGACCTCTTTTCCAAAAGCTGTACAATTGTACCCCAATTAGCAACATCTTTAGCACTCCATGTAAGTCCCTAGTAAAGGGTGCCCCAGGTACCTAGGACAAGGAAGCTAAAGAGGGACCTTAAGGGCTGCAGCACAAATTGTGCCCCCCTAAAGAACCCCTCACCAAACACATGCAGACTGCCACTGCAGGCTGAGTGTCTAGGTGCAGACAAAAGTGAAAACACAACATGGCACACATCCCTGTTTCATGCCCACAGACACAGCATGCCTTATAGGTAAGTCACCCCTATGGTAGGCCTTAAAGCCCTAAGACAGGGTGCACTATACTACATGGGAGAGCCTATCTTCACAAGTGGATATGCCACCTGTGCTGGTCAGCTCTTTTGCTGACAGTACAAGTGAACAGGAAAGCCGTTTTGAGTACATGTGCTGGACACTGGTGAAAACGAGTTCCCTAGCTACATGATGGCTTCACTGAAAATATGGATGTTTGGTATCAAACATCTTGTATCAATAAACCTACACTGATACCAGTGTAGGATTTATCGATACAGGCACAAAGAGGGCATGTTAGAGGTGCTCCCTGACCAGCTACTGGTGTGCTGACTGACTGGTTATCGCCAGCCTGACACAAGAGACATGTTTCTGACCACCAAGGGTGAGAGCATTTGGTCTCAGGAGGCCAGAAATCAAGCCTGCTTGTTCAGAGGGTGCTTACACCCCTACCCACAAGATGACCTGCAGATTAGCATTCCCAGGCAGGGGAGCTTCAAAGAGCCCACAGCCTTTGGTATGCAAATCTGGCTTCCATTACAGGAGAACAAGACGAACCCCTTTGTCCAGGGCTTTTTGGCACCTGGACGGGGGGAAATTAGCTAGTCAGATAGGCATGTCCACCCTCAGGCCAGTACCACCCCAAAGGTGGGCTACCAAAAGTGGAGGCGACTTTTCAGAGTTAGCCATTTTGGTGATGGCAAACTTAGGAACTCTGAGACAGGGTATGTCCACTTCCCACAGGAAGTGGTCATATAGGGGGCGTAGTGACCCCAGGGGTGAGTAGTACATTGTCTACTACCCTACCCTCCCCCAACGCCCCAAAAGTCCTTATTCAGTGGAGCCCCTGGCACCAGAAAAGCAGACCCTGAAGACCTACGAAGAAGGACACTGAAGAGCCGCAAAAGCAGAAGACTGAAGAAGAGCAACTGACTTGACACCAGTCCTGTCAGCCTGTCTGCTGTTCCCCATCTCGTCCTGCAGCTGTCGTGTCTCCAAAGCCTGGGAGGATGGCCTGTCTTCAATAAAGACTCAAGAACTCCTGTGGAGCAGAGAAACTTCTCCCCTACACCACGTAGGCACCCCAAGAAGAACCGTAAGAACTCTGGAACCACCAAAACCCGCTGCCGTCAAGCACCACTGCACCCGAGCCCCCCAGCCCAGGTCAGAGTGGGCCAACAGTGTCAGCGTGGTCTCCAAGCCCTCAAAAGATGACTGCGTCCACTTTGGGTTCACCCCTCGTGAACTCCCCAATGTCGCCTGCAGCCTCTGTTTGGAGGTCCCCTCAACCACAAGTGCTCCCAGGTGAGGAAATCCAACACCACAAGGACCTCTGCACCCAGTCGCCCCAGCCCAAGGAGAAGAGGACCACTGGTGTCCCCACGTCCCCTAGCATCAGAAGATCTGAGCCCATTGCATGGTTCAACCTGACTGGCCTCCCAGTCAAAACCTGCAGCCTCTGTTCACGAAGACCGATCCCCATTGACTAACATTGGGCACCCGATGCTGTTTTGCACCACTGCACCCGGCTGCCGTAGTGCCGCTGGAGGTGACCTGCTGCTGCTGCTGCCTTGGACCTTGCCTGATACTCACCTTATGTCCTGGTGTTTGGTCTCATGAATTGCTGTACTTTATCTGAATGCTGTACTTGTTTTTTCTCCCGTAGGATAACTGCAATTTCTGACAAATGCACTGAGAGCCCACTTTTTAAACCACAAACTATTTCTCTTGCAAAACATACTTACCTGATCGTATTGGTTCAGGTGCCTAAATATATACAAAGAAACGTGATAGTATTATAAATTGGTGAGGATCTCCTCATTGACTCGTGCATAATATATTGACTATTGTGTGTATTTGCAGATGTCTAACACTCCTCTCTGATAAGCCTAAGGCTGCTTGACAACACTTCCCCCTAGAAGAGCACCGTAAGATTGATTAATAGAGCAAGCCCCTGTCTTCTCATAAAGGAACCTCGGGATTCTTTAAACAATATACCTCATTTTGGTACATCATTTAAATGGCCAGCTTCCTACAACTGCCCTATGCCAAAATGCAATAAATGAGGGTCTCAATATCCAATTATTACACCAAGGTAAACACAACTGTTGACAGTTATACAATTATGTTGCCTACATGTCATATTGAAGGTTTTTTTTTTTTGTGCCAAATGTCAATACTTTTGGTTTTGGAATCACCTCACTTGATAAGATGTGTGAAAAGAGTTTAAATAACAGGAAGCTCCACAGGGTCAAATCTGATATTGATTGGTAAACCGCTAGGACCGGCAGCTTTCGAAGGGCAGCTTTTTTCAATTAACAAAGTGATTTCTTTTTCAGTGATGGAGAATGAAGTTTGAGAGTAGACAACAAACGGAGGTGAATCCTTTTTCTTGAATGGATATAAAAATTGTATACGGGATGCCTAGGTATCACAGCAAATTAAGCAATCCTTTGATGTTCTATACAATGTTTCCTGACTGTTTCTGCTTATTTCATTGATCTTTCGTCTCCTCACAAGTTTGGAACACTTCGTGTTCAAGATATTTTATTGGTTTTTGCAAGCAAAAGACAATACAAAGAACAATACAATGTTGGTATATAGAACAATTAGCTACATAACCTTAAAATACTCTTTTTGTAATTAAATATATACCAAAAGTTGCAATTGTCGTAAGACAATAAAAAAAGAAGGTGTAAATACGTAACAAACAAAGGCTACTTCACAAAGCATGAGGTGCACAACGACATCTATAACATGATTAATAAAGATTGCTAAATACTTTGCATGCATTTCTTTATATAATCATCAAGTGGTCTCTATGAATATTAAAATGAAAATGTATTTTTACACGTTCCGTTAAAGGATAATTGGGCACCAGATCTAAAAGAAGTAACATAGGACCACCAAGACTGGACTGACACTGTACCAGCTGACTTCCAATTACAGGTAATTAATTTGATGGTGCTAGAGATAAGAAGATCAAAAAGTTTAGAATAGGGCTCTGATAAGTCAGAAGATAATACATGAGATTTACAAATAAGCATACTATGGGGTCGATTCCGATTCGGGCCGGAAATCTCTCCGACCGAGCCGGACCCGGAGAGATTTCCGACCGAATCGGACCCGTGCAGTCCGACCGAACGAGTCCGATGCATTCGTATGCCACCGGACACGAGTCGGTCGGACTCCCATTGAAGTCAATGGGAGCCGGTCGTACAACGCGTACGCGGGCTCCCATTGCCTCAATGGGTGCGAGGCGGACAAGGGCGCCCCTACAGCGAGTACGCCGCGAGCGCCACGCGGCGTACACGCACAGGTAGGGGGGACCCATGGGTCCCCCTGTGTGCGCCTCGCACGGGTACGCGTAGCAGGGGGTCCGACACGGACCCCCAAAGTACGGCTCCGACAGCGAGTTCGAGTCGGACGGCGCGAGTCGGTCGGAGCGGTCGAGGTGCGCATCGTACTTACCCGGCCGGAAAACGTCTCCATTGCGCGGTGCGAATCGGGTCCGAGCGAGTCGGTCGGAGCGGTACGATCCGGGTACGAGTCGGTCGGAGCGGTCGGGTCGCCCGGACGAGTCGGTCGGCGAATTCGCATCGTACTCGCTCGGCCGGACCCGCGTACGATTCGGTCGGGAAACAGGGCTCCGAATCGGATCCGGTAAAGCCGAATCCCATTCGGAGCCCTACCGGCCGAGATCGGAATCGGCCCCTATATGTGAGGGCATCAGTAACTGAAATATTATTGCCCACTCAAAAAGAACATGCTTTAAAGATCCCTCATAACGTTTGCAGTGCCAGCAAAGAGGTGAATCAACAAGTTTAGCCTTATATAATTTATACGGAGTCCATAAACAATTAAATAAAATAAAAGCATTCGTTTGTGACAGTGACACAGGAATTCATCCAGAAATAGTAATGGACCATATCCGTCTCCAATCATTTAAGGAAAATGTCATAGAGAGTTCTGTATTCCAAAGGGAGGCTAAAAAAGTTAAGTTAGTTGAGTTCGTACAGTTGATCTGTTTGTAAAATTTGGAGGCAGTATGTTGGGATGCTGAGAAGGCCCTAACAAAAAGAATTGAATCAGGTGTAGTAATCTGGGGTAACACAATTGGAAAAGAATTCAGTAAGGCATTACAAAGACGTTCATACTTAGGGGCTTCAGTATCCAGTAACATGAATTTAGTTTGCAAGTCAGAAAAAGGACCCAAAACCCCTTTATCGTAAATATCGTGAAGGAAGTAAATACCAGCATTTATCCATAATTTCCGAAATTTGATAGTACGATTGAACTTCAATTTAGGATTGTGCCAAAGAAATACCATAGTGGAATCTGAAATATGTGAAGAAAATGAAGCATCAAAGTCAGTAATAATCAATTTACTAGAGGCTATAATGGAGGAGTACTTAAGAAGTTTATTTGAATTTGACATAGACAATACTGACAGAAGAGGGAATGGCAAAACTAAATTTATATCCATAAAAGTAAATGAGGATAGCGCTTGAAATAGAAATTGCCAATGAACTTTATCAAAAGCTTTCTCAGCATCTAAAGCGAGAAGACCAATGGGTGATGTGTAGGTAGAAATTTTATCAATGACATGAAAAAGGAGTCAGGTATTATAGACGGAGAATCTTTTTTTATAAAGCCAGATTTGTCTATGTGGATAAGGGATGATAAAACATGAGTCAACCTAGTAGCTAAGATTTTAGCAAAAATTTTACAGTCCTGATTTATGAGAGAACTGAGGCGATAATTGGAAACCTTAGATCTTTATCTGGTTTAGGCAAAACTATAATTAAAGCATCTGTAAATGAGCCTTCAAGGAGACCAGATTTGCTGAACATAGTAAATAAATTATGTAAATGAGGGGTTAGAACATGAGTAAATGCTTTATAAAATTCTGCAGGGTTGCCGTCAGGTCCAGGGGGATTTTGAAGTTTAAGTGAGTGAATAGCTAGTAAAAGTTCTTCTTCAGAGATAGGACTATCTAATTTGGATTTATCTGATTGGGAAAGTTGTGGAAAAATAGCAGAAGCTAAAAACATGTTTATAACATGAGGGTCTAGGAGAGTGGGTTTGTCATATAATGATGAATAAAATTGAAGGAATTCATGTAGAATTTCTGGGGTAGACACAGCAATTGTACCATTGTCCCTATGTATAGCATGAATTAGATTTCTATCATTTTTGATGCGAAGATAGAGTTTCCCCGACCTATTTGCATTGAAAACAAGGTTAGCCTTCTGAATGGCAAGTTGAATTCCAGCTCTCTTATTTAACATTAAATTATATTCATACCTAGGTTTTTACAACGTAGTTTTAAAAGTATTATTCTGAGAAGAAATAAATAATCTTTCAAATTTTGCAATTTGCATCTCCAAATGTAATAATTTGGTGTTAAATGTCTTATTTTCATGGGCCATTATAGAGATGATCACCCCGCGTAAATATGCTTTAAAAGCATCCCATTTTATGATAGGGGAGGTTACACCATCAGGATTGAGGGAAAAATACTCTTGAATAGCTGCTAAAATTGTGTTTTTATGAATATCTTGGAGAACAATGTCTGTATTCATGTGCCAATGGGAATGAGAAACAGAAAATATGTGACTTGTAGATTGAGTGAAATAATAGCATGGTCAGAAACTTCAATGTTTCCAATAGAGGGCCGAGTTATAGATTTTATCAAATCTCTAGACACTAACAGGTAGTCTAAGCGTGAGTGGGATTTATGTGGATTGGAGAAAAAGGTGAAGTCTTTCTGAGTGGGGAAATGCAGCCTACAAATGTCAACAAGTTTACAGTTTTTAAACAAAGTTTTGAGTGAGTGAAACACTTTTGGAGGTGAGAATTTAGTAGAATAAAGACTATCTCAAAGGGTCACTAATCAAATTAAATCTCCACCCACAATGAGATAAACATTTCCAAGTTGAAGAATTTTACTGGTAATATGTTTCCAAAAAGAGGGTCATCTGCTGTTGGACCATAAATATTAATCATATGTAAAATAGAATTGTAAAGCTTTAGTTTAACCAGCAGGAATCGTCCATCTGAATCAGATCGTTTATCTAAAATTTGTAATTGAAGATTTTTGAAAAGAGAATAGCCACACCATTTTTTTCCCCAGTGCTGGAGAAGAGAGAATCTGACCCACCCATTTCTTTTGCATATAGGTTAAGATAATGTCATCAACATGTGTTTCCTGCAATAAACAAATGTCAGCTTTTTGTCTAAATAGGTAATCTAAAATCTTCAAACGCTTAACCCGATGTCGCAATGCCTTAACTTTCAAGGAAACAATTTTAATTCTGTGAGCATTATTAATAAGTTAAGAAATGAAGCAAAGAGGAATAAACATATAAGATGTGAGATAAAAAGCAGTGGAGACCATTGAAGTAGCAGTAGAACAAAGGAGATATAAAGCAAAGAGCACATAGAAAAACATACAGATAAAAGAACTACGAACATACATAAAAAGTGATGAGACAAACATGTGCATTAGAGAAGAATAGCGAAAGAAGAGAAAGAACAGCCCATAATAAGAAGAATATCAAATATAATAACAAGATTAATACAAACCTACAATCCGTATCAGAAATGAACTCTAATTTGAACAATGTGTCTAGCAAACAGCAAAATGGTCAAAACATTTTCAAATTGAAGGGTCATGCGCATCCATGGAGATAGGGAAGTGAATATCTAGAAATGCTTGAAGGTCTTCTGGATGATGAAAGAACTTGGAGATATAATTTTTCCAGGTACGCATGATAGATGGATCAAAGAGTCCATATTTGAAGCTGAAATTTTTCAGTCATGGTCTCAAGCTGCAATATCTTTTCAAATGGCAACAGTCTCCTTAGCAAAGTCCTGATAAATGAAGATTTTAGTGCCATTAACCAGGATAGAAGAAATTCTTGTGCTGCTTTCTGAATAAGGATGAGATGGTGATGACGAAGAACCTTGAAGATGACTTGATGTGGTTTGGTTTGGCCAGGTATACTATGAGTTGGAATTCGGTGTGTTTTGTCAACCTAAAATTGTTCTGAAAATTTGAGGTTTAATAGGCTCGGCAATAAGTTCTCAAGATAGCGTCTACAGTCATTCTCCTCTATATCTTCAGGCAAATTAAAAATACGCAAGTTATATTGCCTGTTTCTATTTTCTAACTCAAGCAACCTAGTCTTGAGAAAGGGAATTTTGTGAGAAGCGGCAGTAGCTGGTCTGTCTTTGTTTTGATGTCATTTATTTGAATCTCATTATCCACAACCTTCATGGAAAGACCTGCCATATCCTCAATTATGTTTTTCATTTCCACAGCAATATTGTCTGTATTGGACCCGACACCCTGCAGTTCCTCCAGAATGTTAGTCAGTGAGGGTTCTGATTAATCAACTATTTTATATTTGACAGGTGGAGGAGACGCTGCTTGTTTACGTCTATGCACAGATAAAACTGAAGCTTTGCTTTCCATGGCAGTAAAATTGCAGAAATATATATATGAGGAATAGCAGAAAAAGAAAAACGTTAAAATGTACATAAATATGCCAAACCAGTGTGAAAATGAGGTAAAGATCCAGGTGTAGCAGCTAAAACCAACAGTGGGAGGATTTCCAGGCTGAATCCGCACCCTTTCCTGAAGAGAGCCCCGTCCTCCTGACAGGAACTGCAGGGGCAGAGTTGTGAGAAGCCTTGGTGCAGGAGGCAACGAGCGCCAAAGAAGCTCAAATGCAGCCAGACCCACCAGCACAAACCATAAAGCTCCTTACCATTAAAAGGTAGGAAGAATGTCTTACAGTCGTAAAAATTGCCTCATTATATTGGCAGAAGAACCTGTTGTTAATACGTGTGGGTCGGAGCTCAGCGGCGAGCCGCCATATTGAATCGCGCGCTCACGTGTCTCACAAGTTTGGCCCTCTTGATCATTAAATTATGTTTAGAGGAGCATGTTTCTTTTTTTTTCTTTTTTGATAAAGGGTCCTTACCTCCTTCTTACAAACCCATTTTATAATATGTTGATTCTAGAACGTGGTTGATGGTTACACTTGTCCTTATCTTTAAAAGGCTAGTCAGATCACAGAAAGCAAATTGCTAAAGACTAAAGTACTTCCCAGTCTGATATCTAGTCAATCTGCTAATAGTCAGATGAAGGATTGGTTAATCTATTCTTAATAAAATCCAATTCTCTTGGTCCTTGTACCTTACGAGTAAGGTGTGCATTCCACTTTGATTTTTCTTATTGGTTGAGGTATACGATTCATTGTGTATATTCATACTAGTTTCATGTTAGTATTAGTTAAAATGAAGTGTGTTAACCTGAGGGTTGTGATCACTTTCCTTTCGGGACACAATTTCAAAATGATTTCAGATTTGAAATTTTGAGTAGTCAATGAATGTATAATCCAATGTACTGCAATCGCTCCCAAGTCGGAATGTATTATTGGTGGGTTGATTACTTGAGAATTTCCTTTTAATGATCGACAGCAGAGTAAGCCTGGGCGTAGTTCGCGAAGTAGCGCTACGCGAAGCTACGCAAAGTGCAGTTCGCACTACGCGAGCTACGCGTAGCACTACGCGAACTGCGTAGTGCACTGTTCGCAATGATTGCACAGTGCCGGATGCTTGTCCGCACTGTGCAATCATTGAAACGGCATCTTGCACAGTGCGAGCTGTCTTTTACTGCCGCTCGAGTAGATTTTTACTCGAGCGGCAGCTTCTCAACGCGGACTGGTAGTTTCTCATCGCGAGCGGTCGCGAGCATACGCGACCACTCGCAATGAGAAACCTGACCTCCCGCGTTGAGAATCTCGCCGGAGGTTTATTTTCCACGCTCGCGATCGGCAACTTGATGTTGCTGATCGCGAACGAGGAAAAAGTCTCGCCGGGATGTTATTTTGCTTGCTCGCGGTCGCCAACTTGACGTTGAGGACCGCGAGCAAGCAAAAAATGACCGCTGCACTACGCTACGCGTGTTTGCACTGTGCTACGTGCAATTCGCGTTGTGCGAAGTAGCGCAAACTTCGCAAACTACGCGAGCGTAGCGTAGTGCTTTGCCCAGGGTTACAGCAGAGGTCGGATGAATAATTGTAAGTTTGGATACTTATTGTTGAATATGTCTTTTTATTTTTAGGTGCTTAAATGTGACAGTGGGAGTCAGGCAAATATTCAGGAAAACTAGATTTTTTTGAGGGAACAAGCTACTGGTTAAAACTACTTGTCAGAATTATGAAATATCTTGCGTAAGACTACAAAACCTGTTCCAATTTGTCTAGGGTTGAGATATATATTACTTTTCACCTTTATTAGTGATGGAGGAAAGTAAACATTTATTATAATAATATTATTTTTGTAGTTGTGTGCAAGTGAGACTATCTAAGGGTATTTTGAGCTTGATTGGATAACTGAGGATTTCATATCTAGACTGCTAATAATTAAAGTTAGAAGGCCTCCACTTGAAAGACAAGACACATTTTTTATAGCCATAGTTTTATCCGCGATAAAGCTAGGCAGATAGAACTGTGAGTTCTTCCAGGATTCTTGGAGACAGATCACATGATTGCTGTTTAAAAACGTAAGTTGTTGCCACAGGAATCCATATGTCTGTCCATACCTACTTTTTCCTTGAACAAAATAAAAAATGTAAACATTGATGTTTACATACAGGTAATTCATTCCAGCTTTCTGCCAAACCCATTCATAGCATTAACCAGAAGATCACAAAGGTCGGTAAATGAGCACATTGCATGTGATAATAAAGTCAATGAAAAGCAGCATCTACAGGAAAGCCTGGAACTTAGCAAAAGAAGATTGGAAATATTTAGTACTGAAAGACACTGACTGTTACCATCTGAAACCAACTAACGAACAAAGACCCCAAAAGCTGCTACCTTAGAGAGTCAGGGGAGAGGGTGTAGTCTAACGGCTAGAGCGGTTGACCTCAAAGCTGGGGAACCAGGTACGATTCTCCGCAACAACGCTTCACATCCTGTGATTCTGGGCAAATCACTTCATCTCCCCATGCCTAACATAAAAAATGTAATGAGTGTGTCCGTCTGTTTTGTAGCTGGTGCTCATGTTAAGTGTTCTGATATCTTCGGATCAAGTTTGTGCTATATAAAACTTCCCCCCCAAAAAAATCAAGGTCTGGAAAACACAAGAAATTGTAGAAATATAAGTGCAATGTCCACTCCCCACAGACAAGAGGAAAGAAGTGACAGAGGTGAGACAGAGGAGAGAGCTGCCCCAGTACAGATGTAGAAAGGACATGATGTACCATGGAGGCTTACAATAGGCAGCCACACAATAAGAATAAAATGTTCAAACAAGCCACAACAGCCACACAGAACAGGAACAACTTCAATGGAGAATTATCCCAGAGTATTCCGATAATGGTAACAGCTCCCTGTGAATTTCTAACCCAGCATAGATACAGAGATACAGGATATGAATTGCTTGCCACAGAGACATACTCCAGAACTATCACAAAACTGGAATGCTAGGCCACAGAAATTTACTCCAGCCCTGCCACAGAAGAGGATTGACATGACATAGAGAAGAATTTCCACAGCAAAAGAGTCACACATACAAAAGTCCCCAGAAGGAAACTTGTGCAGTACTTTGGAGACAGACACCAAAGAAGCAAAAAACGTCTGTTGGACTATGCCCTCTCTGTAGTGTCATCCCCCAACCTTTTGTCATAACCCTTCTGCTTTCTAACCCCCTTTTTGGTGGCTTTTAATCAGTGCTAAAGTGCCTACACTCTTTCCCTTAAACATGGCAAAATTGGCTTATACCCAATTTCCACCGTTAATTTACTTGTAAGTCCCTGGTAAAGTGGCACTACATGTACCCAGAGCTTGTAAATGAAATGCAACTCTTGGGCCCACACCACTCCTGGTGCATCCCACTCAAATAGTCCTTTAACATACCTCAGGCCTGCAATTGCAGCCTGTATGTGCAGTTTTAAACTGCTATTTGCACATAGCAAAATAAACCTTTTGCCAGGCCTACACTTTCTTATTTAATGCATATATCACCCTAGGTAGGCCCTAAACAGCCCATAAGGCAGGGGGCAGTGTATTTAAAATGCACAACATGCACTTTTAAGTTTTACATGTCCTGGTAGTGAAAATCACTTAAATTCATTTTTCCCTACTGTAAGGTCAGTCTCTATCATAGAATAACATTGGGTTACCTTATTACATTTAATAAGTGATAACTTTCAATTGGGAGCAAGTAGGAATGTCGAATTTGTTGTCTAAAGAATTGTAATTTAAAACCCTCTTAAATGGGAAAGTCAGATTTTAAGTCACAATTCTGAAAATGATACTTTTAGATAGCTGGCATTTTCTTGTCCTAACCATTTGGTGCCTGAAGACTGTTCCCTGGGTCACATGACTTGGTGTAGCTGGCAGTTGTCCTTTGTGTATTACTCCCAGACAGTGAGACAATGGGGGAACAGGTCTTGGCAGTATTGGCCACCTCTGACTTGATGAGGTAAAAGAGCTGCCCCCTACCACACTTGCACATCACAAAGGCTCTGCCTGAGCAAACTTACAAAGGGTTTGACACTAGTCTTTTGTGTCCCTAGACAAGCTGAGGCCAGGAAAGGGAGGCAGGAAATTCTAAACAGCTCTTGGGCTGGAAACCTCCAGAACTTTCTCCTACTTCAAAGCTGGCACCAAGCCTAAATATGGGAAACTCAGGCCCATCTCTTCTGTACACAACTGGACCTATGGAACACTCAGAAGGAGAGCTGTGCTGCTCTGCAAGAAGGACTGCTACTCTGTTGCTCTGCTTCCCCGCTACCTGATTGAGAAGCACTGCACCTGCATCTTGAACCCAGGATGACCAGAGTGATTCTAAGGGCTAGTTGGCTGGCCTCCTGATCAGAGCCTGAGGGACAGAAAAGGCTCCACCTGCCTTGAACCCAGCACCTGGACTCTGTCTGCTGTGAGTGCTAACCCCCAGGTGATGCCACCTCAGTTCTAGACCTTTGTAAGTGGGCCTAAAGGTGGTCTGCCAGTCCAGCCTTGGTCCTGTGAGCAGAATCCATGCAGTGAGACACATCTCTCACTGGCGCATTGGAACCGCCACTGCGTGATGCATCCTTGACGCAGGCCTTTGCATTGCAAGTCCTTTGTTGAAGGCATCGTCGACAATGATGCATCTAGTACATCTAGTACCATTATGACATAGACTACGAAAACTGGAGAATAGAAAAAATAGCCTTTACAGACAATTAAATGAGGGAAATGAATCAATTATTACGGGTGCTGTTGACAACACTCCTAGTGCCAATCCCTGTACCTGAGGGCATATGTGAAAGAACCTACTGCCACTAATAGGAAACATATCAAAGATAACAATAACATTAGCCTCAATGAATGCAGGTAACAAAGAGATCAGATAGCAGGCTGCAGGAGCTGTGTAAGGTTTTGCATCATTTTACATTTAACTGGAAAATAAATTCAATATAATGATAAGAGTGTAATAAAATTCTACAGGAGATGAAGGGAGATAAGTATTCAAGTTGTTGGTTTCATAGCTGGTAGGGAAGTCATTGCGATCTCTAGTGGATTGGTTAGGAAAGTAAGGAACAGAGGAAGAGACTTGGAATCCATGAATAAAAGTTGTTGAGGGCATTTTTGTGCACATCATTTAGGCAGGCCATGTTTTTCCCCCTTATCTGCAGCAAGATAAAAATAATTTGAGCTAGCATCAAGAAACATTGCCTTTCATTCTCGTTGTATCCAAAATCTTGGCTACATCTTGGCTGCCAGTTTACAAGTTGTCTTTTGATGGCAAT
The DNA here is from genome assembly GCA_963921515.1 of Calotriton arnoldi. NCBI lineage: Eukaryota > Metazoa > Chordata > Amphibia > Caudata > Salamandridae > Calotriton > Calotriton arnoldi. The sequence continues at coordinate 296,825 of CAWUFW010007305.1, read as the reverse complement.
GTATAGATTAAATTATCAATTGACATTTTCTAACATGTTAGCAATAAAGGCATCATTCTATATCAGGATATATTTGACTGACCATATCTTGAGGTAATAGAACATCTCACCTCTAAATCACCTCTTGGACTAAAAATATTTAAGGGAAATGCTACATGCTAAAATACCATTCCTTGTATTAGAATTCATTTCCACATATCCAAACATGATGAATTACCACAAAAAACCTCCTACAATTCAGAGCAGGTGGTAATTTATGGCAATTAACCTAAAACACAAATGTTGAAAAGGATTAGGCCCTAACCTCACACAGTACGCAAGCATTGCACATATGTAAAATCTGAAAAAAATACCTAAAACATTTAGGGGGCAATAACGATGTCGGGCGCCCGCCCAACACTGTCTCGTAAACGGGACCTACCGACCTCCGGTAGGCGGCCCTGCCTGCCTCATTAGGATGCGACCGAACAGTGTTCGGTCGCATTCCGACATTTCCCTATGGGAGCATGCATTACAGCCGTAAACCAGCCGTAATACATGCTCCCATAGGGAAATGGGAGGTGTTGTTCATCCCTGAACCCTGTGGCATGCACCTAAAGGTACCTCCCATGGGGTGCAGGCATCAATAGGGGGCGACCCCCAACCGGAGGCCGCACACACAAGGGGGCCCAGCTGAGGGCCCCAAATAAGCTTTCTGACATGGTTTCCATGTCGGACAGGCCAGCATAGAAACCATGCCGGAAACCGTGCATCGTAATCCCAAGGGTGGAAAGGCCCGCCCTTTGGGATTAGGAGCCTGTTCCACCTGGCTGACGGGCTCCTTGATCCCGTCAGAAGCCAGCCGGAATGACCGGCCGTTTCAATTCCGACCAATTCGGTCGAAATTGAAACCAACGAGTGGGGTAAGAATGGTCAGAGGCTTTATTACCTCCATCGTAATAGGCCCCTAAAAGTCAAATAATTCATGTAGATACCCAATTACAGTTGTGAATCAGGTGTGGGTGAAAATAAGAGTTTTCACCAACATTAGAATCAGAAGTTGTGTCACTGATTAGCATCACGACATGACATTGCTGGGCATCACCCACTCAGAGGATGGATAATAATATGAAAACATCTGGCACCAACAGACATATTAGCCATTTCAGTTTATGAAATTAAAGTACTATTTCAATCATCAACAAGAAAAACCATAGACAAAAAGTAAGTTCCCAACATCATGCATTTACAAGAATGATCCTCTTACCAACATTGTCCATCCCAACCTAAACCTTTCCTTAACAGACCACCTTCCTATACATCTGTCAGATCATGTAGCAATGCTTTTCAAAATTGAGATAAGGGACTCCTGTAGTATTAGAAGGTGGAGGGTTAACAGAAGGATATTGTTGCAGACAGAAATAATGGCAAATGTGCAGCACAGTACAGAGGATTATTTTTTTTCCTGGAATCTGTCATCAGCTCCCATGCACGTAGTATGGAATGCATATAAGGCTGGGCTTAGGGGAACTGTCAAACACTTATCAGTGAATTGAGCGAGAGAAGACAAAAGTGCAACTTACTAGGTTAGAGGAGGAGATAGTTAAATTGGAGGATTTATTAAAAGCTAATCTACTGAATGAAGAGGAAAGGAAGGGGTGGTCAGAAAGACTTGATCTGCAATTGAAGTTCAGAGGTAAGATAGAGGAGAAAATGATGCAGCAATGGGAGGTTAGCAGAGTAAGAGATATTATACATGGGGAATGCTGCGGGAAGTTATTAGCATGGAAGTCAAGGCTGGAAAGAAACCAAAATTTTGTCAGGAAGATCAATGATGGTGAGACAGATCTCATTGTTAAAGAGAGCAATAAACTTAGAACCTCGTTTACTAAATTCTTTCAGGGGTTATAGACAGAAGATTTAGTGGTCATCGAGGAAGAGCTAGAAAGTTGGCTTCAAGAAAAACACCTCCCCAAATTAACTAGTGATCAATCCCAATATTTAGGTCAAGAAATTAATGGCAGTGAAATTTGGGAAATAGTGAAAAAACTAAAAAAAAGGAAAGGCCGCAGGACTGGACGGGATCCCCAGTGAGCTATATTCTATAATGGGGAGGTGATTATCCCCATATGGGTTAAGTTATTTAATTCTATATTGATAGAAGACTTGCCAATTCCTGTGTCATGGAATGAAGTGGTAATTTCCCTAATTCCGAAGCAGGGCAAGAACCCCGTACAGTGTCAATCTTACCATCTGATCTACTTTCCTAATAGTGACTACAAGATTTTTACCAGCATCCTTGCAGCCCGTTTGAATAAAGTGATGGGGCAATTGATACATCAGGACCAAAAGGGTTTCCTACCGGGGAGGAATATGGGAGAACTTAATATCATACCCTGATATGATCAATCGACCTAGCTACAACACAAGGGGCCCCTCTCGTGATTGCGACCTTGGATGCTGCTAAAGCATTTGATTGTGTTAATTGTAGGTATCTTAGGATCTCCTTAGAACACCTCGGATTAGGTACAAATGTGATAGACTCAATGCTTAAGATTTATAGTGCTCCAACGGCCAGGATCCTGGTGAATGATAGTTTGTCATCCCCAGTAAGAATAGAAAGGGGGACATGACAAGGCTGCCCTCTGTCTTCCATACTGTTTGATCTCTATATTGAACCTTTTGCTCAAAGTCTACGAATAAATAATGGGATCAAGCCTTTTGAAGTGGGTGCATGTGCAAGGAAGATCTCCCTAGCTGCAGATGATTTAATGGTTTATACCTCAGATGTAACATCTGCTTTGCCGCACCTTATCGCTGAGGTAAGGAAATTTGGTACGTTCGCAGGATATGAATAATGACCTGGAACCAAAATGGTGAACAGATAACAAGCATTCCAGAAATTAGATACTTGGGGATAAAAATAACCAAAGACATAGGGAAAATCACAGCGGTTAATCTCGAGAGAATGGAAAAGGAAATAGGAGAGTTATTAAAGAGATGGCAGAATCTTCCACTTTCTATTTATGGGCGGATTAACCTAGTGAAAATGTCTGTCCTACCCAAACTTAATTTTCTCTTTGATAACATCCCATTACACTTTCAGAAAAAGGCTCTCTTGAAACTGCAAGGGAAAATAACATCATGTATTTGGGCTAGTAGAGGAATACGACTCTTGTGGAAGAAACTGAGATGGAAAGCCAGTGTAGAAGGCCTAGGACTCCTAAACTTACAACTTTATTGCTGGGCCTTCCAGTTAAAAAATAATAGAATGCTTCTTATACGTCCTGATGAGTCCCTTATAGGAGTTATGTTTAGGACTATGTTGGTGGGCCTGCCAGAGGAAGGTTTTTCTTACAAATATGGCGCACCAACATTTTTTTAAAAGGTCAGATTGAAATGCTTGCAGGCAATAGCAAGAACCTGGTATGAGATTAGATCAATTCTGGACATAGCCTATTACAGCAGGCTGTCCCCTATATGGAATTCCCCAGGAACTCCAGAGTGATTTTCTTGATAGTCTTGCAAAGCCTTTGAAACAGGGTGATGTCACCAGGTGGGGGCAGCTGGTGAACAATAGGCAAAGGTTAACCTGGAGTTTTTGGAATAACAAGACAGATGGGGCTATATCTAGGTTTAAAATCTACCAAGTAAATGCTTAGTTTCAAAGCCAAAATTGGTTGGAAGTCGACTCTGGACAAATGGAAATAGACCTCCAGGACTTATTGGTTAGGAAGAAAGAAGTGGCGTATTGATACTAGTATCTGCTGACAGCAGAGGAGGACAAGATGAAAGCACCATACTCCGTGTGGGAAGAATACTTGTTGGAAGCAAAGCTGTCTGAGTTATGGCAAGTAACTTTTACTACACTTTATTCGGTGGTCAAACCTGCTGCACTAAGAAAGAATAATTTCTTTACCCTGCATAGAATTTACTGGACCCCAAAAAAGCTGGCAGAGATAAGGGGAAGTGGCGACATAAAATGTAAGTGGTGCTGCAGTGGTGAGGCAGACTATATGAATATGATTGTCACGTGCCCAAGATTTGAAGAATTTTGGTCAGCAGTAGGTAAGACTATTTTTCACTCCTTGGGAACTAATATGGAGGTAAGCACTGCTTTAATAATGTTAGGGGTAATACAGCAGAATAAGGATATATTCAATCAGCAGGTGAAATGCCGCTATCTGATCTTTTACTTAATTTTACTAGGAAGAAGAGAAATATATAAGCTTTGGACCCAAGCTTTGGCCCCTACGTGGCAGGCCTGGAAGAGCTGTGGTTTTCTTTAAAGAACTGGGCAGAAGTAGTAATAAGGAGAATGGAAAATAAAGGTTTTTGGATTTGTTAATGATTTGATAAGATATTTCTGTCCAATGATTACACTCTCTCAATTCAGTAAGGCTGGGGGGGGGAGCTGTGATCACTCGATATAACCCAGTAATTCTGATTGAAATAGAGCCGATATTGAGCACAAGGGATGGGTGATTCGGATCGGTGTTTATCAGTGGTGATATGAGGACAATAAGAAAAAAAAACTAGACCCTCTTAATTGCCTGACTCTAATATTCTGCTCAATAACACTTATTGTTACATATTTTATACTGAGATTAAGAACCTGTATGCTGGAAAACTTGCTGGGCCTTATTGCATAGGGTAAACTATATATGTACATCTCTGCATATACCGATTTGCACCTATCCTAGGTGGAGACTTCTGCCCGGATCATATTTATGAGTATCCACCTCCTGACGCGAGGCAGTGGAGACTCTTACAACTAAATTTACAACTTCAAGTTAAAACTAGTAACTTTGTGACCTGATTCTGATCTATTCCATGTAGGAGATCTCCTCAGCAGAGGCAGAGAACTCCTTCTCCTCTATGGAGATTTAGGAGTGGGAAAGTAGAGAGAAACAGCATTCTCTAGGCCAACATTGCACACCATTGACAAACATTAACCTTCTTCCCTCTTTCCCATTGATTGTGTCACTTTGCTTGTGAATACAGATCCTGAGACCTGCTACAGCATCCAGAATGCAACCAACCCACTCAAAGGGAAGAGAAACTTCACTGTAGACAAAACAGATGTTGCAGGTATCTTTGGAGGAAAATACCATCTTTTGTGTGGTGGACCCCTGGATTTTTGCCTTAAATGTTTTTGCTGGCTGTTGACCTCTGCTTACCAGTCAGAAAGTGCCTGTGCTCCTCCTTTAAACTCTGTTATGACTATGAATTTCTCAGCCTTGGCAATGGAATTATCAGCCTACATAGCAGTGGTGGAGTAATCTGGTATGCAGGCATAAGAAGTAGGTAAAAAAGAAAAACATGTCTGTGGTTTAGAAAGTATTGCTACAATAATGTGAATGACAAATTAAAACAAATGTTTTAATTGCATATTGAATTACATGGATGTGATCATGAAAATGTGTGAATGTAATCTTTGATGTTTTGTATGTTTTTCCCCACTCATATCAAGTGGTATGTTAGGATGTGACTTGAAATTGTTAGTATGTGAATGATAAATAGAGTCCTAACATGAAATCTATGAATGAATGAGTGAATGATGTGCCAGTGGGTACATTATACGAGTCTTGTAACTTTGTATGTGACATTATTATGTTGCAACTGCGTTGTCTCAGAATGGTATATGTGAAGGTGATATAGGCCACCATTTATCATTGACTCAATCCTTTCCAGCCCCTGTGATGCTGCAAACAAACTAGAAACTCAGGCAAATAAAGAGACAACTATTTAGTCATTTTTCAGTCACTTGCCTACAGACCCTTAGTTCTGTATTGTGGTCCACCCCAAAACCCTGGATAGGTCCAAAGTTCAAGAATAGGTCTACATGTAGGAGCTGTTGCAGAGTAATATAGTGCAATATGCAAGAGGTCACAGCATTCTTCACACAACGTTTGCAGCATATTAGAGCATTCCCCCGATGGCAAGACATCTGAAGCATTACTTGGGGATGTGAAAAGAGTTCTATAATGAGTTGTGATCTCATGTGCGCCTTATTGTGCCTCTTTCGAAGCTACATGCCTGGAAGTTGGAGGAATTTGAGGCGATGGGGAGAGGTGGCAAACTCAGCATCAGCTCCAACAAAGACTTGTGATATTTGTCACACTGTGATATTCAAGAGAATGTAGCATTCAATCTACACATGCATGCATTCACTTTTTAGAGTTATGGGTGTCTGCTGTTATTTGGTGAAGTTATGATAAAATACATTCATGGTTCCATACCAAAGATACAAATGTAGTATCAGGCGAGTTAGTTAAACTTAGCTAGTAGCTGCATGTCCATTGAAATACCCAGCTACTAATTTATGTGTGATGGGTGATTGTCAAAAAATATAGCTGTCATGTGTGTTCCCATTGATCCACACATAACGTGTGCACCCAGTGTGCATCCAGTGAACCAGTGAATCAGCCCCAAGCATTTCAGAAAGCTTGCACACCAATGTGGAGACAACAGTGTCTGTTGCAGAAAAGGTGTTCCCTGTAGTGAGATGACTGAAGTGCCATGTGTGTATAATCTATGGAACCTAATACCCGAGGTAAGTGGACAATGGCATAAAATTCACTTGCCACCCATTGTCATTCTACCTGTGGTTGTGGCTTGGCAATAAACTGGTGCACTCGGCTGGTGATGCATCTCAATATCTGGCTGCATCCCCATATCCATTGGGGTATGTCCCCAGGGCACTGGTATGAAATCCTCAGATGAGGTTGATAACGATAGAGATGACGATTTCAATAAAAACCATACTCAAAAGGTGATGTTGCTAGTGTTCATATATTGTTGCTTCACAACATACATTCCTTTGGTAGTCAAAAACTACTTTTCCAACATGCAAGATGATTCACAATTCCATCATCCCAATGCATTTCGGCTGACATGGGCCTTCGTCAAGGGAATATCTGTAAATAATCATAGAATGCGCCACTCAATATACAGGAGCAAGACCATCAGAATCATTGTTACAGTGAAACAATACACAGTGTCACGTTAAAAAACCAAAAGCTCGTGATAGAGTAATACCCGTGAACCGGTAGTCAAACAATACAAACTGTGTCCTTAAACAAAAAGTGAACCAAATTGAATTTAATGCGTGTTTCACTGAAACATAAATGTCCAGTGATCAAAAGCTATTGAAAAAGTGAATGGGTGATAAAGATATAAAGGATACCAAGTTTTACATGCGAGTTTAATATGCGAGGTCAGGACTCGCAGCCATAGTGCGAATGTGGTTTAAAGAGCCGTTTAGTGAAACTATACACTTGTCGAAATAGCGTGTCGACATAGTGACCTTAGCGTGCGCATGCACGAAATTTCAATCAAAGTGCGCCCATGAAGAAACCAAATAGAAACTTATAGGAAACACAAAACTCACTGATGCATGAAGGACAATTTCCCGCAGCGTAAATGTTGTTTGGGCAAATAATCTCGCGATAATCTACGAACGTGATTTTTTTTTAAAAACCGACGTGACATGCAATCAAAGTAGGACTAAAGGCAGCAGTAAACATAAACAAAATACTCGCCAAAATTTAAACAGTAGTCCGCTGTTAAAAAATGCAGGCTGTGTGTCAGGTAGGATAACGTGGTACATGACATAATGTCCATAAAACATAAGCGATGTTTAAAGAGAGTGCATTGATCAAATGATGGTTGAGAAATATAGAGGTAAGTAAGAAATGTAAAAATAAATCAAACAAAAACTCAGGAGAGAGAGATAAAAAACATAAGGTAATTCACAGAATATTCGAAAGCAGCTAGGGGGCTGTTACATCACAGTTCTGAGGAGGTACATGATCCAGGTCATAGGTAACATTGGAATTCCATCCGCTCGTTCATCCCATGTGGCTTTAAAGAGTTCAACAGACGTATCCAATGGTTTTCTCGTTGTCGAATAATTGTGGTTAATTCTCCCTTCACATCTTTCAATGATTTCAAGAGCACAGAATTTCAACTGGCTGATGTTATGCCCAGCTTCGGTGAAATGAGTTGCCACAGTAGACTTCGCTTGCCTGGTTCTAATGTTGCTTTTGTGTTTGTTTAATCGAATCTTTAATTTCCTTTCTGTTTGACCGACGTACACTTTGCCGCATGGACATTTCAATAGATATACAACATTAGCGGTATCACATGTAGCAGTCACTTTTAATTTAATGTTGTACCCTTTTATAGGATGTGAAATGCTTGATCCTGTCAATACGTTATTGCAGTTATTACAATTCCAGCAAGGGATAGTGCCTTTATGAAACATGGGGATATTTTGACTCATGGGTTGTTTAATGATTTCTCCCAGATTTCTTCCACGGGTATATGCAAAGATGGGTTCATGGTCAAATATGTGGTTAAAATCCTGTTCTAGCTTTAGTATTGACCAGTGACGTTTAATGATTTTTTTGTAAGCTCCGCTCATTGTGGAGAATTTAGAAACCACTGTTATACGATTTTGTGTGGATTTAGCTTTAGGTGTTAATAATTCTTGTCTTGTTGTCAATTGACAGCGCTGTTGAGCTTGTGTAAGTACTTCATCTGGATAGTTCCGAGTCTTGAAGCGCTGCATCATGTATGCCATCTGTTCATCTCTGCTACTAGGATCTGACACAATTCTCTTTACTCTCAATAATTGAGTGTAAGGTAAGTGGCGTTTCAATGAGGGTTGGTGAAAGCTACCAAAATGTAGGGTGTTGTTTCTATCAGTGGCTTTTCTAAACAAATCTGTCTTAAAACCTGAAGAACTTTTAGTGATTCTCACGTCCAAAAATGTTATGGTATGCTCTTGGATCTCATGGGTAAATTGTATTCTCCCATCTATCTGATTCAATTTGGTGAGCTCGTCTCCGAGTTCTATAGCTGTCCCGTTCCATAGTAGGAAGATATCATCAATAAATCTTAAAAAAAGTTTAGTGTGTGATCTCCAAGAAGGTAGTGACAATATGTGGGTTTCTTCAAAGCAACTCATAAAAATATTAGCATACGATGGGGCGGCACAATTGCCCATAGAAGTTCCGGTCTTCTGAAGGAACCATTCATCATTCCATTTAAAATAGCTATGCATCAAAGTGTATTGCAGTAACTTCATCAGGAAAATTTTCATTTCCTCATCATAATTGGTGTGTAACAACGCCTGTTCAATTGCATCAATCCCAAGTTGGTGTGGGATGGAGGTGTATAGAGATTGCACATCAATAGTGCATAATAGTATGTTCTCATTGTCAGTTACAGTTATCTGACTTATTTTGTTCAAAAAGTCAGAGGTGTCTTTAATAAAGGTACTCATTTTCATCACTGTTGGTTGCAAATAGCGATCCAGAAATTTTCCGACCCCTTCATGGAGGCTGCCTCTGGTAGAAACTATTGGACGGAATGGTGGCTTAACCGGATCCTTATGAATCTTAGGTGTCATGTATAGGGTAGGACTTTTAGGATTGATGGGAATCAAAAACTTCTTTACTTTTTCGTTTATTATTCCATGGTCAAACGCCTTCTGGACAATGATTTTGAGAACATCTAAAAACTGATCCGTGGGGTTCATGTCTAGTTTCATGTATGTTTGTTGATCAGACAGGTGAATCTCCACTTGTTCATTGTAGTAGGTGGTATTCAGTACCAATAAGGCTCCGCCTTTGTCAGCTTTTTGACACACTATTGAAGGATTTTGAGCTATGGATTTTAAGATGCCATATTCTTTTTCAGTGAGGTTACCTTTTTTGTGTGTTCTTTTGAAGTTCAACTTGGCTAAATCCTGTTTGATAAGAGATTCAAACATATCGAGGCTCTTATGACTAGTAGGTGCCATGAACATACTTCTGAATTTTAACCCCATTAGTAGGTCTACTGTGGGTTCCTGTTTGTCTGTGACAATGTTCTCAAAGAAATGTCGTAACCTAAGTTTTCTCACAAGCTTAAAAAAGCTGATTTCTAATTCCAATAAATTGGTGTGACTTGTTGGCACGAATGACGTGCCTTTTTGTAGTGTTTTTAATTCCAATGCTGAGAATTGGTAATCCGAGATGTTGATCACAAGGTTATCTACTGTCCTCCCTTCTTGGTTTTGTCCTTCTTGGCTGTGACATTTCGAGTCTGGGGGTGCTATTTCTCTTTTTTTTTTGCTCCTCCTGGGTCGTCCTTGTCGACGGGGCCTACCCCTAAAAAAGAGGTGCCTACAGCTTTGGGTGGTACCGTGGATGAAGTTGATGTCGACTGCTCCTGTGGTGGTCTGGAGTAGCTAGACATATCACTGTCTGATGAAGATGTATCAGTGTTCTGGGATTGTGGTTTATTTTGTCTCCGTCTAGCGTATATATCAGCCCATGTGTAAACTTCCCCTAATTTATAGTCGATTGTGTCACGACGGAACTTCCGAATTTTTCTTTCCTTTATTTCCTGGGTATGTTTGGACAGTTGATCATTGATATCTTGCAACACCATGGTCCAATCTTCAGCAGACATAGAACTACTCAATTCTGTTTTTAGAACGGATATTTCTTTTGACATTTCTTCAAGGACGTTAGATAGTTCTTCAATAAGTAGTAAGATTAAGTCCAAGGAACATTTGTTCAAAATGGCGAACCAACGATCTTTGAATTTTTGCACATTCTTGCATAATGACGGTTTCACAGGGATTCTTAGTCCTCGGGGTATTCTTTGCACCCTATGATATTTAAGCATAGTACTCGTGTGCAATCTCTGGTTAATCTCCTTTTTGGATAAATATAGTAGCTGTCGAATATTCTGCTCCTTAGTGCGATTAGAAGTGAATTCGTTGGTCTCATCCTGAATGAGTGCGTATATTCTTGTGACTTCTTCGTTAGAAAATGCAAAAGTTTCTGCTCTCAAATCAGTTAAATTAGAAATTTCCTCATATGCCATGTTTGTATATGGTGTGCTATGTACTTAGTTCAGACGAGGTAAGTAGATATATGATAGCCTTACGTGCACAACCAATTTGTTAGGTAAAGCTGTAGAGTTTGTGCCGTGCCTCCGAGGACTAAGAATCCCCTTGAAACCATCATTATGCAAGAATGTGCAAAAATTCAAAGATCGTTGGTTCGCCATTTTGAACAAATGTTCCTTGGACTTAATCTTACTAATTATTGAAGAACTATCTAACATCCTTGAAGAAATGTCAAAACAAATATCCGTTCTAAAAACAGAATTGAGAAGTTCTATGTCTGCTGAAGATTGGACCAAGGTGTTGCAAGATATCAATGATCAACTGTTCAAACATACCAAGGAAATATATGAAAGAAAAATTCGAAAGTTCCGTCGTGACACGATCGACTATAAATTAGGGGAAGTTTACACATGGGATGATATATATGCTAGACGGAGACAAAATAAACCACAATCACAGAACACTTATACATCTTCATCAGACAGTGATATGTCTAGCTACTCCAGACCACCACAGGAGCAGTCGACATCAACTTCATCCACAGTAGCACCCAAAGCTGTAGGCACCTCTTTTTTAGGGGTAGGCCCCGTCGACAGAGACGACCCAGGAGGAGCAAAAGAAAAAGAGAAAGAGCACCCCCAGACTCGAACTGTCACAGCCAAGAAGGACAAAACCAAGAAGGGAGGACAGTAGATATCCTTGTGATCAACATCTCAGATTACCAATTCTCAGCATTGGAATTAAAAACACTACAAAAAGGCACGTCGTTCATGCCAACAAGTCACACCAATTTATTGGAATTAGAAATCACCTTTTTTAAGCTTGTGAGAAAACTTAGGTTACGACATTTCTTTGAGAACATTGTCACAGACAAACAGGAACCCACAGTAGACCTACTAATGGGGTTAAAATTCAGAAGTACGTTCATGGCACCTACTAGTCATAAGAGCCTCGATATGTTTGAATCTCTTATCAAACAGGATTTAGCCAAGTTGATCTTCAAAAGAACACACAAAAAGGTAACCTCACTGAAAAAGAATATGGCATTTTAAAATCCATAGCTCAAAATCCTTCAATAGTGTGTCAAAAAGCTGACAAAGGCGAAGCCTTAGTGGTACTCAATACCAGCTACTACAATGAACAAGTGGAGATTCACCTGTCTGATCAACAAACATACATGAAACTAGACATGAACCCCACGGATCAGTTTTTAGATGTTCTCAAATTCATTGTCCAGAAGGCGTTTGACCATGGAATAATAAACGAAAAGTAAAGAAGTTTTTGATTCCCATCAATCCTAAAAGTCCTACCCTATACATGACACCTAAGATTCATAAGGATCCGGTTAAGCCACCATTCCGTCCAATAGTTTCTACCAGAGGCAGCCTCCATGAAGGGGTCGGAAAATTTCTGGATCGCTATTTGCAACCAACAGTGATGAAAATGAGTACCTTTATTAAAGACACCTCTGACTTTTTGAACAAAATAAGTCAGATAACTGTAACTCACAATGAGAACATACTATTATGCACTATTGATGTGCAATCTCTATATACCTCCATCCCACACCACCTTGGGATTGATGCAATTGAACAGGCGTTGTTACACACCAATTATGATGAGGAAATGAAAATTTTCCTGATGGAGTTACTGCAATACACTTTGATGCATAGCTATTTTAAATGGAATGATGAATGGTTCCTTCAGAAGACCGGAACATCTGTGGGCAATTGTGCCGCCCCATCGTATGCTAATATTTTTATGAGTTGCTTTGAAGAAACCCACATATTGTCACTACCTTCTTGGAGAGCACACACTAAACTTTTTTAAGATTTATTGATGATATCTTCCTACTATGGAACAGGACAGCTATAGAACTCGGAGACGAGCTCACCAGAATTGAATCAGATAGATGGGAGAATACAATTTACCCATGAGATCCAAGAGCATACCATAACATTTTTGGACGTGAGAATCACTAAAAGTTCTTCAGGTTTTAAGACAGATTTGTTTAGAAAAGCCACTGATAGAAACAACACCCTACATTTTGGTAGCTTTCACCAACCCTCATTGAAACGCCACTTACCTTACACTCAATTATTGAGAGTAAAGAGAATTGTGTCAGATCCTAGTAGCAGAGATGAACAGATGGCATACATGATGCAGCGCTTCAAGACTCGTAACTATCCAGATGAAGTACTTACACAAGCTCAACAGCGCTGTCAATTGACAACAAGACAAGAATTATTAACACCTAAAGCTAAATCCACACAAAATCGTATAACAGTGGTTTCTAAATTCTCCACAATGAGCGGAGCTTACAAAAATCATTAAACGTCACTGGTCAATACTAAAGCTGGAACAGGATTTTAACCACATATTTGACCATGAACCCATCTTTGCATATACCCGTGGAAGAAATCTGGGAGAAATCATTAAACAACCCATGAGTCAAAATATCCCCACGTTTCATAAAGGCACTATCCCTTGCTGGAATTGTAATAACTGCAATAACGTATTGACAGGATCAAGCATTTCACATCCTATGAAAGGGTACAACATTAAATTAAAAGTGACTGCGATCTATATGAGGAAGAGGCAAGATGGCGGCCGTGAACACGGCTGTGTGAGCTCGAGCTCCCGGGAATCCACCCTGCCTCACTTACCGTGTTGCATCTGTCGTGCTGCTGTGCCCATGCATTTTTGTTCTGCCCCTTGGACCCGTGTGGAGTGAGGCAATGTAGACAGGGCAGTGTCGGCGGATATGCTGTGGAGTGTTTGTCCCGCAGCGGTGATTCCTCGAGCGGCTCTCTGGTGGCTGCTGACATCTGTGAGGCATACTTCTGCATTTGAGGACGGGCTGTGGAGACGGCCGAAAGGAGCGACTGGTGCCGGGTCAACAGTGTGCACCGCAGTGATGCCCCCGAAAGCTGGACGCGGCAGAGCTCGTAATACTCCGGATGCGGCTGACGCCGAGGGAGGGCGAGCCGCAGAAAAGAAAAGGCAGGATTTAAATTCAGAAAAGAAGGACGGTACTCGTGGGGATGGTGCCGGTAAGAAGGTAGTTCCTGCTTTGTTTTTATCCGGGAAATTGAAAAAACAGTCCCTTTCTGCGTCTGTTTCCTCTGGCAATGGGCAGAGTAGTGGAACATTTAAACAGGGTAAGGTGGCTTGCGCTGTTTCTTTGTCCGTCCAGGGGGTATAGCCTGTGATGCAGCCCCGGGTCCTTCTAAAAATACGCGGTCTGACCCAGAGGGGGATGGAGAGGAGGGCAATGGTTCGGCTACCGTTGAGTCTGGCGACCTGGTGACTGTTGAGAAAAGTTTGGCTCACCAGTATCTTACTAAAGAGGTGACTCTGGTGAATGTCCCTTTTTTTCAATGTCCGATCCTTCTGATACCTCTGGAGATGAAATTGATTTCAGCATGTTGGATAAACGACCCAAAAAAAACCCTGGTAACACGCATAAGGGGTCCAGCAGTCTACAGAAGGATGATGTTACAGACTGGGGGACTGACTCGCCCGGCACTCCAGAGAGTAGCCCGAACACGGTGCGGAAAAGCGGCGATTTTGGGGCAGGCGCTGGTGCTGGGTTTCAGATGACTGAGAACGCAGATCTGTTTCAATGGGACTACTCCTATATGGGTGAACCAGGGATTAATGGAGTTGTCGACGGGGCACAATCAGATCCAGACAATGTGGAGAAACCAGCAGATATTACCCTTGCTGTCATATATAAGAGCATAATGGCACATAGGGAAGAGACTCGTGCCGAGAGCCAGCGCACACAGGGCGCTTGCCGCAAACTTCAAAACTCGGTCCGTAGGATGGCCAAAATAATCCATGATAGCATATTGAAACAAAGTTTGAAACTCAGTGGTTTTTGGTTTACGGTCTTAGAGCATAAAGAAATGAGAAAGCTAGATGGGGGATAGGTACCTATGCAGTGGGATTCAGATCTGCTCTTTGAATGTATGTGGGCTAAACAACTATAATAAAAGGCAAAGGGTCATGAATGAACTTCGGTTTATTCAACCCGACCTGATATGTCTACAAGAGACCCACATTCCATGGGGGAAAAGAAAACTGCTGGGGGAACTTGGTTTTTCGGTCCTAGCAAATACACAGCAGTCAACCACTACACGTGGGGTTGCGATATTGGCTAAGAGCCATATACGAGGTACTGGGAAATTATCGGTGGATAATCATGGGAGGTGGGCCATTGTGGAATGTTTAATGGGTGGTATAAAGTATACAATTTGTTCTATATACGGCTCAAATATTGATGAGGCATCTGTAATAGAAAGATTGAATTTGGAGCTTGCAACATGGTCCACCCCGCTAATTGTATGTGGTGATTTGAATATACATCTGGAGCCAAAGGGCCTACAGGATGATAGTAAGCAATATAAAGGCAGGAAGCCCAAAGTATTTAAGGCGCTTCAATCCTTATTAAGAGATCATGGCCTGGTAGATGTGTGGGCGGTTTTAAGGGGGTCAGATCCTGGCTACACATTTTATTCACACCCACATCAGAAATTAGTAAGGCTGGACTATTTTTTTTTATCAAATCAATTACTTGTCGGGGCCAATATACAGGTGTTTCCGTGGATCTCATCAGATCATGGACCTCTTGTATTGAAATTATATACATGTAAGGGTGGAAATAAGCTGCGTTCATTTACATTTGATAGAAAACTACTGTTAGATGAAGGATATGTGACATACATGAAGGTCTGGATTGGACAATTTTTGGCCCTAAACCGTAGTTCGACAGGGACTGCTATGGTATGGGACTCATTAAAAGCTGGCTTTAGAGGGGAGACCCTTAGCTTTGGGTTACATAGGCAAAAACAGCTACAATTGGCCCTACAGGAATTATATAGCAATCTTACAGCGGCCGAAGAAAACCTTATGCAGGGGATCCTAGCAGGGGGAGAGATTACCGCACTTCAGACGGAGGTAGCCCGGCATAAGGCTAAAATAAACTCCCACTGAAGTAAAGAAATTGCTAAGAAGTACTTTATTGGTAAAAGACAAAGTTATGAGTATGGGGAGGCAGCCGGTCACTGTTTAGCGCAAAGGCTTCGATCGCGAGAGTCGGCCCAAAGAATTGGAGCAGTAACAGATTCTATGGGCAATACCGTAGAAACTGATACCGGGATATTAAAAGTGTTTCATGATTTTTATGAGGCACTTTATTCTAGTGATAACTTAGATATACATGCAGGGGTGGCGCTGTTGCAGAGTCTTAAGGGCGAAAAAGTCAATCCGCAAGATGCAGAAATGTTAGAGGCACCCATAACTATAGAAGAGTTGGAAGGGGCAATCAACAATATGGCTACCGGTAAAGCAGCAGGACCCGACAAGTTGCCGCTGGAAATTTATAAAACCTTTTTTAGTGAACGTAAGGTCGATATGATTGCTACTTTTCAACAGGCACAATTAGGCACGGCGCCGTTGTCTTGGGATGAGGCGAATATAATAATCTTTAAAAAGAAAGATAAGCCGGCGGAACAACCAGGATCTTACCGCCCTATTTCATTATTAAACTGTGATGGCAAAATTTATGCCAAGATTCTTGCGACCCGGTTGGCGGATGTTTTAACTCCGTTGGTGTCGAAGTGACAGCATGGGTTTATCCCTAAAAGAGATACAACTAATCATATCAACAGGGTTGTAACCCTTTTGGATATAGCTAATAACTCAGGGAGCAAATTCAGTATGATTTTATTAGACGCCGAAAAAGCGTTCGACCGGGTCGCATGGAAGTTTTTATAGGCGGTATTATGAGACGCTGGTTTTAAGCAAGGGTTTATTAAAGCTATTCAAGCTCTTTATCGGTCTCCGACCGCTAAAATCTGTACAATGGGCTTAGAATCCAACCCTGTATATATCATGCGTGGTACTAGGCAAGGATGCCCGTGCTCCCCTTTACTGTTTTCACTCTATATTGATCCTCTTTTAAAGTTGCTAGAAAGGAATATTGGGATAGAAGCAGTAATTGTGAGACAAGAGCACTATAGGGTCTTTGCGTACGCAGATGACGTTGCAGTCGTCACTCCGAACCCCATGACGGCCATGCCAATTATAGAACAATTGGCTCTTGAGTTTGGAGCAGTCTCTGGATACAAACTTAATCGTTCAAAGACACAAATTTTATGTCTGAATCTAGTAGGCTATGAAGATCATAGAATCATGGAGGAGGTGATATACTTGGGTGTCACAATAAAGACATGTTTAAAGTCTCTTGTAGACGTTAATTGGGCCAATATATTAAACTCTGTACAGAAGCAACTGGACCGCTGTGAATGTTTACATCTCTCACTTGTGGGGCGATGTAATGTTCTTAAAATGCTAATATTACCAAAGGTTTTATATTTCTTTGGATCGGTTCCATTAGAAATTTCTCGTATCCAATTGGCTGCACTTCAGTCGATCTGTGCTAGGTTTTTATGGGCGCAGGGGAAGCCCCGCAGAGCTATGCGTTTTATGGTTCTCCCTCGGGATCAAGGCGGATGGGCAGTGCCAGATTTTACTTTGTATTATTATGTGTGTATATTACAACATATGAATATATTATTAACTGGGGCAGAGCCTCCTAATAAGGCTGAGACACCTTCTATATATTAACTGTTATTAGGCAGCGACGCAAGAAATCGATTATTTGTCAGCCTAGAACAAAGCTACTATAAAAAAAACAGGTTTAAGGTTCTAAATGCGGCCTATAAGGTGTGGAAGGCTGTGCGAAAATTATATAGATTTGAGAAGGTATCCACTATACTCCGCTTGTAGCTACAACATTATTGCCATCTATATTCTGGGACAGGATTATTGATAGATGGCGGATCAAGGGCATACAATATGTTGGGGATTTATATACGGAAGGGGTTTTGATGTCCTTTGAGATGCTAGCCACAAAATACTGCCTCCCTAGATCCGAATTTTTTAAATATCTACAAATTCGGGACTATTTATGTAAAAGTAGATGGAAATTTGAACAGAATCCTGTGGTAGAGGCAGTGAAAAAGAATGCGCGCATTGGTGTTTTATATAATTTATTATTAGACACAAAAAGCGGGGATTTGGACGCACATAATATTAAGTGGGACAACAGGCTAGGGTGTCAAGGTAAGCGGGTGGAGTATTCTATTGAGCTGGCTGGAAAGTTAATGAAATCTGCCAATCTCCGCTCTCAACATTATAAAACTATTTTTAATCTTTATTATACTCCAGCCAGGTTATTAAAATGGGGTGGGACAAATGATGGTAGGTGTTTTCGCTGTGGCATGGAAGATGCAGATATTGTACACATTTTTTTCTCATGTAGGCACCTAGGTGACTTTTTCGAGAGTATAGAGAAATTTTTAGTGGAAATCATTAGGGGTCCAGTAACACTGTCAGCTAGCCATATACTGTTGGGCGTAGCGGAAAGCGATAGAAATGATCAATTAGTTTATAAATTTAGATATTTGATCTTCTTAGTTTCCGCCATTGCAAGGCTGTGTATCGCCTCTATGTGGCTGCAGAAGGATGCTCCAACTTTTGAGCTATGGAGGGCTAGGTTTTTGACCATTTTTAATTTAGAGCATAGTCTATATGCTCTAAAAGGCCCCCAAAAGAGGAAGCTGGGCATGTAAATTTGGGGACCGGTGGTGACATATATGGAAGAATGAGGCTCTATATTGGAATGCCTCCTTAAGATACTTAGCACTTGCACTTTAAAAAAAAAAAAAATTATGGTGTGTATATTGTGTATATTGGAATATTGAATTATGAACTATGTTGGAGATTTTAGCTAATCATTGTCTATGCTTGCTGCTCGATTTTTTAAGACTGTGTTTTATTTTTATTTGAAACGAGGGTTTATAAATATGTAATGTTATGTGACTATCATGGATTAATAAAAAAAAATTAAAAAAAAAAATTAAAAGTGACTGCTACATGTGATACCGCTAATGTTGTATATCTATTGAAGTGTCCATGTGGCAAAGTGTACGTCGGTCAAACAGAAAGGAAATTAAAGATTTGATTAAACAAACACAAAAGCAACATTAGAACCATACAAGCGAAGTCTACTGTGGCAACTCATTTCACCGAAGCTGGGCATAACATCAGCCAGTTGAAATTCTGTGCTCTTGAAATCATTAAAAGATGTGAAGGGAGAATTAACCACAATTATATTCGACAACGAGAAAACCATTGGATACGTCTGTTGAACTCTTTAAAGCCACATGGGATGAACGAGCGGATGAAATTCCAATGTTACCTATGACCTGGATCATGTACCTCCTCAGAACTGTGATGTAACAGCCCCCCTAGCTGCTTTCGAATATTCTGTGAATTACCTTTTGTTTTTTATCTCTCTCTCCTGAGTTTTTGTTTGATTTATTTTTTACATTTCTTACTTACCTCTATATTTCTCAACCATCATTTGATCAATGCACTCTCTTTAAACATCGCTTATGTTTTATGGACATTATGTCATGTACCACGTTATCCTACCTGACACACAGCCTGCATTTTTTAACAGCGGACTACTGTTTAAATTTTGGCGAGTATTTTGTTTATGTTTACTGCTGCCTTTAGTCCTACTTTGATTGCATGTCACGTCGTTTTTAAAAAAAAATCACGTTCGTAGATTATCGCGAGATTATTTGCCCGAACAACATTTAGGCTGCGGGAAATTGTCCTTCATGCATCAGTGAGTTTTGTGTTTCCTATAAGTTTCTATTTGGTTTCTTCATGGGCGCACTTTGATTGAAATTTCGTGCATGCGCACGCTAAGGTCACTATGTCGACACGCTATTTCGACAAGTGTATAGTTTCACTAAACGGCTCGTTAAACCACATTCGCACTACGGCTGCGAGTCCTGACCTCGCATATTAAACTCGCATGTAAAACTTGGTATCCGTTATCTCTTTATCACACACGCACTTTTTCAATAGTTTTTGATCACTGGACATTTATGTTTCAGTGAAACCACGCATTAAATTCAATTTGGTTCACTTTTTGTTTAAGGACACAGTTTGTATTGTTTGACTACCGGTTCACGGGTATTACTCTATCACAAGCTTTTGGTTTTTTAACGTGACACTGTGTATTGTTTCACTGTAACAATGATTCTGATGGTCTTGCTCCTGTATATTGAGTGGCGCATTCTATGATTATTTACAGATATTCCCTTGACGAAGGCCCATGTCGGCCGAAATGCATTGGGATGATGGAATTGTGAATCATCTTGCATGTTGGAAAAGTAGTTTTTGACTACCAAAGGAATTTATGTTGTGAAGCAACAATATATGAACACTAGCAACATCACCTTTTGAGTATGGTTTTTATTGAAATCGTCATCTCTATCGTTATCAACCTCATCTGAGGATTTCATACCAGTGCCCTGGGGACATACCCCAATGGATATGGGGATGCAGCCAGAGTTTATCTACATCACTCGGGTTCAGTGAGTGATTCTCAGGAGGCACGGCACAAACTCTACAGCTTTACCTAACAAATTGGTTGTGCACGTACAGCTATCATGCATCTCAATATCTGTCACAAGTACTGTGATTGGCTTGCCTATGGATGCATATGGTGTCACCACTACTGCTCTGTAAAGATCCAGTAATCCGGAATTGGAGTACACCCAGTATTATTAAATGTGTAGGCATGATCTGGTAGCAATGACTACTTCTCTGAACGTCACAAAGAGGATGGCCATTTAGCTGTAAATCTCATCTCTGCTTCTTACATAATTTTTCCTCAAAATGAGGTGCAAAGCAACAAACTATCATCAAGATTGTTTAAAAAAATTGAAGGTCTGTGTCTTGTTTTTTTATGAGGGCAGGCTGTGAGTGGTTGTTTGATACTGTGTTGACTTTCACCTATTGATGGGTATGATGATGGGTATGGGTATGTGGGCAGGTTGTGCATAGTTGGTTGATATTATATTGACATTTATCTATTGATGGCTGTAGGAAAGTGCCTCTTTCGACATGGTTAGCCCCCACTTTTTGCCTGATGTCTGATGTAATTTCGAACTGTAAGCTCACTGGGTCCCCGCTAACCAGATATCTTTCCCCAAAACTGTACCACTATTGGCACAACTTCAGTGGCCCCTGTAAGTCCCTAATAAATGGGACCCCTGGTACCTAGGGCATGGGCACTGGACAAGGTCCTCTGGGGTTGCAGCACTGATTGTGCCACCCCAGGCACCCCTCATCAAGGCTATGCACTCTGTTATTGAAGGCTGCGTGTCTTGGTGCAGGGAAATCAACATGGTACACAGCTGTGTGCCCTGCCCCCATGCACTGCATAAGATATAGGTAAGTCACTCCTACTGCAGGCCTTTGGCCCTAAGGCAGGTTGCACTATATCCTATGTGTGGGCATACCTGCATGTGCAGATATTCCCCTACAATGTCCAATCCATTCTGAGATGTTGTAGGTGCACAGGGAAGCCATAGAGAGTACATGGGTTGGATACTTGTCAACACAAGTTTTCCTAACTCTATAATGGCTTCACTGATTTCTAAGGTGTTTGGTACTAAAGATCTAGTCTTAATAAACCTCACTGATGCCAGTGATAGATTTATTATTACATTCACTCGGGAGACCCTTTAGAGGGTCTCCTGAAAACCTACCAAGCACTGATGTGGTTCCTGACTGGTTTTCGTCAGTCTGCCATCACCTCAAGGGGTGAGAGCCAGAGTTCTCAGAGGACAGAGACAAAGCCTGGTCTGGGCGGATGTGCTTCACACCTCCCCCAGGACAGCATGGCCTTCCTGTGCGGGAAGCTTCCAAGGTAATGCCATCTTTGAAATCCAACCCAGGCAACTCCAGATAGTGGGGAGGCCAACCCCACTTTTCTGTTCCACCGTTTGGGGAGGAAAGGTGGGAAACTTAGTGGGATGAGTAGGAGGGTCCCTACTTAGCCTACACCATGCCTAGGGTAGGGCAAGCGATGTGAACCCCTCTCCTGAATTTCCACCATTTTGGAATGGTGGAGAAACCTCCAATCAGGGTTAGGGTGGTGCCTAAAGGTAGATACCCTAAAGGTAAGTAGCCCATTCTACTATGAGTCTCCCCTTGTAACACCCCCAATTCAGTATTTAGGTGACACCCGAGACCTGAACATCAGATTCAATGGACAAGAGAGGACCAGGACAAAGAAGACCTGCTGCTCGAGAACTGAAGCCCTGCTGCAGAAGAAAAAGGTGCCAAACCCTGCCTCCCAGGACTCGACAATCACTGCTGCTGTGTCATCCTGAAACCTGAAAGGACTCCAAGAAACCCGGATCATCTCCAGCCTTCAAGAAATTACCGTGAAGCTCCCTTGGAGTGAAGGTATCACTCCCATGCACACCGCAGGCACTAACCCCATGAAGTCCAGTTTGTCAACTTGCTGCTCCAAGATGGCCTCGAAGCAGCACCAATGCAAGAAGAGGTACATCACCTCTAGAAGGTCAGATCTGCCTCTCCACCAAGTTTGGAGGCACCACTAGCTACCAGAGAAGCTGTGTACCAGTACCCAGGGTACCAGGCCCCCAACATCAAGAAGAAGAGTCCTCATTGGAGTACCAAAGCACCAGAAGCAAGCACCTATTGAGGGCAATGAGACACCTGAGACCCACTTTCTGAGTGGCCCAGCTGTCCTGAAATCGGTTCTCCAAGTTGCCTGCTCTTGATCATGAGCCTCAAGACGCACAACGCCTGGCTGACCTGTTCGCTCTGCACCCGGCCCCACCGACCCCAGCACCAACCAACCAGCCCTGCTCCCGTGGTCCAGAGGCCCTTGCGACCTACTCCCTCTAAGGAGACCCACCAGACTTACCAGTAAGTCCCTCTGTGCAGTGCTTCTTCACGTGGCCCCCTTCACGCCAGCTTCCAAGACTTCAGGACCACTGCTCCTAGCCGATCCGGGACGCTCCTGAACTTCTCCTGCTGGAACTTTGGTCCTGGTCCCAACATCGACCTTAGTGAACGTATAGCCTGAATTTCTATGCAATATTCTACTTTTTCCCCATTGTTTCCTATGGTGCGTAATTGCGCATACAAGTGATATATTTATTGAATTTTGAAAATGCTTAACTCCGAAAGTATTTATCCTAGAACTGTGTGTATGGTCTTAAAAATTATATAAAAATCGATGTTCTTTTTGAAATTTAGTCTCAGATTTATTCTTGAGTGTCTGTCTGACTACAAAAAATGCTTAACACTACCCTCTGATAAGCCTAACTACTTGCTCACACTACCATAAAAAGAGAGTTAGTTTTATCTATGTTTACCTCTACCTGTCTTTTGGGAATCTCTTGCACTCTCTACATAGTGTACTTCATTATAGTATACTATACAGAGAGGCGGTTTCCTACAAAGGCTATGCTGGAGTCCTGACTCTTCACTCCCCCTTGCAGCAGCCAGTGTCTTTGATGAGATTGAAGACAAGTTGCAATATGTGTTCTGCATTACTTGGAGACAATTTTAAATTTGTGTTTTTAAATGAAAATTAATTACACATCAAAACAATAAAAGACATCATTTTATATTTTTCTTAAGAATTTTTTTTCTATCTTTTTCAGTTTTTCCTATGTGGTGTTTGTGTTATTACAGCCTCCATTGATTCATATGAGAGTGGCTTGCAGTACTAGTGATTGGTCATGTGTGATATGTGATTTTCTCCAAGGCATGGCTGAAGTAAATTTGAGTCTCATCTGTCAGTAGTGCTATGGGAGTAGATGAAGGTGTAACTTTGGTGACTAGCAATTATTTTACTCTTTTGTGAGGGTGTTTTAGTATTTATATATGCCTGGTCCCCTCCTTGATTAACCCTTTCCTTCTGACAATTTCTGTTAGATAGTCCCCATTTTCTTGCCACCGCTCTTACGTCTCTCACATTGACACCTTAAACAGGGATCGTTGTGCATGGAGTTCTCTGCACTCTAGCAGAGATCTCTGAAAATAAGAGAAACAGTAGGCATAGGCAGAGGTCTCTGTCTGGGGTTTTGGGAATAGCATTTCTGAGTAAGTAAATTCGGACTACTGGAGCACTAATGTACCTACTCAAAACTGCATTTGTGAATAGGTCCCATCAAGTTTCATCTTCACAGCTGTCGGCACACCAACCTTTCCCGATCTCCAACTTTACATTGCTCATTAGGTCCTGTGTCCTCTTGGACATTGTTTTATATTTATTTAATGTGATTTTTTTTCCACTATTGGCATGTCGTTCTTTGCTTAATCATGCCACTGGGTGAAAGGTCGTGCATTAAGTAATTCAAAATGAAATCATTATCATGGAATGACAGCAGTGTAGTTACACATATCAAAGACCACAGAGTAAATAGGCAGGTATTCTGATTAAAATGAACATTTCAAGCCAGGACACTAGATCAAAATATGATGTGGCCATTCATAAAGCATTTATGAGTACAGGAAGTACTACTACAGAAGTACTCTTTTACAAACTCTTCCATGCGTGCGGGAATCAGCTATGAAATGTCCAACTACCAGTTGTTAAAAGTGCCAAATAGGCACAGTACTTTCTCTTTGTACTAATTGCATATATATATTCACTGAATTTTCCCATTTATTCCCATTTAAGCTGTTATGAGGCCTATTAACAATGGTATGTAAGAGTATGTAAAAGAGAACATTAGCAGTACTACTTTATGTACTCCAAAATGCCTCTGTAAATAGGTAGACCTGGGCGGTGAACTCCGCTCCGTTCGTGGAGTATGCAGAGTTTTTTGCACTTTGCGCTCCGCGGAGCTTGTGGAGTTCCCAAAAACTCTGCCCCACCTGCAGAGCAGAGTTTTTTCCTCGCTCGCACTCGCCAACGGTAAGTTAGCAAGCGCGAGCAAGGAAACTCCAGCACTAGACCACTTCCCAGCGAGATTTTTCAACACAGGAGGTCGCGGATGGTCGCTACCACTTGCTTTGAGAAACCTTTGTTTCACGTTGAGGAAGCTGCTGCTCGAGTAGAACTTCTACTCGAGTGGCAGAAAGAAGCAGCACCCTCTTGCACTGTGCAAAATGCCGTCTGTGCTGATTTTACAGCGCAGGCCAAACACCTGCCACTACAAATCAGTGCAAACGGCACGAGGTAACCCACTCTGCCGTTTGCGGAACTCCGCGTAGCTTGCCAGAGTTTTTTTGTCACTTCACGGAGTTCCGCTACCCGCTAACTCCGTGCCACTGTCGGTTGCCTTAGACAGACTGCAGACCTGGTGACAAAATACTGAAGTACGGTCTAGAGTCTTTATGATTATGAGTGCTAGGACCCACATGGTTCTGGGAGGACTTTAAACAGGAATTACTCAAGGTGCTGGGAGGTGTTAAGGTGTGGTTATTAAAGTCACGACATAATACTTGTAGTGTGTGATCGTATGCTGAATAATAAAGATGTCTATTACAGAGCTGTGTGTGTGGTATTCTCATTTGCATGCTCTCGGGATGGGGAGGATGCTACATACAGGAGTTTTGTGAAAAGGCACACTTTCACTGTATGCATACTGAAATGCAATAAAGATAAGTGCAACGTCTGTATACCTAGAGTCATTCCCAGCAGTGAGGTGTTTGATGACCATCTTGTATAATATAATGAAGCTTAGTTTGGTGAGTATCTCCACAACACAGATGTTTTCAGAAGTTCTGGTGAGTTTGTTGATAGGTTTTAACTTCTTTAACTAGGCACACATAAGCTAGTTGTCTAGGTTTGCTCTGCCAGACTACTTCGTGCTCATTATGGTGCCTTTTTTTCGTTACATCCTATGTCTATGCACAGATCTCAAGTGGTTCCATGTCAGCTTTGATGACAGGCTTTACACCTTCAGTTAGTCCTGCTTTTTAGTCTTCAGCACCTCGCCTCTTGGGGCCTGAGATTTTAACATTCTACACATGGACGCAAATAACACGTGAGATGGGACCAGATGGGAGCTATATCACTTGTTGCTTTAAAGTCAGTCACTTGGTCTTTTAAGAAAGTTTATGTTATTATAATGCATTTTAAAGTCTACGAAGTATGTGTCCCGGGTATCGACGTGTTATGTTAACTTGTAAACCATGCACATGGTTTAAATTATCTTTCCTGCACGGGACTTTTACAAACCGCTGAAAAATTTAATTTCAAGAAATATCTAGGTGTTACTGTTTCTCTAAATGCAAAGAACAACTTATATACTTATCAAATACCCCTTCCAATTAGGTGGAGAATTTACGCAGCAGCACGGCAAAGCTTTAAAGTTGTTTCAGTATTATTTCTCTCTTTTAAATGAATATAAAAATGCATTTCTTTTGTTGCTCTACTTGCAGAAAGAATTCTGCTCCTCGACAGATTCCTGAATCCTTGAAGCAGTCTCAAAATAGTAATGTTTGATGAATTATAATGGTTTAAGATGTGGAGCAGCGTAATTTTGGCTCCACACTTTGATGTTTATATGTATATGTATATATATATATATATCTATATCTATATATATATATATATATATATATATATATATATATAGGGATGAATGCCGATGAAGCGCTGAATGTCCACCTGTAATAAGACTGCGCTCTTCTACATACCATAGAGATCCATTCCTCCTAGCGTAAAGTTCTCTCTTCCGATATCATTTTGGTATTTTTTACTTTTTCCCATTTCCCGACACACTACTATATTTGATCTATGGTTTATTGTTGTAATCACACATGGACATTCAATCCACGTTAGAAACGCAGGCCCACTGGGGCAGCACTTTTCTGCGACACCTCCCTCTCTCCATCAGCCGCCTCACAGTACAGCCACATGAGCTATTCTTCTCCCTCTACCACCATCCCACTATTTGGGAAATACAAGCACAGTTTACTTGCATCAGCGCAGGCTGTACCTTAGACACAGTTCAGGGTTTACACGCAAGCGCAGGGAGACACAGCTATTATATGCCCTGGGAATGTTTATTTTCACTCCCAGTAAGGCAACATCAGTGATGGATGTAATTTCCTTTATTTTAGTTGTGAGAAGTTGGCCTGGCATATGCTGTCCACTAATTATAGTGGGCACCTTGCACCAGTCCAAACAACCCCTTATTGGAGATAGGTTAAAGACAACCTTTATTGAAAGCTATCCTAGTGGTAGCTATGGAGAGCAGCCTTCAGGCTAAGTCTTGAAGGAATGTAAAGCAGCTTGTTTTACCAGTCTATAATCTCTTGAGTGACCAAATGAAAGAGCACCACACCAGGTATATATTCAAAATATATGTATTTATTACTAAACACACCCCTCTAGTCTCTTTATGAGGCTAGAGTTCGAAGTACATAAGTTATAAGTTATTTAAACACAGTAATAGCACAAATACACGTTTGGGCCCTAGGGGCGTACCAAACCATATACCAATAAAGTGGTATAAGAACCACGACTGAGCTAGACACTAGGCCTAGAGCCTCTAGAAGTGCTTGTACCACAAGGAACCACCCAAGGTAGTGACACAGAGGACCCACGGGGGACGCGTGCAGTGTAGTAACACAGCCACGAATCGCCGTTAACTTCTATGGAGAAAGTCGCGGTTTGGAATTTAAAGAAAAGGGACACTTAAAGAAGGACTTGGAGCAAACCCTTTGAGAACTAGGTCGTTCTAGAGTCTCTACCCACGGGAGCACCGGAGTACTCTTGTTACCTCACCCAGGGAAGCCGGGTGCATAGGTGCCTTTCGGGGTCGGGTTTCGTCGTCGATTTGAATGGCGATCTGCTGCAAAGTGCTGCTGGCGACCAAGTAAAAAGTGTCCGGGTGGATCCAAAGGTGGATCGGAGATCTGAAGAACCTGAAAGCAGAGGGGACAGAGTCTGGGTCACTAGCCAGTGACCAGGAAGGCGATGAGCAGATGCCCACCGATGTCGAGTGCTTCAGGTAGGTTGACAGTCGTCTTGACTCTTCAGCCACGAGATCCAGGAGGCGTTGTCGGTGACCAGGAGCAGGATTCGGGCTGGTACACAATGTCTGTCGAGTGCTGAGGTGTCGGCGACCGGATTGGACCCAACAAGCCTTGGCAACAGCAAGTCTCGATGAAAATGAAGATTGACAATTGTGAAGACCAGTAGGTCTGAGGAACTCACCCAGCAAGGGTAAGTGAGGGCAAGCCTGGAACAACCAGGGAGCCCAAGTAGAAAAAGATTGGCCTTCGTGAAGGGCTAATAGCCAACGGGCTAGCGACCGCGAAGGAGCCTCGAGACGGTGCACGTGTTGCTGGCTCCCAGGACACCCGTGGAGTGGAGGCCAGTGATCTTCGGTGCAGTTAGTGCTGGAGGCTGGGGCTACTCGGAGCCCAAAGCACGACTTCGTGGGAGACCCAGAAGAGGATGCACTTGCAAATGCGTGCGGTGTCTAGGGGTCATGGTTCCACGTTACCCACGACAGCTACGGGCCTCAGCTTTGCTGGGGACTCAGGGCAGCCTCGGGGAAGTCTGGAAATCCACCTCTGGTGATGCAAAGACTTCGGCGTCCGACGGGAGCTTCAGCGATGCAGACCGGACAATTGCTTCTTTGGTGCCTGCCAAGCAGGGGAGTCACTCCTTGAACCCAAGGGAGATTCTTCTGTCCTCTAATCTTTAAGTAGAGCATCGAAGGTCCAGGATTCTGTGTCAGAGTTTCGTCCAGGGATAATCTAAAGTCCTAAGGACTGGGGTCCCATACTTATACTAAGTTTAGGGTTGGACTTACTTCTGTGGTCCCACCTATGGGTGGGTCAGGGCAGAGGGTGGCTACACCCTTTCCCTTTGTCCAGTTCACGCCAAAGCAGGGGCTGGAAGCCCCTGATCCGGTTTGAACTGGGGTATGCACAGGGACACCAAATGTGCCCCCAGTGCAGGACTTCAAAGCACCCGAGAGTGCTCTCGCCCAGCCCCAATACACACTATCCTGTCTGGGGAGGTGGTCACACCTCCCTGGGACAGGAAACCTATTGTCCAGGCCTCCCCTGCCGGAGTTTCGGTCAGCAGCAGGAGGCCAGACTCGTGTCTGTGGCAGCGGCATCCATTTTGTGATGCCAGGGCTTGGAAAGTCAGTACCGGGCATACCGGTGTGTACATGTCTTTCCCTCTAGAAGGGTGGAATGCTACCCCCGCCGCCAGAACTGGCGGGGGGTAGTATTCCAAGATGTTTGACACCAAACACGACATGTTTCCGTGCAGCCATCCCAAAGTTAGCATTTAACGCGAGGTTATAATGCGCTTAAGAGTATATGGTCAGGCTGCACTACAAACAGCATCAGAGAAGGGTCTCCGAACGCTGCAGAGGGGCCCTGCTCATGCAGGGGCACCCTCTCACATAGGAACCACGCACTCTGCCTTCAGGATTGATAAGGCCTGCCATAGGAGTGACTTATAGGTTTATATGTGTGTATGTATATAGTGATATAGGTAGCCTATATCACAGTAAGGGGTGCATGCACCACCTTACCCAGGCTGCAGTAGCAGACCTGTGGTGTCAGTTTGGATGGCCTTCCAGGGGTGGCACAATACATGCTGCAGCCCCTGGTAGGCCTCTGAGGTACCTATGCCCTGGGTACATAGTATACCATATACTAGGGACTTATAAGGGCACTCCAGATTCCAATCAGAGATGTGCCTAAGGCACATGGAAACCATTTTAGAGAGGAAGCAGCTAGGCTGGGGTTCTGATTAGCAGGGCCCCAGCCAGACTAAGGTCGAAAAACAGTGAAGCATCAGCAAAAGTGGGGGTACCCATGTGAAGCAGATCCTACTCTCCTACACAACCCCCCAAACGTAGGGACATTAAACTAACCTTGCCCAGTTAAGTCTTCATGTTCTAAGTGGAAGTACCTAGAGAGTCCATCTGCATTGGCATGGTTACTCCCAGGTCTATGTTCCACTGTGAAGTCCATCCCCTGTAGGGAAATGGACCACCTAAGCAGTTTGGGGTTTTCACCCTTCATTTGTTTTAGCCATAAGAGGGGCTTATGGTCTGTTTGAACAAGGAAGTGAGTACCAAACAAGTATGGCCTCAACTTCTTCAGAGCCCAGACCACAGCAAAGGCCTCCCTCTCAATGGCTGACCAACGTTTCTCTCTAGGGGTCAGCCTTCTGCTAATGAAAGCTACTGGCTGATCCTGACCTTCTTCATTCAATTGTGACAGTACAGCCCCTACCCCCAATTCAGATGCATCAGTTTGAACAATGAACTTCTTGGAGTAATCAGGACTCTGTAGAATGGGAGCAGTGCACATGGCCTGCTTCAGGTCATCAAATGCCTTTTGACAGCTAACTGTCCACTGAACCTTTTTGGGCATTTTCTTGGAAGTTAAGTCATTCAGGGGTGTCACTATTGATCCATACCCCTTGACAAATCTCCTATAGTACCCAGTCAGGCCTAAGAAGGCTCTCACCTGAGTCTGGGTAGTTGGAGCAGTCCAGTCCATGATGGTCTGGATCTTGCTCTGCAAGGGTTGAACCTGGCCTCCACCCACAAGGTGGCCCAGGTACACAACCTGACTCTGCCCTATCTGGCACTTGGTGGCCTTGATAGTCAGGCCTGCCTTTTGCAGGGCCTGTAAAACATTTCTGAGGTGGACCAGGTGATCCTCCCAGGTGGAGCTAAAGACAGCAATATCATCTAGATATGCTGCACTATAGGCTTCCAGACCTGTAAGGACTGTATTCACCAACCTCTGAAAAGTGGCAGGTGCATTCTTCAGACCAAAGGGCATCACCACAAATTGATAATGCCCACTAGGGGTTGAGAATGCTGTTTTTGGCTTTGCATCATCAGCTAGTCTGATCTGCCAGTAGCCAGCTGTCAAGTCAAATGTGCTTAGATACTTGGCTGAGGCCAAAGTGTCTATTAGCTCATCTGCCCTTGGTATTGGATGGGCATCAGTCCTAGTGACTGCATTGAGACCCCTGTAGTCCACACAAAACCTCA
The DNA here is from genome assembly GCA_963921515.1 of Calotriton arnoldi. Lineage (NCBI taxonomy): Eukaryota > Metazoa > Chordata > Amphibia > Caudata > Salamandridae > Calotriton > Calotriton arnoldi. The sequence continues at coordinate 266,024 of CAWUFW010007305.1, read as the reverse complement.
TCTCTCTTTTCCCACCACTGGTGTGAGGTTTTGGCACAAGGACCACTGGACTAGCCCAAGGGCTATCTGAGGGTTCAATAACTCCCAAATCCAACATTTTCTGGACTTCTGTCCGGATACAGTCCCTGACATGGTCAGGTTGCCTATAAATCTTATTTTTAATAGGCAGACTGTCCCCAGTGTCCACTTCATGAGTGCACCAGGTGGTCTGACTTGGAGTCAGTGAGAACATGTGTCTGAACTGATTGAGCACCTGTCTACAATCAGTTTGCTGCTGGGTAGTGAGGCTGCCTGCCAAGGCTACACCATCCACTGACCCATCATCAGGGTTCTGTGAGAGCAGGTCAGGGAGTGGGTCACTCTCTTCCTCCTGTCCCTCATCAGTAGCCATGAGCAAGCCCATGTCTGCCCTGTCCACATATGGTTTTAACCTGTTGACATGGAGAACCCTGTGGGGACTCCTGGGTGTTCCTAGGTCTACTAAGTAGGTAACCTCACCCTTCTGTTCAACAATGGTATGGGGTCCACTCCATTTGTCTTGGAGAGCTGCTGGGGCCACTGGCTCCAACACCCACACCTTCTGCCCTGGCTGATAAACAGTCAGTACAGCCTTTTGGTCATGCCAGGCCTTTTGAAGTTCCTGGCTAGCCTCAAGGTTTTTAGTTGCCTTTTTCATATACTCAGCCATCCGGGAGCGGAGACCAAGTACGTAGTCCACTATGTCTTGCTTTGGGGGCTTGAGAGGTAACTCCCATCCTTCCTTCACCAAGCACAGTGGACCCCTGACAGGGTGACCAAACAAAAGTTCAAAAGGGCTGTAGCCAACCCCTTTTGAGGCACCTCCCTGTATGCAAATAAAAGGCAGGGCAAGAGTATGTCCCATCTTCGCCTAAGCTTTTCTGGGAGCCCTTTAATCATGCCCTTCAAGGTTTTGTTGAATCTCTCAACTAAACCATTGCATTGTGGGTGATAGGGTGTGGTGAACTTGTAAGTCACTCCACACTCCTTCCACATTGCTTTTAAGTATCCAGACATAAAGTTAGCACCCCTGTCTGATACAACCTCCTTAGGAAAGCCCACTCTTGAGAAAATTCCCAGGAGGGCCCTTGCCACCACAGGTGCTGTAGTGGTCCTAAGGGGAATAGCCTCTGGGTACCTGGTGGCATGATCCACTACCACCAGGATAAACCTGTGCCCAGATGCTGTTTGGGGATCCATGGGACCAACAATGTCAATCCCCACCCTTTCAAAGGGAACCCCACCACAGGTAGTGGTATCAGGGGGGCCTTTGTAGTGCCACCTGCCTTGCCACTGGCCTGGCAGGTTACACAGGAGCGACAAAACTCCTTGGTGTCTTCAGACATGTGGGGCCAGTGAAAGTGAGGGACAATTCTGTCCCAAGTCTTGTTCTGGCCCAGGTGACCTGCTAAGGGAATATCATGGGCTAGGGTCAATAGGAAGCCCCTGAACTTCAGAGGTATAACCAACCTCCTGGTAGCACCAGGCTTGGGGTCTCTACACTCTGAGTACAAGAGTCCATCATCCCAATACACAGTATGGGGACCACTAGCTTTCCCAGCAGCCTCAGCAGCAGCTTGCTGTCTGAGGGGTTCAAGAGAGGGGCAGCTCTGCTGCTCCTGGCTCAGATCTGCCCTGGAAGGTCCCCCTGTCCCCAAGAACTCAACCTGGTCAGGTTCAAGCTCCTCTGGGACAGTTCCTTCCTCAGGACTGAGATCATCCCCCTCAAGGGACTGATCTTCCTTCTGAGCCAAGGGGAAGGCACTGCCTTTACCCTACTACTCCTCCTCTTGGAAGGCACTTGGTCCATTATTCCAGAATCCAAGGCCTGTTCAGTGCTAGACATTTTGGCTTGTGACCTGGTCACAGCAAACACATCTGCAGGGATCCCCAGCATTTCTGCATGGGTCCTGAGCTCCACTTCTGCCCAAGCTGAAGTTTCTAAGTCATTGCCAAGCAAGCATTCAACTGGTAGGTCTGCACTTACCACAACCTTCTTAAGGCCAGTTACCCCTCCCCAGGAGAAGTTAACAACTGCCAGAGTATGGTCTGTTCTGACATTGCTAGCATTGGTCACTTGGTACATCTCACCAAGTATAACTTGCCCAGGATTCACAAGGTCTTGTGTCACCATGGTGACACTTGCCCCTGTGTCCCTAAATGCCAAAGCCTCTCGTCCATTGATTAAAGGCTGTTGTCTGTACTTGCCCAGATTACTGGGACTCATAGAGGAGGTCATATCCATGCCTCCATCACAGACTAGGACAGCCTGAGTGAGTTCTCTGACTAGGTCAGAGCCCATCTCAGTACCCAGGGTCAACCCTACTAAACCCTTGGCTGTAGTACTCCCACCACCAACTGTAACTGCACTAGGAGGAGCAGGTGCCTTAGGGGCATTGGTGGGGGCTGGAGTCGAGTCTTTGGACTTGGTGCAATCACTGGTCCAGTGGGTCTTTTGCTTACAGACCTTGCACCATGGTTTTCTTTGGCCTTTCCCTTTGGTAGACTGTGAATCCCCACCTGAAGAAGATTTTTGGGGGCCTTGTGAAGACTTTTGATCTTTACCCTTCTCCCCACCCTTATCAGAGTTCTTAGAATCTTGCTTCTTAGGGTCACCACCTTGGTTCTGTACCTTCTGCCTCACCCTGGTTCTGACCCATTTGTCTGCCTTCTTTCCCAATTCTTGGGGAGAGGTCAGATCAGAGTCCACCAGGTACTGATGCAACAGCTGATTTTGACAGTTATTAAGAATCTGCTCCCTCATTATCAGATTGTACAATCCTGTGAAGTCACACACCTTACTGCCCATCAACCAGCCTTCCAGAGCCTTAGCAGAACAATCCACATAGTCTACCCAGTCTTGAGTCTGTGCTTTTTGGGCATCTCTGAACTTTAACCTGTATTGTTCAGTTGTTAGGCCAAACCCATCAATAAGAGCACTCTTCAAGACCTTGTAATTATCAGCATCCTCCTCTCTTACAGTGAGGAGCTTGTCTCTACCTTTGTCTGCAAAGGAGAGCCACAAGATTGCTGCCCACTGCTCCTGAGGGACCTTCTGTACTTTACAGGCCCTCTCTAGAGCAGTTATCCATTTGTGGATGTCATCCCCACTCTGGTAGGGAGGGACAATCTTGCTCAGGTTTCTATGGTCATAAGACCTTTCCCTATCTTTAGGGATATTGCTGCCACCATGGGACTCTAGTCCCAACTTTTTCTCTCTCTGTAGAGATCTAGGGACTCCCTGTCTAGAGCCAATTGCTGCTTTCTGAGTTCAAGCTGGGCTTGCTCATACTGAATCAGCCTCTTTCTCCTCTCATGAGAGGATTCCCTCCTATGAGAGGAGACAGAGGTCCCTATTGAGGTGTCAGAGTGGTTAGACTCCTGAGAAGGAGATCTAGACCTTCTAGGCACACTCATAATCCTTCCTGGGGGACAAAGTGGAGGTCATTCTGATCCTCCTCTTCCTCTTCCACAGGAGGGATTGGGTTTTCCAGGTCAGGGTCATTGTCACCCTCCTGGTCAGTTCCAGAGGGGGTTGGGGGTGTTGCTACCCCTGGCCCCATCCTCATCTTCTGCCCCACCCTCTGCACCTACCCCTTCAGTCCCTAAGGGCCTGTTGAGATCATCAGCCATTAACATCTCTCTCAGATGTTGGGTGGTGGGACTTTGGCCTGTCTTCAGTTTCCTCACATTGCATATTGCTCTCAATTCCAAGAATGGGAGTGTATCATACTTGGAGGAAGAAGCCCAGTGGCTTCTGGCAAGGACTCTCTGGGTCCTGGCTTTGAAGACATCACTAGTGAGGTGTGGTGTATGCACTACCTACTCTAGTGTGGCCTACTAAACTCTCTTGAGTTGTAGAAAGGGTGTGCTATCCCTTAACACACAACTCTAAGTTCAGTAGAACTTACTGTATACTAAGCTTAATTTATATGTACCTTAGGTACCTTTAGTGGTTTTCAGTTGATCAATTCAATTGAGATTATCTGGTAAAACAATAGCAAGCTGGAATCCCACACGCTGCACACCAATGTGAGAAGTTGGCCTGGCATATGCTGTCCACTAATTATAGTGGGCACCTTGCACCAGTCCAAACAACCCCTTATTGGAGATAGGTTAAAGACAACCTTTATTGAAAGCTATCCTAGTGGTAGCTATGGAGAGCAGCCTTCAGGCTAAGTCTTGAAGGAATGTAAAGCAGCTTGTTTTACCAGTCTATAATCTCTTGAGTGACCAAATGAAAGAGCACCACACCAGGTATATATTCAAAATATATGTATTTATTACTAAACACACCCCTCTAGTCTCTTTATGAGGCTAGAGTTCGAAGTACATACAGTTATAAGTTATTTAAACACAGTAATAGCACAAATACACGTTTGGGCCCTAGGGGCGTACCAAACCATATACCAATAAAGTGGTATAAGAACCACGACTGAGCTAGACACTAGGCCTAGAGCCTCTAGAAGTGCTTGGACCACAAGGAACCACCCAAGGTAGTGACACAGGGGACCCACGGGGGACGCGTGCAGTGTAGTAACACAGCCGCAAATCGCCGTTAACTTCTATGGAGAAAGTCGCGGTTTGGAATTTAAAGAAAAGGGACACTTAAAGAAGGACTTGGAGCAAACCCTTTGAGAACTAGGTCTTTCTAGAGTCTCTACCCACGGGAGCACCGGAGTACTCTTGTTACCTCACCCAGGGAAGCCGGGTGCATAGGTGCCTTTCGGGGTCGGGTTTCGTCGTCGATTTGAATGGCGATCTGCTGCAAAGTGCTGCTGGCGACCAAGTGAAAAGTGTCCGGGTGGATCCAAGGGTGGATCGGAGATCTGAAGAACCTGAAAGCAGAGGGGACAGAGTCTGGGTCACTAGCCAGTGACCAGGAAGGCGATGAGCAGATGCCCACCGATGTCGAGTGCTTCAGGTAGGTTGACGGTCATCTTGACTCTTCAGCCACGAGGTCCAGGAGGCGTTGTCGGTGACCAGGAGCAGGATTCGGGCTGGTACACGATGTCTGTCGAGTGCTGAGGTGTCGGCGACCGGATTGGACCCAACAAGCCTTGGCCACGGCAAGTCTTGATGAAGATGAAGATTGACGATTGTGCAGACCAGCAAGGTCTGAGGAACTCACCCAGCAAGGGTAAGTGAGGGCAAGCCTGGAGCAAACAGGGAGCCCAAGTAGAAAAAGATTGGCCTTCGTGAAGGGCTACTAGCCAACGGGCTAGCGACCGCGAAGGAGCCTCGAGACGGTGCACGTGGAGCTGGCTCACAGGACACTCGTGAAGTGGAGGCCAGTGATCTTCGGTGCAGTTAGTGCTGGAGCCTGGGGCTACTCGGAGCCCGAAGCATGACTTCGTGGGAGACCCAGAAGAGGATGCACTTGCAAATGCGTGCGGTGTCCAGGGGTCACGGTTCCACGTTACCCACGACAGCTACGGGCCTCAGCTTTGCTGGGGACTCAGGACAGCCTCGGGGAAGTCTGGAAATCCACCTCTGGTGATGCAAAGACTTCGGCGTCCGACGGGAGCTTCAGCGATGCAGACCAGACAATTGCTTCTTTGGTGCCTGCCAAGCAGGGGAGTCACTCCTTGACCCCAAGGGAGATTCTTCTGTCCTCTAATCTTTAAGTAGAGCGTCGAAGGTCCAGGATTCTGTGTCAGAGTTTCGTCCAGGGATAATCTAAAGTCCTAAGGACTGGGGTCCCATACTTATACTAAGTTTAGGGGTTGGACTTACTCTGTGGTCCCACCTATGGGTGGGTCAGGGCAGAGGGGTGGCTACACCCCTTTCCCTTTGTCCAGTTCGCGCCAAAGCAGGGGCTGGAAGCCCCTGATCCGGTTTGAACTGGGGTATGCACAGGGACACCAAATGTGCACCCAGTGCAGGACTTCAAAGCACCCGAGAGTGCTCCCGCCCAGCCCCAATACACACTATCCTGTCTGGGGAGGTGGTCACACCTCCCTGGGACAGGAAACCTATTGTCCAGGCCTCCCCTGCCGGAGTTTCGGTCAGCAGCAGGAGGCCAGACTCGTGTCTGTGGCAGCGGCATCCATTTTGTGATGCCAGGGCTTGGAAAGTCAGTACCGGGCATACCGGTGTGTACATGTCTTTCCCTCTAGAAGGGTGGAATGCTACCCCCACCGCCAGAACTGGCGGGGGGGTAGTATTCCAAGATGTTTGACACCAAACACGACATGTTTCCGTGCAGCCATCCCAAAGTTAGCATTTAACGCGAGGTTATAATGCGCTTAAGAGTATATGGTCAGGCTGCACTACAAACAGCATCAGAGAAGGGTCTCCGAACGCTGCAGAGGGGCCCTGCTCATGCAGGGGCACCCTCTCACATAGGAACCACGCACTCTGCCTTCAGGATTGATAAGGCCTGCCATAGGAGTGACTTATAGGTTTATATGTGTGTATGTATATAGTGATATAGGTAGCCTATATCACAGTAAGGGGTGCATGCACCACCTTACCCAGGCTGCAGTAGCAGACCTGTGGTGTCAGTTTGGATGGCCTTCCAGGGGTGGCACAATACATGCTGCAGCCCCTGGTAGGCCTCTGAGGTACCTATGCCCTGGGTACATAGTATACCATATACTAGGGACTTATAAGGGCACTCCAGAATCCAATCAGAGATGTGCCTAAGGCACATGGAAACCATTTTAGAGAGGAAGCAGCTAGGCTGGGGTTCTGATTAGCAGGGCCCCAGCCAGACTAAGGTCGAAAAACAGTGAAGCATCAGCAAAAAGTGGGGGTACCCATGTGAAGCAGATCCTACTCTCCTACATTAGTGCTATTCTTTTTCGTCACTGTATGTGAGGCCAACACAATTTTATTGTAATTATGGAGAAAACGGAGGTGTATCTCACAATTCAGCTTGTCGCTTCTATGTCCATGGCACTCGATTCTATGTGCCGCTCAAAGCAAGATCAAATCATGTCTGCAGGTCGGGAATTAGTGACAACACACACTTTTCATTTTTCTCACTATGAGATACATTTGAGTGATATATTTAAACTCAAATTAGAATGTGTGTTTTATTTTCGTTACCTGTAAAACCTTTGTATATTACTTCTTTGCTTTATTCTGCATTGTCATAGTACACAGCTGTAGATTAGCTTCTATGTCTATGGTTGGTTCCGGTTGCTACGGCAACCTTGGGAGAATGTTGAACATGTATATAAGATGTAAAATGGCAGAGCTTTTTATGCAGTGAACAAGGCGGTCTTGCCGCCGAAACGCGTCTGACCTTTGTTGGAATAAATCGCCATCTGTGCCAAAATTCTCATGGAGTCGGTGCCTGTTTGATTGACGCTGTCAGGATGGAATAATATATATATATATATACCAAACAACTCCTTTATACTCTCAAAAAGAGTCCTTGCACTCTAGGGAGCGTCGAGCAATGAACCTTTATTTAGATACTGTTTCCCCCAGAGATGTGTTTCAGCAAAAAATGCCTTTCTCAATCTGGAAACCAGTACTTGCTTTTGGTACAAAATGCAAATTATTTCTCCAACCTCGTCAGCATGAAGTGAATGCTCATCATTTACTTTAAAAAGCACGCCAGAGTCATGATAGACGGAAATTGTCCAGGGTGCCTGGTGAGTATTCAGTTATCCACAATGTGCATATTTAAAGCAAGAACGGTGAAAAGTTCCTTCTTTTTAAAAAAAACAGCATACACGTTTACAGTTCACCTTTTTTCAAAGTTGCTGCTCTCCCTCCTCTATATATGTATATTTATATATATATTTACACATGGCCTCATATACTTGTGTGAGGTAACATTATTAATGAAATATGGTGCACTAAACCGTTACAGAAAGTGCATTTACTGTATAACCTCTGCATATACATATGTGTGTATACTAATGTTTTCCTTTACAGTAACATCGAATTCAGGGGATTAGCTTCAGGGGTGGGGGGTGTTTGGGGGCTTACACTCCCATAATAAATATATTATCTGCTAAATTGCTGGGTACATGTGCTTTCAGTAGGGTTTAGTGAGGTGATAATCAGGTTTCACCAGAGATTTTTACATGCACACACAAAAAACACATACACACTCCCCCTCTCTATGTTTTGAAATTCTTCAAATATGGTGATTATTTTTTACGAAATCTTGTGTTTTCTCTTACTTACTAACCCTACAAATCTGCATTGCTCTCCCTTTCCACTGCCCTTTAAACCCCTATCATGCACCTTAACATTAATTCCCAGCATGATAGTTGGAAAATCTGAAGCACACACCCCCTAATGTCACTGACCAAGCTACTCCCCTGATCGAATTGCAGTTCTTATATATAACTGCATTTGTGTGGTTTGAATAATGATGATTAATGATATGATAGGCGATTTATAATGTGCACAGCTGCTCCAAGGAGTGTCTGGACGCAGATGTAGCGTGGTCAGCAGGGAGACATTAAGGCTTGCACAAAGAACCAAGGGGCAGATTTACAAGAAAGTGACGCATCTGTAGAGATGCGTCACTTTCCCTGCGCCACACTGAGAAACCCTTGCGCCACCATGGATGCGCCGTATTTACAATACGGTGCACCATGGCGCAAGGTTTGACAGATGCGTCAGAAATTCTGACGCATCTGTTGGGGCAAAAGTCACGCATTGCTGGAGTCGTGTCGCAAGTACGACGCAACTCCAGCAATGCTTTTTGAGGCCTATTCCCACTACACTGCGTCACTCCTTACGCCTGCTTCAAGCAGGCGTAAGGTTTTGACGCAGTGGCGTCCTAGAAGTGACGCAGTGAAATCTTGTAGACTTCACTGCGTCACTTCTACGAGGCTTTTTTGCGAGGGAACGCCCACCCTGCATACATTATACCTGACGAAGGTATAATGTGACGCAGGGCTTTACAACAAGACGCATCTCCCTAGATGCGTCACGTTGTAAATAGGTCGCATTGTTTGCGCCGCTGTTGCGTCAAAAAAGTGACGCAACTGCAGCGCAAAAGTCACGCAAGGGGCTTGTAAATCTGCCCCCAAGTTTTCAGTTTCTTCCTAAACAGCACTGGATTACTTGTTGAGCGTACCTCCAACGGGAACTGATTACATGTTGATGTGCCCAGGAATGTTAATGATCTACCTCCTGATCTTTGACGCTTAAACTTTGGGATCACTGCCAGGAATTTATTGGTAGATTGTAAATGTCTACTAGGGTTGTAGAAGCTAAATCTGCTCTAAGGTAATCGGGGCCTGTCTGATACAAAGCATCATATACCAATGTCAGAGCCTTAAATTTGGATCACTTGCAATTATCCATTAAGTACTCCGGTATGCACAGATATAGTGCACAGATATAGTGCATTGCCATAGTCTAATCTAGATGTAATTAACTCGTAGAAACGCATGCATTTATTGATTAGTACTCTACATTTAACTTGCAATTGTGAATGTATCCTTAATCATGCATTTGACACAGTAAGTTGACTAAAGGTCTTAAGCATTTGGATCAATGTTTTACTTTCCAACGAGAAAGCTTGCCTGTGTTGTGATATTTTTCTCTCCTCTGCAGGTGGACTTGCATGAGCTGATGGTTAAATAAAGGCTCATTGTGCAACAGAGATAGTGAAGCTAGAAAGGAGTATCATTGGCAAGGACGAGGGAGGCTAATGAGCTAAGGAAGGAAGATGGTCCATGTTGTATCTGAAGACTGAAGGAATGCAAGGACATTTCAGTGTGTGTGGATCAGAGGAAAGGAGTCTAAGTGTAGTTGCCAATGTTTTACCATAAGTGTTGGAAATGGCCCTTTTTGCAGGGTTATCCCAAAACTTTTTGCTTCTTCCTCCTTTGTTTTTCCTGACCTGTGGTTGTTGGCTATAGGACTCTGGGCACTGTACCACTGTTGATCAGTGCTAAAGTGCATATGCTCTCTGTGTAAATTGTAATTGTGATTGGTTATCCATGATTGGCATATTTGTTTTACCAGTAGGTCCCTAGTAAAGTGCACTGAGTGTGCCAGGGCTGGTGATTCAAATGCTACTAGTGGGCCTGCAGCACTGATTGTGCCACCCACAGGAGTAGCCCTAAGATGGTGTCTCAGTCCTGCCACTGCAGTGCCTGTGCGCAGTTTTTTAACTGCCATGTTGTCCTGGCCAGTGTACACACTTGCCAGGCCTGACCCTTCCCTTTTCTTACACATTGGACACCCCTATGGTAGGCCCAAGGTACCCCCTGGGCAGGGTGCAGTGTATGTGAAAGGTAGGACATGTACTAGTGTGGGTAACATGTCCTGATAGTGAAATACTGCCAATTTCGTTTTTCACTATTGAAAGGCTATCTTGCCCATAGGACAGAATGGGGAATGCTGTGTGACATTCTGTGTGCCTCTGCCTGTTTGTGTATTGACTGTCTGGTTTGTGAGTGACAGGGGCTGGGGGTGGCTCCAGGAGGCTGGGTGAGTCAGCACCTGGCTGAATAGACCTACCTGCATTTGGAGTGGTGGGAGGAGTAGCACCTGGGTCTGAATAGGGCTGTGCCTGCCTTCCACAATGCTGGCTCCACCTCCTGCGGTGTGTCTGATGGCCCTGGCCCACACTCACAAAGGAAGAAGATGTGCACTGGCAGAGTGCACCCAGAACTGGTTTGGACTGGGTCCAGGACCCCTCAGACATGAAGAACAAAGACTTTTGGGGTATGACTATTAGAGCTGAAACCCCTAAATTTTAGACTACTTTGGAATCAAGAGGAATACCTGCCAAAGAGAACAGCTGAAGAAGACTGAGGAAAAGTGCTGCCTTTGCTGAGTGTCTGGGAGTTGACCTTCAGTTGCTGTTTCTACTGAGAAGAGATCTAAAGGACTGTGCTGTGTGCTTTGTCCCCTGCTTGAAGAAGGACTTTTGCTGTGTGCTGTTGTCCTGAAAAGAAAGTCTCCAAGGGCCTGAGTAGAGCTGGCCTCCTCTTGCGGAAACACAGGGATATAAAAGTTTCCAAGACTAGGAAAAACTTTGTGATCAAGGAGGAATCCCTGCCAAAGAAGAACAGCCAGGAAGACTGAGGAAATGTGCTGCCATTGCTGAGTGTCTGGGAGCTGACCTGCAGTTGTTGTGATTGCTGAGGAAGAGGACTAAGGGACTTTCTGCTGTGTGCTGTGTCCCCCTTGCTTGAAGAGGAGCTGTGCTGTGTGCTTTGCCCCCTCTGATGTATACCTGTCTCCAAGGGCCTGAGAAGAGCTGGCCTCCTGTTATGAGAAACACAGGGTCATAAAAGTTTCAAGGAATTCCCCGAGGCGCTGCGTGCAGGTGCTTGTGTCCAACCGGTGTGCGACGTGGAGCCCGTGTTGCTGAGAAGGGCTTCTCTACCTGTGTCACTAAGGGTGTTTGGCTTTTTAACTCACCCCTACGTCTAGGTGTGCATGTGCCCATGTTAGGGGCACTGTGATCATCTGCGAAGCAATCACCGCCGCTGGCCCGAGTCGTCAGCCAACGAGACTGATTTTTCGAAGTGAAGGAAAAGCGCTGTGTGGGCTGCCAGCCGTGACCGGAGAGAAGCGCTGTGGGCCAGAAAATCACCGCCGCCGGCCCGGGAGCCTCGGGAGCACTCTCTCCATTCCCCCGCTGACGTCAGAGACGAGCCGTGCTGGGATTGGACCCAGCGCAGGGTGTTGCCTAGCAACGAGGGGCTCGTCAACTGCAGGAGCCGCGCCGAGTTCCAGGAAGCGCGAAGCATCCCGGCGATCAGCTGTTGCGGCACCAAAGGACGGAAAGAGACCGCGCACCCAGGTAACTGCTCCAATCAGTTAACGGAGCGTAGTAGTGTTACCGTTGGGGACGGGGAGTGCGGGTCTGCGGGAGAGCGCTCTCGGCCTCCCGCCTTCTGTGAAAGAAAGGGGCTGGTGCACACAGACAATCAGGAGAATATTTCCTTCACGTGAAAGCCGATCGGGGGCATCCAGTTGATTAGAACAATCCTGAAAGCGTCTTGGGTTACAAACGCGGCATTCTGTGTTACGAGTGCAGCGGCGGCATTACTGAGGCGCGCAACATTGAGGGAAAGCGTCCCTGGTTACAAACGTAGCACTCTGAGTTACGAGTGCAGCGGGGGCATTGTTGAGGAGCACCTTATTTTTGTTTTTAAAGTGACTTTCCACACGCTAGAAACAAGAGTTTCACAACCATTCTGAATCTACAAGTACCTCTACTTTTACAAGTACGTTTTTGCTAGAATATTGCTAAAGGGAACTTTGTACCAAAGAACATGGCTACAGTGAACCTTTTACCAAAGAAACCCTACTTGAAGAGAGTCTATTTTTGTATGTTGGATCTATGTCGTTTTGACTCTGCCTAATCAAGATAAAGTGATCTATATTTTTATAAATAACTTGTATGGCGTCCATTTGTGGTGTTTCACTGTGTTACTGTGAGTGTTGGTACAAATACTTTCCACATTGCCTTGGGGATAAGCCTGTCTGCTCGTGCCAAGCTACCAAGGGGGTGAGCAGGGGTTATCAACAGTGTGTATCCCCCTTACCCTGACTAGAAGCAAGGGTCCCTATTTGAACAAAGGTACTTACCTCTGCCAACTAGAGACCCTCAGTTCTAACATTGGTGGTCAGCGGTGAGGATTTTAACTTGTATTGTACTTGACCCACAGTGATTGGTGTACATCACTAGATTAGTGCAGACCACTACGCAGCCACATACTGTATTTTCTTTTTGGTTCTATTTTTGATCTGATCCCTGAGTCATCCACGCATCATGTCTCAGAAGGGTAAACCAGCAAGTGGTGTTGCAGGACTGGAGTTTGATATCGAAATGTTGAGTAGTTACAAAGTAAATCAACTCAAGCAGTTCTGCAGGAACTTTGGATATCCCATGAAGAGCAGCTCCAGGAAGGAGGAGCTACCGAAGGCCTTGAGGGCCTGGTGGGAGTCCAAAGAGGCTGGGGAGGCAGAGGATGCAGAGGTGGATGAGGATGCACAAGGGGCTGGTTTCAGATCACAGGATCTGCCTGTGTCCAGAGCAGCCTCCAGGGCTGGCAGCAACCATTCCGCTAGAAGTTTTTCCCCAGAGGAGTTGGAGGAAAACCAAAGGGTTAGAGATCATAAGTTAGAAGTCATGAGACTCGAGATGAAACTATTGGAAATGGAGAACCAAAAGGCTGAAATGGAAGAAAAGAGATTGCTTGAAGAGAGCAAGAAGATTTATGCTTTGGAAGAATTGAAATTGACCTTGGCACATGAGTTAAGAATGAGGGAGCTTGATTTGGAGCTCGAGAGGCTTGAGGCCTTGAATGTCTTAGCCAAGGAAAAGGAAATGTGTGTAGCTCAGGAAGTGAGCTTTGCTGAGTTGGAGGTGAAGTCCAGCTCAGATGGTGGCAGCAAAATTATGGTATCTAGTGCTGAGGGAGAAGTATACACACCCAGAGATGTGGCGCCTGATTTGAGGGAGGGGGTTGACATACACCAGGGGGTTCAGGTTTATGAGGTAGCTCCAGTGGTGTGCAGTGTCCCTGAAGTAGATTGGGGAACTGACACAGGGGATCATATTCCTAGTGGTGGGAGGGACACTCTACTGACTCTAGATAAGAGGTGCAGGGAGAGGGGTTCCCCCATGGTAGAGGTCCTGGTGTGTGAATGTGGAGACTGCCCAGAAGAGTGTGGGTTGAGTGACAGAGACAGTCAGACACTGTCTTGCCAATTTCGGAGAGTGGTGTGGGGTACTTGTGTGAGGCACTGGAGGGTGAGGCAAAGGGTAGCTTGGTTAACAACTGTGGGGGGCTGTGTGATTCATTTGTTGGAGAGCATATTTTAAGTCCCTGTTTTCCAGAGCTATGCCAACACCCGGTGGAGTGTGAGTTCTCTGATTCCAGTGAACTTGCGTTGGAGGCAGACCTTTTGGTGGAGTCCAGAGGGTCTGAAGAGGCATTTGGGAGAGATCCTAAAAGGAGTGGCTCAGGTATCTTCCAGACCTGTGTGGTGGAAGAGGTTCAGAGTAGCCCAGCTAGGTCCCGGTTTAGTGGGAGGGGTGTAGGGGCTCACGTCCTGTCCCAGTGGGGAAGGAGTGAGTGTGGGACTGTGTGGCCCAAGGTGCCCGAAACCCAGTCTCAGGGCCTGGAGGGTCCCCTAAGGGAACACCAGGTTGGGGGCCTAGGATGTACTAGTAGACCATTTGAGGGGGATCTCCTAGTGTCAGGAGAACCTGGAGCATCTGTAAACAGAGCTCCAGTGGTTCTGGTGTCTGGCGGTGCCGCTCCAGTTGGGAGGGTGCAGAAGTCCAGATTGAGGGGTGACAGGGGGATGTGTTCCCCAGTGGGAGAACCAGTGGATCAGGGTCCAGCCAGAAGGGCTGAGCCTCCCAGGAGTGACCATGGTGACACCACTTCTGTCCTGGGGGATCTTCCCGCACTGTCAGATGGACAGGGGTTGGGAGATCTGCGCCAGGCAGACTGTCACACGACACATGAGTCATGTGTTACCCTCAGGGGGATACTCTGTGAGTCCCCAGAAGACCTGGTGTGCCAAGCAAGTGTTCAACCGCAGGGTTTAGTCCTTGGGTTGGGAGGCCAGGTTCAGGTGCTGCTTGACCTGGAGGGCAGGACATCTGTAATCAGTGTCCTGACCGGGGGATACTGTGTGAGTCCCCAGAAGTCCTGGCGTGCCAGGCAGGTGCTCAGCCACAGGGTTTAGCCCCAAGGTTGGGAGGCCAGGTTCAGGATCTTCCTGACCTGGAGGGAAGGACATCTGTAACCAGTGTCCTGACCGGTTTGGCTTCCAGGGGTACCACTTCAGTGGGTAGGGTGCAGCACTCTGGAAGGGGATGCAGAGGGAGGGAGTCCTCGCCTCTGACCCCGGTGCAACCTGAGGGTTTAGACCCTAGGTTGGGAGACCAGTTGCAGGGGAGAGGTCCTGAACTGGTGGGAGAGTTGTGTTCTGAGGGTGCCTCTCCTGGGAGGAGAGTGCGGGACCGCAGAGGGAGAGGAGAGCCTCGCCCGTGACCTCTGGTCAGCCTGAGGGTACAGACCCTGGGCTGGCGGGCCAGTGTCAGGATGCCATACCTGACTTGGCAGGAGGTAGAGTGGAGAAAAGGTGCCAGGCACCTGGGGCTACTGCCCCCCCACTTTCTGATGCCACAGAGGTTAGAGAGGCCTGACAGGCATGAGGCCTGGCTCTCATCACTGACAGCTGTCAGTGGCCACTGTGGCTGGTTGTCCTGGTGGACAGAGTTTCCCCTGGGAGGGGGGCAGGAGTCACACCCTGGGGGTGGACTGGGCCACACCGTTGTGTTGACCAGGTGGGTACTGTCTACCAGTGCGGACATGTCTGTGAGCAAAGTAAGGTTAGGCGCTACACAGATGGGGTCCCCAAGTGAGGAGAAGGGTCCCCCATGGTTTAGCCTAGTGGGCCCTGAAAGTATAGATAGAGGGATCCAACTGGGTTCAGGAAGGCATAGAACAGGAATAGTCCCCTGCTGTTCGGGCCAGATTCCGTGTTCTATCGCCCCAAGCAGGGAATCCCATCAAGGTATTGTTTGGTCTACCCTGGCTTTAGGCTGGAAGGGGGTTGTGTTAGAAATGGCCCTTTTTGCAGGGTTATCCCAAAACTCTTTGCTTCTTCCTCCTTTGTTTTTCCTTACCTGTGGTTGTTGGCTATAGGACTCTGGGCACTGTACCACTGCTGATCAGTGCTAAAGTGCATATGCTCTGTGTGTAAATTGTAATTGTGATTGGTTATCCATGATTGGCATATTTGTTTTACTAGTAGGTCCCTAGTAAAGTGCACTGAGTGTGCCAGGGCTGGTGATTCAAATGCTACTAGTGGGCCTGCAGCACTGATTGTGCCACCCACAGGAGTAGCCCTAAGATGGTGTCTCAGGCCTGCCACTGCAGTGCCTGTGCCCAGTTTGTTAACTGCCATGTTGTCCTGGCCAGTGTACACACTTGCCAGGCCTGACCCTTCCCTTTTCTTACACATTGGACACCCCTATGGTAGGCCCAAGGTACCCCCCCCCCGGGCAGGGTGCAGTGTATGTGAAAGGTAGGACATGTACTAGTGTGGGTAACATGTCCTGATAGTGAAATGCTGCCAATTTCGTTTTTCACTATTGAAAGGCTATCTTGCCCATAGGACAGAATGGGGAATGCTGTGTAACATGTTTACCTGCATATCTTCCCATAGCAGCAAGATAGAAAGTTGAAGTCTGGTACCCCTGAACTCAGAATTTAATAACACATCTTTTAGGGAGGATGGTTTTTAAATTCAGTGTTTAAAAATAGCACTTTTAGAAAGTGGCTATTTTCTTGTTCAACCTTTCTGTGTGCCTCTGCCTGTTTGTGTATTGACTGTCTGGTTTGTGAGTGACAGGGGCTGGGGGTGGCTCCAGGAGGCTGGGTGAGTCAGCACTAGGCTGAATAGACCTAACTGCATTTGGAGTGGTGGGAGGAGTAGCATCTGGGTCTGAATAGGGCTGTGCCTGCCTTCCACAATGCTGGCTCCACCTCCTGCGGTGCGTCTGATGGCCCTGGCCCACACTCACAAAGGAAGAAGATGTGCACTAGCAGAGTGCACCCAGAACTGGTTTGGACTGGGTCCAGGACCCCTCAAACATGAAGAACAAAGACTTTTGGGGTATAAGTATTAGAGCTGAAACCCCTAATTTTTAGACTACTTTGGAATCAAGAGGAATCCCTGCCAAAGAGAACAGCTGAAGAAGACTGAGGAAAAGTGCTGCCATTGCTGAGTGTCTGGTAGCTGACCTGCAGTTGCTGTTTCTACTGAGGAGAGATCTAAAGGACTGTGCTGTGTGCTTTGTCCCCTGCTTGAAGAAGGACTTTTGCTGTGTGCTGTTGTCCTGAAAAGAAAGTCTCCAAGGGCCTGAGTAGAGCTGGCCTCCTGTTGCGGAAACACAGGGATATAAAAGTTTCCAAGACTAGGAAAAACTTCGTGATCAAGGAGGAATCCCTGCCAAAGAAGAACAGCCAGGAAGACTGAGGAAAAGTGCTGCCATTGCTGACTGTCTGGGAGCTGACCTGCAGTTGCTGTGATTGCTGAGTAAGAGGACTAAGGGACTTTCTGCTGTGTGCTGTGTCCCTCTTGCTTGAAGAGGAGCTGTGCTGTGTGCTTTGCCCCCTCTGAAGTATACCTGTCTCCAAGGGCCTGAGAAGAGCTGGCCTCCTGTTATGAGAAACACAGGGTCATAAAAGTTTCAAGGAATTCCCCGAGGCGCTGCGTGCAGGCGCTTGTGTCCAACTGGTGTGCGACATGGAGCCCGTGTTGCTGAGAAGGGCTTCTCTACCTGTGTCACTAAGGGTGTTTGGCTTTTTAACTCACCCCTACATCTAGGTGTGCGTGTGCCCGTGTTAGGGGCACTGTGATCATCTGCAAAGCAATCACCGCCGCTGGCCCGAGTCGTCAGCCAACGAGACTGATTTCTCGAAGTGAAGGAAAAGCGCTGTGTGGGTTGCCGGCCGTGACCGGAGAGAAGCACTGTGGGCCGGAAAATCACCGCCGCCTGCCAGGGAGCCTCGGGAGCACTGTTTCCATTCCCCCGCCGACGTCAGAGAGGAGCCGCGCTGGGATTGGACACAGCGCGGGGTGTTGCCTGGCAACGAGGGGCTCGTCAACTGCAGGAGCCGTGCCGAGTTCCAGGAAGCGCGAAGCATCCCGGTGATCAGCTGTTGCGGCACCAAAGGACGGAAAGAGACCGCGCACCCAGGTAACTGCTCCAATCAGTTAACGGAGCGTAGTAGTGTTACCGTTGGGGACGGGGAGTGCGGGTCTGCGGAGAGCGCTCTCGGCCTCCCGCCTTCTGTGAAAGAAAGAGGCTGGTGCACACAGACAATCGGGAGAATATTTCCTTCACGTGAAAGCCGATCGGGGGCATCCAGTTGATTAGAACAATCCTGAAAGCGTCTTGGGTTACAAACGCGGCACTCTGTGTTACGAGTGCAGCGGCGGCATTACTGAGGCGTGCAACATTGAGGGAAAGCGTCCCTGGTTACAAATGTAGCACTCTGAGTTACGAGTGCAGCAGGGGCATTGTTGAGGAGCACCACTTTTTGTTTTTGAAAGTGACTTTCCACACGCTAGAAACAAGCGTTTCACAACCATTCTGAATCTACAAGTACCTCTACTTTTACAAGTACGTTTTTGCTAGAAAATTGCTAAAGGGAACTTTGTACCAAAGAACATGGCTACAGTGAACCTTTTACCAAAGAAACCCTACTCGAAGAGAGTCTATTTTTGTATGTTGGATCTATGTCGTTTTGACTAATCAAGATAAAGTGATCTATATTTTTATAAATAACTTGTGTGGCGTCCATTTGTGGTGTTTCACTGTGTTACTGTGAGTGTTGGTACAAATACTTTGCACATTGCCTTGGGGATAAGCCTGTCTGCTCGTGCCAAGCTACCAAGGGGGTGAGCAGGGGTTATCAACAGTGTGTATCCCCCTTACCCTGACTAGAAGCAAGGGTCCCTATTTGGACAAAGGTACTTACCTCTGCCAACTAGAGACCCCCAGTTCTAACAATAAGCATGAGGAAGATTTGTGGAACGTGTGATACGATGTTCTTCAATGTTCTTTGTGGGTTTTAATCAGTGAACCCACTTTGGGGTTTAGTCAGATTCCCTTTTAGGCTTTGAAAGGTACAAACCTCTTTGTGACATCTCTGTTGGGTAGCTTCATGCTATACAATATTCTTTTCCTTTAGAGAAAATCTCCAGAGGTTCTGCTATTCTGACACTTTTCTCTTTTAATCGATCTAAGTAGGGTTTCCTCATCCAGTATTATATAGCGTAGCTGTAGACTAGGGTTTAGATGTTCCTCATGCATAATAGACAAGAGGACAGCAAATCGTATACTGATCATCAAATCCTCTTTTTAATATTATGTATCGTGATTACTGAAATTCTTTTCTGTTTTATTTTGCTAAGGCCAAACTTGTTTCATTGTTTGGGCTGCTTGTAGTAATCCTGTATTTTTACAATATATTCATGAGACTTGTGAATATCAGTCTGGCTTTTAATTTGTAATAAATCCATACTTAATCCCATCTTCTGACTCAGAGTTTTACTGTGAGGCCATATAGGTTACATTGAAATTGTTAATTTGTAGTTGATCGCAACTCTTTTTATTTTTCTTGCACCTAGAAGGTTCCATTGCAGGGAGGAAGGGAAAAGGAGTCCAAATTCTATGCATTAGCAGATGGTAGCAGAGGACGGTTAGGTCCTTATATAGGGGAGTCAGGAGATTTTATATGAGAATATTTAAATTCCTAGTCCCAGTCCTAGTCTCTGAGCCTGTGTGTTAAGCTGGAGGATCGGCGGAGTTGCAGTTTGTGGTGGAGTGGTAACAGCTGAGGAGTGAGTATTAATAAGGTTGCATGTGTACAGCTTATGCTTAGCTTCTGGTGTTATAGCAATTGTGTGGTGTTTGGCGTAGGTATTTTAAATGTTGTGCGAATGTAGTGTTTAATTTGGAGAAGTTAAAGTTGTTAACGGGTCTGACGTGGCCTAAGATCTTGGGATGATACTGAAAATTGTAGAAGACACTATATTGTAATTGTCTGCTGAGTTTTGTGGGGTCTATCGTGAGACGTCATCGACAGCCCAATTGAGATAGGGACATTTATCTTTATGTGTGAAAGTGAGGTATGGTTAGTGTGGTGGACCTTTTGCGCAGAGAGAAACTGTGCTGATCAGGGTGATTCCCCACTGGTCAGAATTTCAATCGAATGGTTGTCAGAGTAGATCAGAAAGCATTGTTCCGAATTATTTCTTGTGTGATTGAATTCAGTCAATTTCTTTACCGAAGTAGACAATTGTTATTTTTTGCTATTGCATTGCATTTTTTTGCATGTGTATCGCTGAAGTGAGAGTGTTTGTGAAAATTGTAAAGGAGAGTGAACCGCTGCAAGGAGTAAGACTGATGTCATAGTGTGCAGCCTGGAATTGGTCGGTTGTTGTGAGGCAGCGCTGTTATTGGTTGTCTATGTCACGGAGTGCCGAGCTGTCATTGGTTGTTGATTTAGAATGAGAATTGTGAGTAAATTATTGGGTCCTGATTTGAAATGAACAATTCTATTGTGTTTAATGATGTACATATCTGTAAATGAAATGTTTTAAAGTCATACGAGATTTGATTAGGAGAGATGTGACGATGCTCATTAGAGAAGGAGAAGAGCACCACCTGAAGATACTGCGGGTCATTATATGGCGATAAATGTAGGGCTACACACTTGTATTTGGCTTAATCAATGGCACATGATCACTGAGAAAGAAAGTGCACTGGCGTTTCCACGCTATGGTACATTCAATGCAAGAATCATTGAAAGCTTGACGAGGGTTTTATATGAGAAGAAACCACATCCTAGACCTACATGGGAAGAGGTGTGGCGCAGTGGCCAGGGTGCCTGACTCCGGAACACAGGGGCTCACGGTTCGATCACACTTTAAGCAAAGTGGTTGATAAGTAACGGGCAACTTTTTATTAATGGATATAAAGGGGGTGGTGTGTATTGGTGAATCAATAATGCTGGTGGATGTTGGAAACTGTGGATGGATGAATGGGTGAGTGACCAGTGAAAGTGTGGATGAATTTTGTTAGTGCATTGAAGAGTGAGCAGTAGTGGCAATAGCGGGTATTGACCACCACCTATCAAAATGACTATAGCTTCATTAACTGATCGTTGACCCCATTCACACGTCCATACACTCTCTTACCCATTCAACCATCTATTTGTGTACTAGTATCTTTGTTTAGCCATATCATCTTGTATGCAATCACTTATCAGTAGAGTCACTCATACATTCCTCTGGTCTTCAATGCACCCACTCACTAACCCTGTCATCCACCTTTTACTCAATTTTGCGCTAACCCACTAAAGAATCCAAACTTCCACATGCACAAAATTGCTAATTAGTGAAGAAACACTTAATTAGTTTTTTTTTAAAAGCCAGACATATTGGCTAAGAAATTTGTGTTCTTTTTACTTTTCTTCACTACAAAAGGTCTATCGCCAGGCCTAAACACTGTGGCATGATCTCACCCGAGTGAAGAGGGAGTAAAGAGGGGTTTGTTTCATTGCTATACCCAACACTAAGCAGTTTCATCAGAAGAAGGAATTTCCAACCCTCTATTTACAAATGCCCAGCAGGTTTCAGGGGTTTGTGGCAAACATGTTTCATCATTGCTATATACACACACCATCTCATTATAGGTAGTTGGCATGCACCCTATTACTGTGTATTAAAACATGTTTTCACACAATGTACATATAAAAAAGCCACCAAACACAACAGTTCCTAGGCAATGTGCCTTTCTAGATTTAAAATGAGCTCTAAGTGAATGCAGTCCTGACTCAAGCATCCACCACACACCAGCCTTCCTGTCATTTGTAATCTTCTGTGCTCAGTAAAATTGGAGGGATTAGGACACCACCAAAGAGAGCAAAGTGAACTCTCAGGAAAAAGAAAAGGCTACAAGGTAAAGAGACAGCCATGCACAATACACTGTGTGAGGAAAGTTGTGTGGTTGTGCGACGTCACCATGTGATACACTCACAATATCGACTTGGGTCCAGCCAGGCTAGTTTGATAAACCTTAGTTCAACCCTGGATAGCTGTGGCTTCAAGCTGTCAGCCTTAAACAAAGGAACAAATGTAAAGTATTTAGAAGTATCAATAAAATTATAAGAAAGTCACCCAACATGAAGGAACTCCAACACCATTTTATAAAAATAGATCTTATCTTTATGAATTTTTAGACACCAAAGACACTCGACCAGAGGGTTCCAGAGAAATAGATCTTTTAGTAAAACGTAAATCACTGCTTTGTATGCAAAATTCCAACAAGCATCGGACAGCAGAAAGTTTGGAAACTTTGTAATACTGTCATAAAGTTGTGTTTGGCTATTTTGGCACACTTTGAGTGACCAGCTCCGGCAGAGAGAAGGTCAAGGGGATCAGTAAGGAGCTGTAGGACAGTTACCATGTCACCAAAGCAATCTCTAGTCAAGTTCCAGACTCCATGGCTGAATCACCAAAGACTTTAACAGAGTGGTCCTGATGCAAGGGATACAGGATGCTGAAGATGCTGTAAGTGTCAAGGTCAAACAAGCACTCTTACCTTGTGGAGTACTTAATAGAAGTTTCGCAGAGACGCTATGAGCCAACTTCCCAAAACCCTACCTTTTAACCTGTGTAAAGATTACAAATACGAAGGCTAAGGGATAAGGTGTAGGGAGGAGGGCCGGATATGGACGCTGGCTTCTTCCTGTTGTCGACCTGCGAGGCAACAGGGTAGACTTTAGACTCTGACCTCAAGTGTTTAGAATGGTACAGTCACTACTTTGCTTTTACGTTCCTGAATTAGTCCACTAAATATGTATCCTACCTGCGATAGTCAGGAGTCTTGCGTAGCGTCCGTGGAGTCTTGTGACAGAGATCGTTAGTTTTTGAGAGGTGTTGTCGTCTGGCAAATGCAGCTCAGTCTAGTGTCTTGTGCTGAGATATTTCCTGAGGCTGGGAAAAGAGAATAGCGTATGAGTTACTGACTTCCTTTACATTTCCATTGCATTAGACACTTATTTCTTATTAGTAATATTCTACCCCAAAACTTACTGCTGTATTTTCCAAGTTGTTCTGATCCGTCACGTGATGCTTTAAAGGAAACTACAATATAACATAACTAAAGTTAACATGTCCTTTCAAACCTTTTCACCAAAATGTTCTATGTCCTTTAATGCTTTCCTTTTAGAAAACCGTTCCAAAAATTAGGTCTCTTAATTTCCTTATTAACGCTGTCTTGCGATGGGCGTCATTAAGTAAAGAAACTGTTCACTTAGCTTTCATGATGTTTATGTGTTTCAGGATCAAGGATCGGTGAGGAGACCAGAAGATGCCTTTCATGAAGTCCGTTACCAAGCAACGAGGCCAAGAGGATTCCTGCTCGATGAGGCAACGAGGATCAGGTAAGCCGGTAGTTCCTTTGTGCTCCGATGGAAGGCTAATCGTTTTCCAGAACACGGGTGTGGCTATTTATAGTCTGGCCACACCCGAACACCAATGCGCACGTTGCACGTCTTTCGCGTGCAGCGTCAAAGCTTTCACAGTGAAACCGGAGCTTTAACAAAATGTTCTCAATGATGCACATTTAACCATGGCGAATTCTAGCGGATGTTACAGTGTTCAAAACCTATTAATTTGGCATGTATCAAGTACAGCATTGTTTACCACAACATGTATTACCTCATACACAATATGACAAGCACAATGATTACATAGTAGCCAAATCGTGTTCATACTTAAACAATAGAACAAAAGCACAAATCGTGTTCATAACTAAATCTGGATACATTCATACTTCCTAATACACTTTTTGGAGTGCAGGATGCACGGGACAGGGGTGGGTTTTAACAGGGGTAATGACATTTGTCACCATCCTACTACTGCACATGATAAGCAGCTATGGATGGTGGCTATGGATAGGATGGCGTAGCTGCATCACGACAGTACCCCCCTCTCAAAATCCCCCCTAAAACCAAAGGAATGGGTTTGGGTTTATCAGGATAGCGTGCATGAAAAGATTTCACCATTCTTGGTGCATTTTGTAAGTTAGCTAAAGGTTCCCATGTTCGTTCTTCTGGGCCGTAACCCTTCCAGTCTACTAAGTAGTATAGTTTGCCTCGAATTCTCTTTGAATCAAGAATAGCTTTTACTTCAAATTCAGGGGCGCCATCAACATCTATGGCGGGTGGAGCTAAGATACTACGAGTTTTTGGATTGAATGGTTTCACTAAAGATACATGGAAAACTGGATGGAATCGGTACTTAGATGGTAAATGTAACTTAACACTCACAGGGTTGATGATCTTTTCTATAGTAAATGGACCAATAAACCTGGGACAGAATTTTCTATTCCCTCTGATGTGTACGTGTTTGGTAGATAACCATACTATTTCTCCCACGGCATAAGAGGGTTGAGTTGATCTATGTATATCAGTTGTAATTTTCTGTTTTTCCTTTGCTTTAGCCAAATGGAAGTGTGCTTGTTCTTGAATAGACACCAATTCTTTTACATAATCACATACTGATGGTGATAACGAAGGAGTGCTAAGTTGGCCTGGAATATTCTTGGGGTGATAACCATGTGCACAAAAAAATTGAGACATGTCTATGGATGAATGTTCCATGTTATTATAAGCAAACTCTAAAATCCATAAAATCTCTGCCCATTCCTGATTACAATCTGCTAACGTGCAACGCAAATATTGTTCTATGGTTTGATTTGTGCGTTCAGTTAAACCATCCGTCTGTGGGTGATAACTAGATGAGGTGCGGACTTCCATGTTTAAAATTTTGCCCAAATGTTGCCAGAAATGGGAAATGAACTGAGAACCCCTATCTGAAATTACCACTGACAGAATTCTATGTAATCGTATAATTTCTTTAGCAAAAATCTGAGTCACTTCTTTTGCAGATGGTAACTTTTTTAGGGGTATAAAATGTGCCATTCGGGTAAAATGATCAATAACCGTTAGTATTGTGGTAAACCCTTCCTTGGTGCAAGGTAATTCCACTATAAAATCAAGTGACACAGTATGCCACAGTTGTGGGGATATTGGCAAGGGAAGTAGTAAACCACTGGGGGCTTGGTGTGATGATTTGTTTTGAATACAAACTGCACAGGTATCCACATATGCTTTTATATCTTTAAACATGGAAGGCCACCAAAATCGTCTCTTAACTAACTGGTAAGTCTTAGTAACTCCTGGGTGAGCTGACATAAGAGTATCATGGTGTAATTGAATTACTTGTTTGTGTAAAGTAGAAGTTGGTACAAACATTTGTTCATTCATGAATAACATATTGTTTTTCCATTGAAGTAAGGGGTACACATTTTGCCAATATTCTTTTTTTTGTTTTGCAGCTCTTTTTGAACATCTTCTTCAACATCCTTATACGTAATACCAACTTGAAAACATTGTGATGGTAAAATTGTTTGTGATGAAGCGTGGGAACTATTCATATCTTCGCTGAGTCCTATTCTTGATAAAGCATCTGCTTTGTTATTGTCTTTTCCAGGACGATATGTAATTACAAAGTTATAATCATTGAAAAAAGTGTCCATCTCAGTTGGCGAGCTGAAAGAGCTTTTACTGAACGTAAAGCTTGTAAATTACGATGATCTGTGTATATAGTAATAGGGTGACGAACACCTTACAAGTAGTGGCGCCATTCTTCAAACACAGCTTTAATGGCCAAAAGGTCTCTGTCAGCTATGGCATAGTTCTGTTCCGCAGAGGATAATTTCCTGGAATAGTAGGCTATGGGATGCATCTGACCTGTATCCCGATGTCTTTGTGACAAGATACCTCCGATAGCAAATTGTGAGGCATCAGCTTCTACTATGAATGGGGAAGAGGGATCTGGAAGCATAAGAATCGGGGCTGACGTGAATTGATTCTTTAATATTTGGAAAGCTTTTTCAGCTGAATCATTCCATTCAAATTTTGTATTTTTACGTAATAGTTTTGGGATGGGGGTTATGATTTGAGAGAAAGTTTGGATAAAACGCCTATAAAAATTGGCGAACCCCAAAAAACTTTGAATTTGTTTTACAGAAGAGGGACTGGGCCATGTAAGTACTGCTTGGATCTTGTTTGGATCCATTTCAATGCCTGCAGGACTGATGATATAACCTAAATGTCTACCTTGGTGGTATGGAACATGCTTTATTCTAGTTTTACATACAAAGAATGTTTTAAAAGCTGGTGAAGAATGGCCCTCACTTGTTGTACATGTTCTGATACAGTCATTGAATAAATAAGGATGTCGTCAATATATACTACACAGCATATAGCTAAAAAATCTCTGAGCACTTCATTAATAAAAAACTGGAATGCTGCTGGAGCTTTGCAGAGTCCAAAGGGCATGACCTGATATTCATAAAGGCCAAATTTGGTACAAAAGGCCGTCTTCCATTCGTCGCCCTCTCGGACTCTTACAAGATGATATGCTCCGCGCAAATCCAGCTTTGTATAAATGGTGGCATCCTTTATTTGGTCTAATAATGTAGGTATCAGAGGAAGAGGGTACCTATTTTTTACAGTTACATTATTAAGTGCGCGATAGTCTATGCACGCGCGCAGCTCTCCCCCCTTCTTCGGTATAAAAAAAAGAGGCGAGGAGACTGGAGACTTAGAATGTCGTATAAAGCCATTCGCTAGATATTCATCTAGGTATTCTAGTAGATGCTTGTTCTCCTTTTCTGTGAGAGCATAGATTCGGCTACACAATAAGGTTGCCCCTGGTACCAAATCGATGCGGCAATCAAAGTCCCTGTGTGGTGGTAAAGTATTAGCCTTTTTTTTATCGAACACGTCCACTAAATCTGAATATTCAGCAGGCACTCCATCTAACAGTAAAATGTTTTTGGATTCTTTTGGAAAGTCATAACCTTGTATGAGATGTTCTGTCATGTGTTGTGGGAGGCAGTGGACGTGGCAATAGTCTGAGTCAAACAGGATGGTTTTTTGTACCCAATCTATCTTTGGGTTGTGCTGGATCAACCAAGGAACCCCTAGGATAAGGCGGAACTGAGGTGCATCTATGACGTCAAAGGTAATATGTTCTCTATGATGAATGGAACCAGTCATGATAAGAGTTTCTGTGTGATACTGTATTAAACCTGAAGTTAATTCTTTACCGTCTACTGCTCTCACTATTTCTGGTCTAGATTTTGGTTCTATGTTTAATCCTAGTGTGTGTAAGAATTGAGTGTCAATAAAATTACCTGTGGCTCCTGAGTCAATAAGAGCATTCACAGACCATGACCGTTCTTTATCATTCTTTGATTGTAACATTACTCTAATGCTAAGGTGATGGTAAGTGGCTTCTGGGGCTGTGGAGGCCAAACTATCATGCTCACTCGATAAACTGACCTCATCTTTCATCGAGCTACTTAGTTTTCCGGATGCTGCGTCACAGCTACCTCATTAACTTTTACCTTAGGTTTATTAGGTCAATTAGGACATTCTTTTACAAAATGTCCCGTCTTTCCGCAATAGAGACACTGATTTAGTTTTCGTCTTTTCTCTTTTTCCTCCTTAGAAAGAGGGCCTCTGATAGTTCCAATTTGCATGGGTTCCCCCAAATCAGTCTTGGGGGCAGATTCTACCTTAGAACTGTTTTTTTCTCGAAACATGAACATTTTATGTTCATTTCGTCCTTTTTCATTTTTTCGCTCAGATAATCTGTGATTAAGTTTGACCACTAGATCAATGAAGTCTTCTATATCCTCTGGGGGATCCAGAATTTGGGTCACCATGTCTTTTAGCTCGTCTCTAAGTCCTTTATAAAAAAGAGAAACTCTTTTCTCTTCAGGCCATGCTGCTTCAATAACTAGTCTATTGAATTGGGAAATATAATGCAACAGATCAGCAGATCCCTGCTTTAAGTGTAATAATTTGTGATCTGCTGATTGTACAAAAACATGTTTGGCAAAGAGTTTCTTCATTGTGTTTTTGAACCTTCTTAAATCATAGAGGATCGGATCATCTCTTTCGACTATCGGTACTGACCATAAAGCTGCGTCTCCTCCTAAATAGGAGAGGATAAAGGCTATTTTGGAGGAACTATCTGGAAATGCGGCCGGTTTTGCAATGAAATGCAACTGGCATTGATTTAAAAAAATCGTAAACTTATTACTGTCACCGTAGAAGCGTTCTAGAGCTGCTAGAGGGATAGTTACGGGAGTTACTACTTGAATCTGAGTAGGGGTTGAAGAAGAAGAAGTACTACTATGCAGCGTTTGCATAGCGGGTTGAAATGAAGATGGTTTGAGAATGGGTTTCTGAGAGGCAGCAAAACTCCAGGTAGCAGTCTGCGGGACATTGGAAGTTTGCGCATTAGAAGCTTGCATGGTAGTTTGAAGAGCCGATACGTCTCTTCGAAGCGCAGCATTTTCTGCCTGTATGTTTGATAAAATTGCAGCTATATCCTGCAAGGATACTTCTGAAGTTTGATTCATAGCGTCTGGGTGAAACAATTTACGTGGGCTTAGCCTTCTGTCAAGGTCAAACAAGCACTCTTACCTTGTGGAGTACTTGATAGAAGTTTCGCAGAGACGCTATGAGCCAACTTCCCAAAACCCTACCTTTTAACCTGTGTAAAGATTACAAATACGAAGGCTAAGGGATAAGGTGTAGGGAGGAGGGCCGGATATGGACGCTGGCTTCTTCCTGTTGTCGACCTGCGAGGCAACAGGGTAGACTTTAGACTCTGACCTCAAGTGTTTAGAATGGTACAGTCACTACTTTGCTTTTACGTTCCTGAATTAGTGCACTAAATATGTATCCTACCTGCGATAGTCAGGAGTCTTCCGTAGCGTCCGTGGAGTCTTTTGACGGAGATCGGTAGTTTTTGTGAGGTGTTGTCGTCTGGCAAATGCAGCTCAGTCTAGTGTCTTGTGCTGAGATATTTCCTGAGGCTAGGAAAAGAGAATAGCGTATGAGTTACTGACTTCCTTTACATTTCCATTGCATTAGACACTTATTTCTTATTAGTAATACTCTACCCCAAAACTTACTGCTGTATTTTCCAAGTTGTTCTGATCCGTCACGTGATGCTTTAAAGGAAACTACAATATAACATAACTAAAGTTAACATGTCCTTTCAAACCTTTTCACCAAAATGTTCTATGTCCTTTAATGATTTCCTTTTAGAAAAACGTTCCAAAAATTAGGTCTCTTAATTTCCTTATTAACGCTGTCTTGCGATGGGCGCCATTAAGTAAAGGAACTGTTCACTTAGCTTTCATGATGTTTATGTGTTTCAGGATCAAGGATCAGCGAGGAGACCAGAAGATGCCTTTCATGAAGTCCGTTACCAAGCAACGAGGCCAAGAGGATTCCTGCTCGATGAGGCGACGAGGATCAGGTAAGCCGGTAGTTCCTTTGTGCTCCGATGGAAGGCTAAGCGTTTTCCAGAACACGGGTGTGGCTATTTATAGTCTGGCCACACCCGAACACCAATGCGCACGTTGCACGTCTTTCGCGTGCAGCGTCAAAGCTTTCACAGTGAAACCGGAGCTTTAACAAAATGTGCTCAATGATGCACATTTAACCATGGCGAATTCTAGCGGATGTTACAGTGTTCAAAACCTATTAATTTGGCATGTATCAAGTACAGCATTGTTTACCACAACATGTATTACCTCATACACAATATGACAAGCACAATGATTACATAATAGCCAAATCGTGTTCATACTTAAACAATAGAACAAAAGCACAAATCGTGTTCCTAACTAAATCTGGGTACATTCATACTTCCTAATACACTTTTTGGAGTGCAGGATGCACGGGACAGGGGTGGGTTTTAACAGGGGTAATGAAATGTGTCGCCATCCTACTACTGCACATGATAAGCAGCTAAGGATGGTGGCTATGGATAGGATGGCGTAGCTACATCATGACAGTACGATGCTATGGGTGATCTGCGCTCAACGGGGGCTTCCTGAAGCAACTTATCGGTCCATGGTCCAGGTAGGGCAAATTTGACCACAGTGGTCGGTGAACCTTAAAGCCCTCTTTGGTCCAGCAACTGGACTACTGGTCCCCAATCACAGCAAAACCAGGGGTTCCTTTTGGTGAAGGCTAGGGCCCATCTTGGCTGACCAAACTGTACTAAACCCACTCTCCCAGGTCCAGTAGACTCGGGGGCAACTTTTGAGCATCAATACTTGATCTTATCAGCTGCATGTTGGCAGTCAGTGGTGATCAAGTGATTGTGGCTACTGACAAGCCAGGACGGACTTCCTAAGCTTTTGTGGTCCAGGTGCTGTAACAGGAAGTCAGCCAACTGACTCTTGGAGTTCACCTCTATTGTCTGGTGCTGAGGAGCAGCTTTTCCATGAGCCATGCACCACAGACACAGTCCTCTCTTTGATAGCCCAAGGATTAGGAGGTGCAGCCCAGAGGTGGGTTCAGTCTCTCTTCACAGGTCAAGGGAACAGTAGCATTGTCCTTCTTCATTCCACTCTCCAGTCCAAATGTGATCTGAGGTCTGAGTTCCAGGGGTGTCTTATTTATGCCCAGAACATGCCCTGAGAAAATGCAGCGGTAGCTAGCCAATGGGCTACTAGGACCTTTCCCACCTAATGACGACTTCCTGCAATGTGTGATAGCTAGATATCACAGAGTGCACTAATCTGCCCACTTCCAAGAGGGCAGAAACCATCTCTTGGTGTGTGTGAAGCTAGGTAGGCCACCCTAGAGGTGTGGCTGTGTGAGGGCTACATGCCACAGAAAAACCAGTTTGACAACTGGTCTCCCCTCTCTGTCTCTGATGCGCACCCGTCTACCTGAACTAAAGGGCAAATTCTCTCATATGTGTCCACCATTTGCCCTTCAAAGGCAGCTTCCCCTTTGAAGCTCGCCTTTTGGGCTCTCATCCTGTAAGGCTTCCTGCCAGGGAGAGGTGACACCTCTTCCAACAGCAGGCCTCTATTGCTCCCTCTCCTGGGAGTCAATCAGACTTCTCCCCGGAGAGGCCGCTAATGTTCCCTCTCCTGGGAGTCAATCAGACTTCTCCACAGGAGGGCAGAAGCCTGTCTGGTGGCCGGCATCTGCAAATTGCAGTGGAAAACGTGGGCAACCGAGTGGAAACTTTCTAATAGTTGCATTTCCTTATATGTTATATTAAATTCTATTTGGTCATCAAGTCGGGTTTATTATACTGATTATTATGATACCTTGAGTTATCAACTTTAGTGGTCCCATTCAGAAGTTAGCACAGTTCAGTTGTCAGCGTGTAACCCTGTACTTGCCAATGGGGCTACTAGCTATTCCACAGTAAAAATGACAATGTGGGGTTATTACTGTTAGGACATATAAAAATGAATGTCCTACGTTTTAATATGCAGCGCCCTGCCTCAGGAATCATTAGGCCTGCTGTAGGGGTGACATACATTAAAAAATTAGGCTTGGGCTTTGTCATTAGTTTAAATGGCAAGGTTGCGTTAGCAAATTAAAATGGCTCTGCCATTCTGCAGTGGCAGGCTGGGAGACATGGACATGTTTTCACGTTGTCACATCCAGGGTGCCATAATAAGTGCTGCAGCCCTGGTGGGACACTTTAACTTACAGACCCTGTGTACCCCTGGTACCATATACTAGGGACTTATAAGTAAGTAAAGTTATATGAATTGGGTATAAGCCCATCAAATATATACTTTTAAGGGTCAGAGCACTGGCTCTAAGGTCTGGTTAGAAGCCTACAGTGCACTCTCAGAACCAAAAAAGCAGCAGCATCAGTCCAAAACTTTGGCCGTGATCAGGCACTTCTTTACACATTGCTATTCACATTATGCTGTCCAAGAAAGTAAATCAAATTAGAGAAACAAAAATTCAACCACCTTATGGAGGTTCTCTCTTTCCTCTTTGCTTGTCGTACAGCAAGTCAAGTTGCAACATAGCTGCCATATTGGAATATACGCTGTAATCGTTTTTGAGACTGCCGAAGGTACATGGTTCTTAGACCATGGTTGAGCATAAAATTCAAAAGTGAAGGTGGTTAGTTAATGCAGCAGGACAATGAAAGTCTCAAAAAATGTCTAGTCAGTTGTGAAAGTCAGAAAACAGTGGTTTATTAACGCATCAAAAGTGCAGGTAGACAAACATTCACTGTGCCACGTCAAATTAGAAGATATCCATATCCTGGAACTATACAACTATCTTGGAACAAATGTTTTGTCTTCTTTTTGGTGACACGTTCTGTTGCTTATCTAAAAGTGCATGTTTAGTACAAGTTAGACCTACTGGCTTTGTGAAGTCTCACATGTTTTCCTACACTTCTTTTCTCAATCCTGCATTTGCATAAGCCCGGTTTCACTCACCTACAATGTTGGTGGATGGTCTTCCTGAGTATGAAGAGACCAGAATACGGGTCTTATGATTACATTACATGTATATGTGATTACTAATATTGAATAATGTTCTATTATTCACTATTAGTGTAATAAAAAAAGAGCACACTCAGCTAGAACGGTACCTTTGGTGGCAGCTGCGGTAAGTACAAATGGTTTTAAATGTAAATTGTGTGTGTGATTGTGGGTGAGACTGGTTATGTACAGAGAGTCTGTGTGTGTGAGCACGTGTCTATATGTGTAAGCATGTTTGTGTGTGTCAGTGACAACTAGTGAGTGAGATTGTGTGAGACTGAGGCCCAGATTTACTATTCTTTGATGCAAGGCAGCCCTGCACCAAAGATGTTGCAGTGCCTTGCATCAAAGGGAAAGATAAAAAATGCACCATATCTAGAAAGATATGGTGCATTGCTCCGCTCACTCTGCACTGGTGCACTTTTGGAAGCCAAGCGCCAAAGTACATACCCTTGCGTCATAGCACAAGGGTGTGTGCATTCTCTGAAGCATAGGTTTTCTACTGGAAGGAGACCATTCCATTAGAAAAGCTATGGTTTATGGCTTTTCCCACTTTGTGTGGTTGCTTTACAATGCAGCACATGTGCAAAGTTTTAAAAAGAGTAGAAACCAAGGGGCATATCTACAAGGCCCCGCGATAAAATTATCGCCGCTTTAGCGTCCGTTTTCGGACGAAAAGCGGCGATAATTTTAACGCGCTATTAGCAAGGACACGCTAACGCGTGAATCCATGCTTCTTCGCCCTTTCTCCCATCGCCCAGCTTTGCATCTCTAATGAGATGCAAAGTGGGCGTTCCTCCCAGAATAACGGGAGAAATGTCGCTAGCGACATTTCTCCTATTATCAAGCCTCACGCAATGAAGCATAGCGACAAGCAAAGTAGCGATAACCTCTGTTATCGCTACTTTCCTTACGCCTGCTTCAAGACTGACTTAGCCATGATATCCTATGTAAGGTGGATATCATGGCTAAGTATGTCTTGCCCTATCAGCAAGCTATCGCCAAACCTTGTGCGATTATCGCTGTATTTCCAGCGATAATCGCACAATTGGCAGCTTGCGCTCTGAATTTTATCGCTTTGGAGATAAGCGTTGCTGATAGCAGGCTATCTCCGCGATAAAATTCAGAGTTGGCCGGCGATAATTATCCTCGCGCTAAGAGCGCTGAGCGATAATTATCGCATGGCCTTGTAGATATGCCCCCAAAACATTTATACTCATTATGCTTGCCCGAGGAGTTCTAAGATTTTGCCACAAAATCCTCCCTACCAGTGTTTGTAGTTAGAGCTTTGCGTTAAAACCCAAGGATGGTGGCATGAAAATGCCCAAGCATCACCCATGAAGCACCCACTTGACACAAAATAATGCAAAGCAGTGTATAGCAAGTTTTGCTTTGCTTTGGGATACTATCCAACGCAGCACAAAAGTGACACAAAGAAGGCACATGGCGTTAGTAAACCTGGGCCTGAGTGTCAGTAAGTATGATGAGTATGAATGAGATTAAGAGTGAATGCAAGCTAATCAATCAATCAATAAATCAATCAATCAGTATTTGTATAGCGTGACGATGTCACTCCTAGGGGTATCTGGGCGCTGATAGAGCTGTGTCTCAGTTGAACAGCCAAGTTTTGAATCTCTTTTTGAAGTCCGCCAGTGAGGATGCTGTACAGAGGTGGGGGGTCTCTTGGCCTCGATGTAGGAGAAGGAACGGCCACCACTGCGGTGGATTAAGGGAATGTGTGCGAGGGCTAGAGAGGAAAAACGCAGGTGTCTAGAAGATTGATGGAAGCTTAGTTGATGTATGATGTAGGATGTTCCATGGTCGTGGAGGGTTTTGTAGGCGTGTATGAGGATCTTGAACTGGCATCTCTTCTTGATGGGATGCCAGTGAAGGTTTCTGAGGTGGGGAGTGATTTGGGACCATTTGGAGAGGTCCAGGATGAGTCTGACTGCAGCGTTCTGTATGGTCTGAAATCTTCTAAGGAGCTGGGTAGAGATGCCGGTGTAGAGAGCGTTGCCATAGTCGAGGAGGCTAGTGACAAGGGCCTGAGTGATTGTCTTTCTGGTGTTCACAGGGATCCATCTGAAGATTCTGCGGAGAATGCAGAGTGTGTGGAAGCAGTAGGAGGCAACCACATTGACTTTTTTTTTCATGGTTCGGTGGCTGTCGAGTATCATCTCTAGGTTGTGCATATGGTTTGATGGTGTGGAAGTGGGTCCAAGTTCAGCTGGCCACCAGTTGTTGTGCCAAGCGGAGGTGGTGTTCCAGAAGATCAGTACTTCCATCTTGTTGCAGCTGAGTCTAAGGCAGTTGTCTCTCATCCAGTTGGCTAAGTTTGTCATGGCATTGGAAAAATTGGTTCTGGCATTAGTGGGGTCTTGGTGAGTGAGATGATAAGTTGAGTGTCATCTGTGTAGGAGATTTTATTGAGGCCGTGGGATCTGATGACGTCTGCGAAGGGGGTCATGAGGTGTTGAAGAAGGTGGGGCTGAGGGAAGATCCTTGGAATATGCTGTATATGATGTTCTTGGCTACTGAGGTGAAGGAAGGCAGCCGGATGCTCTGTGTGTGTACTGTAAGGAAGGAGACGATCCACTTGAGGGTGTCTTGCAGTATGCTGATGTTGTGGAGTCTGCTGATGAGGGTGCTGTTGGAGATGATGTCAAATGCCACAGAAAGATCGAGGAGGATGAGAGCACAGTTTTTCTGCAGTCATGGAGAGTTCTGATGTCATCTGTGGGTGCGATCAGCGCGGTCTCTATGCTGTGGTCGGCCCAGAATCCTGATTGTGAGGCATCCAGTAGGTGGTTTTGTTCGAGGAATTAAGTTAGCTGTTAGTTGATGGTTTTCTCCAGTACTTTGGCTGGGTAGGGGAGCAGGTAGATCGGTATATACTTTTTGAGGTTGCTGGGATCGGTGGTGGGTTTCTTTAGGAGGGTCTGACTTCCGCGTATTTCCACTTGTTCGGGAAGGTTGCTGTGAAGGTGGAGGTGTTGAGGATGCTGGTGAGTTCGGTGCTGATTGGGTTCACGCAGAGGTTGAAGAGGTGGTGGGGACAGGGGTCAGTGGGTGCCCCAGAGTGGAAG
Source organism: Calotriton arnoldi (assembly GCA_963921515.1). Lineage (NCBI taxonomy): Eukaryota > Metazoa > Chordata > Amphibia > Caudata > Salamandridae > Calotriton > Calotriton arnoldi. The sequence goes on along the minus strand of CAWUFW010007305.1, from coordinate 231,020 downwards.
AAATTAATGATGGCTGTGGTGTACTGGGTAGTGAGTGAAGACTAGGTGGTGATCGTTTGGCTGTCGTTCGCTGGCTGGTTGAGGTCGTTGAGGTCGAGGGTGGTGGGCTGGGCGCTGAAGTTGCTGTAGATGGGTGCAATATTGTTGTGCATGTTGTCTGAGAAGGTGTCGCAGAGGTATTGGGAGGGGTGGATGGTGTTATCTGTGACTGTTGGGTAGGAGAATTCTTTGATTATTTTGAAGAGTTCCTTAGTGTGGTTGGCCACAGAGTTGATGGGGGTGTGGATAGTTGCTTTCTTGGCTTCCTTGATGTGCAGGTGATAGTTGCTGAGAGCTGTCTTGTAGGCAGCTCTGTCAGCGAGGTTCTTCATGACACGCCATCTTTTCTCCAGTTGGTAGTTGTTGCTCTTGTTGGTCTTGAGCTCGGGGGTGTACCAGCTGACTTGTTTTGTGATTTTGTAGTCTTTAGTAGGTTTCAGGGGGGTGACACTGTCAGCACAGTTGGTGATCTAGGTGGAGAAGTTTGAACAGCCTGGTTGAGGTCGTTAAGGGTTTCGGGTTGGGTGGTGGTGAGGGGCTGAGTCAACTGAGTTCCTGAAACCTTGCTCCAGCTGCTGTGGGAGGTGTGACGCTCAGTGATGGTGTGATGGGCATCGGAGATGGTGAGGTGTACAATGGCATAGTCTGTCCAGGTGCGTTCTGTGGTGTGGCTGAATTTGATTCTGTTGCTGGAAGCGAAAACGGGGTCAAGTGTGTGTCTGGCCTTGTGCGTGGGCCAAGTGACCAGTTGGATGAGGCCAATGTTGTTCAGGTTCTCCAGGAGGGTGATGGAGTTGGCGTCATTGGGGTCATTGACATGGAAATTGAGGTCGCTGAGTAGGAAGTAGTGGTGGGAGTCGGTGGCTAGGGGGGGTGATGAGGTTTGCGATGGTGTCTCAAAAAGGTGGTCGGGGTACCGGGGGTCTGTAGGTGAGGGTGCCCCTTATTGTGGTCTTCCTGTCTGTCTGTAGTTGGAGGTTGAGGTGTTCCTTTGGAGGTGTGGGAATATTGTTGGTGATGGTGCATCTGATGGTTTCCTTGGAGATGACAGCGATGCCTCCACCTTGTTTATTGGTGCAGTCTCAGTGTATCAATTTGTAGCCTTCGGGACTGGCAATGGTGATGTCAGGTTTGAAGAGGGGTTGAGCCACGTTTTGGTGATGAAGACAACATCTGTGGAGAGAGTGGTGATGGTGTCCCAGATTTCTGTGGCCTGTTTGGAGAGGGAGCGGGCATTGAGCAGGATACATTGGAGCGGTTCTGGGTCATTCGCGGTCTTCTTGGTGGGGGTGGTGCGGGATTCTTCGTCAGTTGTGGTGCAGGAGAAATGGCAATGTCAGCAGGTGAAGGGTCCTTTGGTTGAATGAGGAGCAGTGGAGAAGCAACTGATGTTTCGATATACAGGGTACAGGTCCAGGAGTTCCTTGGCGGTGTATTGAAGGATGGGGGAAGAGCCAGGGGTCCTGGCGCAGGGTGTGGCACAAGCACGGATGGGTGCAGACCGGCTTGGCTTTGGTGCGGCTGCGCAGCGGCCTGCATTTGTAGTCCTGGGAGGTGGGAGGGTCTAGCAGGGAGGTGGGAGGACAGGAAATGACTATGGCAGCAGTGAGAACAAGGCAGCAGGGGTCGATAACTGCAAGCGTCACCCGGTGCAAATAGGGCAAAAAGAGGGCACAAGAGAAATAAAGCTAAAAGCTAACAAAAATAAAATAAGGGCACAAATGGGAGAGGCGAGGTCACGGGATGTCACAGGACATCAAGCATGTGGTGGTCACCTGGGAGCGAAGTGCAGACTGATGAGGCTGACGAGGCTGGTGGTAAGAGTGGCTGGAAAGTGACGCACTGGACCAGGTCTAGGGCTGCTCACTTGGGCCATACAGCAGCCTGCATTTGTAGTACTGGGTGGGGGGAGGTTCTATCAGGGAGGGAGAGGGCAGGGAACGACAAGGCGGGAGCAGGAAAATAGAGGGAGGTGGTGATGACTGCAAGCGAATCACCCGGCACAAATAGGGAAAAACAAGGGCACAAGAGAAATAAAGCTAACAAAATAAAATTCAGGCACAAATGGAAGATGAGAGCTCTGGGGACGTTTGAGGATGTCAAGCAGGTGGCGGTCATCTGGGACAGAACTAGCGTTTTCTGGTGGCAAAGTGCAGACTGAATGAGGCTGATGAGGATGTGGGCAAGAGTGGCTGGAAAGCAGCACACTGGACCAGGAGGTCTAGGACTGTAGGTAAGTGAGAATGAATAAGAAAGAGTGTAAGTGGGTGTAAGAGTGTGAGTGTGATGTTAGCATTATGCGACATGCCCTCCTGGAAAAATGAGGGTCAAAGGTCATATGATGTCACTTCTTGTGATTTCATTAAGGCCAAAGGGTATGTGATGTCACTTCCGCTACCCATGGCATGTTCCTGAATCAACACCCATGGGATCCACCTCTTTTCTAATTGCTTTGTATTGTGCAGTTGCCAGTGGCAACAGTTTATGCATTCCTCTTACCAGCTGTAGTTTTTTGGAAATGTTCTTTTACTTCGACTGAATTCCTAGACAGGAGGTAGATTTTCTCTGAGCTCCTTTTAAAGATCATCACAAAGCCTTAGGGACGGTTGAATCCATCATGACAGATAGTATTTGTGGGATATTCCCTACAAGTTTTATTTTGTTGTTTGCACAAGATTCATGCTCAATTGCATCATGTTAATAAATGAATTTTCCGCTTGGTGTAATATCCACTTTTAGTATTTCAACACATTGAAACATATAAGGAAATCACTGACCATTGCAAAGTTCTTTGAGTGCTCCAGTCCTAGGATCCTTTGTGAATCCCCAAAAAATCTGAAATTCTCAAGGACAGCAAATGTGTGTCTTTTTTCAGTGTCCTTTGTGAATCGATTCAAAAGACTATCTGAAGTGTCTGGGTAATGTCATCCATAGATACAGTGGGGACAAAACAAACATATTTCTGTTTCATTATCGTGAAACAATCAATTTCAGGTAAATCAACTTATTATAAATGTTGGGCGCAGCTATGCAGGCAGCAACTTGTTTTTAGGAGTATGTTTCTCTTCTTCAGGGTCGATCCATTATTTTACTAATATTTTACCAATAAAAATACTTGCAAATCAAGTTTTATTTACTTCCAACTTTAAGTACAATTTCCACGTAGCAACAACAAAATGCAGAAACAGTTCCTTCAGCTGAAGAATATCCAATTTGCAGCAGGTAATTTAAATATCTACAGGTCATGAATATCAGTTATCACATATGTGCATTAGTCATCCAGTAGTCCCAGAAACAATACCTATGATTATTCTACATTGGCATTGAAAATGTTGGACCTGCTAGGTGCTTACGATGGGGGAAAACCAGTTGCTACTTGTCGGCCTACTTGTCTTGCTTCACTGGCTCTGGGAACCTCGCTCACCTTCGGATTCTCCTGCAGTTTCTTGGACACAGGTTTTTTCTTATTTGCTGGCTTTTTTTCCCTCATAATGGGACCTCAGTTGGCCACCTATTTTTACTCATTCTTTATTACCATGCAAGGACGCAGTTACAGACCAGGACGGTTTGAGACATACCTCGATGTAGCTAAATCCATGGTAAAAGAGGTTTTGTTACGTTCAGCCATTGAAAGAAATGTTTATGGACTTTCTAGATTATATTTAGGAGAAAGCAGCGTATAGAACTGCAGAAGCTCATATACATATCCATGAACCATGTATATTAGTGGGCACACAATTAGCTCGTCATTGTAGTTCAGTACACAGGCAAGTAATTCTCAAGGGAAGGAAACAAAAAAAGACTTAAATCAGTTTCTCACAGCAACTTGCATAAAAACCAAATTAACAAAACTAAAATAATTCTCTAGAATATAAATTACACAAGAAAGAAAATAATGTGGCACTGGCAACAATAAGAAACGATAACATAAATAATTATTAAATAAATCATCTAAGAATAATGTTTCATTTAACTGCAAATTGAACTATGTTCAACAATACTTTGATCGGTGAGCACCCTGAATATCGAAGCTAGAATCTCGAGGTAAGCAAATATCGAGGACACAATATTGATTTCAAAATATCGGAAGGTGAGTAAGTATAGGTTTTTGTGACAAAGTGGCTTATCAGTTGGCCTGTATGGAAGTCCATCTCAAGGAATAAGGTCACTCTTCTTTTCAATGCCATAAAAATTTAAACCTGAGATCAACCCCTGGTCGCTATGAAACAGAAAAGACAAGTTTTTAAGAGTACCAAAACAGTTAAAAAGTGAAAAACAAAACACATCAAAAAGCCCACCCCAATTTATTAAAGTACAGAATACTTTAATGTGCACAATGACACCAAAACAACAACAATCCAATAAGGGGAACCAGAGATATAAATTTGAAAGCTTTGAATTGAAAATAACACCAAAAGGGGTTACGTGGCAACCACGGTCATCTAGTTACACTTGACCCGGACCTAGGCAAGATATAAAGCATGCTTCGATGAAGCACGGTCTCATAGAGAAACCTGGTTCGACCTGGTCATTAGTTTCACCTTAGGACTGAATCTCTGAAATGAAAGTCAAAAATCCTCAACAGGGCAAGGCAGCAGGCTCTGGCCAAGAAGGGCTCCACAAGGCCATGTAGCTATTGGACAAGGTACAGGCAAAGCTGTTGTCTTTTAGTGGGAGAGCTCAGAAAGGGAGAAATTCAAAATTTGCACCCAATAACGGTCTCCCGCTGGCTGGATTCTTTTGGTGCCTTCACCCAGTGAAGATTTCCATGTTTGGACCTTGTCATTTTTTCGGAGGTCGGATTCCTCCAGCAGATCAAGTCTGTAAGCCGTAGCCGAACAGGGCTCCACAAGAAGGGCTACCCTCTCTGTGACATCCTGCTGAAACAGATTTGCTGCTGTGGAAAAACCCAGAGGGGAGCAACCTACACCTTTTGCCCAGTGTCAGCGCACCTTTGAGGGATTGACTTGGCAGATTTCTCCCACTCCTCCGGAGAACTATAGAGCCAAAAGGATTCTAAATCACAGGTTTTTCAGGATGTTAGGAGGAGTTTACTTTGACACAGCCAAGGCTCAGAGGACCTCACAAACAACACAGGGAGGTGAAGACTCACTCCAGCAGAAGTCATCAGCAGGGTCCAGGGCAGGTCCAGTTGGGACTGGTCAGCTGGGCTCTTCAGGAAAAGGGTCTTCTTGCAGCTTGCTTTGTCAGTATTGCTTAACTGGAGGTGAGTCAACTGATTCTTGGTGCCCACTTCTTTGTCCTTGGTACAAGTGGGAGAAGGTCCAGCATTTCAGGTCTCCTCACAGGTGTCAGCAGCAGATGCAGTCCTTTTTTTGTATTCCACAGGCCCTGCAATGTTCTAATGAGGTTTCCCAGGGATGCCACATTTATGCCTGGCACTAGCTTGTGGTTGGAGGTGACTCTTGGCCCCTCCCTAACTAATAGGGAAAATGTTCCTGGGGGTAACCCTACCCACTTTTGCAGCAATTCCTATGTGACCTACTGAAAACAATCTGACTATGCCCCTCTCTGCCCAAATCCAAGATGGTGAAGCCCTTCTCCTCTTGTGCATAGCTTGTGTGACCACTCCAGATGTGAGGCAAGGGAAATGAGCAACCCCTGTTCTGTGCTCATTTAAAACGAGTACTGGGGGCAGCTCCTCTCCACTGGGATTGGGGCCTGGTGACTGAGGAACATAGACGAGCCCTGGCCAGGTATAACATTTACCTTTGACATGGTAGGCTTCGTTGAAGTTAATCAAGTTGTTGAGCTCAGCCCAGATGGTCATCCTACCAGAGGAACGTTAACACCTCCTCATACCCAAGACTTTTGTCCTGCTGTGGGAGCAGTTTTCACACCTCATCAAGGGGGCTATTAAGCTGCCAGGTGACAGTTAGAGTTCATGCGAATAGGCCTCCAGAGGCTTTAGGCAGGGAAAGGATAACTGTCCAAAAGTACTTTTTCCAATATATTTTTTGCACATCTGACTTTAAAAGTGAATTGGGCTTATAAGAAATATTTTAAAAGTCCAAGAATGAAATTTATATTTGTTTCCTCGATGGAGATAACATTATTAAATGTAATATAGTATCCCAATACTTTCCTATGGAACAGTCAAACCTGCTAAAAATAAAAATAGCATTTGGGTTGTTTCACTGTAAGGACATGTTTAACATTAAACGTTTACTTGCCCTACCATTAAATACCATGCACCCTGCCTTTTGGGCTGCAGGGCCTGCATAGGAATGACAGGTCGAAGTTGCCATTTAAAACAACAACTGTTAGATTACAATAGAAGGCATGCAGTTATATTTACACTGTCACTGTAGTGGGTTGAACAATGGGTGCTGCAGTTCACAAGTGGCGTCTAATCTAAAAGCACTGGGTACACTTTGTAGCATATACTAGGGACTTATAGGTAAGTGAAACATGTCAAATAGGTGTATACGAGGTCAGCATGTTTTAGGGCTGTGGGCATATGCACTGGGCACTAAACATCATTGTCCCAGTGTGCAAAGTCTAAATACCAGCAATAAAATCTAGCAAACATTTGGGATGACCATACAAAAGGTGCATTTTACCTCAATTTTCTATACCTAACTCCACCTCTATGGACGTTGACGATATATATGTGTATATATATATTACCTACTGGCGGTCGCCAGTAGGTAGTTATAGTTAGGACCACATTTCTATAGGAAAAGCGTTTTTTGATTTGCTTATAACTTTGGCGTCGTTTGACAAATGTTTACGAAATGTTCCAAAAACTTTCTTTTTTTAGATCAGCTCCTATGTTGAAAGTTTGGGGGTGATTCGTCAAGGGGGGGCTGAGAAAAAAGGGGGGTCCCAAAACGTGTTTACTCCATGCCATTTCCATAGGAAACTTTAGACAAGGCTACAGGTCAAATTGCTGAACGGAATTACGTCAAATTTGGCAGGGAGAAAGGTCTTGGTCCAGAAAGCACGCTTTTGTTTAAATGGGGTAAGTCCGTTCAGTAGTTTTAGAGAAATATCAAAATTTACAGATATGGATATTTGAGAATTCTGACATCTGATTGGCTGAGGCGTTGCGAGCACGAGCGTGCGGCTCATTGGCTGTGAACTGTTGAAACTAGGAAGTGTTGGCAGCCATTTTGTGACTGAGTTGAAAGGCGTAGGGGGAAAAATAAGAGAATAATTGTATAAGAGGGTATAGTAGGAACACTGTGGTCTTAGTTTAAGCAGTCTGTACGGTGGAGAGGCAGGGAGTTTGAATGTTGCGTAGGCCGTGGAAATCACATCTGCAGAACAACGGTGCGTGGTATTGCGGCAAGGTTGCGTAGGCTCTGGAAATCCCGTTGGGAACACAATGCGCCGTATTGCGGCAAGCAGTGTGTAGGGTGCACACACAGGTAGTGTGAATGTTGCGTAGGCTGTGGAAATCACGTCCGCAAAACAACGATGCGCGGTATTGCGGCAATGTTCAGTAGGCTGTGGAAATGATATCGGGAAAATAACAATGCGCCATATTGCAGCCTTCCTTTACCTTCCTTTAATATAATGTGCAGTAATGTTTACTTATAATGCGGTGTTCACTTTTATCACGGACAGTGAAGAAAATTAATCTTTAATTGGCTGAGGTGTTCCAACAACGAGCTCAATGTTCATTGGCTGCGAACCATTAAAAGTAAAAGTGTTGCCAGCCATTCCCTCCCCCTGCGCGGAGTAGCAAGTACATCTGATTGGCTCACATGTTCCAAGCAGGACCTTCCAGAGGTTAATGTTCATTGGCTGCGAACCATTGAAAGTAGAAGTGTTGCCAGCCATTTCCTCCCCGTCCGCGGAGTAGCTGGGACATTTGATTGGTTGACGTGTTCCAAGCAGGACATTCCCAAGCTTAATGTTCATTGGCTGTAAACCATTGAAAGTAGAAGTGTTGCCAGCCATTCCCTCCCCCTCCGCGGAGCATCAGGGACATCTGATTGGGTAATGTGTTCCAAGCAGGACCTTCCCAAGCTTAATGTTCATTTTCTGTGAAGCATTAAAAGTAGAAGTGTTGGCAGCGATTCCCTCCCCCTGTGCGGAACACCATGGACATTTTATTGGCTAAAGTGTTCCGAATACAAGTTTGCTCTTTATTGGCTGGGAACGTTTCACTGTTGTGAAGCGTTTTGTGACGCACTTCAATGCAGTACGTGAAAACAAAGTAGTAGCGGGGAGGGTAGGAACACTATTAACTCTGTAAAGTGGTCACAAGGTGGTGAACAGGGATTGTGAAGGTAAAAATTGTTTTTTATATATTTTAAGGGCCATTTATATAATTGGCATGGGGTGTACAAATCACGGCGGGAAAATAACAGAGTGTGTTGCGGTCTTCTTTTTATTAAGTTTGCGGGTGGGATACTTCCCTGTAGCAGTATTTACTTAAAATGTGGTGTTTACTTTTCTGACGGGGAGGTGTAGTTGAGCAGCAAAAATTTCAGACTAGGTTTGAAACAGTTTTTATTAAGCAATTACAAATAAACTTTCTTCGAAAACTGAAGCTGTATATATCAAAAAGGTGACAAATAAAAACGCAATTCATAAAATATCCCTTAAGCGTGGCCACACCCTCCCTTTTTTCTGCTATAATTTGTAAAAGTGTTGCCCCATATTCTTGATAATATAAGAGGGCATAAGTTACTTTTAGATAAAGTAGAAAAGAAGTGCTACAAGAAACACTCCCGCACTACATCATCTCAGGTCACAAGAACAATAACAAGTAAAAAACTGTTAAACACAAATGACTTTATATTACATAGAAATGTACGCTTCATCATTTCTTACAATTTCTATTCTGTAGAACTCTGGAAAGTTCAGTCGTAGTGCTTAGAGGTCGCTCTCTGCTCCGCTAATAGATCACGTACTCCTTTAAGAACATATAGGATAGTAGTAATATATACACTACTATTCATATATATTCTATAGGGAGAACAAGAATAGGAACCACAACAGAGAAAAACAGAAATACCAAAAAATCATTCAAAAATGTAGGGTTTATCAAAGGCATTCAGTAAGAAAGTGTCTATGCAAACAATCTTTTTTTAAACTGCAATTTAAAAAAATATTCTCACTGTAAAAATATCTGATCAAGTAAGTTATAAAGGTCCGTTAGCTGTATTTCAGATGGTTTACTCCTGGCGGCGACAAATCTCCAATTCTTGTTGTGTGAAAATATGACACTCTACTACAATATACAGAGTGACACTGATTGCACACAAAAAAGAAAAGGAAAATAAAGTCATGAACACAAAACAAGATCAATAATGAAATACTTTCCAGCAGTGAATATGTTCAGAGCTTCTTTTACCCGGGACTTCGAAATCTTTCAACTTCGCGCTGACGGGTCATAAACTCCTCTGAGATCATAATGACTGTGAATATTACAATATACATACTCACACTATATGATCCCAAGGGGGAAACAGAGTAAGAAGCAGAAGCTGCTGACGTTACATATAAATCTTTAGTCTTCGCGCCGACGGGTCATAAACTCCTCTGAGATCACAATGACTGTTAATATTTTAACATACATATTTACAGTATATGATCCCAACGGGGAAACAGAGTAAGAACCAGAAGCTGCTGACGTTACATATAAATCTTTAGTCTTCGCGCAGACTGGTCACAAACTCCACTGAGATCATAATGTGTGGTTATTATAATGTACATGGGAAATAGACTGCAAACTAGAAGCTGCTGACGTTACATATAAATCTTTTGTCTTATAGTCGACGGGTCATAAACTCCACTGAGGTCAGTATGAATGTGAATATTACAATATACATACTCACACTATATGTTCCCAGGGGGGAAACAGACTAAGAACCAGAAGCTGCTGACGTTACATATAAATCTTTAGTCTTCGTGCCGACGGGTCACCAACACCTCTGAGGTCAAGTACAGTGTGAATATTACAATATACAAAGTCACACTATATGATCTCAAAAGAGCCAGAAAATGAACAATGTTTGCTGTATTCTGTCTGTTTCTGAAAACAAGCTGCTGACGTTACATATAAATGGCAAAAACGACCAATAACACTTTTTTCTAAATACAAGTCTTAAATATTGACAAATAGCTACGTATTATAAATATCTACTCTGCCATAATCAAACAACTTACAACTCTGGAATATGTTTTGTTGCCGCAAAACAAGAATCCGACGCTAGAAAACGGAACGTGCATCACAGAATGGAGACACGTAAATAACTCGCATAAACGAAACTAATCAAACAACGGGTGTGGTTTATATACTTTTTGGTTATTGAGTAGTCTATGGAAGGAAGTTGCGGCTCCGCCCATTTAGATGTCATGTTTTACAGTTGACACGTGCTCACGTTTTCACTGTTTAACTTGTGCACGTGTTGGGAAAAGTTACAAAATGTGAAGCGGTAAAGGTTTCGATTTCGATCCTAACACGTATAAGGTCCTTAATATGTACATACGTTGGAGAGCTTAAAGACTGTTACCCGGCAAACCGTGTCATTTCCATTCTAATGAGTCTGACTACAAACATCTATTAATTGCCATAATTCTAAATAGAAGACATAAAAAAAAATATCGTTCAGAATAGAAAAAAAAAATACGTGCTAATATTTCTCATCACTATGGTTTTAAATTTAAAAAATGCCAGCATTTGTAAAGCGTACAGCTTCCCCCGGAAAAGTGTGCCGGCGCTCAGGGGCATTGGGAAGATTAAGCAAGGTGTTGCCCACAGTGACATAGTGGTGGGCTAACGTGCCGCTGGAGCCGGGAATCGAACTGTGAACGCTGTTGTTCGAAGTTAGGTATCATAGCTGCTGCGTGACACATTTTCCACATTTAAATGTTAATTAGTGCTAATTAAGTTTTAAACATTGTTAAATTATAACTTATAACAGACTACTGTTACAGTTAGTTTTTCAGTACAAAAAGTATGCACACCTTTTTAAAATTTACTTAAAAACAAAATAGGTTTCAGGGACATTGTAGTTAGAAATTAGCATTTATAAAACCTTTGAAATTCACAGAAAAAAAACATAGGTTTTACAGATGTTATAGTTAGAAATTAGCATTTAAAAAACTTTAGAAATTCACTGAAAAAAACATAGGTTTTAGGAACGTTATAGGTAGTTGGACATTTCACTCATATAAAACCAGAGAAATTCCACCGTTATAGATAGTTCAACTATAACTCGCGCACCCGCAATGCACTGCTCATGACGTCACATATTACATCATTCATGACATGGTCAGTGACATCACTGATGACATCACTGATGACATCTCAAATGACATCACTGATGACATCACTGATGACATCATCCTGTGATTGTGTGTTTATGTAATTTTTAAATATGTTTTATATATATTCCTAGGTGTATTGAAGAATGAGTGGGTGTATAAGTGTCTGGATGGAGGATTTAGTAGGAGGGTGACTGGCTGTATAAGTGAGTGATTAAATGTGTCTTACTGAATGGATGGGTTAGTGACTAAACTGTGTAAATGTCTGTATCAGTCTGTCTGTTGTTGTGCAAGCTGCTGCATGGGTTGGTCAGTAGCTATATGAGTGTCTATATAGGTTATTAATTGGTTGTTTGAGTATTTTTGGGGGGGAGATTGAGTGTGTGTGTGGGTGGGTCTGAGGTGTGTGACTCTGTGCATAGATGTGTGAGTGGTTGATTCACTGGATGTATGGGTTCAACAGTGCATGTGGAAACACATGTATGGGTGTGCGAGTGTGTGTATTGGTGTGTTGGTAAGTGAATGTGTCAGTGGTACATGTCCAAGTAACTACATATGTAAAAGGCAGTGTATGTGAGAGTTCAAGTATATAAAGGACTCTACATGATAGTTGGGGATTTTGAGACTCGCTGTATAGATGAGTCTGTACTTGTATGACTAATTATATAATAGAGTAAGTATGCGTTAGTATCTGTATGAATAAGTGAGGTGGTGTGTGTATAATTGTATAGGTGAGTAAATGGGTCTGTGATAGATTCTTTGCATGACTAAGTAGGTGTGTGAGTAACTGCATGGATGAGTGGCGGTGTAATTGTCTGTATAGGTGTATGAGTGCTTATGGTAGTGTTGTGTTTATGAGTGACTGCATGTATCAGTGATTGTATGGATGAATGAGTAGATGTGTGTGTAGACCTAGCAATCCGTGAGTGCATATGTAGTAACTGGTATTGGTGTGTTAACTATTTTGAAAATGGTTGTCTGTATTTTACAGTGGGTGTATTAAAGGTTATATTAGAGTGTGAGGAGATGCATCAGTTTTTCACATGGATGATGTCATCAGTGATGTCATCAGTGATGTCATTTGAGATGTCATCAGTGATGTCATCAGTGATGTCACTGACCATGTCATGAATGATGTAATATGTGATGTCATCAGCAGTGCATTGCGGGGGCGCGAGTTATAGTTAGCTGAACTAACTATAACGGTGGAATTTCTCTGGTTTTATATGAGTGAAATGTCCAACTAACTGAACTAACTATAACAGTGGAATTTCTATGGTTTTGTACGAGTGAAATGTCCAGCTAACTATAACGTCCCTGAAACCTATGGTTTTTTCAGTGAATTTCAAAGGTTTTTTAAATGCTAATTTCTAACTATAACCTCCCTGAAACCTATGGTTTTTTCAGTGATTTTCTAAGGTTTTTTAAATGCTAATTTCTAACTATAACGTGCCTGAAACCTATGGTTTTTACAGTGAATTTCAAACGTTTTTTAAATGCTAATTTCTAATTATAATGTTCATTAAACCTATGGTTTTTTCAGTGATTTTAAATTATCATTCCATTCTCAACCTAGTGAAAACAGACAATATCGCCAGTTTTCCAACAATAGCTTCCGCAAAAAAATTTGCCACAAATGAGAGCAACAACTAACGCTAATAATATGCAGAGTAGGCGTTCCCGTGCAAAAATAACACGAAAACACCACTTCCCGATATTTTCAACGAGCAGCCAAATCTGGGGTGCGATCCAAAAACAGGCGATAAGCTGCGTTAGCAGTAGGAATTTAACATCTGCCTTTTACTGGTGTAAAGCAGGACGACTACCTACAGTGTGCAAGGGAGCCCAGCCCAGAACCACATCTGAAGACCAACACAAGTCATAGAGCTACTGACCATGCAGCTCCGACACCCAAGAAGGCCACAACACCCACTGCCATCACCCTCAGGACCTCCCCCCCAGACCACCCCCCTCCCTACTACCACCGAGGCAGCGCAGAACAGGACAGCGGACCTTCCAAAAACGGCATGGTCCCTCAGCCACACAATAGCTGAATCTTGGGAGATGTGGCAATCAAGTATGTGTGAAGGACGCAAGTCACCCATCAATAAAAATGCACACAATACCAAGTGTAGCGGTGATGTGGTGGACAGACCTCACTATGCAGAGCACAAACCTCTCCATGTGGACATATACTGCTGGTGCTTGTAGTGTTGTGGACAATAGACGCAACCATGTTACCTCAGGCAGTGGGGAAGATCTCGGTCATGTAGCTGTGTTGTCCCCCCCTGGAAGCGGAAGCGGAGTGTGCTGGTCCAACGTACGCCACTCCAGCGTAGGAGTATGAATAAATAGGCTGGGGCTCTGGGCGTGGTTCACTTGTGGGAAGGCCAAAGCGTCTGCCAGGGCGGCAGCCCTCACCCTGCCATGAGGCCTCTGCCGTGACCGCCGGCCTCCTCGACACAGGCCCCCTGCGAACCCAGCAGCAGAGCACCACAGACTTATGTCTGTACAGACTACTGCCTTTGATCTACACTGTGGACAGCAGGGCTCACAATTCAGATCGAGTCACGATTGCAGATGACGCACTCCAGTAGGGAAGAGACATTGAACCCAGTGCGGCCCGCCCGGACCACGCATCATCGCAGACTGCGCACACACTGAGTGCTTCAGGTGCCACTAACTCAGTGCACCACAAGTCAACGCCACATGGACTTATTAAGACAACATTCATTAGGCAAAAGACATTGCTACCAGTGCGGCCCGCCCGGACCACGCCTCATCGCAGGCTCCACACACGCTGGTTGCTTCAGGTGACACTAACTGTACAGCTCAACTCAACGCCACATGGCTGTGGGCCCTTGCTGACCGCTGCCTCCGGCCTACACTGCGGTCATCAGGGCTCACATTTAAAATTGACTCTTGATTCATTAATTGCAGAGTCCAGTGGGCAACTAAGTATTACGTCCCTAAAACCTACATAATATCCTTTTAGTATCCTTGCTTCAAGAACTTGTTTTATATCAGTTATAGCTTTAGTACAATGACCAAATTCATCTTGCAAGTCCAAAGTAACACTGAATGGCAGTCTACACTGCGGACAGCAGAGCTCACAATTTGAATTCAGTCTTAATTTATTAATTGCAGACAGAATTGTACTCTATGTCCTCGAATTTTGTCAAGAGGAAGTGACAAAAAGCATTCCTTGATGTCTGTGCTGACTACTGCCTTCGATCTACACTGCGGTCAGCAGGGCTCACAATTCAGATCGAGTCGCGATTGCAGATGACGCAGTCCAGTAGGCAAGAGACATTGCATCATCGCTGGCTGCGCACACGCTGAGCGCCACACCTACCACTAACTCTATGCAGCTCAAGTCAACGCCACGTGGCTCTGGGCTCTTCCTGACCACTGCCTCCGGCCTACACTACGGTCAGCAGGGCTCACAATTCAGATCGAGTCGCGATTGCAGATGACGCAGTCCAGTAGGCAAGAGACATTGCATCATCGCTGGCTGCGCACACGCTGAGCGCCACACCTACCACTAACTGTATGCAGCTCAAGTCAACGCCACGTTGCTGTAGGCCCTTCCTGACCGCTGCCTCCGGCCTACACTGTGCTCAGCAGGGCTCACAATTCAAATTCAGTCTTCATTCATTCATTTCAGAGTCCAGTAGGCAACTAACTATAATGTCCCTGGAACCTAGATATTTCGACAGTGTATTCCATAAATGTTTCATCTTTTGTTCCATACACTGCGGTTAGCAGAGCTCACAATTTAAATTGAGACATGAGTTATTTATAACACTGAATGGCAGTATACACTGCGGACAGCAGAGCTCACAATTTGGATTCAGTCTTAATTTATTAATTGCAGACAGAATTGTACTCTATGTCCTCGAATTTTGTAAACAGGAAGTGACTAAAAGCATTCTTCGATGTCTGTGCTGACTACTGCCTTCGATCTACACTGCGGATAGCAGGGCTCACAATTCACATCGAGTCGCGATTGCAGATGACTTAGTCCAGTAGGCAACAGACATTGCTCCCAGTGCGGCTCGCCCGCACCACGCATCATCGCTGGCTGCGCACACGCTGAATGCTTCTGATGCCCCTATCTCAGTGCAGCACAACTCATGGACCCTTTATGATACAATGTTTTGTGTATAATTTCACATCTGCTGCCCCTACCTCAGTGTACCACAAGTCATGGACCCTTTACGATACAATCTTGTGTGTATTATTTCACAACTGTTGCCCCTACCTTAGTGCAGCACAAATCATTGACCCTTTATGATTGAATCTGTGTGTCTGATCCAATGATTACTGTTGTACTTGTTGCCAGCACCAACCATTCCCGGAGGGCTGGCTTACACTCACCCCACACGCATCCAGCACAGACGTCACTGGACATGTGACCCTGGTAATAAAAATGAGTCGAGCGCACGTGCCCGTACCCAGTTCCACTATCTATCTGTATCCGTGTGTTCATTATGTATGCAAGATGCCGCCCTGGGCCCTACCACATTACATTGTGCTGTGGACAGCGTATGCAACCATGTTACCTCTGGCAGTGGGGAAAACTTCGGTTATGTAACTTTCTCTCGGTCATTGTACAAGTACATATGTAGAGACTGGATCATTAGAGTACTGCAAGGAGAGTGTATAGTGAATTTATAAGTGCTTGGGGATTGGTGGAGTAATTGTACAAGTACATATGTTGGCACAGCCTAACCCCGAACACAAGCTTGTCTCTAATTGGCTGCCCTCCATGTGCCAAAAACTGAAACTTGAACTTTGCATGGCCCTGTATTGCTACAGCTGCAACACTCCACTGAATATGCAGTAAACATTCATATCCACACAGATGTGTCATGTCCACCATCTTTCATGTGTGGAACTATGAATGAATGTAGGGTCAGTGATTCCCCGTACCTTCCATGTTGTCCATGTTGTGGGACTTGGCTCACAGAGTGACACATTGGCGCTTGCGACCCGGGTGACATCAGCACTACAACAGGGACACCCGCATCAGTTGATTCCTCATACAGCCCAGGACGGAGCCACGCCCATAGCTCCGGAGTCATTCTTCACAGCCTCACGGAGGACTGGCATACCCCAGGCCAGCCCACTCCGCTTACGTTTACAGGGAAGGACAACAACGCTACATGGCCCAGAATTTCATTGCAGTGATCTGCTGGTCACACCCTAGTTGTCAGTACGCCACAGCCACTCCCTCACGGCTAGTATACACCCACACCACACCCATCCAGCACAGGCATCACAAGACACGTGACCCTGCCAATAAAAAAGACCGGGCGCACGTGCTCGACGCCATTTCAGAGTTGCTCGCACCGGATGCACTGCGGCCAGCACAGGCACACCGGCACGGGACAGTGACTTTCGGTCCACTGAGGTACGGGTACCGTAACTGCTGAGCGGGTGTGCAGCCTGCGGTGATGGCCCGTCCCGGCGGTCTGGACAGCTCAGGTTTTGTGTGCCCTGCTGGACCGCAGTGTAGGCCTGAGCCATCAGACAGCGCAGGCCTACTGACACGTGGCGTCGCCTCGCTGGTCACACAGTTAGTGGCACCGCGAGGGCTGAGCGGGTGTGCAGCCTGCAATGAAAAGCCCGGTGCACTGGTATGTCCTCTGCCATGGTGAAATCAAGGCCCAGCACCAAATGTGAGACCTGGTGGCCTGCGGAGCTGGGCTACATGATATGCAGGGTGCCGTGTCCGCGGGCCCCGGGCTTGGGGCTTGCAGCGGCACGTGGTAGGCCCTCTTTTCTACACGCAGGTTGCGAAAGGTGAGCAGAGAGGCTTGTTAGCGCTGCAGCGGGCAGTGACCTCCGGTAACCCTGGGCGTAGGTCGCGTAGTCCTGCTACGCATAGCTACGCGAAGTGTACTTTGCACTAGGCGCGCTACGCGTAGCTACGCAAACTGCGTAGTGCGGTAGGGAAATGCTGTTCGCAATGATTGCACAGTGCCTGATGCTTGTCCGCACTGTACAATCATTGCAAACGGCATCATGCACAGTGCAAGCGGTCGTTTTCTGCCGCTCGAGTAGATTTGTACTCGAGCGGCAGCTTTCTCAATGCGGACTGGTAGTTTCTCATCGCGAGCGGTCGCGAGCATATGCGACCACTCACAATGAGAAACCTGACCTCCCCACGTTGAAAATCTCGCCGGGAGGTTTATTTTCCACGCTCGCGATCGGCAACTTGATGTTGCCGATCGCGAACGAGGAAAGAGTCTTGCCGGGATGTTGATTTTGCTCGCTCGCGGTCTCCAACTTGACGTTGAGGCCCGTGAGCGAGCAAAAAATGCCCGCTACGCGTTTTTGCACTGTGCTACGTGCGATTCGCGTAGTGCGTAGTTGCGCAAACTACGCACACTCCGCGAGCGTAGTGTGGTTTTCCGCCCAGGCCTAACCTCCGGGCAGTGGGAATGGATGGGGTGCAGCAGCCTGGGTGCGCAGCAGCGGGCAGACACCTCTGGGCAGTGGAAGTGTATGGGGTACAGCAGCCTGGATGCACAAAGGCGGGACAGAGAATTAGGCGTGTGCAGTTGTATGTACTCTGCCATTACTGATTCCATACTACGTTTCAGATGAGTAAGCTTGAGGGCTCCGCTATGTCCCGGCACGTGGTTGGAGACACACCGGTGACGGAAAGGTGAGCTGTGAGGGTTTTGTCCACAGTGTGGGCACTCACTGTCCCTCTCCATCTCTTCCTTTCTCTCCCTCACACTCTTTCTCTCTCTCTTCCTCTCTCTCTCACTCTATCTCTTCCTCTCTCTCACAGTTTTTTCTTTCTCTCTCTCTACCTCTCTCTCTCTTTCTCTCTCTTCCTCTGTTTCTCTCTTCCTCTTTCTCACACTGTTTCTCTCTTTCGCTCTCTTTTCCTCTCTCTCACTGTTTTTCTCTCTCTTCCTCTCTCTCTCACTCTTTCTCTCTGTCTACCTCTCACTCTTTCTTTCTTTTTCTCTCTCTTCCTCTCTGTCACTCTTTCTCTCTCTCTCTCCTTTGATGGACGCATGACGCACAATTTTATCTTGCTTTTTGTCTAGCAGGCTGTGATTCACAGATTGACAACCCCCCCGACACGGAGGCGATGACTTCAGTTCCACTGAGTTAGTGCCACCAGAGCTGAGCGCGTGTGCAGCCTGTGATGATGCGTGGCCATCCTGCAATCAACACCCACTTTGAATTGTGAGCTCGGCTTGACCGCATGTACGCAATGCCTGAGGAGGTTGCTTCGGCACGTGGTGGACCCTCTTAGACACACGCCGGTGGCGGAAGGTGAGCAGAGAGGCTTGTTTCCACAGAAGCAAGCAGTCACCTCTGGGCGGTGGGAGTGGATAGTGTGCAGCACCCTGGGAGCACAAGAGCGGGCAGACACCTCCGAGCAGTGGGAGTGGATGGGGTGCAGCAGCCTGGGTGCACAGGAGTGGGCAGACACCTCTAGGCAGTGGGAGTGGATGGGATGCAGCAGTCTGGGTGCGCAGGACCGGGCAGTCACCTCCGGGCAGTGGGACTGGATGGGGTGCACCAGCCTGGGTGCACAGCAGCGGGCAGACACCTCTGGGCAGTGGGAGTGGATGGGGTACAGCAGCCTGTGTGCGCAGAGGCGGGCAGACACCTCTGGGCAGCGGGAGTCGATGGGGTGCAGCAGCCTGGGTGCGCAGGGGCGAAACAGAGAATTAGGCATGTGCAGTTGTATGTACTCTGCCATTACTGATTCTATACTATGTTTCAGATGACTAAACTTGAAGACTGCACTATGTCCCGGCACGTGGTTGGAGACACACCGGTGGCAGAAAGGTGAGCTGTGAGGATTTTCTCCACAGTGTCAACACTCACTCTCCCTCTCCATCTCTTCCTTTCTGTCACTCACACTCTTTCTCTCTCTCTCACTCTCTATCTCTTCCTTTCTCTCTCACACTCTTTCTCTCTTTCTATGTCTTTTCCTCTCTCTCTCATTCTTTCTTTCTCTCTCTCTTCCTCTCTGTCTCACTCTTTCTCTCTCTCTCTACCTCTCGCTCATACTGTTTCTCTCTTTCTCTCTCTTCCTTGTATCTCATTCTTTCTCTCTTTCTCTCTCTCTTCCTCTCTCTCTCACTCTTTCTCTCTTTCTCTGTCTTCCTCTCTGTCTCACTCTTTCTTTCTCTGTCTCTTCCTCTCTCTCACTCTTTCTCTCTTTCTCTCTCTCTCTCTCTCTCCTTTGATGGACGCATGATGCACAATCTTATCTTGCTTTTTGTCTAGCAGGCTGTGATTCACAGATTGACGACCCCCCCCGACACGGACCTCCCGCCACGAGGCGATGACTTCAGTTCCACTGAGTTAGTGCCACCAGAGCTGAGCGCGTGTGCAGCCTGCGATGATGCGGGGCCATCCTGCAATCAACACCCACTTTGAATTGTGAGCTCGGCTTGACCGCATGTACGCAACGCCTGAGGAGGTTGCTTCGGCACGTGGTGGACCCTCTTAGACACACGCCGGTGGCGGAAGGTGAGCAGAGAGGCTTGTTTCCACAGAAGCAAGCAGTCACCTCTGGGCGGTGGGAGTGGATAGTGTGCAGCACCCTGGGAGCACAAGAGCGGGCAGACACCTCCGAGCAGTGGGAGTGGATGGGGTGCAGCAGCCTGGGTGCACAGGAGCGGGCAGACACCTCTAGGCAGTGGGAGTGGATGGGATGCAGCAGTCTGGGTGCGCAGGAACGGGCAGTCACCTCCGGGCAGTGGGACTGGATGGGGTGCACCAGCCTTGGTGCACAGCAGCGGGCAGATACCTCTGGGCAGTGGGAGTGGATGGGGTACAGCAGCCTGGGTGCGCAGAGGTGGGCAGACACCTCTGGGCAGTGGAAGTGGATGAGGTGCAGCAGCCTGGGTGCGCAGCGGCGAGCAGACACCTCTGGGCAGTGGAAGTGTATGGGGTACAGCAGCCTGGATGCACAAAGGCGGGACAGAGAATTAGGCGTGTGCAGTTGTATGTACTCTGCCATTACTGATTCCATACTACGTTTCAGATGAGTAAGCTTGAGGGCTCCGCTATGTCCCGGCACGTGGTTGGAGACACACCGGTGACGGAAAGGTGAGCTGTGAGGGTTTTGTCCACAGAGTGGGCACTCACTGTCCCTCTCCATCTCTTCCTTTCTCTCCCTCACACTCTTTCTCTCTTCCTCTCTCTCTCACTCTATCTCTTCCTCTCTCTCACAGTTTTTTCTTTCTCTCTCTCTACCTCTCTCTCTCTTTCTCTCTCTTCCTCTGTTTCTCTCTTCCTCTTTCTCACACTGTTTCTCTCTTTCGCTCTCTTTTCCTCTCTCTCACTGTTTTTCTCTCTCTTCCTCTCTCTCTCACTCTTTCTCTCTGTCTACCTCTCACTCTTTCTTTCTTTTTCTCTCTCTTCCTCTCTGTCACTCTTTCTCTCTCTCTCTCCTTTGATGGACGCATGACGCACAATTTTATCTTGCTTTTTGTCTAGCAGGCTGTGATTCACAGATTGACAACCCCCCCGACACGGAGGCGATGACTTCAGTTCCACTGAGTTAGTGCCACCAGAGCTGAGCGCGTGTGCAGCCTGTGATGATGCGTGGCCATCCTGCAATCAACACCCACTTTGAATTGTGAGCTCGGCTTGACCGCATGTACGCAACGCCTGAGGAGGTTGCTTCGGCACATGGTGGACCCTCTTAGACACACGCCGGTGGTGGAAGGTGAGCAGAGAGGCTTGTTTCCACAGAAGCAAGCAGTCACCTCTGGGCGGTGGGAGTGGATAGTGTGCAGCACCCTGGGAGCACAAGAGCGGGCAGACACCTCCGAGCAGTGGGAGTGGATGGGGTGCAGCAGCCTGGGTGCACAGGAGCGGGCAGACACCTCTAGGCAGTGGGAGTGGATGGGATGCAGCAGTCTGGGTGCGCAGGACCGGGCAGTCACCTCCGGGCAGTGGGACTGGATGGGGTGCACCAGCCTGGGTGCACAGCAGCGGGCAGACACCTCTGGGCAGTGGGAGTGGATGGGGTACAGCAGCCTGTGTGCGCAGAGGCGGGCAGACACCTCTGGGCAGCGGGAGTCGATGGGGTGCAGCAGCCTGGGTGCGCAGGGGCGAAACAGAGAATTAGGCATGTGCAGTTGTATGTACTCTGCCATTACTGATTCTATACTATGTTTCAGATGACTAAACTTGAAGACTGCACTATGTCCCGGCACGTGGTTGGAGACACACCGGTGGCAGAAAGGTGAGCTGTGAGGATTTTCTCCACAGTGTCAACACTCACTCTCCCTCTCCATCTCTTCCTTTCTGTCACTCACACTCTTTCTCTCTCTCTCACTCTCTATCTCTTCCTTTCTCTCTCACACTCTTTCTCTCTTTCTATGTCTTTTCCTCTCTCTCTCATTCTTTCTTTCTCTCTCTCTTCCTCTCTGTCTCACTCTTTTTCTCTCTCTCTACCTCTCGCTCATACTGTTTCTCTCTTTCTCTCTCTTCCTTGTATCTCATTCTTTCTCTATTTCTCTCTCTCTTCCTCTCTCTCTCACTCTTTCTCTCTTTCTCTGTCTTCCTCTCTGTCTCACTCTTTCTTTCTCTCTCTCTTCCTCTCTCTCTCACTCTTTCTCTCTTTCTCTGTCTTCCTCTCTGTCTCACTCTTTCTTTCTCTGTCTCTTCCTCTCTCTCACTCTTTCTCTCTTTCTCTCTCTCTCTCTCTCCTTTGATGGACGCATGATGCACAATCTTATCTTGCTGTACCTACTTTTATTTTGTTGTTTTGTTTAAATAAAATGTTTTATATGTAAATCCATAGATGACTGAGATTCTTATTTGTCCAACCTCACATGCATCTTCTTTACTATAATTGTGCGACATCAGCCAATTTGTTACGTTCCAGATTTCCTAAGGTTGCTGTCACATTTGTTTGTGTGGGGGGGGGGGTGAGGAGGGGATAGCGGACAAGGGGCTGGTGGCGGGGGTGGTGGAGCAGTGTTGGGTGTCCGAGCTGCATGATCGTTGGCTCCATTGCATCTGTTGTCATTCACTTTGAAAGTTAAAAATATTGTCTCAAATACTTAACCACTACTACAAAACACATAACACACCTTCTTAATTTCTAATTTACCTTCGTAGTTGGTATGCAGATTTCAAATGTCACAAATGCATGCAATTCTTTTCTTGTCACACAGTACATGTAATGCACCGCTTTCATCAAGAATGGAACCAGTAATGGCACAATTTCCCTGTTGCTCCACACATAAATACATGTATAGAACAAATCAGAATAGTTCCTTATTTTTTTTAGATAGCAAAACCTCTCTTTATTGGTTATTTTTGAACTTTCCATATAAACAGTTTTTTAAGGACACATACAGGTGAAAAGGTCAAGGTATTGTATCAACACTTTCTAGAACATTCTACGACACGTGTAGGTTAAAAGTTCATCATTTTTTTAAACCTACCGATTTTTTTTTGCAACATTTTCTCCAACATTTAACGGCACGTGGAGATCAAAAGCTCACCATTCTTTTAAGTTTGAACTGCACCTTCCAAATACAATTAGCAGGTGTGGTTGAGCTGAGCAAATTTCATCCTATAATATGTACTCCACATATAAACTGCTTTTTTATTAACCAATCACAAAGATGCTTTTCATCAAAACTAATATACACCCTACTTTTTAGGACACAATACATTTCATCTCCCAATCGGTTAGCGTTTTGTATGTAAAAAAAAAGTAGTTCCCCATGTTTAAACATATCTCTTATTCTACGAACGGACTGCATGAGCTACAGACATTTATCCATATCTTCTAGCCATACCTTCAAAATTCTAGTGTGGTTTGTAGGACATAGCTATGTTTTCTGGTGCAAGAGGTATGCAGAACAGAGACGTATTGACTTAGACCTAGGTTTACAAAATGTGCACATTAAATGGTTTGCACAGAGAGGATTGAAGTTGCACCAATTGCTCCCTTTCGTTAAAACCTGTTTGCATCTCCAACACCCTGATCTCATGATTGTACACTGTGGTGGTAACGACCTAGGCACATTGACTGGGGTAGGTTTGGAAAATGCTTATGAAGGACACCTTTGGACTTTGGTCAATTGATGTTACTTTTGCCTCAAACTGTCTTTGTATATTCCAATATATGCCAAAGACAGAAGTGGAAATGGTCAAACCAATTTTGTGATAAGATTGAAAAATCTAGGAAGAATGTTAACAAAGCTGTGTCTGCATACCTCAGAGACCATAGAATGGGGTCGATTTACAACAACAACATATGTTTTGATATGGCTGATATCTACAGAAGTGATGGAGTACACTTCACAGATGAGGGAAACCGAGTTTTCCTGATTAACCTGAAGCTGTGCATTCGCACTTACATGTAGCTCCAACTAATAAACACAAGGGCTCTTTTTAGAGCCGCCTTATATTCCCAATTTCGGCTCGCAGAGTGTCAGCTGCGGTTCGGCTAGCAGAGGGACACCTGCGGGCCGTCGGGCAGGCTCGCAGAGGAAGAGCTGCGGCCCATGGGCTCAGCTCGCAGAGGGAGACCTACGAGCCGTTGGCTCGCAAAAGCACAGCACCGTACTGGCTCGCAGAGGAAGAGCTGTGGCCGGACTCGCAGAGGGAGACCAATGGGCCAACAGGCCTGCTAGCAGACACACAGCTATCAGTTAACGGGCTGGCTCACAGAGATACAGCTGCAAGCCCTCCGAGCTGCAACCCGACGGGCTAACTTGCAGAAGGAGAGTAACGGGCCGACGGGCCTGCTAGCACAGACACAGCTACGAGCTAACGAGGTGGCTCACAGAGGTAGAGCTGCGGGCCCGACGGCTCGCAGACACAGAGCTGCGAGCCAACGGACTGGCTTCTAAAGGCATAGCCGCGAGCTGATGATGTGGGGAGAGGGAGGGTAAAAGGAGTATCTCGCACAGACAGACCTGCGGGATATTTTCAGTATTGCTTCGCAGAGGTAGAATTACGGATCCGATGCCTTTAAGAGGGAGAGATGCGAGCAGACGGACTGAGTCACAAAATGGCTCACAGCTCGCAGTCGCAGAGCTGCGAGCCGACGGACTGGCTCCTAAAGGCATAGCCACGAGCTGGTGATGTGGGGAGAGGGACCGTGAAAGGGGTATCTCGCACAGACAGAGCTGCGGTATATTTTTAGTGTTGCCTCGCAGACGTAGAACTACGGACCTGATGCCTTGTAGAGGGAGAGTTGTGAGCTGACGGACTGAATCACAAAATGGCTGCCAACACTTCCTAGTTTCAACAGTTCGCAGCCAATGAGCCGCAAGCTCGTGCTCGTAACGCTTCAGCCAATCAGATGTCAGAATTCTTAAATATTGATATCTGGAAAATTTGATATTTCTCTAAAACTACTGAATGGATTTACCCGATTTAAACAAAAGCGTGCTTTCTGGACCAAGACCTTTCTCTGTGCCAAATTTGGCGTAATTCCGTTCAGCAGTTTGACCTGTAGCCTTGTCTAAAGTTTCCTAAAGAATTTGCATGGAGAAAACACGTTTTGGGACCCCTCTTTTTTCTTAGCCCCCCCTTGACAACCCCCCCCAAAACGTTTAGGATAGGAGCTGACCTGAACTTTTTTGAAAATTTCGTAAAGATTCGTCAAACGACGCCAAAGTTATAAGCACATCAAAAAATGCTTTTCCTATGGAAACGTGGTCCTAACTATAACTACCTACTGGCGACCGCCAGTAGGTAATATATATATATATATATATATATATATATATATATATACTTCCAAAGGTGCCCAGAAATTGAAGCCGCACTCCGAGTTCAGGAAGGTAACAACCTTTTATTAAAAACAAACTGCTTCCCATTCCGTGATTGTCACTGGGCCTAACGCGTTTCAGGGAATCATTCCCTTTCCTCAGAGGCCGACATGAGCAGCTTGCATTCGTGCAACTGTATTGTTCCCTGCATGCTAATTCAATGAAATTGGCCTCCGGTGTGCCTCTGAATTGATTCATTTTCACACTGCATGCTGGAACCTGCAGTTCAATCCAGCACTTTTCCGCCCTCCAGTGGGTTAGTTGCTCATGTCGAATTAAAGTGACCAATATTGCAGCTCCATATTGAGCCTCCGAATAAGACTCAGTTTGCTTACGATTTGTCCTGTCCCCGCAGATCACAAGGGAAACCTTCCCCCTGCGCAGACCCAGATCCCCTCGAGGGCGGTGCGTCGCTTCCACGGCCTGGAGCCGCCGTGTATCCATACTTCCAAAGGTGCCCAGAAATTGAAGCCGCACTCCGAGTTCCTCTTGTATCAAATAAAGAATTAACACCTATGACGGCGTCAGAGTGCTTCCCACCGAAGGGCAACTTTTTGAGCAGTCATATATATATATATATATATATATATATATATATATATATATATATATATATATATATATATATATATATATATATATGAATCAACAAGATGCCCTGAAGCATTTGGAAGGGCACACAACGACGCTCATACCATCCAGTATTCCCACCTCGATCAGCACGCAATTTTGATTTCCATTGAAATTATGCCAAGTAGCCGATGCGTTTCGAGGCTTGTCCACCTCTTCTTCATGGGCTCGCTAAGAACAAACCACTGACAATTCACCTCCACCTGAAAGCCACGATTCTTTATTGGCGAAATCGCCCTCAGTGGGCGTTCCTCAAGTCAAATGCCAATGTTGCATGATGGGACATACAGTCCCTGGAGGTGAGTAATTATTAATCCTTATAGTAAGTTCAGTGTTGGTTCATATTAAAGCATGTATTATCGTCCTTGAGTAGGTAGGAAACAAAGTCTGCGTGCTATTTACACTCTGAGACGCCGTGCTGACAAGTTGGAATTGGTTTCTAACTCCAGCCTTTCACCTTTTAGAAAGCCCATGAAGAAGAGGCGGACAAGCCTCGAAACGCGTCGGCTACTTGGCATAATTTCAATGGAAATCAAAATTGCGTGCTGATCGAGGTGGGAATACTGGATGGTATGAGCGTCGGTGTGTGCCCTTCCAAATGCTTCAGGGCATCTTGTTGATTCGTATCTGCGCACGGCAGCCCGGCCGTGGGAAGGAGCACCATTTCTAAAAGGTGAAAGGCTGGAGTTAGAAACCAATTCCAACTTGTCAGCACTGCGTCTCAGAGTGTAAATAGCATGCAGACTTTGTTTCCTACCTACTCAAGGACGATAATACATGCTTTAATATGAACCAACACTGAACTTACTATAAGGATTAATAATTACTCACCTCCAGGGACTGTATGTCCCATCATGCAACATTGGCATTTGACTTGAGGAACGCCCACTGAGGGCGATTTCGCCAATAAAGAATCGTGGCTTTCAGGTGGAGGTGAATTGTCAGTGGTTTGTTCTTAGCGAGCCCATGAAGAAGAGGCGGACAAGCCTCGAAACGCGTCGGCTACTTGGCATGATTTCAATGGAAATCAAAATTGCGTGCTGATCGAGGTGGGAATACTGGATGGTATGAGCGTCGTTGTGTGCCCTTCCAAATGCTTCAGGGCATCTTGTTGATTCGTATCTGCGCACGGCAGCCCGGCCGTGGGAAGGAGCACCATTTCTAAAAGGTGAAAGGCTGGAGTTAGAAACCAATTCCAACTTGTCAGCACGGCGTCTCAGAGTGTAAATAGCACGCAGGCTTTGTTTCCTACCTACTCAAGGACGATAATACATGCTTTAATATGAACCAACACTGAACTTACTATAAGGATTAATAATTACTCACCTCCAGGGACTGTATGTCCCATCATGCAACATTGGCATTTGACTTGAGGAACGCCCACTGAGGGCGATTTCGCCAATAAAGAATCGTGGCTTTCAGGTGGAGGTGAATTGTCAGTGGTTTGTTCTTAGCGAGCCCATGAAGAAGAGGCGGACAAGCCTCGAAACGCGTCGGCTACTTGGCATAATTTCAATGGAAATCAAAATTGCGTGCTGATCGAGGTGGGAATACTGGATGGTATGAGCGTCGTTGTGTGCCCTTCCAAATGCTTCAGGGCATCTTGTTGATTCATATATATATATATATATCTTCAAGGTACGTAGATGTGGAGTTAAGAATAGTAAAATTATGCTTGCTCTGTATTCACTTACCTTTCAATGTTTTGGTCTTCAGTATTTATTTAGTATTTAGTAGTACAATCTTTTGATCTGCCCAAAGGTCAATTATTCTTGTCCAATAACTGTATGTTTCTCACAATTAGTTTGATTAAAATAAATTAAATCAAGGAGGGACACATTCTCCATTACAATCTTCTGACATTAATAAGTATTCTAAATGATAAATGGATTCAGTATATCTTCAAATAAGAACATTTAAGAGTGAAGCTATCAAATTGCAAACCGCATTCATGCTCTCAGGTCTAACTTAATGTCAATATGTAAATTAAGAACTTTCACACTATAGTGGTTGTAATATCTGGCATCCTCCTCTTTGTAACATTATTTCTATTTTAAATACTTGAAACTCCATTTGATTGATATTTGTAAGTGCTCTTTAATATTTTATAAAAATGTGACTGACGTTTTTTCCATCTCTATAGGGTTTATTTTGACTTTATATTTGGCCAGGATAAACTTTAATATTATCAAGCAGTCATTGATAAGTATACACTCATAGGTTGCATAATTATCTTGGGCTTCAGTTTTGTATTGTCTTACTGCTGGTCCTAGTCCTTTATGCTGGGACACTTTAGGTTTTTGCCTTCTTATGCCTTTCCTTGCTGAACCAGTTTTAGTTGGCTTTCAGGACTGTGTGCAACACATATTGTGCCACCCACTAAATTAGCCATTTCCACTGTAGCCTGTTGCACAGTTTTACAATGTCATTTCAATCTGGCAAAATAAACCTTTTTGCTGGGCCTGAACTTCCCTTTCTAATACTTAACATCACCACTAAGGTAGGCCAGAAAGGGTCATAGGACAGGGTGCATAGTATTTCAAAAGAAGGACATGTGTGGTTAAGTTTTACATGTCCTGATAATAATCTCATAAAGTTGTTTTTCACTGTTATAAGGCCTATCTCTCCAACAGATTAATGTTGGGTTGCCTTATTACGCTTAATAAATGCTGACTTCAGATTGGGAGCAGATATAGATATGCTGTTTACACTCAAAGGAATAGTAATTTAAAATCTTCTTTGACTAGGATGTCACATTTTAGGTTATGGCTGTAAAAATGTAACTTTTAGAAAGTTGATATTTTTCCAGCTAAACTATTTTTGGCTTTCTGCCAGTGTCCTCAGTCACATAACTATGAATGCCTCTCCTTTTGTAGGTTGTGTATTCCGTCCAGACATTGAGGCAAAGGAAGCCTAGGGGAGAGGGTCTTCCAGACAAGATGGCTAGAGAGGAGCTGGGCCCTGCACTGATTACATTTCAAGGGGCCTGCCTGCAGCACACACAAAAGGTCAGCCCTGCATTTTGTTATCGTAGACAGTTTGGAGCCAGAACCAGGGGAAGGGGAAGGACTGACCAGGACCAGTGTTGAGGGTAGGTCAGGAAAGTCCCCCACACAAAGAATGACACCAGGTATAAAGATAAGACCGTCAGAACCACTCATCAGAACACTCCTGGACCTGTGGAAGATTCAGAAGCAGGACTGCCCTGCAGCCAGAAGGACTGCCTTGCTACTGGAAGGGCTGCCTTGCTGTGGGCAGAAAGAAGATTGGACCTGCTTGCCTGGTCCCAGGCTACCCAGAGTGACTCCAAGTCAGTTGGCTGACATCCTGTGTGAGCTACAATGACACAACAAGCTTGCAAAGGCAACCATGCAACCTCTCAGCTGTCCAGAACCAACTGGACCTTCCTGGACCTGTCTGAATGCTGCTGCTGGTCTCTGCTGGAGTGAGTCTTAAACACCAAGAGGTGCCTCCCAGGTCCTGGACTCTGTGAGGGCTCTTCCTGAAGAACAAAGCAAAAATCCTCATGTTTGGGCTCTTTGTGATCGCAAATGATCCAGTTCGTACCAAAACTCTGCCGTCGTCATGATCGCCAACCCGAAGCTCTAGCGGGACCTGCTGTCTGCTCTCACAGCAACCGTCCACAACAACCGGCAGCACAGAACCTGCAGTTCGTGCCAACAGTGACCATACATGATATACAATCAACGTGAAGCTCCAGCGACTACTGGCTGTTCGTGATACAGCATTGACTATCCATGACGCTCGACCTGATCTTCGTGCCAAAAGCCTCCTCTTCACGGCCTCCTCCAACGTGAAAAGAACTCCAGACTTAAGAAGTAAACTTTTCAGTGGGGCTAAGCTGCTCCATGTATCTGGCCCGTGTTCCATCACGATCAACCTGAACCTGTGATTTTCCCCCAATCTAGCACGACCAGATGACCAAGAATGGCGCATCATGCTTTTAGGCACTCTTTTCAATAAAAAAATTTACATTGAATATCTCCGGTTCTACTGATTGGATTTTGTTTGTTTTAGTGTCATTTTATTTATCAAAATGTACTCTTAATTTCTAAACTAGGTGGGGTTTTACTTGTGTTCTATTTTTACTGTATTGCTGAATTTGTTAACTGTTGGGTGCTGAATAAATACTTTTCACAATGCCTCTAAGTGAAGCCTTATTAAAGTAGGGGGTATACCCAAAATCTCTGGGACCTGGGTGTAGGACGATATAGAACAAGTGATCCCAGTACTATTACATCCATACAGTGTAAAAATTGAGAGTACAATAGTATTTACACCATTAAATCAAAAAGGACAATGCAATAGTGTTCGCAGTGTTATTTAATCACACTGAACACAAAATACAAATATAGAAAAACACATTAAACCACATTAAACCATCATTAATGTGCCCGAATAGGTAGGAAAGGGGGAAGGGCAGTGATTGAAGTGAAGCTGTGAGGTAAGTGAAAGACACTACTAGGGGGTATCACAATCAAATTGATTCGACATATTTATTCAATGCCACACATTTCTTTAACACAGAAAGGAAACAATCACAGTAGGTTACATAGCCATGTAACATAGAAAGGCAGAGTGCAACATGCATTTGTTAACAATACTGGCATCAGTAATGTGTCGACGTTTCGACCCCTGGTTGTATGTAGGTGTTCTTAAAAACCTTACTGGCTGGGTCTTCCTCAGGACAAGTGATTAAGTGAAAAAAAAGGGGGGGGGGAGCGAAGGGCACCTAGAAACAAAAATTAAAGAACAGAATGTCAAGTCCGTTGTCACTAAAGGACGAGAGCAGGAACAAATAAGAGTCACTGTGTTTATCGTGACTAAGTTTTGGAAAGAGGTCCTCAAAGGCGCAGCATGTCGTCTTGGACAAACAGGGCTCAAAGGCTCCAAGGTTCAAAGGAGAGAGAGAGCGCAAGACACCTACAAGGGAAAGGCGTCAATCAGTAAAGCCTCAATTGAATCAGAGGAACATTAAAATGTTCGCTAAAATAGCAGAAACTTACTCCAAAAATGGGTAGTACTCCAAAAGTTTCTAAAGGCCTGTCTTTTGTACCCACTGCCTACCCCAATACCTTCAGCATCAGGACTGAATTACATAGCTTCTTTCGTAAGATTCGCCTTAGGTATTTCTTCAAAGACTCTGCAACATCTCCATCGAAATCACTGACAGGATTAAGGGTTCCATCCACCTTTGTTCCACCTGCTAATGCCATGACTAATAGGATATTGGCATATGAAAGCATGGTATTGAATGATGAGATGAAATTACTTTCCACACATAAATATACTTTACCGAATACCAGACAGTTAGAGAGAACAGCCCTTCTGAACCTCAAGAATAACAAGGATATAGTTATTAAATCCGCTGACAAGGGTGGTGCAATCGTGGTACAGGACACAACGGCATATAAAGTGGAAATCATGAGACAACTTCAAGATGGCATCAGTTACTCCCCATTAAGATCGGATCCCACTAGGGAATTGGCGGAGGAGATCCTGTGCATAACGTCAGAAGCTCATGAACAAGGATTCTTAAGGAAACTTGAGTTTGATTATCTCAATCAAAAACATCCACGGCTGCCCACAATCTACACCTTACCCAAGATTCATAAGGACATGGAGAACCCACCTGGCCGTCCAATCGTTTCGGGGTGTGGTTCATTACTAGAACCTCTATGTAAATATATAGACTTCTTTTTAAAACCAATTGCTGAGAATACCGAAGCATACTTAAGAGATACTATGCAGACAATCACCTTGTCCAACTTCAGTGCTTTGACATAGTGAGCTATGGCTTACCCCTCACACATAAATTGTCTCACTGAGAAAAAAACATGCTGAGTGACATGTTTGAATTCATTTGAGCAACTGTAAGTACTCTTGGCATCACTCCAGTTTATCAAGCGTTCATGTGTTCATTGTCAGACAGGGATGAACCCTATGCATGTGAGCCTTGGTCCTGCTCCAATAAAAAAAGTCTTGCCTAAGCTGCTAGGTTTCATCCCCTCTGAAAGAGTTTCCAAGAAACTCCATACCAATTGACCAGCTTCAGGCTTATTGGACTTTGTGAGTAAGTTGTAGCTTGAATCCTCGGCACAGTGGGTAATATAACCTTGCTCTGATCACCCCCATCACACTTAAGGTGTCTCACTGCAGAGAAAAACAAGGTAATGTGTGGAATGTTTCAATCAGTCTCGACCAAAATTAATTAACCTGACTGTAATGTACTACATCTGTATTGCATCATTAATACACTATGTTATACATATTTAACACTCATAAACATTTTAAAAACACTCACAGTCACTGGATGATGTCATCAGTGATGTCATTTGATATGTCATGAGTGATGTCATGAGTGATGTCACTGTCCATGTCATGAGTGATGTAATATGTGAGGTCATAAGCAGTGCATTGCAGGGGTGCGAGTTATAGTTAGCTCATGCTGCTGAATTTCTCGGATTTTGTACGAGTGAAATATCAGTCTAACTATAACGTCCCTGTAATCTTTGCTTTTTCCAGTGAATTTCTAAGGTTTTTTTATCCTATTTCCTAACTATAATGCCCCTGTAACCTTTGGTTTTTTTCAGTGAATTTCAAAGGATTTTTAAATGCTAAATCCGCACTATAACGTCTCTGTAACCTTTGTTTTTTTCTGTGAATTTCTAAGGTTTTTCAAATTTTATTTCCCAACTATAACATCCATGTAACCTATGGTCTTTTTTTATTACATTTTTAAGGTTTTTAAATTGTATTTAATATATATATATATATATATATATATATATATATATATATATATATATATATATATATATATATATATATATATATATATATATATATATATATATTATCTACTGGTGGTTGCCAGTAGATAGTTATAGTTAGGACCTAGTTTCCATAGGAAAAGCGTTTTGTGTTTTCCCAATAACTTTGGCGCCGGATGACGAATCATCGCGAAATTTTCAAAACTAGTGGGGCGCTACGGTCAGCTCCTGTCTTGAAAGTTTCGGGGTGATTCGGCAAGCGGGGGCCGAGAAAAAAGGGGGGTCCCAAAACATGTTTTCTCCATGTTAATTCCCATAGGAAACTTTAGCCACGGCTACAGCCCGCACTGCTGAACGGAATTACACCAAATTTGGCAAAAAGGTAGTGCTTGGTTCAGAAAGCGCCCTTTTTTTAAATGATGTAAATCCGTTCAGTAGTTGCGGAGAAAATAAAAAAAAGAGGTCAAAAAATCAATTTCCCATAGGAAACTTTAGACACGGTTACAGCCAAAACTGCTGAACGGAATTACACCAAATTTGGCAAAAAGGTAGCGCTTGGTTCAGAAAGCGCCCTTTTTTTAAATGGTGTAAATCCGTTCAGTAGATGCTGAGAAAATCAAAAAATAAAAGTTTTGATATATAGAGGCACGGAGGATCCGCGCACCCTCCCGACCACAAGCTTTATTCTAATTGGCTGTCAACACTCCAAACCAGGAAGTGTTGGCAGCCATCTTGTAACTCGGTAACCGAGTCACAAGAAATCAGAATAAAAAACGTGAAAAAAAAGAAAAGGGGGCAGGGTAGAAACACCCTGATCCCCTAGGCCTGCTTAGGGGGTCCCACAAGGACCCACAGGGCCCAAAAAAGCATTTTTTTTAAACAAAAATTGGCAAAATGCGCGCCGGATCCGCGGATCCGGCCGCGAAACAAAAAAGAAATGAAGCGCGGACTCCCACGCTTCATTAATAATTAGCCCCCGGGTGGGCCAAGTCCTGGGGGCAGTGAAATAAAAAGTGTGGGGGGCCACAATCCCCCCCACACTGCCCCGGGGACCACCACCTCCCCGGGGCTTGATTAATGAGTTGCGGGGGGCACGCAGCCCCCCCGCAGCCCCGGTGACCGCCACCCCCGGGGCTTGTCGTTTTAAA
Organism: Calotriton arnoldi; assembly: GCA_963921515.1. Taxonomy (NCBI): domain Eukaryota; kingdom Metazoa; phylum Chordata; class Amphibia; order Caudata; family Salamandridae; genus Calotriton; species Calotriton arnoldi. Next base: position 197,366 of record CAWUFW010007305.1, on the reverse strand, counting down.
GTTTGGGGGGTCTCTAAGGCCCCCCCAAGCCCTGGGGACCGCCACCCCCAGGGCTTTCATTAATTATAAAAGTGGGGGGGGCACACTGCCCCCCCGCAGCCCCAGGGACCGCCATCCCCCGGGGCTTAATTTTTAAATATACCTGTGTGGGGGGTCTCGAGCCCCCCCCACACGCCCCGGGGACCGCCACCTCCCCAGGGCACTAATATTTAAATTTGGGGGTCCGTAACGGACCCCCAAGCCCTGGGGACCACCACCTCCCCGGGGCTTTGCAATTGTTGGGAGGGGGGCCGCGCAGCCCCCCTCCTGGAGCCCTTGATGGCTGTTTGCTTCATTGAAGGGAAACCTGCTCTCGCTTCAATGAAGCAAAGCAGATTGCTTTTCCACAAGGGGAGCTGCATGTCAGCAGCTCCCCATGTGGAAAAGCAATGCCGGCTCCCGCAGGACGTGGGGAGCCGGTGGGACCGTGGGGGAATTGGGGACCCCCCCATGGTCCCCAACGAGAGGCCAGGCCCTGGGGGATGGGGTCCCTGGGGCTGGAAGTGGCCTGGGAGGGGGGCCACATGGCCCCCCTCCCCTGTGTATAAAAAAAAAAAAAAGGAGAGGCCAGGCCTTGGGGGATGGGGTCCACAGGGCCATATTTGGCCTGAGGAGGGGGGCCACGCGGCCCCCCTCACAAAAAAAAATAAAAAAGGATGGCCAGGCCCCGGGGGATGGGGTCCCCGGGGCCAGAAGTGGCCCCCCCTCCCTAACAAAAAATGTATTAAATAAAGGTGGGCCCCGGGGGATGGGGTCCCCGGGGCCAATAGAGGCCTTAGGAGGGGGGGCCATGCAGCCCACCCTTCCTATAAAAAACAATATGTGTGGCCATGCCCCAGGGGATGGGGTCCCCGGGGCCGGAATTGGCCACGGGAAGGGGGGCCACACAGCCCCCCTTCTTAAAAGAAAAGCCGGCATCGCGGCTAGGCCCCGCCCCCTCCCTGCAACACTCAGCAAACGCGCCCCCTGGTGCATTTAAAGTTGGGGAACTAATTCCCCTTGAATACTGGGGGTCCCTGGGGGCCAACTAGCCCGCCAGGTACCTCCAGTATGCGCCAGAGAGCTGCGTTGCAGAGAGGTGTTCAGAGGCCACACCCCTTTTTACACCTCTCTGCAACGCAGCTCTGTGGTGCTTACTGGAGGTACCTGGTGGGCTAGTTGGACCCCAGGGACCCTCAGGATTCAAGGGGACTTTATCCCCAACTTAAAATGCGCCACAGGGCGCGTTTGCACAGTGGTGAAGGGAGGGGGAGCCTGAGGTGACATGTGTGCAAACACGCCCTGTGGCGCGTTTTAAGTTGGGGAATTAATTCCTCTTCAATCCTGACGGGTCCCTGGGGTCCAACTAGCCCACCATGTATCTCCAGTAAGCGCCACAGAGCTGCGTTGCAGAGTGGTGTAAAAAGGGGAGGGCCTGGGCCACCTCTCTGCAACGCAGCCCTGTGGCGCTTACTGGAGGTACGTGGTGGGCTAGTTGGACCCCAGGGACCGTCAGGATTGAAGAGGAATTAATGCGCCACAGGGCGTGTTTGCAAACATGTCACATCAGACCCCCCCTCCCTTCACCACTGTGCAAACGCGCCCCATAGCGCGTTTTAAGAGGTAGTTTTAATCCCCCTGCCCTATTATGTACTAGGGCCTTACAGAGGAGGTCATGCTAATCACAGGGGTACCCCAACGCATAGTGTTCCCTAGTGTATGTAGGTGTTTTCACTGTATTCTAAGTGTCTTTTAGCATAGCACTGGCTCTAGGCCTGGTTAGTCAGAGTCAGTTACCACCAGTACCCGTCTGAAAAAGTTGTGGGCACAGGATGATTTTGGAACAAGGCGTCTTTCTGCTCCTCTGTTGGTTGTTTCTGTACATGTCTTGCTTCTTCCTGCACTTTTCTTCGTCTTTGTGGACTTCTGTTGCTTCTTTCTGCATTTCTTTTGCTTCTTTCTGTGCGTTTTTTCTTCTTACTTCACAAGTTCTACCTCTGTAGGCATAGTTAGAGACTAGCATTTAAAAAACCTTTGAAATTCACTTAAAAAACCATAGGTTTCAGGAACGTTATAGTTAGAAATTAGCATTTAAAAAACCTTAGAAATTCACTGAAAAAACCATAGGTTTCAGGGACGTTATAGTTAGAAATTAGCATTTAAAAAACCTTAGAAATTCACTGAAAAAACCATAGGTTTCAGGGACGTTATAGTTAGAAATTAGCATAAAAAAACCTTAGAAATTCACTGAAAAAACCATAGGTTTCAGGGGCGTTATAGTTAGTTGGACATTTCACTCATACAAAACCCGTGAAATTCCCCCGTTATAGTTAGTTCAGCTAACTATAACTCGCGCCCCCGCAATGCACTGCTGATGACGTCACATATTACATCACTCATGACATGGTCAGTGACATCACTGATGACATCTCAAATGACATCACTGATGACATCACTGATGACATCATCCATGTGAAAATGTCATGCATCTTCTCACACCCTAATATAACTTTTGATACACCCACTCTAAATTACACACTACCATTCTCAAAACCATAGACACTCCAACACCAATAACTACATACCCACTCACTGATTCTTAGGTCTACACACACATCCACTCACTCACCCGTACAGTCACTCATACTTACGGTCACTCAGTACAGGACTATCATATGCACTCATACACCTATATAGACACTCACACACTGCCACTCATCCATAGAGGTACTCACACACCTAGTCAGTCATGCAAATAATTAATCACACTCCCATTTACTCAGATGTACAGTTATACACACACCAGCTCAATTACTCATACAAATACTAGCACATTCTTACGCTCTTATACAATCAATGATACAAGCACACACTCATCCATACAGCCACTCTCACAATAACACACTCTCATTTGTAGCCAATTATGTACCCCAACACACATATATACTACTTTTCACATATGTAGTTACTCACACATGTACCACTGAGATATACATTCACTCACTAACACACCCATACACACACTTACCCACCCATACAGTCCATCACAGATGCACTCTTGAAACCATGCACCCAGTGAATCACCCACTCACACATCTATGCTCAGAGTCACACACAACCCACCCACACAAACACTCAGGCACCCATACAAATACTCAGACAACAAATCAATAACCCATATAGACACTCATGTAGCTATTCACAAACCCATGCAGCCGCTTACACACCAACAGACACACAGGTACAGACATTCACACAGTTAACTCACTAACCCATGCATTCAGAAAGATATGCTTAATCACTCACTTATAGAGTCAGTCACGCACCTACTAAATCAACCATTCAGACACTTTTACACCCACTCATTCTTCAATATGCCTTTCCCTATATATATTAAACATATTTAAACTTTACAGAAACACACAGTCACTGGATGATGTCATCAGTGATGTCATCAGTGATGTCATTTGAGATGTCATCAGTGATGTCATCAGTGATGTCACTGACCATGTCATTAGTGATGTAATATGTGACGTCATCAGCAGTGCATTGCGGGGGCGCAAGTTATAGTTAGCTAAACTAACTATAACGGGGGAATTTCACGGGTTTTATATGAGTGACATGTCCAACTAACTATAACGCCCCTGAAACCTATGGTTTTTTCAGTGAATATATATATATATATATATATATATATATATATATATATAATGGTTCTATAAGGGGTATTTTTTTAAGCTTGTAGTTTCTTCAGTGGATTAATCAGCGTTGTTTTATTTTTTCTTTACATATTTTATATTCGTGACGATGTCGCGATCCCCCTGAACACGTCACGAAAATGGAAAACAAAAGTGGGTATTCGGGACTTTGCAATGACGTCATTAACCATGACGATCACACCATTTCAATAAAGTGAAAACACATATATGCACAAATGTTATGTAAAAAAATCCATTCTGAACATTGCACTACACACATTACTATATACATACTTCTTTCAAAGCATGTTTAAACTAATATTTTTGTACTAAGTTTCTTTAAAAACCATCTTTCAGACCTATTTTCCGTTTATGCGGTTATTCAGATCATCGCAATAACGTCAACAGCGACAATCGCGCCTTTTCCATAAAGTCTAAAATACATATATTTACACATACTACAGTATTTTACAGACTAAGGGTTTCTTACAGTATTTTCAAAACTCATGTTTTTCTAGAGAGTTCTATAAAAACCATTTCTAAAACCTATTTTATATTTTTGTGGTTACTCTGGAGATCGGAATGACGTCGGTAATCACGATCCCCCCGGACATGTCCCAAAAACGGAAAACAAAAGCAGTAATTCAATAGCCACCACCACATTAAAAAAATTATAACTATATAATTAATTCTAACCATCACAGTAGATAACTCACTATCTAAATAACTCTATAAAAACATTTATCAGAATCTCAATATCTCTATAAGAATGAGTATTAATGATTCACTGATATATTTTGTTATATTTCCACCAATATTCGCGACGACGTTGATAGTTGCGATGTCCCCGCAACGGTATATGGGGGGTCATGCTGGTGGTCGTGACATCGTCGCACATATCGCACACGATTAAAAAAAATCAAAGTTGGACACATAACTTGTGTCACTAACACCCCTATTCCTCAAGCATGGGGTCAGAGTATCTGCACCCTGACCCCTTATGTGGGCACACAAATTTTCAGCCGTGGTAACAGTTCCCGATAGATAAAATGGCGGCAGCAACTTTCTGTTCAGGATGCGTCCAGCCAATCAGAGCATTCCCATTGGCGCGTGCATCCGCAATTCATCACGAAACCTTCTCAAGATCTCCGTGGCCAGAGATATCACTATAATTTTAAACTTACATTTCTCAAGAACTACTGAACAGATTTACACTAGATAAGCAAAAGGCTCTTCCTTGAGCCGACATCTACCTCCCTGCCAAATTTGGTATGAGTCAGTTCAGAGGTTCAGGCTGTAGGTGCGGCTAACTGTTCCTATGGGAATTAACGTTACAAACGCAACCTTATTTCGTGCCTCAAATTCTCGGTCCCCACTGCACGGATCACCCCCAAACTTTCCATGACAATAGAACCCACCTTGACACTTTTTGGGGAAAATTTTATGAAGGTTGGTCAAACGACGCCAAAGTTATAGCCAAGTCAAAAAATGCTCTTCCTATGGAAACATGGTCCTAACTATAACTACATACTGGCAACTACTACAATGGCACTTTCTATGTAATTACATGAGTGCATGAGTACAGTCTGAGTGTTTCATCAGTGCACGCATGTGCCTCAGTATTTCAATGACTGCATGGGTTGTAAGTGGGTGTTTAGATGGCTGCATAGGTTCTGCGCAAATGCTATAATGATTGCATAGTTACAGCCTTGTTAATTGCATAAGTCAGTAGATAGTAACTAGGTGATTAGATGAATGTATACGTAGTGCCTGCATACTTCAATAACTATGTAATTTCTGCCTGCCTGATTGCAAGAGTACATGTATAGTTTCTGGATAATTGACTAACTCCATGGATAGTGAATCACTGATTTGATGACTGCCTGAGTAGTGGCTGGGTGATTCCCTGAGTGCCTGAATAATGCCTGACTGACTGAGATAGTACCTTTATTCCTGTTAGATACATAACAATTGTCACGATATCTCTGAATCATTTGTTATCTCCTTGTGCCAGTATGAAACTACCTGTTTTACTGTATACATCCTTTTCTTCTGAGCTATGTGTGAGTGAAGTCTAGGTATCACACTTGATATATAACTGCATACATGGCCCTCTAGAAACATGCATTGCTTTCCTCCTGAGCGTGCACATGCATCAGTAAGTTTCTAAAACGGAAAACAACATTTTGAACATTTTCAAAGCACAAAACCTTTTGTGATGGCATGCCTACATCATTTCTCAAATACTTCTTCTGCTTCTAAAACATTTATTCAGCATATCTCAAACAAAAGTTGCACTCGAAATGAAGCTATCACAAGAACTCTCGATGCATTCTGCACTATTAATCCTTCTCAATTTGAAACAAACCATGTTTAAAGAAAAACACTACCTTCACCATATAAAGGACATTTTCATCAGCCTTACTGAACATACATCACCATGTAAACATATTTGCAATTTCTTAATAGATGTAGAACTTCAAGCCATCTTTCCCAAAATATATACCTCTCTGCATCCTTTAGCAAACTCTAAAGTGCCACCGTATATATAGCTATGAGCAAGCACAAAAACTATATCTCACCATCTAAGCATATGCAAAGTGGTCATATAAGTTCAAAACCACATTGAAAAACCCTTCCCAATATATACATAACAAGTATTTCTTCTTTCTAATTCATATACACGCAGACAACATGTTCTCATCTTTTATTTCTCACTACACTAGTCCTGTTTAATAATGTTACTAAAAGTACTACAACTCGCAGAATGCAAAGGACAGATGTATCTATTCTGCACATAATGTTTAGACATTTAAAACATTCTTAGTTCCTCAGTGCAACTTTTCACAAAACTATACTGTTATTTTTCAATAAAATACAAAATGTAATAAACAGGCACTAATTCATTTTTCTCTTACTTCCCAAAACATTTACCACTAACCTCTTAAACACATACCCTCTAATAACTACAGTTCATCTCATATATTTTTTCTCATCACTGTGATACTCCTTTTAATCAAACTCCCTTACACATCTTCATTTCTAATGTACATTTTTAAAATAATTACAAAGTTATATACATACCCCTGAATTCAGTATGTAGATTATATTGTTGTTTTAGCTCTTTCTGCATAGGTTGGAAACTGTTAAGATTTGTAAAAACTAAGCACAAGGATGGTACACTGCTCCCATACAAAGCAAGTCTAAAATGGAAACCTCTTCAACTTTCCACTCTATCATCATGAGAAAGGCAGCAAATGAAATCAGGTCTTTCATTTTAGACTACTGCATCTCCACTTGTAAATGGTTAGCATCTTTTAACCATTTCCTTCTCTTGTGAAACGAGGTTCCTGTCAGCGCGTTTTCGCAATGTTTTCACGATCATAGTGGAAAAATCGTGAAAAAAACAGGAGTTCAAACCTATATCTAGCTTCATTTTTCTGAAATTTAAATACTACACAACAGTTTATTACATAGTCCTGAGTTGGATATTAAAACTTGCCATTACGTACATTGTGTCATCACTCCTCAACTTTTCAAAAAACTGTTCTGTCTCTTTAACACCCCCCCAATACAGTCTGAGCTAGTGTAGTTAGCAACCCAGTGGAACCAGTAGGTCAAACGTTCACAGCACATTCTAGAAGGAACATTCTGCTTTCAAGTAAGTTACAGCAGGTGTGGTTTACCCCACAAATTCAAAAGCATTTCCATGTCTGTATTACATTTCGTTTTTTAAACAACAGCCAATAATAAGACTTCTTTCTGAGCCATCCAACACACTACCTAACTTTATTTACTTTCATGCTGACAGCATCCAATGAAATATATATAGATATTTTGTTTAAAAAACCACCTCCATTTTCACTGCTTTTCCTTTGGAAAACTACCTTATTCAGCTTCAGCCTTCTCCTGAATGCTATTTTTCCTTCACTTCAAAATGCTTAGAATGTGGATTGTTGGCCACAGATACATCTATTTGGCTAAATAGGCTTAAAAAAAGAGAGGTATTGACAGAGACTTGGGTTTAACAAATGTTCAGATTACTTGATTGGGCCAGAGATGGTTAAAGTTTCAGCAGGTGCTGGCTTTGGTTAAATCCACTGTGGATTCCCAAGCTCCTCACCTCATGATTGTGCACTGTGGTGGCAATGTTCTAGGCACATTGACTGGGATAGGGCTGGAAATCCTAATGAAAGAAAACTTTGCAGAACTGATGTCACTTTTCCCTCACACTGTCTTGGCGTACTCTAATATATGCCAAAGACAGAAATGGAAGTGATCAAATCAACTCTGTCCACAGATTGACAAAGCCAGGAAACATGTTAATAAAACTGTTTCTGCATTCTTCAGAGACCATCGCATGGGCTGTATCTATAACAACAACCTGCGTTTTGACATGCATGGAATTTATAGAAATGATGGAGTGCACTTTACAACTTTACAGATGAAGGCAACAGGGTGTTTCTAAATAACCTAAAACTCTGCATCTGGTCTTATGTGTAGGAACCATATACATACAACCAACACAACGGCTCTTGTCAGAGCCACCCTAGTGCCCAAAATATTGTGAAGTGTTTTTCTAAAGGTTTTTTTTCTCTTTACTGTTTGGGGATGTTCGTGACAATGTCGCGCTCCCCGTGGACACATCGTGAAAACCGAAAACAAAAGCAGACATTCAATGGCCACCAACACATCCAAAAGTAATATCTAAAAAATCCATTCTGAACATTGCTCTACACACATTACTATATACATACTTCTTTCAAACCATATTTAAACTCATATTTCTCTATTAAGTTTCTTTAAAAACCATCTTTCAGACCTATTATCCGTTTTCGCGGTTATTTGGGACGTCGCGATGACATCGTTAACCGTGCCGATCGCGCCTTTCCCTTAAAGTGAAAACACATATATGCACACACATTACAGTATTCTACACACTAGAGATGTATTACTGTACACTTCAAACTCATATTTTTCTATTGTATTTCTAGAACAACCATCTCTAAACCCTATTTTCCATTTTCGCGTTGACTCCGGATATTGCGATGATGTTGGTCATCGCAATCCCCGCGGTTAAGTCGCAAAAGCTAAAAGCAAAAGCAGGAATTCAATAGCCACTACCACATTAAAAAATGATATCTATATAATTAATTCTAACCATCACAGCAGATAACTCACTATATATATAACTCTATAAAACATTTATCAGAGTCTCAATATAATATAATTTGTATTAATGATTCACTGATATATTTTTTTTATATTTTCACCAATATTCGCGAGGATGTTGATAGTCGTGACATCCCCGTAATGGTACATGGAGTGGCCACACTGGCGGTCGCGACGTTGTCGCGAATATCGCGTGTGATTAAAAAAAAAAAATTTGGACACATAACTTGTGTCACTAACACTAACAATTTTTCTCAACCATGGGGTCAGAGTATCTGCACCCTGACCCCTTATGTGGGCTTTCAAACAGATTTTCTGTCCTAAGAACCATTCCCAATAGATAAAATGGTGGCCGCAACTTTCTGTTCAGGTTGCGTTCAGCCAATCAGAGCATTCCCGTTGGCGCGTGCATCTGTGATTCATTGCGAAACCACCGCAAAATATCCACGGCCAGAGATATCACTATAATTTTAAACTTAAATTCCTGAAAAACTACTGAATGGATTTACACCAAATATGCAAAAGGCACTTTCTTGAAACCGACATCTACCTCTCTGCCAAATATGGTGTAAGTCCATTCAGCGGTTCGGGCTGTAGAGGTGGCTAAAGGTTCCTATGGGAATTAACATTACAAATGCAACCTTATTTCGCACCCCAAATTTTCGGTCCCCACTGCATGGATCACCCCCAAACTTTCCGAATCACTTGTACCCTCTGTGACACTTTTTTGGCAACATTTCATGCAGATTGGTCAAATGATGCCAAAAAATTATTTTCCTATGGACACTAGGTCCTAACTATAACTGCCTACTGGCAACTGCCATTAGGTAATGTATATATATATATATATATCATATATATATACATATATGATATATAGATATATGCAATTATATATAATCATGCACTGCATTTACCATGATGTATTGAGGCAAATTGAGTGCCGGGATGTGAGGCAGTGTGCTCCCACCCTTGTGTTTGATAAGGCTCCCTTTAGCTACTGAGTTGACAAGCTTGTGTTGATGCACCTCTGCCCCAGTGGGGGGCAGAAGCCTCGGAAGACTTAGGGCAGCATTTCCAGCACCCCAAAACGATTTGCCCTCTACTGATGAAGGAATGAATCCAGAAACACGTGTTTAGAGTTACACAGCACATGCTGCACCAACAAGGGTGAAAAATTCCTTTGGCCATTAGTGGTAGGGGGTTGGCCGCAGGGCCTGGCCTGCCAACCCATGCAGCCAAACCCCTGCTTACAACCAACCCAGGAGAAGGGCACACTGCCCCCGCCCACAGCATATTGTGGCCGGCACCTCATCCACCAGGGCCCACCACCTTTTTTATGGGGAGTGGGGTACGTGCAACCCTCCCTGGTCATTATTTGGCCCCAGGGACCCCATCGCATGGGGACCATCATTTAAATTATGGGGGAGGGGGCACACATGTCCCTGGGTCCAACCATATCAACAAGAGGGAGGGAGGCATGCAGCTACACTCCCCTGACCAATATTGGTCCAGGGTGCCCCATCTCCCTGGACCTGGCTGTATTATGAGCAGGGAGAGGGGCACAAAGTCCCCTCCCTGGGCCAATATTGGCCCCTGAAACTCCCTTTCCTGGGGCCCAGCCATATAATATAGGGGGAGGCGGGGCATGCAGTCCCCCTCCCAGGGCCTATAATGGCCCCAGGAACACCGTCCCCCAGGGCCTGAGAAATTAATAATGGGGGAGGGAGGCCGCTCGGCCTTCCTCGCTTGGCCCATTTTGACCCTTGGGACCCAAGGGCCACAGGTGGAGCCCCAATGCCCCCACAGCCCCAGTTGGCTCCCCCTTGTAGCAGGAGTTGGCATGGCTCCTGCCTGCAGGGAGCAGCTAAAAATGCTGCTACCTGCAAGCAGGAACAATTTTTTCATCTATTTTCATTGCCCGCTTCACAGCGGGCAGGGAAACAGATGCAACGTTTGTTCTCTGCAGGCAGGAGCATTTTTGATGCTCCTGCACCCACTGAGAGCAGACTTACTGTTTGCTCTCACTTGGCAGGAGCTTTAAATTGCTCCCACCAAGTGAGAGCAAACAGTTCCTGGTTGAAGTGTTGGCAGCCTATCAAATCTCACCAAGAGATCTGGAGGATTTGAGTCCCTAGACAGACATATATCTTTTTTATTTAATAACTCAAAAATTACTGAATGGATTTACACCAAATTACAAAAAGGGCTCTTTCTTAACCAAGATCTACCTTTCTGCCAAATTTGGTGCAATTCCGTTCAGCGGTTCGGGCTGTAATTGTGTTCAAAATCCCAATGGACAATTGCATGGGAAAAACTTGTTTTGGGACCCCTCTTTTTCTTGGCCCCAGCTTGACAAATCACCATGAAACTTTCCAGACACCAACTGGAGTGATTATCGTACTTATATGAAAAGTTTTGTGATGATTTGTCACTTTGCCATTGGATTCAAGCTAGCCTGGCTGATGAGCGGCGTTGCCCCAAAACTGGTCCCAGGATGCTTGTTTCCGGTCCATGGAAGACCTGGCTTGGCAGTTCAGGCTGGACTGTTCCTATGAGGAACATGGTCAAGACTGATTTGCACATGGCTGTGTCTGAACTGGGGTGGCTAAGTGAGAAAAAGAATGATGATGGATTCAATCCAGATCTAATAGTGACTGGGAATGAGTGTCTAAAATGTTTCAGCGATCCATCTTATTGTGTTTGCTTTGTTTGTCCTACATTGGCAGGGTATGCCCAGATGTGGGTCCCTTGCTCACTTTGCCACTGGATTCAAGCTAGCCTGGCTGATGAGGGGTGTTACCCTGAAGGTCTCTTGCTCACTTTGCCACTGGATTCAAGCTAGCCTGGCTGATGAGGGGTGTTACCCCGAAACCGGTCCCAGGATGCTTGTTTCCAGTCCAGGGAGGACCTGGCATGGCAGTTCAGCTGGACTGAGGAACAGGGTCAAGACTGATTTGCATATGGCTGTGTCTGAACTGGGGTGGCAAATTGAGCTAAAGAATGATGATGGATTCAACCCAGATCTAATAGTGACTGGGGTTGAGTGTCTGAAAAGTTTCAGTGCTCCATCCATCATCTTATTGTGTTTGATTTGTCAAACGGCTCCAAAGTTATTAGCAAACAAAAAATGTGTTGTCTATGGAAACTAGGTCCTAACTGTAGCTACCTACCAGTAGGTAATATATATATTAATATATATATAAGGATGGATTTGTCAGGTCTCCTCCTCCTCATTCGTTCTAAGAAGCATAGGAGTATATGCTGCCATTGAAAAGTCATGTTGCCATTTTTTTCCCATCCTTATGGCCATTAGTGATTTCTAAATATGTTGCTGAATGCCAGCAGCTCTAACGAGGTTCAGCTTAGGAGCTGAGAACTAAATGTAAAAGTTCTTGAGGGCAAGAAGAAAATAATGCGATTTTGTTTGAGATTCCTTATTGCTCCCCTACGTAGGCCATGTGTTTGACATCTGCTTTGTTCCTAGAAAACTATGATTATGAACATACTTTTGTGTTTATAAGCATGAGCTGGATTTAGGACAACTAACGAAATTATATATTGCAAATTAAAAATGCCCGCCCAGCAAATATGTGCCTCTATTTGTAGGCATTGTGGAAAGAGGTGCAAGCAATTCAATTGATTTCAGTAATGGAAGTAGATGTGTTTAAGCCTTGGTGAAGTTCAAAGTGCACATTGGTAGAAACGGTCCATTAATGCAGAGAAATATCAGAAATGTATATGGGTATTAAAGGGAATCTATGAATTAGTGTTCATTACTCAATTAAATTTTCACTAGCGCAAATAGAGGCATCGTTTACAATGAGTCACATTAGTGAGAAAAATACAATCCTTAGAAAGATGTTAATGTAAGCACCTGACTTAAGGTTTTTGATGTACAAAAACCCTTTTCAGTTGCAAATCATATGATTTACAAAAAAGCTATGCGACAACAAAACTATGCTGTTAGGTACTGAAGTTACTTTGCAAGTTGGAAAGTTATTTCGGAATTAAAAAACATTTGTCACATATTCTGAGTCTCAATTTGTAAGATGCCTGACGGAGGGACCCTTCCCTTCCATTTGTGAATTTACTGAATAGTTATCAACACCAGACTTGGGGTGGCAACTGATTCCGAAAGAGGACTTTATCCCGTGGGACAGCTTTCTCCCTTGAGAATAGTGAAAGGCAGCTTCGCAATGTCTTCTATGGATATCAACATTTAAAAACTTCACCTGTCTCCTTAAGTAATATGAGATCATTTGTTCATGAATTAGATTAGAAGAACCTTTGCAAATTGGAATTACTCAAAGTCCTTTAACAGATGAGGAGAGATGAAGATGTCAAGGAAAAAGTCTTTGTTATTTTGTGGCAAGAGTGGTCATTTGCTGAGACAATGTCCATTTAGATCTAAAAAACCATCGGAAACAAGTGAAGCTATCCTTTAAGAGAAAGGAGGAATTGAATGAAATGTCACATGCTCAGGATATGTCTTACATTCCCGGGAAAGACAATAATATTGCTCATTTGCTCCTATGGCCAATAGCCATAAACTTCAGTGAGCCACCTTCTATTTCTGTGATGGCTTCATTAGATTGTGGGGCTTCAGGAATGGTCATTGATAAGGACGAAGTTTTGAAGAATAATCTTTCAACGCAAATTAAAACAAAGATTGACGTTGTGCGCACGGTTGATTGTATACCACTTATCTCAGATGCAAATACTGAACGCATGCTTCCTCTTTTGAGTGTTACTGTATAAACGTGATGTAACACCTTTATTTGATTTAATAGCCACCCCAAACCATCCAGTAATTTTGACACTTCCTGGTTATGTCATCATAATTGTAAGAAAGTGGGTAATTTATAGAGGGGGCTTCTGACCCCACTCAGGCAACAACCATAAACCTTTCCAGGGTGAAGCACAGAAGTCACAAAATTAACCTGTGCTTAACACTCTGTTAGGTCAGCACAAAAGCAGCCAGCCTTAACTTAGACGCAATGTGTGAAGTATTTATGCAGCACAAACAATGATAAAGTGATAAAACTACTCAAGAAAATCTCAAACCAAGTTGGAAAAATAGAGTAAATTTTATTATTACATAAAATGATACCAGGACAACAAAAGTCCAATTAGTAGAACCGGAGATATTCCATTTCAAAGTGTTAAGGGAAAATAGTGCCTAAAAGCACAAAGCGCCATTCTCAGTCATCTGGTCGTGCTAGACCATGGGAGAGTCACAAGTTAATGCCAATCATGATGGAGCGTGGGTAGGATACAGGAATCAGATTAATTCCGTTGAAAAGTTACCTTCAAAGTCCGGTGTGGAGAGTTCCATTCCCATTACAGGAGGCTAGGATGAGGAGGCTGAGCATCGCAGATGGTCATTGCTGTAGCGCTTATAGACATGTCAGCTTTTTGAGTGGTTTTCCCCCAAAGTTTTGCCTTCTCCCCTTCAGTTTGCTGAAAGTTGCTTTTGTTGGCTGGAGGACTCTGTGCACTTTACTATTGTTAAGCCATGCTTGAGTCCGTGTGCTCACTCCTTTAAACATCGTAAAATTGGCTTACACCAAAAGGACAAATGTAATTTACTAAGTCCCTAGTAAAGTGGTACTACATGTACCCAAAGCCTATAAAATAAATGCTACTAATGGGCCTGCAAAAAGAACAATTGATGGACAGAATGCAGAACAATGTCATACATTCATCCCAGCACAGAGATCTGGGCCTAAATCCATCTTTTTTTTGCTCACCATGCCATTCCAGTTTGAACCCAGCCATATGCAAATCAGTCTTGACCCTGTGCCCAATGGGAACAGTCCAGCCCGAACTACCAGGCCAGGTCCTCCCTGGACTGGAAACAAGCATCCTAGGACTGGTTTCAGGGTTTCACCCCTCATCAGCCAGGATAGCTTGACTCCAGTGACATGGAGAGCACGGGACCCACATCTGGGCATACCCGTCCCACTCTGGGTGACAAATGCAAGAAGAACAATTGATGGACAGAATGCAGAACATGTCATACATTCACCCCAGTACAGAGATCTGGGCCTAAATCCATCGTTTTTTTGCTCACCATGCCATTCCAGTTTGAACCCAGCCATATGCAAATCAGTCTTGACCCTGTGCCCAATGGGAACAGTCCAGCCCGAACTACCAGGCCAGGTCCTCCCTGGACTGGAAACTAGCATCCTAGGGCCGGTTTCGGGGTTTCACCCCTCATCAGGCACGATAGCTTGACTCCAGTGGCATGGAGAGCACGGGGCCCACGTCTGGGCATACCCGTCCCACTCGGGGTGACAAATGCAAAAAGAACAATTGATGGACAGAATGCAGAACAATGTCATACATTCATCCCAGCACAGAGATCTGGGCCTAAATCCATCTTTTTTTTGCTCACCATGCCATTCCAGTTTGAACCCAGCCATATGCAAATCAGTCTTGACCCTGTGCCCAATGGGAACAGTCCAGCCCGAACTACCAGGCCAGGTCCTCCCTGGACTGGAAACAAGCATCCTAGGACTGGTTTCGGGGTTTCACCCCTCATCAGCCAGGATAGCTTGACTCCAGTGGCATGGGCCTGCAGCACTTATTGTGCCACCCACTTAACTGGCCCTTTAGAACATGTCTCAGGCATGCCATTGCAGACTGTGTGCAGTTTTAAACTGCCGTTTCCACCTGGCAAAATAAACCTTTTGCAGGCCTAAACCTTCCTTTTTAATGTATAGGTTCCCTCTAGGGTAGCTGCTAAACAGCCCATAGGGCAGGATGCAGTGTACTTAGAAATTTGGACATGCACTTTTAAGTTTTACACGTCCTGGTAGTGAAATACGCTTACCTTTGTTTTTCAATACTGCAAGGCCAACCTCTCCCATAGAATAACATTGGGTGATAACGTGATAACTTGCTTGAGAATAGGTAGAAAAGTCATGTTTGTTCCCTAATTAATTGTAATTAACATTTCTCTTTGATGGTAAAGTCGGATTTTAAGTCACAATTCTGTGAAGTTTGCATTTTCTTATCTTAACCATCCTGCATCCTGTGCCCTGGATCACATGACTAGGTATAGTTGGCAGTTGGACTTTGTGTATTCCTCCCAGACAGTGAGCCAAAGGGGGACTAGATGTTGGTAGGATGGGCCATCCTGCCAGGATGGGAGGGGCCGAGTTGTTTCCTGCCCCACTTTATTTTAAATGGGCTGTCTCAGAACGTTCACAAAGAACTTGCCACCAGGCTTTTGTCACCCCAGACATCTTGGGGCCTGAGCAGGGGAAGGAAGGTAATTCCAGAACCAGATGTGCACAGAAGTTTAGAAGTTTCTCCCACTTCAAAGTTGGCACCAGCTATAAATATTGGACCCTCAAACCAACTCTTCAGTACACTCTTGGACATGTAGATACACAGAAGATGGACTGCCCTGCTGCCAGAACACTGCCCTGCTGCTTGAAGCCTGCCCTGGCAGAGTGGCTCAGAGTGTAATTTTGCATCTCCTATTCTGAACTACAGGAACACAACAAGCTCCAGAGGCCTCCCTGCACCTGTCTAGTTGACCTGCTACACTGGACCTGCAACTGGACCTATCTGAGCCCTGCTGGCCTCTGCTGGAGTTCCTGATCACAAAAATGTACCTCCCCATGTCCTGGAAACTTGGCTGGCATCAGTTGAGCTCATTTTCTGAAGAAAAGGAGTAATCCTGAGGTTTTGGGCTCTCTGTGACCGTAAATTGGCGCCATTTGCACCAAGATCTTGTCACTTGTGACAACTGCCAAAGCGAAACTCTGGTGGACCTGACTCTCACGCTGCAGTGACCACCAGCAATGACCGGCAACATGAGATCTGCAATTCGCACTACATCTACGACAGCCCACAGTAACCACCAATTTGAAGCTCCAGCAATGACAGTCCATGACGCCCAACAGAATCTTCGTGCTACAGCGATGACTGTCTGCAAAGCCTAGCCTGCTCTTCTCGCTACAGCGACAATCATCCCTGATCCTCGCGGCCCGCTCCACCGTGAACTGGACTCTTTGCACCAGACAATAAGAAGGTAACTCTTTCAGTGGCACAAAAATGGTCTCTGTATCCAGCCTGCATTCCATTCTCATTGGCTTGAACTTGTGACTTTCCAACCATCTTGCATAACCAGATAACCGCATGTGGAGCTTTGTGCTTTTGGGCGCTATTCTTACCTAAATCTCTGAAAGTGCATAATCCGGTTCTCCTGATTGGATTTTAATGTTATGGTCTCATTTTATTTATTAAAATGTAATCTATTTGAGGGAGCGTGCGCCGGCTGCAAACAAGATAGCTGCCCGCTGATTTTCCTCCACGGGAGCCGAGGAATCATTTACATATTGTCAGGCGGCTTCGGCTCACATTTACATTTCGGCGGCATTAAAAGGCGTCGGTAATGGCAAGGAACGGCCTGGCGAGCTTTTTAAATGCTTAATGCAACCATTTTTGTGTGCTTTATTTGCCGCTCCAATCCTGTCAGGATTATCGCCGCCATTTTGAAGGTCTCTCAGACTGCTTTCATAATTACAATGGCTTGTTTTTTGCCCATTAAATCTCTTTTTTCTCTCTGCCAATTGGTATAGGTGGCCACCATTGCTGTTTTTTCACCTTTTCTTCTCCTCTGAGAATTTTTACAGTTAATCTTTTGTTAAAATTTCCGGTCACTTCCAACGCTGGTCTCATTTTGTTTTCTGACTCATTATAATTGCACTGCTAAGTTGTCTCACTGAGTCTCAATATGGATACTACGCACTCCTCCAATGCTTTGGTTTCAAATGCTTCAGGCGCTCATAATGAGTCTGGAGGTAGAGCAAACAAAAGAGTTAAAAAAAATCCTTCTTCGCCTACAAAATCTCCTCTACCCTGGACTCTGGAGGATGTTATGGACAAATTAAAAAATATGAAACCTTTCATAGTAGAGACAAATGCGACTTTACAATGGATTGAAGAGAAATGATCCGTTCTTGATTCAAGACCCACCGAGGTGGAACAACGGGTGAGTGTGATGCCCAAGATGTTGCGGTCAAGGTGTCCTATTTAACTAAGGAGGTCACACAGCGTAAAAGACTGGCTGAAGATTTGGAAAACCATAATCGTTGCAACAACCTACGCATTTATGGGATTCCGGAGGGATCAGAAGGTCAGGATATGATCAAGTTTGTCAAGTTGCACATCCCCAAAATTGTGGGGTTGAAATCTTCTGCAGAAATCAATATTCAGAGAGCCCACAAGATTGGTCCATCTTCTCCCACATCTTCTAACAGACCTAGAAGTATTATTGCTTTGTTTCTACAATACTCTGATCTTATGGAAGTCCTTATGATGGCCAAACAACACAAGCAGAAGCTCTGGTCTGGGCACAAAGTCTTCTTCAGTCAGGATGTGGCTAAGGTCACCGCTGCAATGCGAAAATAATTTTTGGACTTGAGACCAGTTTTGAGATCTATGAATGCACGGTATGGGCTTCTACATCCTTGTTTCTTCAAGGTCACCTACAAGGATAGGACAATCTCCTTTGAAGATCCTAAGGACCTTAAGCAATTCATTCGTGAACATAAAGGAGAAAATATGGAACTCAGTAAAACTTGATTTGCTTAACCTATATTTCTATTCTCTTATTGTCTGTCTTTTTGATGTTTTGTACAGGTTCTGCGTTTCAGTGGTCTGTCGGATCATGTTGTGATGGTTGTTGTCGTCTCCTCACTTCCAGTCTTAATGTTTTTTGTGTATGCCATATCGAGTGTTTCATTGCATGGTAGGTCAGTCTGGAGTATCTTGTTTATTTGGATATGTTATATTCATTCCTATATCTTTTTTTTTTGTATCATGTTACCATTCCCGACTTCATATGTCTATTTCTTGCTCTCCTCATGGCTTCCCTTTGGGTTGGACAACTTGTCTTGCCCCCCGCTCCTATACTAATATCCTTCCGTTCTTCATTCTATTGGATGATATGACTGAAGTCCTTTGGCTTTGTATCATCTTTTTACTTTTCTAAACACTAGGGAGTTCTTTTCCTCACTACCCACTGTCCTATATTCCTTTTCTATCTTTATTTCATCTTTCTTTTTACATTCTCTGCTTTCTCTCTTTTACTATGTATTGTGGCTCTCTATTAGTTTATGCTCATCCCTTTGTATTCCTGTTTTCTCCATCCATCTATTGTACCTTTATTTTACTTGGTATCTGGTTAGTTGTTGCAATTCTCATTCATGTCTACCTAATATTTAGTCATTGTATACGCTACACATGGCTCATTTACGTAGTGTCTCCTGGAATGTAAAGGGTCTTCGTAACCCTGTTAAAAAACAAAGGGTGTTAACTAACCCTGGGCGTCAAATTCCGCTCCGCTCGCGGAATTTAGGCAATTTCGCGTTCCGCGGAGAACACGGAATTGCCAACAATTTCGCGATCCGCGCCGTAGCGGAATTATTTTCTTGTTCGCGCTTTAAAAATGCATTCTAGCGTGCGCGATAGCGACTTACCGGGATTCCTGCGTTCGCCGACGAGTTTTCATATCCGTTCGCGTGCGCCATGAGATTTCGGTAGCCGGCCGCGCGATCCCGCGAGAGTTTGCGATCGCGAACACGTCATTCGCCGCGCCATCGTGCTCCGCGAGAGAGATTGCGATCGCGAACACGTCATTCGGGCGCGCCATCGGACATCCGGCGGAATGTTGGTAAACTCGCGATCCCGAACACGCAAAATTTTCAATCTGGAGAAGAATAATATCTCGAGCAGCATAAAACCTTCTATAAAATGATGATTTGGATAAAAAAAAAACTCAGATTGATATTTGGCTGTCCTTTTTTGTCAAATTTTTTTGGGGGGAGAGGGAGGAAGTGCCACAGAGTCTCCTACTTCCTGTTCCTGTCCAGCAGGCTCCTCCCAGTGCTTTGTCCATCTCCTGTTCATTTTTCACTTGGATTTGAGCTGGAAGGATCACTCTTTGTGTCTGCTGCATCATTAGCATTGGATTTGAGGACTTTTGGATTTGAGATTTAACAAGTAAGTTGGTGTTGTTTGATTGGGGCATTGCAGTTGCTGCAACTACAATTTTGGTACTTTTCATCATTTTTTAAAATAAATAGTTGTGGGTAGCCAGTAGGCCCACAGCTAGTCATGGGTGGGTGCATGATGAAACATTATGAAACAACTGTTCCTTTGCTGTGTGATGTATTTATTTATTTCAAACATCATTTAGGGCACATGGATGGCATTGGATTGAATTGCAAAATGTGTATTTTTGGGTGTATTTCAGCTTCTTTGGGTGTGTGTTAAATACATGCCTTAGTTGTGTTTGGTGTGTTGCAGGCCTTGTTTAGTCCTGTGGATTTTCGGTTTTGCATTTTATTGCATTACAGGCAAAGCAGTGTGGTTTAGCATGCAGCCTTTGCCTGGCTATTATAGGCCTGTTTTCAGTACATTGTTTTCCAGGCCTCCTGCTTGTTGCTTGTGATTTGTGAGTGTCCATGTGGCTGGTAGCCATTTCTGTTGGGAGTTATAAGTGTGCTGCTTTTGCCATATAGGCCTGCATGTGTTTCCTTTGTGGCCTAGGCTTCTTGTTGCGGTCCTGGCCATGAGGCTGGCGGCCATTTTGAAGCCAGGCAGTGTGCCTTTTGCCATAGGCCTGCATTGTCTGTCTTCAGTTTCTTGTTGTTGTGGGCCTGGCCATGAGGTTGGAGGCCATTTTGAAGCCAGGCAGTGTGCTTTTGCCATAGTCCTGCATTGTCTGTCTTCAGTTTCTTGTTGTTGTGGGCCTGGCCATGAGGCTGGAGGCCATTTTGAAGCCAGGCAGTGTGCTTTTGCCATAGGACTGCATTGTCTGTCTTCAGTTTCTTGTTGTTGTGGGCCTGGCCATGAGGCTGGAGGCCATTTTGAAGCCAGGCAGTGTGCTTTTGCCATAGGCCTGCATTGTCTGTCTTCAGTTTCTTGTTGTTGTGGGCCTGGCCATGAGGCTGGAGGCCATTTTGAAGCCAGGCAGTGTGCTTTTTGCCATAGGCCTGCATTGTCTGTCTTCAGTTTCTTGTTGTTGTGGGCCTGGCCATGTGGCTGGTGGCTATTTTGAAGCCCGGTAGTGTGCTTTTATCCATAGGCCTGCAAGCTTGTGGCCTAGTCTGCCAACAGGCCTTTCATCCAGTAGGCTCAGAGGTAGTCAGGGGTGCATGAATCAACTTATTCTGTGTGTTCTGTTGAATTTAAACATCATTTAGGGCATGGATGGCATTGGATTGAATTCCAAAATGTGTATTTTTGGGTGTATTTCAGTTTTTTGGGTGTGTGTTAAATACAGGCCTTAGTTGTGTGTGGTGTGTTGCAGGCCTTGTTTAGCCCGGTGGATTTTCATTTGTGCATTTTATTGCATTACAGGCAAAGCAGTGTGGTTTATCATGCAGCCTTTGCCTGGCTATTATAGGCCTGTTTTCAGTACATTGTTTTCCAGGCCTCCTGCTTGTTGCTTTTGATTTGTGAGTGTCCATGTGGCTGGTAGCCAGTTCTGTTGGGAGTTATAAGTGTGCTGCTTTTGCCATATAGGCCTGCATGTGTTTCCTTTGTGGCCTAGGCTTCTTGTTGTGGTCCTGGTCATGAGGCTGGTGGCCATTTTGAAGCCAGGCAGTGTGCTTTTGCCATAGGCCTGCATTGTCTGTCTTCAGTTTCTTGTTGTTGTGGGCCTGGCCATGAGGCTGGAGGCCATTTTGAAGCCAGGCAGTGTGCTTTTTGCCATAGGCCTGCATTGTCTGTCTTCAGTTTCTTGTTGTTGTGGGCCTGGCCATGAGGTTGGAGGCCATTTTGAAGCCAGGCAGTGTGCTTTTTGCCATAGTCCTGCATTGTCTGTCTTCAGTTTCTTGTTGTTGTGGGCCTGGCCATGAGGCTGGAGGCCATTTTGAAGCCAGGCAGTGTGCTTTTTGCCATAGGACTGCATTGTCTGTCTTCAGTTTCTTGTTGTTGTGGGCCTGGCCATGAGGCTGGAGGCCATTTTGAAGCCAGGCAGTGTGCTTTTTGCCATAGGCCTGCATTGTCTGTCTTCAGTTTCTTGTTGTTGTGGGCCTGGCCATGAGGCTGGAGGCCATTTTGAAGCCAGGCAGTGTGCTTTTTGCCATAGGCCTGCATTGTCTGTCTTCAGTTTCTTATTGTTGTGGGCCTGGCCATGTGGCTGGTGGCTATTTTGAAGCCCGGTAGTGTGCTTTTATCCAAAGGCCTGCAAGCTTGTGGCCTAGTCTGCCAACAGGCCTTTCATCCAGTAGGCTCAGAGGTAGTCAGGGGTGCATGAAACAACTTATTCTGTGTGTTCTGTTGAATTTAAACATCATTTAGGGCATGGATGGCATTGGATTGAATTGCAAAATGTGTATTTTTGGGTGTATTTCAGTTTTTTTGGGTGTGTGTTAAATACAGGCCTTAGTTGTGTGTGGTGTGTTGCAGGCCTTGTTTAGCCCAGTGGATTTTCATTTTTGCATTTTATTCCATTACAGGCAAAGCAGTGTGGTTTATCATGCAGCCTTTGCCTGGCTATTATAGGCCTGTTTTCAGTACATTGTTTTCCAGGCCTCCTGCTTGTTGCTTGTGATTTGTGAGTGTCCATGTGGCTGGTAGCCATTTCTGTTGGAAGTTATAAGTGTGCTGCTTTTGCCATATAGGCCTGCATGTGTTTCCTTTGTGGCCTAGGCTTCTTGTTGTGGTCCTGGCCATGAGGCTGGCGGCCATTTTGAAGCCAGGCAGTGTGCTTTTTGCCATAGGACTGCATTGTCTGTCTTCAGTTTCTTGTTGTTGTGGGCCTGGCCATGAGGCTGGAGGCCATTTTGAAGCCAGGCAGTGTGCTTTTTGCCATAGGCCTGCATTGTCTGTCTTCAGTTTCTTGTTGTTGTGGGCCTGGCCATGAGGCTGGAGGCCATTTTGAAGCCAGGCAGTGTGCTTTTTGCCATAGGCCTGCATTGTCTGTCTTCAGTTTCTTGTTGTTGTGGGCCTGGCCATGAGGCTGGAGGCCATTTTGAAACCAGGCAGTGTGCTTTTTGCCATAGGCCTGCATTGTCTGTCTTCAGTTTCTTGTTGTTGTGGGCCTGGCCATGAGGCTGGAGGCCATTTTGAAGCTTGGCAGTGTGCTTTTTGCCATAGGCCTACATTGTCTGTCTTCAGTTTCTTGTTGTTGTGGGCCTGGCCATGAGGCTGGAGGCCATTTTGAAGCCAGGCAGTGTGCTTTTTGCCATAGGCCTGCATTGTCTGTCTTCAGTTTCTTGTTGTGGTGGGCCTGGCTATGAGGCTGGAGGCCATTTTGAAGCCAGGCAGTGGGGTTTTATCCATAGGCCTGCAAGCTTGTGGCCTAGTCTGCCAACAGGCCTTTCATCCAGTAGGCTCAGAGGTAGTCAGGGGTGCATGAAACAACTGTTTCTGTGTGTTCTGTTGAATTTAAACATCATTTAGGGCATGGATGGCATTGGATTGAATTGCAAAATGTGTATTTTTGGGTGTATTTCAGTTTTTTTGGGTGTGTGTTAAATACATGCCTTAGTTGTGTGTGGTGTGTTGCAGGCCTTGTTTAGTCCTGTGGATTTTCGTTTTTGCATTTTATTGCATTACAGGCAAAGCAGTGTGGTTTAGCATGCAGCCTTTGCCTGGCTATTATAGGCCTGTTTTCAGTACATTGTTTTCCAGGCCTCCTGCTTGTTGCTTGTGATTTGTGAGTGTCCATGTGGCTGGTGGCCATTTCTGGTGGGAGTTATAAGTGTGCTGCTTTTGCCATATAGGCCTGCATGGTTTTCCTCTTGGCTTACTGCTTCCATCAATCCCCTTTGCCAGCTGCAGCTCCCTGAATGATGTGATGAGCAAATAATGTAATGCCAAACAGGGTCCACTTCCATTACATTTGTATTTTTGTTGTTGTTCCTCTTCTTTCCTATCCTTCCTGCGAGTGTACACAGTATACCATAAAAGCCCTTGTTGACAGTCTCACAAAAGGCTACACTAACTTATATATTTTATTTGTTTGTTTGTACTAGTAGTAATTGAACCACAACAACAAATGCAACATTTCACTGATGTTCTTCTCCTGGCTTCTTTGCTTTTAGGTGCACAAAAAGACAGAGGAGGAGGTGTCATCATCATCACCCGTTGTACTGCCAGACAGAAGTCCTGCTGCGCACCACGTCACGTCCACGTGTGACCACAGACATCTCTGCAACTTGTGCACCTGCGTCCTGCTGACATCTGAAGAAGATGGCCCCAAAAAAAGGTACCAGAAGAAGGAAGTGGCACTTGCCAAGACTGGTGTGCCGCCCAATGTGTTTTTTGGTAAAAAAAAAACTTACGCCTGCAGCAGCGGTATCCGGCGGGGACCAAGCTGGGAGCAGCACCTCCACATCAGCGGGCCCACCCCACCAACCTAGGCCCAAGCCCATGAGTGTGGCAGAGGTAGCCAGTCTACTAACGAGCAGTGATGTTGAAATGTCATTATCGCAAAGTAGTACCCAATCCACGCACTCGCAGGCGGAAACTCAGCAGATAAGTGGGCAACCACAGCCGCAACCACAGCTGCAACCGCAGCCACAACCGCAGCCCCAACCGCAGCCCCAACCGCAGCCCCAGCCACAACCCCAGCCGCAACCACAGCCGCAACCACAGCCCACAATAGTAGTTGTTCCACCTGAAGTAGGGGCAGTTCAGGAAATCGAGCTTTTTGCAGACGAAGAGGAGCAAGCCACTGTTTCAGAAGATCCATTGTCTTCCAGACCCCCAGCAAGGAAAAGGAGGGTTAGTCCATCAACTTCTTCTTCAAGCCCCGCTTCTGATGATCTAGATGTCACTTGGAAGCCACCAGCTCAGTCTGAGAGTGATGCACACCACAAGACAAGGCTAGTGAAAAGGAAGGTTCTAGAAAGCCTTAGAGTTATGGAGGTAGATGTAGACGAGGGGGGTGATGATGATGAAGAGCCAGTCATCATGAACATCACTCCCGGGCCAGAGGAGATGGACACCAACATTATTAGACTATCCAAAATCGCTGCGAGGGATGTAGCACGGATACCACCAACACAGGTAACACCAACACGACCTCCAGCTTCCATATTTGCCTTTGCAAAGGCCCGGCAGGGACCTACATCCAGCTCAACCACCACCTCAGTAGGTGGTGGTAATGTAAGTGCACAGAGTCAAATTCCAGGCACACCCCCCAGTTCATCTGGTATTAAAAGTGGCACCTCCAGCAGCGCCAGAAAGTTCTCCTCCCCAGTTTGGGACTTCTTTTCGGTTAGCAGTAAGGAGGAGAACATTGCTATATGCTCAATTTGTCGGCAGGCTGTTAGGCGGGGTAAGCTTGGTACAAACTATGGTACCGGAGGACAAACAAGTCATCTCAAAAAACACCACAGTATCAAGTGGGAGGCTCACCTACTTCACTTAGAAAAAAGTAAAACTGGACCCATTGCTGTTGTTGGGGATGAAGATGTAGGGGAAGATATGATTGCGGTGGAAGGTCAACAAGAGGGAGACATTTCTAGCCCTATCCCCAGCAGTGTAGTGGTACCGCCCACTTCCTCAGCAACATCTCAGTGGCACCGTAGTAAGAGTCAGCCTGAGACACCAAGGCAACCGAGTACTGCAATGAGAAAAAGTGCGGCGTCGTTGAGCCTAACTGGGTTCAAGAAGACAGGTGCACGACAAAGGAAAATATTCCAGCCTACCATTGACAGCATGCTTAGGTCGGAGGGGCAGTACCAACGCAACCACCCAAAGGCACGGTTGTACAATGCGAAGCTGGCTAAAATGTTAGCGGTGGACCTTCTCCCTTTTTCATTTGTGGAAGGGGTGGGTTTCCTTGAATTTGTGTCAGCCATCTGCCCTAAATGGAAGGTTCCCAGCCGGTCCTATTTCGCCAGAGTTGCTGTTCCAGCACTACATCACGATGTGCTGGAATTGGTTGGACAAGCTTTGCAGCAGAGTGCTGTTCGCAAAATCCACCTGACAACAGACATGTGGACCAGTTGCCAAGCCACTGATTACATGTGCATCACTGCACACTGGGTCTCTTTTGTGGGGGTTAGAGAAAAGCTATCTGAAGTAGGTGCTGTTGTTGACACAGCTGAGATTTTTAATGCTTCTCGGAAACATGCAACTGTAGCCATGTTCGCCACGGAGAAATCTCATACTGCTGCAAATATTTTGGAAGAGTTTAACAGCAAGGTCTTTGAATGGCTGCGCCCCAGAGGGCTTTACATTGGTTTTGTTGCCACGGATAATGGCAGTAATGTACTTAAGGCCATGGAGGTTGGTGCCTATTTCAGGGTCCCGTGTTTGGCGCACTGCATTAACATTATAGTTCAAGACTTTCTGAAAAAAGAACCCATAGTCAGCAACTTACTGACCACCTGCCGCAGAATATGCACTCATTTTAGCCATTCTTTTAAAGCCCGGAAGCAGCTGAGGATCATTCAATGTGACTATAGAATGCCAGTCAAAGCACTCATCCAGGAGGTGGCAACAGGTTGGAACTCAACGTATTACATGCTTGACCGTCTGTTTGAGCAGTACAGACCAATCAATGAATATGTCATGTGAAGGGCGGATGCTACTGTGAAAGGCATGACCCTTCAGATGGACCAATGGTGCCTAGTTAAATCTCTTACAGAGATGCTTCTTCCTTTCGAGGTCTTCACCCGTGAAGTCAGCAAGGAGGACTGTACTATGGGCCAAGCTATCCCATTGTTGCACATGCTAGAGCAACAGCTGAAGGAGGTGTCTGAAGTGTACATAGGTGTGGAGGAAAAAAAAGAAGCATATGAGTTGGTGGAGAGCTTATCATGTTGCTTAACTGAAAATGCAAGGGTGCAAACTAAGATTTTGTCACAAGAACATTACATTTGTGCCACAATTCTGGATCCACGGTACAAATCGGCACTGAACAGTAGACATTACTCCCTTTTTCAGAAGTGGATGTTGCCCGGTACAAAACTTGGATAGCTGAGGCAGCCAGTAAATTGGAAAATGAACGGCTGGTAATTAAAGGCCTCAAACCCATAACAAGTACTGCAGCAGGGCATCCGGCGTCAAGTTCAACTTCAGAGCCTGAGGGCAGTGCATTTGGTTCACAGCTGTCACCAACACCAACACTATCGACAACAGCAAGAACAGGATCATCAGCCCCAGTAAAAACGGCACAGGTTTGGTATTTACAGCAAGGACTTGCTAGGTCCAGTGCTGATGCAAAGACAAAAGAGGCCGAACAAAGTGTAGCACCCCTGAACATTGACCGGATGGTCCAGGCCTACCTGGATGACCCAACAGAGGTCTACATTGATCAAAACCCATTGCGGTATTGGTATGGCAAAAGGGGCCAATGGCCAGTGCTCAGCAGGCTGGCGATAAACTATCTGGCTTGCCCTGATGCAAGTGTCTCTTCTGAACATGTTTTCAGTGCTGCTGGTTCCATTGTAACAGTGAAAAGGACCAGTCTCTCACCCAAAAACGTGGAGAGGTTAACCATGATCAAAATGAATCAGCAATTTATACCACCGAATTACACAATACATGAATCAACGCAGGAAGATGAGGGCAGCGGCTCAGGTGACGGAAGTAGCGTGTTAGATGCTGATTACCTACTTCTGGTTGAACCCCCAGAGTTTGAGGACGAGCTATACTTCCCTGACAACTAGGCTTCCACTTCTTACTGTCGTCCTCCCTTATTTACTTTATTTGTGTGTCTGTCTTTCTGGTTGGAAACTTCAAATCACAACAAATCCATCACCACCGTCTTCGTCTTTTATTGCCATATATGAGTTTCAGCTGTCTGCATTTCAGTCCACTCCTCCGAGTCCTGCTCCTCCATCCTCCTGAATCGCCCTAAATCTATTGCCCTCAAGCCAGATGATGATAGGATGTAGCATAATCGAAGAAAATAGAAAATCTTGCCTCGTTGAGTCTCTCCAAAAGAAGTGGAAGATGATGATGACTACTATAGCTATCCTCCTTTCCGAGCCGAGAGAGACTGCCCATTAACTGAAGATGAGAAGGAACAGGTAATGAATGATGACATGCATTGGACGCTGACTGAGTGATTTGTGTTGTTGTTGTTTGTAGTGCATGAAGTTCATTTATTGTGTACTATTATCTAATCTACACACTAAAAGTAACTCAATGCAATGTTTGTTTCCATTCTTGTTTTTTAATAACAAATTTCTACTTCTACTGCAGGCCGATCCATTGCATTTTGAATATGGAAAGGGGACTCAATCTGTACACTGCACACTGAGTTGGACAACACACCATGATGATGACCACAGTGACATAATATCTGCGCAGTCACTCAGTACGATCCGAGATGATTGATGGAATAACTCAGGGCGTTTCATGAGTGGCATAAAAGGTAAACAAGTCAACAACAACCACTGCAGACCTACATGTCTGACTGTGTAGTGGTGGAGTCGAGTGTGGTGGTATGACTGACAGCGGGGCATTGATTTAGTCACTTAATTTGTAAAATGCTATGTTGCTGTATATCTGCTTTGTCTGCCTCTGTCAAAAAATGTACGCTAAATGGAGGCTGGGTCACGGGTGCCGTGGGCCTGCTCTGTCCTGTTGTTGTTGGAGGTTAATGCTGGAAACAGACTAGAGTAGACATGATGTATCCATGCCGCCTCTGAAAGTGTTCTTGTTGCACTCCACCATAATTTATGCATTTTTTTCTACTTGATTTTTCAATATCCCTTTTGTTTTTCCATCTACAATTACAGGCCGGCCCTTACCCTGTGCTATACTGGGAAAAACAACTCTCACTTACCTTACCAATGAATCTACATCTGCCAGGCAGGCAGTGGCATCACCCAAGATTGATGGCCGGAGCGTCCATGGAAGGGAGGACCAAGAGGAATGCCGAGATGCAACTCCCCATTTTGACCAGGATAACATACAGTAACAGTATCAACTTTCATCATCTTTTAAATAATTTGATTCATTTTTTGTCTTCAATCATTACTACTGTGTGTTGTTGTTGTTGTTATGTTTGCTCTCTGCTTATAATTCAATTCATCCCTACAGCTATTTTTGAATTTTCTTTGCTATCTTTAAGCCCGGGCCGGTACAACAGAACAGAAACTGTATGTAATTCGGGTCTCTCGGAGGGCAGACAGGCAAGGCAAATTGCATAATATACTGCTGCCCTGTACTGTCTAATTGTCTAGTAGTAGTTAGTAAGTACTACTTATCATTAACCATCAAGTTATCATCATCATGCATGCATTTCCTTTTTCTCCCTTAACAGATTTATGGATATGGTTGTCTGCCAAGATTGTGTTTTGTTGTTGTCCATGCGTACTATTTTTCTTTGTCAAACCTTTCCCCAAACCCCCCTTCCCAATCGTTCATCAAACCCTAACCCTCTTCCCCCGGGCTGTGTGACTTATTGAGGTGTGACTAAATTAAATGTACACCAATAATTTATCACACGCTTGCTGGGGCGGATGTGGAAAAAGCAACACTAATTCAATTTCAAGGCAGCGCGAGGATCTTCTTCTGCTTGCCCACTCATGAGCAGTATATTTGCGAGATAATTTTTTTACCAAAGGAACCTAATCCATCAGCATTAATTGCCGGCATCGATTGGATTTGTTGTCATCCTCCTACACAGCACTAACGGTTACGCTTGTGTCGAGTGTACTGTAGGCCTAGTCGAGTGAATCGACACAGCTAGAGTTTGTAACTCTATGTACTAGGCTATCCCCGCCACCATTATGTTTTATTGTATTTTAGCATATTATTGTTTGGCAGTAAGTTCCGTACTGTACTTCGTTCTACTACTCCTCCCACAGTCTCTCTCAGGCGACTGACTGTCTCATTTCCTTTTTTTTGGCAAATGCTACTGCCAGGGTCTACTACTACTACCACCACAACCATGGCATGTTGGGAAAGAAAACCATCATCACCATGCAGCCATCGCCGTGCCTAAGTTAAACATCAAGCACAGGTAAGAGAAGAATTTTGGGGGAGGCATAATTAATAATGGAAATTTTTTCATTAATTCTATTTCACACACCCCTTTGAGTCCAGTTGCAGAATGCATAGACTAGGAGGAGAGACTGACAGTACCAGTAGGACAAGTCCCTCAGTGAGGGGTACCGCATCTATCTGTTTGTGTCTTACTAAGTCAGCCAATTATTTAAATCAAACACTGGCTGTGGCCCTGCACCAGCAAGGAAACAGTGTGACGTAAAACAGTAACCCCACCCACAAAACATTAACAACATCGTATATAAAGTATAAATATATAATTTAATCCCCTAACAAAAATAAACTATGTAAAAAAAATCCCACAACAACACCTGACCCACCCCTCTCCCTAACCCCAACCAATGTCCATTGCCCGGAACGAAAAAGTCCAACAAATTAAATGTCCAATTGTCCAAAAGTGAAAACCCCAACGCCCGATTCCCACCCACCAAAATAAGCAATAAAAAAGGGGCAATCAACAGGGTCTGTTCATCAGCGGGCTCGCCTCTCCAGGACAAGAATACGCTCCTCTAGACGGGCCACGCGCGCTTCAATGCGCGGCAATTGCATCCACAGGGTGGGGGC
Source organism: Calotriton arnoldi (assembly GCA_963921515.1). Taxonomy (NCBI): domain Eukaryota; kingdom Metazoa; phylum Chordata; class Amphibia; order Caudata; family Salamandridae; genus Calotriton; species Calotriton arnoldi. Next base: position 166,908 of record CAWUFW010007305.1, on the reverse strand, counting down.
AGCCATGCTATTTAATGAAGTACGGCGGCGGGCGGCTTCCAGACGGTGGTGCCGTAACACTGGAGGGGGGTGGCTGGGGCCCGGGGCATTGGAGGAGGCTGCAGCTGCTGCCGCCTCCTCCTCCTCCTCCTCCAGAACCACCAGCCGCCGGTATTCACTTTGTATGGCCTCCAGCTTCCGGCGCCGGGCCTTGGCTGCCAACTCCTTCCTGTCTACTTTCACTTTGGAAGGAGTAGCTATATCAAGAAGAAAAAACAAGACTATTGTAAAATATACTCTTAGCAAAGCAGTAAGACAAATTAATTCTACACATAGTGGCACAGTAGCACTAGCAAGCACAGTACATAACATTTGTGGTATGTATCTATCCTCCCACTACCTCGGCCTCTAACATTTGTGGGAGTTTCAGGCATTCCACCACCCATGCATCTGATTCCTATCAGTCACCTATGCATGCATCCCACGTATCCTTCTCTGCCAGTCATAAATATTAAATCTCGCCCGTCCTTCCTCCTTCCACCCTTCTTTCCCTTTTCGTTCAACCCATCCATCAAGGTCATCTGACCTGACTTTTAGTCTTCTCCATAAAACTTTCACAGCTGAGTTGAAGTCAGATAGAAGAGGCCATTGGTTACTCAACAGTACACTCCCGCCGCTAATGCTATTGCTAATGCTAAGTAAAGGGTGTCTTCTTCAACCGTTCACAACAACTTCTTACTTAAGTTTCAACAGTACAGTATACATTACACCCTTGCAGCGAGTGTAATGTCAATAAGAAAGGATTAGGAATATAACTTACCACCGCCCGCCACTGCTGCTGGCTCACCCCCTGCAGCTCCTCCTGCAACTGCTGCATCTCCTCCTGCACCCTCAGCGGCCGCATCACCTTCGCCGCTGGCCCCGGTACTGGTGGTCGGTAGTACGCCTAGAAAAAACATTACACATTTTTCAGATGCCATATACACCTCCCCCTATTTTTCACTAGCAAGATTGAAAAAAAAGTACATACATAATACATATACAACATACATCACTAGAACAAATCAGGTAGTAGAGTAGACACTAGTAGTGTTATATGGTCCCTAGGGTCATTCTAGTCTTTGCTAAGTTACCCCGAGCCATGCAACCATTTTAGCTTTGTGTCTTTTATTTTTGCGCAAGTTACCTCGCAGCTTGTTGTGTAAGACGCCTTTGAGCCCATATGAGCTCATACTGCTACTGTCTGAGCGCTGCGTACAAGGTCGAAAAACAAGCCACTTTGTTATGGAGTTCTGGTGTTAGTCCATATTGCTTATCCATAAAAATACTACACTTTTTGGCACGACTGAGAAATGCTTGCACTATACTAACGCGCACCATTTTTCTCATAACAGATGGAAGATTCCCTTCTACGAACCAGAGCTTTGCAGAGCTTATGATGTAACCAGTACTAGGTTCTTCTAAGGTGAGGGTCCCCAGAATTCGCTCAGAGATCTTCATTTATAATTTTATATAAACTATATTCCTACCAAGGGGAGGGTGGTTCTTCCACCACTGTTCAGTTATCATGATTTCGCCTTTTGTCTTCTATGAACTTGTAGTTGTAAGTGTAACTAAGTGTAACAATGTTTAGTGTTTTAATCTTATGCATTTTGCTGTTGCTGCTGCATTATAGAACAACGTACAGAGCTTGTCAGTTGAAAATAAACCTTTTGAACTTACATAGACTTGGTGGTATTTGGTGTGGACTTACAAGAGTGAGTGAGCGAACGGGTGTGCATTGCTTCCGCGACTGAGAGGTCGGGAGTGTTATGTTCTGGGTTGTCTACTCATTGGGTATCTTGGGGGGGGGTTCGGAGAGCTAATGAGACACTATAACTAGTCGGTCAGGGGATTGTGGTCGCTTCTGATTGAGGTGTGAGGAAGGTCCAACCTCCCATCACCAACGTCCTATTTTCTTGTGAAAAGTTCTGTATGTGCAGAATCCCTACAACAGTAGTAGTATGTCCTATCCTATCAAAAATAGTAAAATCTGGTTGGGCATTTTGTTGGTGGGAATTGTCGAAAAGCCTCAAGATTAAGCAGACTAGAAGTAGTAGAAGAGGACAACCGAAAGGACTGGACTCAATGGCTAGAGCTATTGGTGAATCTGAGTTTTATTTAAAACCTTTTAAATAAAGAGTGGCCAACTGGGCAAGCTTAGCTACAGACAGACTAATAGTAGTAGTACAGAGAGTCATAGCAGACGCAGTTAGAGGCAGGAATAACAAGAATTTAGAAACAGATAGTCGAAGAAGAATTTGTAAAAAATAGAATTAGGAAACCGAAATAATAGTTCGGAAAAAATAAGGTGCAGGAAAAGTTAGGGAAATATAATTATTAATATTAACCACTGGAGGACTTACTGGGGCCAGCAGCAGAGCCCTCGGTAGAGGAGCGGCCTGGCCCTGGGAGGCATCTTGATGTTCTTGTCCCGCCGCCTGTGACCCCGTCTTCTTGCCCCTGGGTGCTGATCATGTAAGATTTCATAAAGAAAGAGACAAAAATTAAAGTTTGGTGTGAAACAAATAAAATATTTTAAAATACGCTCCAAAAACATTTTTGTGAACAACAATTGCAATAAAATTGACCTATCTAATCTGATCAACTTGTAGTATTGCGAGATTCACGGACCGTCTAGTAAGCCTAAGTACCACCTGACCTAGCCCACCTATTCCAATCCAGACGGGCCAATTGTTCAGTAAGTCTGCATTTCCATTTATTTTAGTCCTCAAAAATGCATAGATGGAGGACACATGCATACATTTTTGCATACACCAAATTGTTGGTTGGTTGCTGCTTATGTTCTGCTAGTGATGATATAAGCCTATTAACACTCACTAAACAAACTACAAAAGGTTCTACTAAGGACTGGGGTAAGCAGCACTCAGCAGCACGTGACGTGACAGAGGATGCGTCATGCACACCACTTAAAAATTACCAACTAATAAGTAACTAAACCTATCAATCCACCACTATCCCTTCTTAGTGGCAGGAGGACAAAGGAAGGACTAGAGTCTCTCTAGCATTACCTAACTTAAGTTCTCTAAAGTAAACTCTTACATAATCATCAGGCTAAGCGAGCGCAAAGTTGCAAACAAGTAAGATTAGTAGCGCCGAGCGCCTGTGTCATAACAATCACAGAAGATTTTTAAACGTAATTTACCTGCAATGTAAGCAGCAGCATTCTTGCTGGTCGGAAAAAAAAAATATTCGCAATATATAACACAGAGCAGAAGAACACAAAGTAGTAATATTAAATAGCTACTCACCAAGCCCCGGGACCTCCACTCCTAGCAGGTCCAGCAGGTCCTGCTCCCGGTCCAGAATATCGGACCACCGGTGCGTCAGCTGGTTATTGGTGCGCCGGACACCAGAGGAGTGAAACACTGCCCGACGCACCTTGCCCCACCGCTGCCGACGCTCCCGGAGCCCGCACCCGGACCCAGGCCTGCCGCCTGCTGCCAGGGTTAAGAGGAGGAGGCGCTGCACAAAAAAAACCAGTGCGGCCACCTCCGCCTCACCAAATAAGGCCCGTGCCTGCACCCCTTTTTGGCGCCGCCTTCCGCAAGGAAGGCGGACACGGCTCTGGCTACGAAGAGCCTTGTGGCCCTTTGCCATGGTTCTGGGTAGGCGGGGGGCAGAAAAGAAAAGGTAGGAATTAAAAAAGTAAGTAAAAGAAATGAAAAAGCAGGTAATAGAAAAAGAGTGAAAAAGTAGTGAAAAACACACAAAAAGTAGAAAAAAACTCAAAATATAGAATCAGGAAAATAGAGCGATAGATAATAAATAAAAAAGATCAAAAAAAAGTTTCCAGAAACAAAGGTTTAAAAAGATAGAGGGAGGATTGAAAAGCAGGCCCAGAACCATAGCAATTGAGTGAAAAACATGATGGCCGCGCCCATTGCGACCGCATGGGCAAGTTCGCGCGATATTTCCCCCCCGAGCACGCAAAAAGCGTCGCGAACACGTAATATGCGTTCCCGAACAGGAAATACTTATCGCGAGCGGGCGGGAGCATGCAATACGCGACCTGAAACAGGAAATAACCATCGCGAGCAGGCGGGACAAGTGAAAAACAAGATGGCCGCGCCCATTAGCGACCGCAAGGGCAAGTTAGCGATATATTTCCCCACGAGCACGCAAAAACACATCGCGAACGGGCGGGACAAGCAATTCCGCGTCTTCGCGGAATTTCCAAATGCTCGCTGAGATTTTTAACAATTTCGCGGAGATTTGCGTAACGCGACTACGCAAATTCCGCCCACCCCTAGTGTTAACTCACCTCTCCAGGTTGACTTGCCAGATTGCTTTTTTACAGGAGTCACATCTTAAAGATACTGACATTGAATGTATGCACAGGCAATGGTTAGGTTCTTTTTTCAGTTCTTCTGCTGTTAATAATAAAAATGGTATTTTAATTTTATTTAATAAATCTCTGCACATTCAAGTGATTAAGAAAACTAAAGATGATACTGGGAGGTGGTTATTTATGAATGTCAAAATCAATGACATCTTCTTCTCATTATGTAATGTTTATGGGCCTACAGGTGTGGATTTGCATTTCTGGGAACAATTCTCTACCATCCTATCTGATTGTTCTTCAGACAATTTTTTAGTAGGGGGAGATTGCAACCAATTAATAGACCCTTTTATAGATCAGCGCTCTAAAGCAAAATACATCCCCGACAAAATCAAAAATCCTTCAAGAGGGTTATTTCCTCCAGAGGTTTCATTGATGCCTGGCTTGTTCTTTACCCAGACATGTTGGAGTTTACTTTTTTTCTCCTGTGCATGTCTCACAATCCAGAATAGATTATTTGTTTGTCACTAAAAATGTTCTCCAATCGATTTTAAATGTTGAGATTGGTTCCATTTTGATTTCAGACCACGCCCCTGTTATTTTAGACCTAGATTTTCCCATTAAAAAATCTCGGCCTCACAGGTGGAGGTTTAACAACATTTTACTGCAAGATAAACAGTTTACTGATGCATTTGTTGATTTTACTACAAATTTATTTGCTGTTAATCTTCCTGTTGATTCACAAATGAATTACATTTGGGATGCTCATCAAGCGACCGCTTGGGGTTTTATAATCGACTATGTTGCAGTGAAGAAAAATAAATCACTTAAAGACTCTTCACAATTGCTTAAACAAATAAAAGTGTTGGAGCATGAATATTTTTCTGAAAAAACTAATCCAGTCTAAATTTCAATACAACAAACAATCTTGTACTGATGCGTGTGGTACTCTACTTCAAATCAATGCAAAAGTGTTTGGTGGTCGTAAATTAAAAAACAAAATTGAAAATACAAGTGATTACAGATAAAGATGGATTGAATCGCACTAAAGACACAGAAATTCTAGACCGTTTCACACAATATTACACCAACTTATATTCAATAGAGTCTTCTCCCACAACGGACCAATAAGATTCTTTCTTTCAATCTATTCCTAAATCGATGGTCAACAATCCAGGTCTTAGATGCCGATTTAACTGAGCTGGAGCTCAAGAATGCCATTCTTCAACTACCCAAAGACAAAGCTCCCGGTCCCGAGGGTTTTTCTGTTCAGTTTTACTCACATTTTGCACACCTCCTACTTCCAAAACTACATCTTTTGATTTCTTATTTTGTCACTCAAAAATGCACACAAGGAACTTTTTCACAGGCAATGCTTTGCTTGCTTCCTAAGAAGGATAGAGACCTGTCTAAGTGTGGATATTATAGGCCCATTTCTCTCTTTAACACGGATTGCAAAAGTTTTGCAAAGGCCCTAGTGTTACGTATTAAACAGGTTATTCCAGAATTAATAGACATCCATCAATCAGGATTTGTGAAAGGTCGTCTTATTTCAGATAACTCTCGAACCTTCCTCAATATAATACATATGGCCTCTAGATCCGAAATACCTTATGCAGCCATAACTTTGGATGCTGAGAAGGCCTTTGATCGTGTTAATTGGGATTTTATGTTTGGTGCATTAAAATGGCATGGTTTCAGTCCACATGTTCTTAGATATATTAATCTATATATTCTCAGCCTTCCACTTCAATCTATGCTAATGGCACACAATCCTCATATTTTCCTGTTTTCCGAGGCACCGGACAGGGCTGCCCACTTTCTCCTCTCCTTTTTATTCTTTCTCTGGAACCTTTAGTAAAGAAAATAAGTAGATCGTCGGCTTTCTCTGGATTCAAATATCGGCATCTGGAAGTTAAATTCACCACTTATGCAGATGATGTATTATTATATGTCTCTAACCCACTAAATACGTTTCCCGCTTTTTTTCAATTATTAAACAAGTAGTCCCTAGTATCCGGATATAAACTCAATATAGATAAGTCAGAGGTGCAGCCATTAAATAAATATTGTCATTCATCCTTTTATGCAGTTTAGTTTAACATTATTAGACCCACCATTCTGCAGCTTAATTCTCAATCTTCCTCTTCATCAAGTCTTCCATTGTCTCCCTTTCCCTCCATTGATTTTTCCTCAAAGGTGAAAGCTTCGTATACATACAAACTTTTATGTCTCCCGCCTAAGAGTAGACCCAAATCTAAAATTTAATTATGCTGGGAATTGGACTTCAATCAAGAATTCTCTCAACACACCTGGGAAAATACTTGGGCCAAGATACACTCTACTTCTCGCTCTGCTGCCACCACAAAAATTCTATTCTATTTCTATAATAGATTATATTACACTCCCACTCATTTATATAAGTTTCATCTAATCAATGACACCAAATGTTGGTCATGTACCCAAGAAAACTGTGACTTTTTGCATATGTTTTTTGAATGTTCCCAGATTTGTAGTTTTTGATTTTTAATTTGGGATAAGCTTAATAACATTTTGTCTACAGATTATACATTTGACATCGTACATCTGTTTTTGGGTAGTGTGTCCCCTCTATGGCAATCCTGCAAGGTGTTTGGGTAGTTTATAGACTTGACGATAGCCCTGGCTTTACAAATTATCACATCCCATTGGAAAGATACTTAAAAAATCACCTTCATTGCCTGGTGGAATTTACTATGCCATCATCACAGGTTACACAGAGCACTCGCTACCTCAATACCATTAATGATTAAACGAGATCTGTTCTGGCTTCCTCTAACGTCATATTTGTCCAGAACCATTACCCCTGCTAGATATGTGAGCACCTTTTCGGACTCTCATAGGTAGCCTCTATCTCGCTTTTGGTTATTTTGGTTACAACAGATGATTGCTACTTATGTTATTTTAACCTTGTTCTAGATTTTTCTTTTTCTTCCTTCATATTTCTTCTTCCTTTCTCTCTTCTCTCTCTTTTCTTCTTTCATCTTTTTTCTTATTCTTAACATTTTTAGAAAATGCTACAGTTTTGTATTAATATTGTTCTTTCGACTCTAGGCATTATATTATCTCTCGTTATTTTTTTCTTAATTGTTAATCCCTTTTAGCTACGATATTTTCACTGCTTCATATATTATTTTTACATAATGCTTGAGCACATGTATATCAACTTCCTATGTATTGTTCCACAATTTCATTCAATAAAGCATCTTTAACAAAAAAAAAATGTAATCTATTTTTCTTAATTGGTGTGGAATCATTCTTGTGTTTTTACTTTATTGCTGGTGTGTTTAAGAGGTTTTTGCCTTTATCTTTTTCTCATAATTGGCTGTATATTAGGGGTCACTCTACACCTTTCGAACGGCTGGCAAAGTGGTTTCTGTAGGAGCTTCCCTAGTCTGCAAGTCCATCAAGACCATCAGGCTAATTAAATCACCATTGTGTTTTATGATCAAAGCTAGGAGACACAGAGTGATGTTGGCTTTGATTTTCTCCATCCAGAATTGGATGATTCTTAAGCTGTTTATACGTTTCAAAACTGTGACCAGCTGAAACTTATTACATGGTTCTCAGACAAATACATGATCTAGTTAAATATTTTCCTTGTTTCAAGTTTGTTATCTAGGAAGGTCGTTTTTTCTTCAGTAACCGATGATTGTTGTCCTCCCGTGACAAACCTCTTGAAGAGAACTCTTGGGCAAGAAGTGGAAAATTAGTACATTTTAATGAGACTACACCTAAAACAAAGCAATGTGCCATGCTGCTTGCCAACTCTCAGCAAAGATGTATAGCTTTCCCCAAACCACTCTTTGTGAATAATATTCCATAGCAAGGCCAGGAGTGCTCACTATCAGAAGACGGATTTCTGTTGATCCTTCCCCTGAAAGAAGATCACAATTCCCTACTTGCCTCTAGTTCTCATTCTTCTTATCGGGGAAGACAGAATAGTCCCAGTCTGGTGCGACTAGATATCCACAGTAGGCTCTTTGTGCTTTTTGGCACTATTTTCACTGAAATCTTTAAAGCTGCATATCTCTTGTTCTGCTAATTGGATTTTTGTCATTTTGGTGTTGTTTTATTTATTAAAGATTAATCTATTTGACTAAATCTGGTGTGGGATCCTTTGTGGTGTGTTTTTACGGTGTTACTGTTTGAAATGTTGCACAAATACTTAACACATTGCGTCTAAGTTAAGTTTGACTGCTCGGTGCCAAACTACCAGGGGGTTGAGCACAGGTTAATTTGTGGTTTGCTTGTCACTTTTTGCTTAAGTAGGGTTTTACCCGCCTCAACCAGCAACCCAGTTTCTTACAGTAGCCAATTTTATATGCCCTTTGAATACCAGGATGTATTACTTGCAGTCCACCAAGTAGCTTAGTAGAAATCAAAAAGTTGGAGACACTGTTTAATCACCTGGGATTTTATATAAAGTCTACCCAGGAGCAACGCAGGGGCAACTCATTAAAAGCACTGCTAATTGACCAAAGAGTATAATATTGAGTCTACCCAGGAGCACCAAGGATGCAACAGAAAATCAACCCATTGGAAACATTGTTAAATCATCAGGTTGATTTATAGGGAGACTGATTAAAAGTGACAGAGGTGTGACTCATTAGTGGCACTGCTAAACTACCATGGGCCATTATATGGAGTTATAGGAGATTTTTTGTGAGCATATATTTTTGAGCATTATTGACAACGTGCAGGATGTATTTTCATACTTGATTCAACATGTATGCACTGATATAGTACTATTGCTTTTGAAACACATTCTCTGTGATGTGTAGAAATTTATTTTTCTGTTATGTGTTAACTGGGCCTCAATCTAGGTACAAAAATGGAAGTCACACCTGTCACTCATGCTCTTCCCTCCCATGCCCACTTCTCTCCTCAAAAATGTATGCAGCGCACAGTCAAACTGAGATGAACTGGTTTATTTCCACTGTTATTGTTTATTCTGCTCTCGATTAACTTACTCCAAGTCAGTCACAACTGGCAACATTATCAAAGTCTTTCAGTTGGTTCACTGTGCCCTGGTCATTAATATAACATACTATTGTTAATGTATCTAGTTATGTTCTAGCATTTCCGGACGACATTAGCTGAGATGGTGGCGAATAATTATTGATGTTGGGGGATAGTGGTTTTAAGTGTTAAGGCAATATGACATTTATTTTTTCATGTGCTCTGATTTTCTAATGAAATGATACATCTGCTCACATCACAGTGATTATGCAGTTTCTGTATTTTCATATGCAATAATAATGTATGATATCCCTTGATTTTGGAGGACAGCCAGAAAACTTTCCTTATCTACTAGGGATGCTGGCCGTTATCCTCCAAATTGTTCTGCCCACATGGGACTTAGAATAATTTTTGATTTTGCATTTCTCTGTACTGTCCTTTCTTTGAGAGCATTTATGGCATTGACTCTGCACCACTATATTTTTTAATTTGGTAGTAAAACCCTTAAATTTTCCATTGATCTAGAATTCAGATATTGAGTGGCCCCATTTACTTACTTTTCTGATTTTTGATGCATTGAGAGAAGATACATTGCCTCATGAAATTGAAGTTTAACACCACAATTTGGCCAGTGGATGTGGGCATTCTGATTGAGGCAAAAGGTTTAGGGTGTTTAAAAACGTCAGGGTACCCTGCATCCACAGAGTCCACTTAGGAGTGATATAAAAGCAGCACACTAAAGGCTCTGTTAAACCTCAAAGGCAATTATGTATCATGTTCACACAGGATTAAATGTGACTAGTTCAGGGAAGGACAGGAGAGAGGAGACTGCTGAAAGTTCCCATGCCCCACCTGGTCTGAGAATATGTTGACCTAGTTCCGGGCTAGCTCAAAGTATGCCATTTGGACCCCTAAACCTCACAGGGGACCAGATGGTGTCTGCAACCTCAGAATATGACAACCCTAATTCCCCCAAGGAAATTGAGGAAACAGATCTACCCTTTCGTTGTTAACCCAGGCATGCCCAAAGGGAAACACAAGAAATACACAAATTGGCAATTTAAACATTTATTAAAGCAATTGAATTCTTGGGTAAAATACATATGCTGCAGTGATTAGCAGAAGCAAAGAAAGTATTGTAACCAGCATTACAAGAATGGTGAAAAAGATGAATAATTCAACCATTATGATTAATGCATTGATTAAATGAATACATATAATTGTACTCCTACCTAGCACTACACATCGTAGAGAGCATAGGGTCAAAGCGTATCTGCCAGATACCTTGGAGTGGTCTAACTCCCCATTTACTTGTGGGCAGGTTTCATCCTGAAGCCAGTAAGGTGTAGAACAGGTGCCATCCCTCTCAGGATAGTGATGAGATGCAGTTGGGCTAGAATTCAGGCACGGGGCAAACACGACCATCCATGCAAATGCTCCTCTGCCAAAAAAGGCTTAGGGCATTTTATATAATGAAAACTGGACCCATTTGCACTGTGCCTGAGTTCAGATCCAGCTGTCTTTGTTGGTTGTACCAATACAGAGCTGTCTCTGAACAGTCAACAATATGCAAGGGCAGTTTGCGCAGTGTACTTGGTCCTTGGACAAAATGTACGATGGTATGATAATGTGCCTTTGAAGAAATACACTGTCACATGCAAGCAAAATGTTCTAAAATTCATCGTCTAACAACATGACACCTTTAAAACATGAGCATGTAAAAATGAGAGTGTTTATGCATGGGCCTATTAACCTCACGACAGCAGGAGGAACCTGGATCTTTGGCCCAGCGGCGATGTATCTTCGTCAGATCAGTTTGACACATTGGTCCTGGTTCCCCATCAGTTCTCAGAGCAAAAGGTTGGCAAAAAGTAACTGGTTTAAGGAGCCTTTAAGAGGAGTACACCTTGACACTAGCCAAGGATCCTGGACCTTTGAGGACAGTGTCTGTGGGTCAAGATTCACTTCGGCAGAGGCCAGTAGCACTGTCATGAGCAGGCCTCATTGAAGATGGTCATCAGGGATTGCATGAAAAAGGCCTCATGGAGCTTGTTATGTCCCTGTAGCCCAAACAGGAGGTCAACCGTATGACCCTTGGAGTGCACTTATTTGTTCTGTGTACAAGACAGATAGTAAGTCCAGTCTTCAAGGCTCTCCTCGGCAGGCCCAGTCCTCTAATGTTCTTCTACAGTTTCAGAAGTGATCTGAGGAAGGCACTAGTGGCATCACCTTTATGCCAAGTACCAGCCTGTTGGTAGGGAAACTCCTGGCCACTTCTTAACAAATGTGGTAAAACTTCCTAATGGGCACCCTACCCACTTTTGCAGCACTTCCTGTGTGTTTTACTGTAAACTATCCCACTGTACCCATCTCTACCAAAATCCAACATGGCAGAACCCTTCTTTCCCTGGTCAGAGCTCCCTGTGCCCACCCAGAGGTGTGAATATGATAAAATGAATATTCATTATTTAAAAAGGGGGAGAGGATGTAGCCTTATGGCTAGAGCGGATGACCTTGATGCTGGAGAACCGGGTTCGAGTCTCTGCAGCGTTGCTCAACATCCTGTGATTCTGGGCAAATCACTTAATCTCCCCGGGCCTAACAAAAATGAATGCGTCCATCTGTAACGAAACTGGTGCTCATGAAAAGCGCTCTGATACCTGATATCTTCAGGTCTACTTTGCGCTATATAAAACTCTAAAAAAATAAAATAAAATAAATAGACTGGGAGGCTCCTGTTTTTCTGTCTTTGCCCACCACATTTGGAACTCCCTTCCTCAAGTGATGAGATCCACCCCTTGCTATCTAAGATTCAGGCAACTCTTGAAGACTTGGTTTTTTAAACAAGCCTATGACTAACTGTTCTGAGGAGGGCTCTGCTTCTGTTACCACGCGCCAAGAACCCGACTGGTGTATGTGCACTCTACAAAACCATGTAACATAGTATAACATAACAACATAACATGCCATAACAACATTACATAACACAGCATAAAATAACATAACATAACCTGCCTTCCCTTGTGGTCACTTCAAACCAGTTATGGGGCAGTTTCCCTCTCCCACTGGGTTTGGAGCCAAGCTAACTAGGAAGAATGAGGGAGGTAGGCCTAGGTATGAGCTACATCTGCAGTGACAGGGTAGGAAGCCTTTGAACTCAGGAAGAGCTGGCACAACCTCCCTGGCTATCCTGCTCCATGAAGAAAAACACCTCTCCACACCCAAGCCTTTTGGCCACTGTCTGGGAACAATGCACATAGCACCACAGAAACACCATTAACAGTCAGGTGACTCTGGACACTGGCGTAAGGCACATTTGGCTTAGACAGAGAAATGACAACTTTCTAAAAGTGTCATTTATAAAATAGCTATATAAAATCTGACTTTTTCATTTAGTTGAAATTCATCAGTCATATTTATCTCAAGTAACTATAACTTGTGCCCTAAATTAACATATCATTACAATTCCAACTATTATGTCACTTTTTACCTTTGTTTTTTTCTGTGAATTCCTAGGTTTTTTATAACGTAAAGTAAGATGATCACCACCTGCTGCTAGGCCCTTTGCCCAACCCTCACTGGTGCCCAACCCCACGCTAGCCCCCAAACCCCTGCTGCATACGGTCTTTGGCCAAGTGTGGCATTGGGAGCAGGGCCAGTCCCCACGGGCATGCACAGCTGACTATGTGATGTAACAATATAAAGGGTGCTATTTGTGAAATGGTCAGAACACTAAAATATAGAAAATGGGCCTATTGACTTTATCAAGGGATCAGCACATCAATATATATATAAAGGAGACTCATTGTTTGTGTCAAAGACTCACCAATAATTGTTAGCAAATGTATCTTTTATAAATTCGCACATTGTAATGCTCAATAAAAGTCATTGTCACACTTGTTTTAATGAAGCTTATTAAAAAAAATCATCAACATGACTTTGAGTCTTTCTTTTAACATTTTTCAGTCCACAAAGTGAAGCCATAGAACCCACCACAAGGGGCCCCTGCACTTTCGATAAATAGTATAGAGCTCCAGCTCAGACTGCTTTAAAAAAATATGGTAAGCTCGCCTGGGGATATGGATTCAATGACCGAGAAGAGTTACTGTTGTTTTTTTTAATGTTGCTGGGGTGCTCCTGCTCTCCCTGCAGACCCCCACAACATTATAAAATGGTTAGTGGTACCCCTGTCACTTCTACGGGCAGCACCAGGAAGACACAATGCAATAGAAAAAGCCCTCACAGGGCATTATGGGATGCTCCTTGCAGGAACTGTAAATAAAAAATGAGCAGCTCCTAGAGCTCATTTATTATTCATTTATTGTTCTTTTATAAATATTTTTGGGTGCCCCGGTGATTTTTTCAGGGGCTACATCTTGGAACAATTAAAGTCTATCTGTGCCTACTGCATGCAGTATCAGCGAACAGATGTAACACCCCCTGGCTGATATCTTAGAACCCACGTTAGTCACGTGCTGATACCAAGTGTTGTTTAAAAGGGCGCTGTGCAGTGCATGTGGAATGCTAGTCTTTTGGTTAGTGTAATTATAAGTGACATGGGAGAGATCTCTACGCAAGCGCTGTGGTAGTTTCTGAACACACTCCATTTGGCCAAGAGGTTCTTTGGCAGCAAATATGTGCAGCAGCACCCAAACTAGACAGAGGGTACATAAAACTGCAAAAATACATAAATTGTAATTGAACATTGCAGGTCTTTGATATGGATCCAGGGGAGATGTCTATGGTCCTCTGGTTATTGGGTGTTTTTGTTCAACAGTTCAATCAAAAAAGTTCACAGTGCAGTTCGTCAGTTTGATTTACACACTTTAGATTCACGTTGGGGTGATGACGTGGCAGTTGAAAGGTGGTGCACTTGGGGGTTCGATTGCAGACCTGTTGGTAAGATCTTGGTTCATTTGTTAATTAGAAAAGTATTGCATGTGCGGCGTTGTTAATGATCGTTTCTTCGGGGTTCCTATATTACCATTGGGGTGTGTTCTACAGACTCCATTTGTGCAATTTTGTTTTTGGAGGGGCACCGGAAGGTGGCCCCGGTCATGGTATCTTTTTGATGGTTAAAGCTAAAAGGTGGCTTATGGGTAAACAGGTGAATTAATCTATTTTATGGGCTTTCGTACTTAACTCGGTGCTTGAATTAGTGTTTCATGGGATGTTCTTGTGGTCATAGGGATGCATCTATCAGTTTTATCTAGGGTTTTATGGATGTTGCCAGTTTCCTGAGACCCGGTCTCTCCTGATGTGTGCCTGGGGCGCCATCGGTGAGGGCTGCTTTCAACCTACACATGCGCTGAACTATATGGGGAGGGGCGTGTCGCTGCTAAGTGTTGTTGGTGGTTGCTACATGCCCTGAGATCACGTTTGTCTCAGCATGTGGAGTGCAACATGCCCCTCCCTTGTGGCGCCAGATATCTCAGTTCCATCCTTTCTCTAGAGGCTTCTTTTTTGGGACTAACTTTGGGCTACTTTTGTTGGGTTTTGAGCATGTCCCTAGATCTCGTGCGATCTGATATTTTACTTATCATGAGGCAGAGGGGGTCGGTATGTCGTTCCATGACTCCCGTGTACCCCTGATCACCTTCTCGTGGTGTTCAAGGTCAGGGTTTACTGCTTTCTCTGGATGGTGTAAGTGAGACCTGGTGCGTTGGTCAATTGCTAGGCCTGATACGGGGATGATTGCATTCTGCGTTCTACTCTCGGCTGGAGCTGCGATGGACTTTGCGGCTTCCCCTCTCCCAGGCACGCCCTCTCGCTCGGCCAATGTCTTCTCAGTCGAGTTTGGATCGGCAGTTCCTGTCTTGTGGCTAGGGACCTCCAACTAGCAGACGTGCTCCTGATGCTTATTTTGGAGGGGTTTGGCATGGTGACCAGACTTCGGATATTCGAGATGCCCAAAGGAAAGAACAGAAAACATTGCCGAGATCATAAGAACGTGGGAAGTCTTGGGCCAAGGCCAAGAACTCTCACCAAACTTTGTCTAGGGAATGATGAGAGGACTGGGACTGCCTCACAGCTCCAGGACATCTGGCTAACCTGACGAACCTCTCGACCAACTCGGCACCATGTGGGCGCCTCACAACTTATTGACTCTTGTGCGTGTGCTGTGGAGGTTGTGGGATCTTCACTATCCCAAGCAAGAGGGAATCCTGTATCCCGGCATTTGAGGACAGTTTTGTTTTAGAACTGAAAGGGGGCTTCCAGCTGGCTGGAGGCTTCTAGTTTTTTGGGATCGCTGTTGGAACTTCACACCATGAAGGAAACATGAGTCCCGGGCTGAATGCCTGAGAATGGGGACCTTTTGATGTGGTAATTGGAACCCGCTCCATTTACTTTGGATTTTGGATGCGGGGACCTGGGTGCCTGCTTTTTAAGTACTTTGGTCTTTGAGCCGCCCCCCTCCCTCATCAGACTGCCCCCCAGTGGCCAGCCAACCCCACTCAGGGGGATGAGAAGCAGAGTGGGGCCTTGGCTCCCGCAGGTTCACTTAATGGCAAACTTTAGTGAGAATACCTGATCGGCAGAGCACATATAGCAGCCTTAAATACCCAGATGCAAGTAAAAGTTTGTATTCCCAAAGTTGTCTCATTGGTCCTTCTTTTGGCTTTGGCACAGTTAATTCTTGGGATGTGGGTGAATGGGTGGTATCTTACTCTGGTTTTTTTTCTTACTGCGCATTTGGATTCTGTGTTTCTGTGAAGGCATTGCCTCCCCAGACAGTTAGTCCTCCCTGCCAAAGCTGTGGTTCAGGTCCCGGTTGGGCTGAGTTCCCTGTCTGCAGTTGCTATTGCCACGTTTTTGTCCAACTACCTGATCCCTGTTGCGGGGATGCGGCAGCTGACTGGCCTCCCTGCGGCTAAATGTAAAGTGTATTCGGGTTTCCCTGGGCTTTGTTTTTGTGGATTTGGAATTTGTGGTGCTGACCGTGGCCCATCAATCTATGTTCATGGTATGCTTTTAACCGACATCTGTCTGCCAGGTGGCCCATCCTTTGGCAATAGTAACATTCTGTAAGATCTGGTTGCAGCCAACCTCCTTGGTCTCTGCCGCTATAGCTAGGTTGAAGCCCTCTGGGGTTATGTGGTGGAGCCCCCTTAAAGACTGGTGCCATTTGCATGCTCATGGCCAAAGCGGCCTCCTCAAGGGTGGGTTTTTTCAATTTGTGTAGGACCAATTTAGCCTTGTCTCCCTGGGCTTGTTCTTGTTTGGGGATCATTCCTGTGGGTCGCCGAGGGGGGTCGTGTGCGTCTGCGCACTCGTCTCATTACTCAGCCTTCCTTTCCCTGCGATCAGCGGGGACATTTCCTTGTGGTGGGTGTCTGTCTTACTTGTGCGCAGCATTTTTTATGATAGCTACACATTCAGGTATCGTATCTTACAGCGGAGAGGGGTCCTTTGGCTGGGAGGACGAATTCCATTGTGCCAGGCAACCTTATCTCCGCCGCACGCAGAGCTGCCATGGCAGTGGCACTGCCTGAGCTCAGTGTTTCAAAAGGTGCATGGGATCTAGCCATTATGGTCATTGCCCCCACATGCCTTGCCCCCATTTCTCGCTTTGCCTCAGGGGACCCAGTGAACGCATGTGTAGCGTAATTGCGACTCTCTTCCTCCTTAATTACCCTATCAGTTCCAAAAGTTTTTGTCCTTTTAGCTGTCTCAACTAGGAGGCAGTGCGCACAACATGCCCACTGCCGAAAGAGTTCGCCAACACCCAGGAGTCCTTCCATGTATGCCAAGACCACCTTAGTGAAGGCGATGTCTTTGCTCGTATACTTGTGATGAGGGCGTGTTTCATTACTACAAATCCGAGGATAGGAGCCCCTGGGGAAGAGAAGGCCATGGTCCCATTGTCGGTAAACTGGATGCTCATTATTAATTTGGCTGTCAGATCTTGTCCCAATAGATTTGTTGGGGTTGAGTGGGAATATAAACACTGTCCTCTTACTTGAATCCCTCTTACCTTTTGTTCGAGGGGCTTTGTGATGGGGATCCTTGACACCGTACCTGAGAGCCCCTGTATAACCAAGGTGTCTTTCGATAAGGGGACCATCCCGTCCCTTAGGCATGACCTTGCCGCTCCTGTGTCTATTGCAAAGTTGTACGGTATATTGTTCACAAGCACCATGACTACTTGTTTTTCCTGAGGTCGGCTAGTGGTTGACAGTATGAGGCGGGTGTTGTTGTGTGCCCCTTCTGCCTCGAGCATCGGCTCACATCTTTCTCCCTTGGTCAACTGGGCAAGTCCTGTAGTCTCACACTTGTCATCGGATACCCGGGTGAGATGGACGGGTTGGTCGAACTTCTGGGGGCCCTTGCACCAGACTGGGATTGCTCTGTGACTGCTTGGGCCTGCTGGCCTAGTAGTCACACAAAAAAGGCCCTCGGGTCTAACAGAAAGAGAGCGGGGCTGACCTAGAAGAAGGTGTCCCTTTTAAGGATGGTTTCCCTCACCCACCAATGGTGGCATGCTTCATCAATGGGAATCCTCCTTGCACCATGAAGCCTAGTCATGTTGCAAGCTACAACCACCTTGCTGTGAGGGAGGAGCTCAGGGATGTTTTAGGTATGTAAGAGGGATTGTTACTAAAACCCAATTTGAGCTGGCCAGATGTCGTGAGGGGTGCAGTGATGGTGATGAAGTGGATTAAAACTAGCTACAGGGTTTACCACATACTTTTATTCTGGCTACCTTGTGCCAGAATTAAAAACAGAAGGTATGGCGGAAAACATTAGATTCAATCCTACTATACTCAGATTGCCATGTTTCAGTCAATGACCTAGAGAGCGTTGTGGCTTTCTTCAGGATCTAAAGTTAGCTACTGCTGTGAAGGTGAGTGCAAAAAATTATTTAAACATAAAGACGGTATATTGAATAAGATACAAAACCAGTGATCTATGGAAAGCAAGATGGTGGATTCAGCGGTGGTACCTGTAAGGGGACATAAATAACATACCAAGCAAATTGTTTATAACAAAGTGTAAACAAGGCAGCCCATTTCGTCAAATCAGAATCAAATAGTTTGTCGAGACAAAAACGTACATACACATGTTATGAACGAGGAGGATGAGACCCCAAGCAACGCCCACAGAATCCCACACACAGAGGAAATCATGCAGTACCTTGGGGTAGGTGTGACACTGTGAAGGGTTGTCTACAATTCAAAGCACTCACCTCCAAAAGTCAGGCATTGTGCCCCAGCTGTCCTCAGCAGAGATACTTACAGTGCAAACACGCCTCCAACCTGTCTTGATAAAGGTTGTGGTGTTAGTGTAATGTCAAGGGTCAGAATAATAGCAACAAGCATGAAAAAGGAGAGAGGAGACCAAGTCAACTCAATGTGTAATAGAATCATCTCAATTACCGTTAAGCAGTATTCCCAAATCATCTTGTAATCGACAGATGAAGCAGTTATCTCGGTGATGAGGGGTACAATAAAGTTTAATTGAAACAACGTATTAAGCATGGAAGTCGTGTGGTGTTCTAAGTGTTCGGACTGCTCATGTTTATCATCAGTGCTTCTAAAGTCTCCTGTGGAGACTAGAATTCAAACGTAATCATGTTAGCTACTAAGGGGAGTGTGGCTGAAGAGGGAGTAAGCCACCTCTCAAGCCGGCAAGTAGTAGTGGCGGCCCATGGACCGGAGAGTATTTATAGAGCCAATAGGTGCCGCATGTATAAAAGTTTTGTCATGCCTAAAGTAGATGTGTTCTAAATGGGGAAAGCATGCAAAGCGCTTCCTGCGAGGCAGGCAACAAAATTACAATATTACAGAGACAATCCAAATGTCGGTGTGAGTGCCTGGCCCAGATAAGCAGCCATAAACACATACTCGTGCAGTGTCTCTGAAATGGGGAAGTCACAAGGCACTTCCGCATCAACGATGCCAAATACACTCAAAATGACAACATCCAACCATGCGGTCAAATCGACCGTGGCACACTTGTGAAATTAAAAAGGGATCACTATCGAGTCAAAATGGTTTGCTTGGTACCGTTGCCGCCAGGATAGACTCACCGCTAAGGTGCATAGTAGTTCAATGTTTGCGTTGCCCAGGGACAGGAAAGCACGTCGGAAGCGGTACCCATCATTCATTTGAATAGCAGGGTGATTGCCTCCCGAGAAACGCAAAGGCTGTCGGGAGCGGTAGTTTTTACAGTCTCCGCCGAAATACAGCAATAAATAACTCATCATGAAATATCGTGACAGAATCAATGGCAGGAGATCATTGTGCATAGTGTAGAGCTGAAGGATTATCATGTACACTATGATAAATAAGCAGTATTCCAGGCATAATAATAGATACTGTGAAAGATTAGCGTTTATGCTGTAGTACGTGCAAGACAGAATTACTTTGCGGGTGAATTACTGCATTGTTTTCAAAGAAGTGAAATGCAATATAGAGATAAGATAATATTGGAAGGTGTATCCAAAGAAAATGTATTGCTCCAATATACCAGACTGCATAATAACCGGTAAATTGTCATGATCACTTATGTAAACCTAATCTCTTAAGAATGGTATGTGCTGGGTCATACAAATCAAGTTGTGTTTATGCAAGAGACAGCCAGGGAATGTCATCATTCAGCCCTCTTTCTACTGTGCCTAGCCCAAACACACATCTCTGTTCAATCCTTAGTAAAGATTTACTCATGCTGGGTGTGTTAGTGGCACATTGGGCTTATCTAAAACTGTCCATCTCAGATCGATCACCTACTTTGGGTCTTTGTAAAGAATGTTTACCTTTGTTCAAGATGTGCCAATCCTTGTGTATCACCTTTTTCACCTGATTAGACAAAGAGCAAAACGTGTTCACACAAACAAGTCTACCCTGTGACTCTGTCTGGTGGATTGTCTAGTAGGCATCTCAGTTGTTATTGCGAGCTCGTTTGGCAGACTTCTTAACCAGAGACACAGGATATTTTTTATTTATTTTGAAAGTTTTGTATAGCGCGAACTCGACCACCGAGGGTATCAGAGCACTTTACAGTTTATACATCAAGAGCGATACAAACAATCAAAAACAGAACCAACAAAGCGCAAAATACACAATCATGTAAAGCCAAGGCATTCTCGTGACCCTGGCAGCTAGGCCACAGATCAGCAACTGTGACCTCAATATCCAATGGAATAACCAGCCAGAGGAAGAAATTTCTTCATCAGGAGCAATTTGACTTCCTTTTTGAAGAGGACAATGGAAGGATTCACCCTGACTTCAGGGGGGCGGGAATTCCAAATCCTCGGTGCCATACCTGAGAAGGCTCAATTGTAGGTTTTTTTTTTCTTGAATTTTTGTGTTTTGAACAATAAGGTGCTAGCGCTTCTAGAGGCTCTCGCACCACATGAGAGCTCCAGTTTCTGAGCGAGGTACAGTGGGGTATTGAAGTGGACGGCTTTGTGTGCTGTGCATGCAATTTTTTACTGTATCCGAGCTTCATATGAAAGCCAGTTCAGGGACAACAGGTACGGAGTGATATGGTTGTATTTTTTGGCGCCTGTTACGAGCCTGGCAGCAGAGTTGAGGGCAGCTCTAAGAGGAGCAGTCTTCACTCTTGGTAGGCCGCAAAGGGTTGCGCTACCATAGTCCAGATTTGAGATCACTAAGGCTTGCACTGCCACCTTTAGGTCATGAGCAGGGAGATAAGGTTTGAGTTTCCTTAAAATGCTGAGTTGGAAGTTCGCTTCTTTGGTGAGGGAGCTGATGTGCTTCTGCATGTTCAGACTTTTGTCTAGCATAATTCCCAGAGAGGTTGCAGAATCAACAAGGTGTGGCCTACAGTTAAGAGCCGTGAGATGCGTCAACCATTGTTCGATGACCGTAGATTGCTTGTGTGGTGCGATTAGGAGGAATTCCGTTTTGAGAGAATTTAACTTCAAGTGGTTGCTTGTCAGCCAGCTTTGAGTTTCCAATAGGACTCAGTTGAGGGACTAGATGTCCTCAAGGAAGGCGATCTTCAGGTATAATTGGGTATTATCTGCATACATGTGATAGTGAATGCTGGATGAGTGCAGAATTTCTGTCAAAGGCTCCATGAACAGGTTGAAGAGCGTGGGTGAGAGCGCTGAACCCTGTGGGACCCCTAGCATGACTGGCGAAGGACGAGACAGGGACTGGTTCACCTTGAAGCTTTGGGATCTGTTATGAAGGAATTAGGAGAACCAGTTTAGTACAGGCCCAGACAACCCCATCCTGTGTTCCAAGAGGTCAATTAGGTTATCATGTTTGACAGTATCAAATGCTGACGAAAGGTCGAGAAGGATCAGTAGGCAAGATTCATTTTGATCCAACATTCTTAGCGCATCATTGACAATGTGAGTTAACCCAGATTCTGTACTATGACCCAGGCGGAAACCAGATTGGCATTGGTCCAGGAGTTGGAAGTGATCGATGTGGTTACAGAGTTGGGAGAGCACACATTTCTCCAAGAGCTTTGCAAACGTGGGGATGTTAGGGATTGGGCGAAAGTTATAAAGGTCCTTGGGATCTGCAGATGGTTTCTTTAGAATCGGGGTAACTTGAATCCAGAATAGCACCTTGCCGAAGTGATGCATTGATGATCTTAGTCCAATGTGGGAGTAAGGAGGTTCTAACTTCGGAGAAGAGGTTCGGTGGTAGGGGGTCATTGTAGTGATTAGGTTTCAGAGTAGCCAGCGTTTTGCGTATAGTGCTTTCATCCAAGGTTTGGAAAAGGCTCCAGGATGCGTTGTTTTTGGGGAGGTAAGGCTGCGCAGGGACAGTGACATTCAACCCTGTGGGCAGGAGGGCATTCAGCGGACTGATCGACAGTTGTTCAAGGGCAGTGCGTAGATCAGCTTCGATCTTAGTGGTCTTATCTATGAAGAAGTCAGCGAATTCATCGCAGTTCGGCAGTGACCCTCGACCCAGTGCCGATAGATTAGGATGACTTTTAGCTTGGGACTTGATGAGTTCAAACAGTTTTTTGGGACGGTTTTTTGCTTGCTCTAATTGCTTTCGGAAGAAGGTGGCCTTTGAGCATCTGATGCGTTTATTGTAGATGCTTCTTAGGGATCTCAGATGGCAGAGATGTTCAAGGGAGGGATCGGATTGCCACAATCTTTCTGCAAGTCTTAAATTCCTTCTTTCAGAATTAAGACTATCATTGAACCAAGGTTTGAAGAGTTTGGAGGACAGTCTTTTAAGCTGTAGTGGCGCGGAACCCAGTCTAAAACATTCGCCGTTGAGCGGTTATAATGGGCCGTAAGGTCATGGACATCCGACATGTTCATAGGAGGGGGCAGGATGTTATCGCAGAGCGCATTCAGATCGTGCGAGTTGATGTTTCGTAAACATCTTTTCAGTTGTTTAGGGTTCTTTGGCTGGGCTCTACTAGCTCTTACCAACTCCCGGATGAGGAAGGTGATGCAGTAGTGGTCTGAACAATCACATGGGAGGATCGAATCCAGAAGTATGGAATTGGGCTTACCAATGACAAGATCTAAGGTAGCTCCTTTAATATGAGTAGGGCTGTCACAGATTTGGATTAGGTTGAAGTCCAGTAGGAAGGATTTAAGGCTATTGACCACCACATCATTCACATCGTTCCAATGACGGTTGAAATCTTCCAGGAAGATCTGAGTGCCATGGAAATCTGCGTTAGCCGAGATAATGTCCATGATCTGTTCTGTGAAGGGAAGATTGTCGCGAGGCGGGTGGTAGAACGTGTGCAGTTTGCATGGGTGATTGTTGCTACCCGCCACTTCAATGCATAGGTATTCGCAAGACGGCAGGAGGTCAGATTGTAGTGCTTTCACTGTTAGATTGCTACGATGTACACAGGTGATGCCTCCACCAAGTCCGCTTGCTCTGTCCAACCGAATGATATCATAGTTGGGAGGCACTAAAATGTCCAGGATGGGAGCAGCTGAGACATTTAGCCAGGTTTCAGTCAGCATTACAAGGTCCAAGTCTTGTGCAAGGATGAGATCGGCAATGTCCGCAGCATGTTTGATTGCCGATCTACAGTTTAGGAGCATGCATTTGAGCTTTGTATTGGTGTCAAGTGGTGCAGATAGTGTGGTGGTGACTTTCGTGAGGTTGTTCTCATTTAATGTTCTGGTGTTTAGCCTAGGTTCCCTGAAGGGATCAGTGGGGATGGATTCAATTTGCTGCAAGTTAGTTATGGTGGAGGAATGTGCCGGATCATAGGAAAGTAGGAGAGAGTGAATATCACTATCCGACAGGGAGGCTCTACGTCTGGAGGGCCGTGAAGGGTCGTTAGGATCAGGAGCGGAAGCCCAACTATGGGGAGAGTGGGTAAGGTAGGATGGTGACCGACGATTTGCGGGGGAGGTTGGGAGCCAGGTACACACTTTAGATGGGAGCGAGCAGAGATGGTGATTGTTCATAGTGGGGCAGCTTAGCCTGGAGTTAGCAGCCAGTTCAGCGGAGATATGTAATAGGCTATGTACCTCTGACTTAAGTTGTAGGAGGCAATGTGAGGTCTCATTAAGTCTGTCTTCCACTGAGGTGTGGGAATGGGATTGGGAGGCAAGGTTCAGGGGACCCTGCAGTGGTAGAGAGCTAGTGGGAGCAGGGGACAGTAGGGCAGGCGGCAAATGTATGTGCTCAGAGGGGAGGGATTCCAGGAATTGGAGCTGGGTGTTCAGAGGGTTGGGTAGAATAGGGGAAGAAGGGTAAGATGGATATTGACCCCTAGACGCCAGTGGGAGCCGGCTGGGATTACGGGAAGGGCAGGGGGAAGGGATCATGGGGAGAATCGGGGCAATGCTGTGAGCTGTGGAGCTAGGGGAGTTAGAGCTAGCAATCCTTGAGACCGACTAGTTTGCTGACTGTACTGTTGCGGCTCATTCCCATCGGGCATTGAAGGAGAATTGTTCTTATGGGTGGAGGTAGTTAAAAGGGGGCCCTTTGGAGCTAAGGTAGGGTCAGAAGATGGTGCTAGAGAGGTATAGGGTAGATTTTGAGGAGACTGGGGGAGCGTAGGGGGGGCGACACCTCCGGCGGGGGCGTATTTGATGTTAGCCACTTTATTCAAGATGGTGGGGAAAAAATTGTCAAATACCACTAGGTTGTGATCTGAAGCTTGTATAAGGATGGTTCAGTTTTTGTAAAGGGAGATGGTGGCTTCTGCTCTGTAGGCCGAGGAGGGCGCAACCATCAATCTAAGACCATGAGGAGTCTTCAGGGAAGTGGAGATTTGGAGCAGAGAGTATATGGCCTTCCGCCATTGAGCGTGACGCTTAGTGTAGAAGATGAGATCATTTCTGGTTACACCGTTTTTGATGGAGAAGTAAGGATCTGACATAAGGGTTTCCAGGTGGGTTTTAAGTAGTCTGTGTTTGAAGTTTTTTGCGGCCTTTTTTGATAGGTTAGGGGGATATATGATTCGGAAAGCATTATGGCCAGCCGGCTCAAGGGTGGGAGAAATGGAGTTCAAGGAATTAGAATCCATATCCATATCCATAACCATGTCAGCGCTCTACTCGGCTCCTGACATAGGAGGCGCAAGTAAGCGAGGAAACTGAGGGTTTCGGGGAGTAAAGGTGGAGTGATCAGTTGTAACCCAGTAACTAACAATGAACCTTCAGGTTCCTATTGTGTAGACCCAGACCCAATGTGAGCCAGACTATATTGGGCTAAAAAGACAGGAGGAAGGGCCGAGACAACTTGAAGGTCATTCCAAGGGTCAGATTTAAATCTGTATATAGTAGGCAGTTCACTCAAGGCGTTTCATGCAAGACCTTAAATAGGAAAACGCCACTTCAAAATATGTGGTAATGAGGAATAATGACCGCTCCAGGCAAGGCCCCCGTATGTGGAGGATTTTATTATGATGGCGGTAGGGATTGAACGCAGGGAATTTCATGCAAGACCATGAAAGGGCAGTTCGTAGACCAAGTGTGATGGATATAGGTAAGATGACCCCACCTGAAAGGTCCTCACGTGTATGAGTGTATATCACCTATTTGTTGAGGGAGTTCCTGTAAATTAGGTCATGCACAGTGATTAAAAGGAGAACGCAGAGACCAAGTTTGTGGGAAAGAAGTAAAAGTAAATTGACCACTCCAAGATGGCCACCGAGCGTTGAGGATGGAGCACATCTATTTCTATTTCCATGTCTGGGAGAGCAGAGAGACCAGGGAAGAGAGCGCCCCTCTTCAGTTTCCATAAAGTGTGCCAGGAGACAAAATGGGTGCCCCACAAAAACCCACAAAAAAACAAAAAATGATGCATCGTAGCTTGGTAGCATGTTCTTTGTACTTCTCTGTGCTGGAACAGTTGCGTCTCAGCCTGAGGAACTGGCCGAACGGCAGGTTGTCCCTGTAAAGCTTTAGGGTGGTAGCTGTCATATTGTAAAAGAGCGTTTCGGGCCATGGGCTTCTGGTATTGCTCAGTTTCCAGACGGCCAGCACAGGGGACAATAAGAAGATCGAGGAAGAGTAGACGTTCTCTGCTGTACTCACAAGTGAAACGTAGGGAAGCAATAACAACCAAGACTCCCTACTAAACAATCCACCAGACAGTGAGTCACAGCATAGACTTGTTTGCTTGAACACGTTTTGCTCTTTGTCTAATCAGGTGAAAAAGGTGATACACAAGAATTGGCACATCTTGAACAAAAGTAAACATTCATTACAAAGACCCTTATTTGCTTTTAAACGGAGCTGTAACCTTAAAGACAGTGTGGTTCATACAAGACCTAGTCCAACTCAGCTGTCCAAGCAAACCACCCTCTGGGGTCTTCCACCTGTACAAGGGCACTACCCGTGTGGTTCTTGGGGAGTATGCGCACAGACCTCTATCACCAAGACCATCGACTTTGGTACAAGGAAACCTTGGATACTGAGGCAGCACACTAACTGGAATAGTGAAAGACTGATATACCTGAATACGTGCCCTTGCAGCCTTAGATAAGTGGGTATGACTACGCACAAAGTGA
This sequence comes from Calotriton arnoldi, assembly GCA_963921515.1. Lineage (NCBI taxonomy): Eukaryota > Metazoa > Chordata > Amphibia > Caudata > Salamandridae > Calotriton > Calotriton arnoldi. The sequence continues at coordinate 140,651 of CAWUFW010007305.1, read as the reverse complement.
AAACCTGCATACTTGAACAGAAAAGCACCATTAGGTGAGAGAACCAAGCAACTACACTTACAAAACACTTTCTTGAGCAAAATCATAAAGTAGACGATCTGAAATGGACAGTTTTAGATAAGCAAACAAAAGGAGATGATGGACGGAGCGCTGAAACTTTTCATAGACTCACCCCCAGTCACAGATCTGGTTTGAATCCATCATCGTTCTTTAGCTCACTTCGCCACCTTAGTTCAGACCCAGCTACATGCAAATCAGGCTTGACCCTGTGCCTCATGGAAAGAGGCCAGCCCGAACTGCCAAGCCAGGACTTGAACCGGAAACAAGCATCCTGGGACCGGTTTCGATGTAACAACCCTCATCAGCCAGGCTAATTTGAATCCAGTGGCAAAGTGAGCAAGGGACCCACATCTGGGCATACCCCGCCAACTAAGGGTCCAGGGAAGACATGGCTTGGCAGTTCGGGGTGGGCTGTTCCCATGAGGCACAGGGTCAAGACTGATTTGCATATAGCTGTGTCTGAACTGGGGTAGCGAAGTGAGCTAAATAACGATGATGGATTCAGCCCAGATCTGTGACTGGGGGTGTGTGTCTGAAAAGTTTCAGAGCTCTGTCCATCATCTCCTTGTGTTTGCTCAGTTTTAGATAAGCCCAATGTGCCAACTAACACACCCAGCATGAATAAAACTTTACTAAGGATGGAACAGAGATTGGTGTTCAGGCTAGACACAGTAGAAAGAGGGCTGAATGATGACATTCCCTGGCTGTCTCTTGCATAAACACGACTTGATTCGTACAACCCTGCACATACCATTCTAAAGAGATTAAGATGACATAAGTGACCATGACAATTGACCGGTTATTATGCAGTCTGGAATATTAGAGCAATACATTATCATTGGATACACCTTCCAATATTATCTTATCTCTATATTGCATTTCACCTCTTTAAAAATAATGCGGTACTTCAACAGCAAAGTAATTCTGTCTTGCACGTACTACAGCATAGACGCTAATCTTTCAAAGTATCTATTATTATGCCTGGAATACTGATTATTTATCATAGTGTACATGATAATCCTTCAGCTCTACACTATGCACAATGATCTCCTGCCATTGATTCCGTCACGATATTCCATGATGGGTTATATATTGCTGTATTTCGGCGGAGACTGTAAAAACTACTGCTCCCGACAGCCTTTGCGTTTCCCCGGAAGCAATCGGAAAGCAGGACACCCTGCTATTCAAATGAACAGCGGGTACTGTTTCCGACGTGCTTTCCTGTCCCTGAGCAACGCGAACATTGAACCATCCTGCACCTTAGAGGTGAGTCTATCCTGGAGGAATCGGTACCGAACAAACCATTTTGACTCGTTAGTAATCCCTTTTTCCGATTCACGAGTGTGCCACGGTCGATTTGACCGAATGGTTGGAGTTTAAATGTAATTGGCATCGTTGATGCGGAAGTGCCTTGCGACTTCCCCGTTTTCAGAGACACTGCGTGAGTATGGGTTCATGGCTGCTTATCTGGGCTAGGCACTCAGGCCGACGTTTGGATTGTCTCTGTAATATTGTAATTTTGTTGCCTGCCTCGCAGGATCAATATCAGGAAGCGCTATGCACGCTTTCCCCATTTAGAACACAACTACTTTGGGCACGACAAAACTCTCATACATGCGGCACCTATTGCCTCTATAAATACTCTCCAGTTCATGGGGCGCCACTACTACTTGCCGGCTTGAAAGGTGGATTACTCCCTCTTCAGCCACACTCTCCTTAGTAGCTAACATGATTACGTTTGAATTCTAGTCTCCACAGGAGACTTTAGAAGCTACTGATGATAAACATGAGAAGTCCGAACACTTAGAACACCACACGACATCCATGCTTAATACGCTGTTTGAATATAACTTTATTGTACCCCTCATCACCGATATAACTGCTTCAACTGTTGATTACAAGATGATTAGGGAATACTGCTTAACGGTAATTGAGATGATTCTATTACACATTGAGTTTACTTGGTCTCCTCTCTCCTTTTTCATGCTTTGTTGCTATTATTCTGACCCTTGACTTTACCCTGTAGCTAGTTTTATCCACTTCATCACCAGCACTGCACCCCTCACGACATCTGGCCAGCTCACATTGGGTTTTAGTAACAACCCCTCTTACATACCTAAAACATCCCTGAGCTCCTCCCTCGCAGCGAGGGGTTTGTAGCCCGCACCATGACTAGGCATTGGTGGGTGAGGGAAACCATCCTTCTTCTAGGTCATCCCTCGCTCTCTTTCTGTTAGACACGAGGGCCTTTTTTGTGTTTATTTATATTAATCGGGGAGATCGCCCTCGCTGGTCTTTTGAAATCTCCTCTGGCCCCCTTCTGTGTGTACCTGGTAGTCTTTCCTGCCTGGGCCTAACCGCTCGTGTTCAGTAGGGGGCCCTCCGACTTCATAAACTGGTGGATTAGGAGAGCGGGAGAGAGCAACTCAATACCGGCATATGGTGGTGGAGGTGCTGACACCTTGTTTGCTATCTGTAGTGCGGGACTGTCGCTCTGGGCCTCCTCGAAGATATCTCATAGTTCTAATTATGCCTCTCTCCTATCTTTCTTTGGACCTGTGTGTATCTGGTTTTATGTATGTTCTCATGTGTTCAAGTGTGTATGTGTCAAAAGTTCCCTCCTTTTGCCAGGGAAATGTATGTGCCTTCATGTGTGAGTGCCATTCTTGGCAAACCTTATTCAGTTATTTAGCCTGTGTTGGGAACCAGGTTTGCATGTGTTTTAATGGTGTCTCCATGATAAGTTTGGCAGTTTTAGAAGACAAAAGAGCTTAGATTCTTTGTTTTAAGGACACACTGGTTTCGATCTGAATCGTGGGGAAAATATGCACAGAGTTTACTGCTTCTAATTATGTAACTACGAGCTCAGTGCTATGTATAGATGCATCAACAATTCAACATGAACATTTCATAAACACAAATAACAATGCATATGAAGGGTTGCACCATAGAAAAAGTGCAATTTGTCAAGGAAAACAGTATCTGAACAATATTGACGACTGGCATCAATTACAGTTAATGAGAAATAGCAGCATCTTCATATGAAACATTGGGTTATTGACAAAAACACAACACTGGACAAAACACAGTTTGCAATTTTTTAACAGCATCACAACATCAGACATATAACTTGCACCAAAAATTGCACCCTGTATAACACCCTGGGGCTAAGTGTACCACCTGTATCACACCCAGACGTCCTAGTGACCAACACCCAAAAAACTGACAGAGAAACAATTATGACTTTGTCAAAAGAAATTCCTTAGCCCGCTCCTAGCGCATGCTATACTGTGACCAGTGGAAACTCTGCACGGTACACAGGACTAAATGAAACTGATAGTCTGTCAATATTGGCTGCAGGAATAAGATAATAACAATAGTTTATGGAAAAAGGAGTAACTCAAAAACCACAGGTCCCTTTGGCCAAACACAAGTTTTTAGGGCTTAGGGGAGGGCTGGGTAGTTTTTAGGGGCGGGGGGCAGGGACGTTTTTAGGGCTCTGGGGAGGGGTTTGGTTCTCAGGATGGAGGGCATAGTTTTAGGTCTCAGGGCAGGGGTTTGGGGGGCCGTTTTAGGGCTCAAGGTGGGGGGCAGGGATCGGTATACTTTTTAAGGTTTGGGGGGCAGGTTAGTTTTTAGGGTTTGGGTGGGTTGGGGTAGATTTTAGGGCTTAGGGGAGGGCGAGGCAGTTTTTAGGGCTTGGGGGAGCAGGAAAGATTTTAGGGCTCGAGGGGGTTGGTTTTCAGGAGAGAGGGGGTAGTTTTAGGTGTCAGGGCGGGGCAGGGGTCGGGGGTACCACTTACCTGAAAAGTTTTAACCACGCATATGTCTTTGCTACACATGCCTTAACATAGCATATTTCATTGTAAAGGCATGCGTGGCAAAGGCATATGCATGGTTAAGGCTTGCGTGGTTAAGACCATGTGAAACCGCAATGCATGGTAAATGCATGCTTGGTTCCTTCACACAACCTTTACTAAGGTTCTGATGTAGTCTCTTACTCTTTTTGACGGCTGCTTCAGGACGGACCTCCACCCCGCGGATTAGGCAGAACTTCCAATCAATTGCGGTGTCTGGTCACCTTCCTTATTGCGCAAATGTGAATCCGTCCTGGGGGGTCCCCTCCCTTTGGCTTCAGTCAGGTTCGAAGTACCAATCAGCTTCGATGGTGGCTTGTTAAAATGTTGCTTGAATAGGAAATACCTTGAAAAACAAGAGACAAGAAGCATTTGGCAAAACAGAAACAGTTTATTTAATTAAACAATGTGGCCGGGAGCACAGTCACAGGCATAGGGTCTGAGGACTGTCTCAATTTACAATCGGTCTAACATAGGGCATATTCTCAAGGACTCATCGCCGATTTATCGGCACTTCAGCGCCGCAAAAGTGGCGATGAAGTCATCGCCCTATTCCCAAGCTAGTGCAAACAGCCGATATCGCCAGTTTCCCAGCGATAGCTGCCGAAAAAACATCGCCAAGGATGAGAGCGACAACTAACGCTAATGATATGCAGAGTAGGTGTACCCGTGCAAAAACACAGGAAAACACCACTTCGCGATATTCTCAACGACCAGCCAGATCCGCGAGGCGACCCAAAAACAGGTGATAAGGCGCGTTAGCAGCAGGGGTTTAACACCTGCCTTTTACTGGTGTAAAGCCGGACGACAACCTGCAGCATAAAAGGGAGCCCAGCCCAGAGCCACATCTGAAGACCAACACATGTCATGGAGACAATGATCATGCAGCCTGGAGACCCAGGAGGGCCACAACACCCACCGCAAACACCCCCCGGAACCTCCCCCCCATGTCATGAAGTCCAGTAGTCAATGGTAGTGGAAAAACAGAACTTTCTTACAAATACATAAACAACAAGACGAAAAGCACAGCCAACGCGTTCCATTCCCAACAGGGAACTTCACCAGGGCAACTTGTGGATCCAATAAACTGCAAATGCTGCGGGAACTCCCCAATGCCATTCCATATCCCGAAATCAGTAGTCAGAAACCTGTTGGAGAAATGGTGACAATGGTCAAGCGTCCTCATAGTCACAAACGTAATCTGGTACAGTGTATTGCACTTGGACAAACCGGAATGCATACAGGTATGATGAATCTAGTCCAAACATACTGTAACAGAAGTCTGTGTGCCCGTAACCTCCACAGGAAAGAAAAGGAAGGTTACGCCCACACAAACATCTGTTACGGTCTCATCATGCAGGATTCATCATACCTGTAAACATCACAGTATGTATCATCTTGATACCCCTGCACCTTCACTTCCCCCAAGTTGTGCATGAACAGCTGGCGACCATGCAAGGGAATCACGCCATAGCTGCCTTACCACACGTGTCGGGGGCAATTGACTGTACACATGTACCACTTGTGCCCCCTGCCGACCCTGCACAGAATTATCGCTACAGAAAGCACATGCATTCCATCAATGTGCAGGCGATAGTGGACCACCGGGCACAGTTCACCAATGTCGTCACCAACTTCACAGGCAGTGTGCATGATACATACATCTTCCGACAGTCCATCATCAACCAGCGCTTCTAGGATGGCACCCATGGCAATGCACTGCTCATTGGTAAGTACTAACTGAACACACCACACACCTCAACTCCACAATCACACAACTCACAACTGTGGGAGAGCACATGTAACAAAATCACATACAACATGCCAACCAACATGCCCAACTACCGGACACGACAACACAAGTAACCATGGTAACAGGGGCCAGACATGTAGCTAAACCATCCACAAAGGCAGAGCCCCTCTGCCACACAATTGCAGAATGTGGGGAGAGGTGGGAACCAAGAATGTGCGAAGGAGGCAAGTGACCCAGCACAAAGAAAGGACACAATGCCAAGTGTTGCGGAGATGTGCTGGACAGACTGCAGTATGCAGAGCACAGACATGTCCATGTGGACATCTACTGCTTGTGTTTGCAGTGTAGTGGACAGTGGACGCAAACAGGTTACCCCAGGCAGTGTAGAAGTCCTTGGACATGTAGCCATGTGGTCCCCCCCTGTAAGCCTGAGTGGAGCGGCCTTGGCCGTCGTATGTCGCAAATTAATACCCCGGGGCCCTGGGCGTGGTCCAGTTCCAGGATGGCCACCACAGTAACTACTGCGTGTGTCTCTGTGTCTGCCATATCGTGACCATAGGCCTACACACACGTGCCCGACCACAATCAAGGGACGCATTCACACTGGAGACGAGGTGACTATGTCCCAACCAACCTGCGCACATCTCGTCAGCGCAGGCAGGGCCGTGTCTGCCAGGGCAGCGCCCCCCACCCAGCCACGAGTCCGCCGCCATGCCCGGTGGTGCCTGCGTGATCCTGTGCGCCTGCTGCACCCCAGCCCTGGTCCCCAGACCAGTCCGCCGCCCAGCGATGACTGCCCGCCCCTGCGCACCCAGGCCTCAATGCTCACCTGCCGCCACCGGCGTGTCTCCAAGAGGGCCCTCCACGTGCCGGTGCAACCTCCTCAGCCGATGGCTGAATTCCGCACCACAGGCCCCCAGCGCACCCTGCGGCACGCACCGCGGAGTCATGTGTGTGCTGACTGCTGCCTGCGCGCACACTGCGGTCCAGCAGGGCTCACAAATCAAATCGAGTCCTGATATGTTGGATGCCGTATCGAGCCCAACGCATCATCGCAGGCTGCACACCCACTCAGCTCTTCAGGTGGGCCTAACTCAGTGCAACGCAAGTCATCGCCACGTGGCGGTAGGCCCGTGCCGGACCCAGGCCATGGGATGCCACCAACTCAGGGCAACACAAGTCACGGACACTTTATGATTGTGTTCCGTGGATGCGGACGCCATCATGTCACCTCCAGCAGTGGGGATGTGCTGTGGTGGGCCCCTTTTATTGGCAGGGTCACATGACCTGTGACGCCTGTGCTGGATGGGTGTGGTGTGGGTGTAAACCAGCCCTCAGGGTGTGGCTGTGGCATGCTGACGACTAGACCTGTGACCAGCAGATCACTACAGGGATGACATGGGACATGTAGCTATGTCGCCACCCCCTGTGAGTGTAAGCGGAGTGGGCTGGGCTGGCGAATGCCAGTCCAGCATAGGGGTGTGAACAATGAGCCCGGGGCTCTGGGCGTGGTTCAGTTCTGGCCTGGACAAGGAATTAACCAATGCGTGTGTCTCCGTTGTAGCGTCTGCGCCACCCGGACCGCAATCGGCAATGTTGCACCCTGTGACCCAAGCCCAACAACATGTGCTAATTGGGCGTGAGGGGGAATCAGTGACCCTACATTCATCCATACTGTCATACTTGAAGGATCATAGACATGACACATCTGTGTGAATTTGAATGTTTTATTCACATTCAGTGGAGTGTTGCAGCTGGAGCAGTACAGGGCCATGCAAACCCCACTTTACATTGTTGCCCCATGTAGGGCCAGCCAGAGTCCATTAGGGAAGGACAGGTTCATCAGAAGAGGAAGAGTTCAGTCCACAGTCTGATTGCTGTGTCATTGGTAACCAAACAGAATAATGCAGTCCATGTCGAGGTCCAAGGTGAGTGCCGCAGAGTGTATCGGGGGACAGTGGAAGGTGATGATGCAAAGGGCCGAACCAAGCTGAAACAGGCCATATGGCGGAGATGAATGCTACCGCTTCCTCATTACCACAACGGCAGTCTCATCCACATCATCGTCCTCTGATGTGTGATGTGCCTCACCTGTAGGTGGTGGTGTTTCGGCTGCAGCACTGTGTGGCACTGATACATCAGGGGCCGGAGGTGGATTGTCGTCCGCACTGTGTGGCAGTGACACATCAGGTGCCAGAGGTGGAATGTCTGCCGCACTGTGGGGCACTGACACATCAGGGGGTGGAGATGTGGATGGTGTAGGAGCAGCAGCATTCATCTGCACCAGGCCTTGTGGCAGCAATGCCATGATGAGGATCTGCAGGGCATGGAAGATCCCGGCTACATGTCGCTGCTGTGCAGCCGTGGCAGCCATCCTTTCCGCATCCATCCGCACCATGTCCTCCATGAGCCTCCGCATGTGTCCCAACTCCCGGCTGAGATCGCTGGAGCCACTCTGACTAGACAGGTGTTCTTGTCTCCGAGTCAAGACTACAGCGATGTCAGCCATGGCTCGTTGGAGACCATGGAGCGGACTGTGGGTGTCCGTTAGGGACTGTAAGTGGTCCCTGATGGGACGTAGACACCCATGGATGGCATCTAGTTTGGCTGCCTTGAGGTCGAACCCCACCCGCACCTGCTCAGCCATCTCCTTCTGACCCTCCAACACACGGCGTTGAAATGCCATGTGTTGGTCGTGGAGATCCTGGGAGACAGCCGGGGTGGTGGGTGCTTCCTGCTGTGTGGTCTGTGCAGGGGGGGGTCTCCTCGATGCAGCTGGGCTGCCCTGCTCCTGGGGGTGGGGTGCTGAGGGTGTCCATGAGCTCTTGGAGGGCATCGGTGTAAAAGGTGTGGAGGTCCTCTTCGTCATCAGTGAAGAGATGTTGGGTCTGCTCTGAAGGAGGTGTTGATTCTCCCTCTGCAATGTAAAGGGGAGATGCAGTTTAACAGTGTGTTTCATGTATGTTCACGCATTGGCCAAGTTTCCAAACAGACTGCATGACAATGTATATTGTGACTGTTTAGGAGGAGCTGCCTATTTGAAGCGGGACAGTGGAAATTTGTGCACCATCAGGGATGTGGGGTTGTACTTGTCCATTATCATGTCACAGTTTCCTGCTATGCCAAATGTGATTGGCCAGTTTCTACACACAAGCGGCAGCAGTTGTGTCCTCTGTTCTGTTGTGAATGTGTTGCAGTTTGTACCACATTGTTGTAAATGTTGATGTGCTCTGATTCTTGTGTGTGTGCTGCATTGTGGGAGAGTCGCCCCTGCAGCTCAGACTTTGCTTGGCCTTCTCCCTTTCAGGAGGTGTGCCTTTGATTTCTGTGCTTATGCAGTGCTGTGATGTTGCATACTTGGGTACATTGGGCTCTTGGTGGGAGTTGGGGCTCTTGGGCATGGGTTGTCCGCGCATGTCTTTATGCCGTCAGGGGTTGTTTGTGCATGTGGATGTGTCAGTATGTGACCTGCTCCTTTCCGGATGTGGACCACACTCAGCCACCTCGGTGTCGTGGGGTGCAACATGTAATGATGAGTGGCCTGCAGACATGCTCATCGTCATGCAGTGTCACTTGCATTGTCAGTGGGGCTCACGGATCCGCAGCTTTGCTGGGTTCAGCAGATGTGCAGGGGTTTGTTGTGAGATTGGTGATGTGTGGGGAGGGCCCCTTCTGGGCACATTGTGGATGGGGGACTACTTGCTGTTTCTATGTGTGCTGCAGTATGGCAAGGAGATCAGGGACATGATCCAGAGTCATTGTGGTTGTGCATTGTGCTATACTTCATTGTGCATGTGTGCCATTGTGCCCATCTCCCCCCGTCCCCCCAGTCCCTGGTGGTTACTCACCCTGTTGCTGTTGCTTCAGGTCATGTTGAGCAGTGTCCGGTCCCCCGACTCCTGCCACCGTCTCCACACTGATGACTGTGGACACCATTTCCTCCATCTCATCCAGCTCCTCCTGTGGCGCAGAACTCCCACCCCCAATCTGCATTGCTGCTTTGCGGTTGTTTGCGAGTTTCAGCTTGGTTTTGCGCTTCACGTCATTCCAGCACCTCTTGAGCTCTTCCATTGTCCTCCTCAGCACTCCGACTGCATTCACCTTGTCCAGGATGGACTGCCATGTTGTATTTTTGGTTGCCAATGACACAGTGGAGGTGACGAACAGTTGTTGATGGTGTTCGACCACCCCCGTTATCAAGATCCTGTTTTCCTGTGGACTGAACCGCGTCTTCCTCTTCTTCTTCTCCTTCCCTGACCCCAAGGTCCCAGGCTGGTCCTCCGTGGGGCTTGTGGGGTTCGGGTTGTCCTCTGTACTTGCTCTGGCTGCCTCCATTGTCCTTCGCAGTTGTTATGTGGTTTTTTGGGGTTTTTTGCTGCTTTTATGGTGATTTTTCCCGCCTGACATGGGAATTGCAAGCCTGGTGCTGCTTGTCGCCGATTTTTCTATCGCGGTTAGGCCCATCGCAACTTTTTTCGCGTTCGGGTTTCCTTTTTTATCGCCGTCGCAGTAGTTGTATTGCGGACATTTGAGGCGTTATCGGGAAACTATTGCATGTTACCGCTGTGTTGTGAATACGACGTTGACACACGGTTAATTACCCGTGATAGACGGCGATATGAGAAATTGCGTTAGCCTATTTTGGCGATGTTTATCGCACGTTCTTGTGAATATCCCCCATAGACTTTTATGCAGTTCATTGAATGCAATAAAATGTTTACAGTGATTCTTTTTGTAGTAAGTAATGTGTTCCTCTGTCTTTGGAGCCATAAATTAAGGTATTGGATGAGGAATCCAGGTTGTCCTCGACCTTGCATGGACACAATGTGGCCAATGGGTAACGTGTCTAGATGTCCCGCATGGGGAGGGTGTGATCACTGCGTGTACTGTGTGTGCTGTGTCTTGATTGGCTAAGTGTTCCTAATTTCATGTGGGATCTGAGTTTATGGTGTTTTGGAAACACACACACCCCTCCAGCCGTGTGTGCTTTATTGGGGCCAATCTCCCTGGACCATTTTGATGTTGCTGCTCCTATCTGTGGGATTGAGCTGGGATTTCCTGTTTGCACATTTTTCTGCAGGCTATGTGCCACCCCACCTGTGATCTGTCAGTCAGTGACCTCAGGCCTGGGTCTCAGGGCCTGTTTAACTACATATTTCTGAGTTAGGGTCGATGTGGAGTTTACAATGGGCAAATTTGTTAATAAAGATGCAATTTCGTTTTTATACATGAATGCATCATTATTCATATTGATATTGACTTTTTCAATATTATTAAAAGGTCACCAAAACTCAGAACTACTGAGAGATTCTAGAAAGCAGCTAGAGTCCTCATTTAAAAGGTCTTATTTTTAAAAAAGGGTGAGGAAGAAGACCGGGCCTGGTGAAAAAGTAAAGGGCTCATTTAAATAAGTATATTATTACGAGTGTAGTCTTGTTTGAACTACCGTAGGCAAAAAAAGAAAACCTAATATTTCTTTGAGAAATACACTGCATATACATTTTTAACTGTCCCAAGATCTAACCATTATGCATTTTATTATCTTCTATATTGTTGATATTGAACTGGGGACTGAGTTTTGTACCAACATCTGGACATATTTTTTCAACTTTAAGGTGGAATTACATAAAGTTGTTTGCAAAATGAGACTGCAACGTTTTTTGTAAATAATTTCTATGTAGGGATAAATGGTGCAAAAGGACTGCACCCCCCCCACCTTAACAATCAGTCCCCCCTCTCAAATGATTCCTGCTAAGATCGTTACATTTGAAAAGGTAGTACTAAGGGACATCAATTCTTTAAGTAAATAGTATAAGTTCATATGCCACAATATCCCACTGGAGGAGAACAAAGCTCTACAAGCACTGAGATCTAACCATGATATTGTCATCAAACCCACATACAAAGCTGGTGGTATTGTTGTACAGGACAAGGACACCTACTGAGTGGGAATAATCAGGTAATTGTCCTGGTAAGAACATTATACCCGACTGGAGACTGATCCTAACCCAAGATTCAAACTCACATTAATCTCATAACCAAGGAGGATCTATCTAATGGTTTCCTGGGTAAAAATCAATTTCACTCGCTTAACAGTAAACATCTAAAAATACCTACTATCCATACTGTAAGAAATTGGATTATTATTCAAAGGGGATGACTAGTCACTTTGATCAATAATCACAATCCTTGTCAGGCTGAACCCTCACTAAATTAACCTGAGCTCCACTTCATGGTAGGGGATGACACAGAGACGACAGGCTTAACCTAGGGAATGTGTAAAGCATTGATGCAGTACCAAAAACACTAAAAAAGTCAATACACAACGCAATAAAAATACCAAACCAAATTTGAAAAATATAGTACGTTTTATTAAATAACAGAACCCAAACTATGAATTTTTATAGTTGTGAATAAAAATAGCACCAAAATGTTTAAAGCACAATCCGCGGTCAACTGGTCATGGTACACCAGGATCTAGACCCCCTTTGAGGCCGACCGTGATGGAGGACAGGTCACATGCAGGGACCAGGTTTGTTCCAGTCAGAGGTTTTACCTTGAGACTTCCAAAATTTTCAGCGGGGCAAAACAAGAGGCTATAGCTGAGGAGACCGCTACAATGTAGGGGTGCCATGGTACACTATCCTAGTAAAGTCATTGGGTTTTGGTGGAAAAGCTCAGAGTGGGAGAATTTCAGGGAAAGTTCCTGGCCAACCAGATACTTTTGGTGCCTTCGTCCGGTCAAGATTTCTTAGTACTCACTTAGTAGCTTTTTGGGAGCTCAGATTCCTCCAGGGGTAAATGCAGAGGAGTTGCTGTTGCAAACAAGTTCAGAGCAGGAGAAATTGAAATATTTAACACAGCAACAATGCACCTGGGTCAGCTTAGCTTGGCAGGTTGATAGTCCCCCGGAGGTCTTTGGAGGCAAAATGTTTCCAAGTCCCGGGCTGTCAGGGGTGGTAGGAGAAGTTCAGCCAGACACAGCAAAGGGTTCCAGGACCTCTGGAATGCACTAGGGGTCCAGGCACAGACCATCAAAGGCCAACAGCAGGGTCCAGGGCAGGTCCAGTTGGAATTGGTAACCTGGAGTTTTGCTGGAAAACGCCTCTTGTAGCTTTTTGTGTCCCTGTAGCTTGAACAGGACGTCAGCCTAATAACCCTTGTAGTCGATTTCTTTGTTCTGGGTACAAGAGGGAACAGGTTCAGTCCTTGAGACCTTCTCTCAGGTCACAGACAGCATGACCGGTCTTTTTCTGTTCTTCCTCAGTTTGGGAAAGTGTTCCGAACAGCGTGCGAGGGGATGCCAAATTTATACCTGACACTAACCTGTGGGTCAGGCCGACTACTTGTCCCTCCCTACCCATTGGTGTGAAAGCTTCCAAGGGTAACCCCATGCAGTTTTGCAGCCATTTCTGTCTGCCCTACTGCTAACAATCACACATTGTTCCTCTCTGCCTAAATCCAAGATGGTGAAACTTTTCTCCCCTTCTGCAGAGCCTGTGTGCCCACCCAGAGGAGTGGCCAAGGTAATGAGCAGCCTCTCTTTTTTGGTTACCCTAATCCAGTTCTGGGGCCGCCTCCACTACTGTGATAGGTGCCTGCCTGACTAGGGGAATAAAAGAAGGTGCCTGTCGAGGTTCATCTGATATCTGCCTGTAACAGGGGAGGCCCCTTTGCAGTAAATGAAGTTCCTGGGCACAGCCCAAATGGTCATCCTGCAAGAGGAACAAAGAGGAAGTGAACGAACTGGGTGAGTTTCTCGATTGGGTCTAATGATTACAGCCGTTTGGCGACATGACATGGTAGTCGGTCTCCTTTCCTTTTTGGAACGAAACAACCTCCCCACACCAGGCCTTTGGCTCTGGTCTGGGAGCAGTTTCCACACCTCATTCAGGGCTTGAGTACTCAGAGGGCTGAAACTGGAAGCTAATGTAAACTAGCCTCCAAAGTCTTTAGGCAAGGAAAAGGTAACTTTTCAAAAAGAATTATCTTTCTGTAGGAAAAGGCTCCTTTTGCATGGACACCCCCATGTGTTGCTAAATTTTGTTGCTGTTTTTTTGACTCTGAACACTGGAACACTACACTCCGCTCCCTAGCATATGTACTGTGACTCCTAGTGAAATTAGTATAGACCTAATTGGCATATTTCGCTTGTCTATAAGAACCCAGTATATGGTACAAAGTGTCCCCGGGGCTTGTGAATTGAATGTTGCTGTTGGACTGCAGGATTCATTGTGCCACTCCAAAGTGACAATGCAAAACATGACTGCAGGCCTGCCACCAGTAACTTAGCTGTGTTGGTTTGAACTGCAAATCCTACCTGTCAAAATAACCCCTTTGGACAGGCTCAAACCCTCCTTTCAAATATTAATAAGTCACCTCTAAGTAGGCATTAAATGCCCAAAGAGCAGGGTGCCTGATATGTAATAGTAGGACGTGTCGAAAGATTTAATGTTAAACATGTCCTTACAGTGACAATGCCCTAAAAGCTATTTTCACTGTAGCAAGGTTAGCTGATCCATAGGAAATAATTGGGATATTTTAATAAAGTAAATATGGTTATGAAGTTATTTATCTGCACCTAGGAACCAGGAAAAACGTTATTGTTTGGATTTTTTTTTTTAATATGTTTTGCAAATCCAGTTCACTGGTAAATTAGGATTTGTAACAAATATTTCACAAAAGGTACTTCTATAAAGTTTCCTTTGGCCTGCCTAAAAACTCTAGAAGCCATGTGCCTGATCTGTGCCCTGCAGCTGTTACCCTAGAGCTGACTATCTCCTTGATTAGGTGTGAATTGCTCCCAGAGCTGAGACAAAGGACTTTGGTGTGGGGAGGTCTCATGTTCATGTGACAGGCTGACCATCTGGATAGTGCTCAGGAATTTAATTACCTTCAAAGGGATCTGCCATGTCACAAGCAGGTATAGCTCACACCTGGGCCTGCCTCCTCTATTGTCCTTCTAGCCAGTCAGACACCAATACCAGAAGAAGATGAGTCGAACTGAGAACAGGTTTTGAGTGACCTCAGGGAAGGGTTTGCTTATTTCCCTGGCTACACCTCTAGGGTGGGCACAGGAGCTGTGCACAATGGAAGAAACATTCAGCCATCTTGGGTTTAGGTAGAGAAGGGCACTGTGGGATTGTTTGCAATAGGCACAAAGGAACTGTGGGTAGGGTTGCCCCTGGGAACTATTTTCCCTATTGGTGAGGGAGGGGCCTGGATTCACCTCCACCCACAGGCCAGTGTCAGGCTTAAATGTGGCTCCACAGGGCACCCTCTTCCGAACACTACTGGACCTGTGAGAGTCAGAAGAAGGGCTGCACCAACTGCTGAGACTTGTGCGGAGAACCCTAAGTGCTCGACCTGCCCCCACTTGTACCGAAGACAAAGAAGTAGACTCCAGCGGCCAGTTGGCTGACCTCCTTTTACACCACAAGAACACAAAAGCTGCAAGAAACCCGCTTTCCAGAAGAAGCCCAGCTGACCAGTTTCAACTGGACCTGCACTGGACCCTGCTGGTGGTTTCTGTGGCGTGAATCCTGAATCCCAAGTGCTGTTCCAAAGCTAGCAGGGGTTTAGCTCAGGTTTAAATTACTGAAAACTTTACTGGAACTGACAAGAATAGTGCCATTATTATATGTGGTGGACAACCATCCACCCCAACTAATAATCCACCTCCTTACATTTTGCTTAATATGTATCAAAAATCTGATTCCACCATTAAATTGAGGGTTTGATAAATAGTAAAAGAAACTGTTGAAAACTATTACTGGCTTATCCCTACCCAGAGATAGTAGAATCACTATTTAATATTGATTACCATTGTTTCTCTGTGGGCCAGCCAGCTTTCCTACAGTGAAAATTGCTTTTGGGTGCCATTCACTGTATGGGCGTGTTAACATTAAATGTCTACTTCTATAACTTTTAACTACCATGCAGCTTGCCCTGTGGCTTACAAGGCCTACATAGGGTTACCTAATAATATTTAAAAGGAAGGATTAGATCTGTAAAAAGGGTTTATTTTGCCAGGTCGAATTGCAATTTAAACTGCTACAGTCAGGCTACAATAGTAGGCCTGAAGTCAGGTTTGCACTGACCTGTAGTGGATGGCTCAATACTCCTGAAGTCCACTTGCATAGTTTAACCTGCAGGCCCTGGGTAACTTTGTACCATATACTAAGGACTTATAGGCAAGGTAAATATGCCAATTAGGAATTCAACCGTATTAAGAGGAGGATCACAGAAACATTACTACTGTTTGTCAGGGATAAAGTTCAACAGCCAGCAAAAACAAAGAGGGCAAAAATCAGGGGTTACACCATGCAAAATACATTCATTTCCTATATATACCCTCTCTAAAATCCACAACGTTCTGATTAATTCACTGGTGAAGCCTCTAGTATCAGGGTGTAGATCTATCCTTGAGCCCCTTTGCCAATATTTTTATCTATTTTTGAAACCATTTGTTCCCACATATAATTTATGACAAGGACACCAGATGGCATACATCACTCCACAGATGTTTAAGTTGCAAGGCCCATTATGAATTATTGTTTTTTTGTTTAATGCTTGGGGTACACTAAGAAGGTTCATCATGGTCAAGGATTTTACCTTCTGACTTCAGTCATTTGAGTCTCAATCTACCACAGGAGTGCACTTCTAAAGCTCCCCAGGACCTCTGGGGAGGTATTTGGAGATTCACAGGGTAACAGACAGAGGCCAACAGGTGGGTCCAGTCCAGATTCAGTTACCACTGATTAGCTTGGCAGTTACAGGAAAATGCCACTTGCAGCTTGTTGTGTCTCTAAAGCTTTAACAGGAAGTCAGTCTTATGACCCTTGGAGTCTACCTCGTTGTCCTGAATACAAGAGGGAGAGCAGGTCCAGTCTTCTGGGCTCTTCTCAGGTCTCAGAGAGCAGGTTCAGCCCTCTTCTGATCTTCCACAGGTCTAGGAGTTTTCTGAAGTGGGTACCTGGAGATGTCAAATTTATGCCTGACATTCAAGTAGGACTTGATATTTTAATGTCAAAAAGTATCTTCCCAGCACCCCTTGGATATTCTGTCAGGTTCAGAGCAGTCATCTCTGCCTATTTAGGTCAGCCAATTGTTTGCTCCTGGGAGCAGGTTCACACCTTATTCATGCACATTGAAATGGCTGGCAGAAGGGAAAGAGCAAAATGAAGATTTAGCTTGAAATTAAATGATTTAGATTTATAGAGTGTGACATGAGCTCAGCAAAGAGCTTCTAGGCACCAAAAATCCAGACTCCATCAGTAGCTCAATGAAACAAAAAGCTATAGATTGTGAGCAAATAGAAACGTTTTCAGATTTGTCAGAAAAAGAGGGCAGTTAGAGGTCTCACGAA
Organism: Calotriton arnoldi; assembly: GCA_963921515.1. NCBI lineage: Eukaryota > Metazoa > Chordata > Amphibia > Caudata > Salamandridae > Calotriton > Calotriton arnoldi. The sequence continues at coordinate 123,613 of CAWUFW010007305.1, read as the reverse complement.
GTGAGAGAAGCAGGTAGTTCCACATCCTGGCACCAACCACTGCTGCGTAGCAGCCACCATACCTAAAGGAGCGAAACCTCAGAGGTTGTATGATTAAAATGTTGGCCGATCTCAGGCGTCTAGTAGGAACATAAAAGGAAAAAATATTCTATAGACTAATGGGACCTCAAGTAAAGACTGCCCTTTGAATGGGAGATAATATTTTAATTGAATTCTTTTTGCTACATGCAGCCAGTGGAGAACTTTGAGTCTGGTTGACACCAAGCAATGTCTAGGAGTTTTAAGGAGTAACCTTAATGCTGTGTTTTGAATAAGCTGGAGTCTACTAATAAGTGTTTTAGATACCCGTAGGTATAAAGCATTTGAATAGTCAATTTTAGTGGTAATTAAAGCATGAGTTACTGTCTTCCTAGTAGTAAAGGCAAAAATTGGAGGATTTTATATAACGTTTTTAACATACCAAAACAAGTTGATATAACATTTTGAATATGTTGTTTAAAAGAGAGTCAAGAATCGAATTTCAGTCCCAAATCATGCACTGACTGGACTGGAAAAGGGGGTGGACCAATATTACATGGCCACCGATCACTGTTCTAGGCCTCTTGATTGGGGACCAAGATCAGAAACAGAGTCTTATCCAAATTAAGCTACAAATGGTTTTGATTCATCCAGAAGGCTACGGATATCAGGTATTGCCTGAAACTTTGGTGAAACCATCACTATCTCTCAATGACACAATTATTTGGGTATCATCCACATAGGATAATACCTCAAAGCCAAAGCCCAAAAAATGTTTAGCCAACGGGTCCAAATAAATATTGAAAATGGTGGGACTCAGGGCATAGCAAAAGTGACCCAGGAAATATATACAAGCGATTTTGTCAAACATAACCACCTCCACAAATCTACTTTCATAATACGCTGGTAGAGGTTGCTTATACCAAGCACTGCCTTAATTGCCATAAAGGGAATGTAATAGCAACAGTTACAAATGTTTTATGATCTGGCCTGGTGTTATGTTCCATATATGTACCCTAATATAGGCTCAGGTAGTCACCAACCCTTCACCTATATTCTTCTCTACCATTGCACTACATAACAGTTCATAGTACTGACCTTTTACCTAGTTACGGTAATGTCCAAAGATGACATGGGGTTTTCTCCGAAAAGCTTAAGCCTCAGTCATTATGCATGAGGATTCTTGGAATCACAGCAGGACAGCAGGCCTACCATCTCCTGCATAATAACTATGCATAAGGGTCATTCCTTCCGTCATCCTAGTTCGACATGACAGAGCAAGGCATTTCCCCAGGGGGTACCACTTTGGGTATATATACACCTTATCTTGCTGCGGTAGTCAGAGGAGAAAAGGACTTACATGCCGACACACTGACGCGAGACGCTGAGGCTCCTGCACGCAGACACTCCAGCTCGCAGTGGTCTGACATCCCTTGCGGGGTGTTCATCTCGAGACCAAGACGGGGTCCCACAGTCTCTCACTTCAGGTAATGGGGTTGACTTTATCCTAGAGGGATTCTTGGCTTTACACCCGTGTACATTCAGGTACATCTAGTTAGGGACACATCGTAGGAGTACACATTTTACTGTCATGTATTTCATATACTTGCCTGTATTCATTGTTTTAGCACGATGGTAGAAATCTACCATCCTTTTACTTTGTTAGTGCTAATAATCATTTATATCTGTTACTGTCTAATGGTTGTTTCAGCACACCTATTTTACACTAGAATGACGCTGATTCAATAAATGCTTATTGAAAAACGTCCCCACCATTTATTCTGTGTATCTCTCTGAGACGAAGAGAGCACGAGTGACTGAGCGAAAGGTTTTGCACTGTTTACACAATTCGGAGGGATCAGGGTGGTCATGTTCGATAGTTGCCAAGAACTATTCTCTCCTTGGTAACTGTGAGCTAGCTTGTATACAGGCTAACATACCCAGTAGGGGTGTCTAGAATCAGTCTGACTCCAATCCTAAAGTATATGTTGTCTAAACGCGCACATCCTATATAGGTTTATAGGAACTACACGACACTGGAAGTGTAGTGTGGTGGAGAAAGAGGCATGAGATGGAATCAGTGCTAGGCTCCCTTGACACTTAAAGACCCAGCAATAGGTAATTCAAGAAGCTGACTCATGAAAAACTTTGGGTCAATCCACTTACTTATCTTTTTTTATTTCTTTTTACAAATTAAAAACAGAACAAGAGAGTTATTCCCTGATATTCTTTTGATGCAATAAGAAACATCTTATTTCTTGTCCAATGTTACACTTTTGATATCAGAGAGAAGATTCTATTATTCTAGAAACCATGTGTTAGAAATTGCGTTTTTGGTTGGCAGAGTTATGCACCCTGTCCAAGCAGGAACCACAATCCTAGTCAGGGTAAGTCAGATACACACCCTAAATTAACCTGTGCTTGACACAGAGCAGTCAGGCTAAACTTAGGAGGCTATGTGTAAAGTATTTGTTCAACACTTAAAACAGCAAAACAGTGAAAACACCACACAAAGAGATACCACATCCGGTTAGAAAATTAAAGCTTAATTTAATGAACAAAACAAGACCAAAACAACAGCTCCAATAAGTAGAATCAGAGTTTTGAATTTTTTAAGAGTAGCACTTAGAAGCATAAAGTGAAACTGGGGATATCTGGTAGTGCTAGACCGGGTCAAATCCAAAAGTTCAAGCCTACCTCAATGAAGCGTGGGTCGGATGCAGTCCCAGGTAGGCCCCGCTGAAGTTTCACCTTCTCAAGAATTGTGCCAAGAGTCCCATGGTCCACAGGGCGTGAAGAGCTGGCAGGTGTTGCAGACTGATGGGCTGGAACCTCGTGGTATTGAGCGGCGATGCTTGCTGTGCAAAAAGACAAACTTGCACCCGCTCGCACTGATCCTTTGCGCAAGCGACGCAGTTCTGGAGCGAACGAGCCAATTTGTAGTCATAAAAATCTCAAAAGCTTGATTTCAAGAGTTGCAGAACCACCCAAGGACCCAGGGACCCAAGAGGTGTCACTTGGGGGTCAGATACTTGTAGGAAATGGGTCCAGGAGCTGTAGGGAGCCTGTTATGTCCCTGAGATCTGCCCAGGAGGCCAGCAGACTAGCCCTTTGAGTCACTCTGGGGTCCTGGGTTCATGATGGGTTCCAGGTCCAGTTCTTCTTCTTCCCCAGGCAAGAGGGCAGCAGGCCATCATAGCAAGGCAGCAGCTTATTCAGAGTAGTAGTCCAGCAGAGAGGCAATCCTTTCAGCAGCACAAAAGTCTTTCTTCCTGGCTGAGTATCCACAGGTTCAGAGGTGTGCGGAGTTGGTGGTGTCAGAAGTCCAGGATTTATACACAGTTATGCCTTTGAAATGGGGAAGACTTCAAAGAGAGGTCTTTGAAGTGCACGCAGTCCCTGCCCTTTCTGCCCTGGATCTAGACTCACTACAGGGGAGTATGCAGCCCTTTGTGTGGGGACAAGCACAGACTATTCAGGTGTAAGTGTTGGCTCCTCCCTCCCATCCTGCCAATCAGGATGTGGATGGCCCATCAGTCACACCCAAGCTCCTGTTGTGTATGCCTGACTGGAGGGAATGCGCAAAGACCAGCTTTCGCCCCCCCCCAGACATGGCTTCAGAGACAGGCAGAAGGTACAGAATGATTAAAGTAAGAAATAGCCAACTTTCTAAAAGTGGCATTTTCAGACTTGCAATTTAAAATCCAACTTTATCATAAGTTGTGATTTTAATTTGGAGTCCAGAGACACCAAACTTTGGGGGTCCCATCTCTTCTCAATTGAAAACTACACTTATAATATGTAATAAGGTAACCCCAATGTTAACCTATGGGAAAGATAGGCCTTGCAGTAGTGAAAAACAAATGTAAGAGTTTTTCACTACCAGTACAAGTAAAACTTAAAAGTACATGTCCCACTTTTCAAATACACTGCACACTGCCCTTGGTGCTGTCCAGGACCTACCTTAGGGGTGACTTTTATGTATTAAAAAGGAAGGTTTGGGCCTCGCAAGAGGGTTAACTTCCCAGGTCGAAATGTCAGTTTAAAACTACACTCACAGGCTCTGCAGTAGCAGGCCTGAGACATGTTTAAAGGGATACTGAAGTGGGTCACACAGTCAGTGCTGCAGGCACATTAGTAGCATTAAATGTATAGGCCCTAGGCATATGCAGTGCACTTTACTAGGCACTTATAAGTAAATTAAATATGCCAATTGTGGATAAGCCAATGTTACTAAAACAAATTCAGCAAAAAGGGGAGGAGGAAGGCAAAATGTTTGGGGGTGACCCTGCAGAAAGGTCCAGGTCCAACATCAGCTAATTGCAAAAAGGCAATTCTGTGTATCAGTTCCACTGAAAAGGCCTACCACAAAAGCTGCAATAGTTAGAAGGGACCACTGAGTCAAAAATAATTTCTTTTTAGAATGTATTTTTTGAAGATTATTTGGAGTTCAATGATGAAAAGTTCATATTCCAGTGTGGTTGATGACAGCTGGTTCCATGTTAGTAGATGAGCTTTGAGCAGGTCCTTGCATGTGTGTGCAGGATATTGATCTGCTGGTGATCCTAATATGCCACAGGATTTTGTGAGATTGGTAGGCTCATTAGCAGGTACAGGACTGAGGAACAGTAGCCTGAGACAAGGTGATGGTTCAGAGGGTAAGGAAATGCTACTGTTACAAGTCAAACAGGTCAGAAAATACATGGTTTTAAGATGGTGGTCTGCGCATAAGGAGAAACACAGATGTGTAGGATTGTGAAGGAGAGCTCTGGATGAAAGGAAATTCATTTTCTGGAGCAGAATAGTTAACAATGGAGTGATAGAGATATTTTATTAATGATAGCTACTCCTCCTCCCTTCTTCTTAGTGGTGCAATTTCCCACTAAGAATTTGCAGCATGCAGGAATGGAATCATGTAGGAATGCATAGTCACAGCTAAGCTAAAAAGGGCAAGTCATGAGTGGAATCTGACGTCAGATTATAGATGTAAATGAAATTCTTATTCAAGAATTTTAGTTCTATGAGGACAGAGGAAAGTTGGTTTAGTGAATGTGATGTTAAGAGGGGCTTAGTTTTAGGTAAGTTGATGGGTTACATGCACATGAGAATCGGAGTGGGGTCGCTCTCTCAGTAGAGACGGTACAAGAATGGGAGGAGACTGGGAAATAGGCAAGGGAGAAGATGGGAAAGATGAGTTACTATGACATTTGTTTGATAGTAATTGAAGTAAATGTAAATGTTTATAACTCTGGTGGAAAGTTTGGGTGGGAGAACTGAAATCATATTTTATAATGTTTTAGTTTTAATTAGTTAGTGCTCTGTATCTGCTTGTGAACATTCTTGAGCCACTAATATATTCTAATAACTGTATTACTCTTCTGTTGTGCTTTCCCTTTACAGAGTTTTACGTACCTGCTCAGGGGCAATATCACAAAATGTGTTTCTTCCATTTGCTCTGTTCCTGTGTGTAGTATGCTCTGCCTCAAAGAAGTTGAGGCAAGACTTTATAATAAAAATTGTTATGATGGGCAAGCAGGAAGTCTGGGAAGATGAGGCACCATCTTCCTTCATGCTTCTCTCTATGTCCGTGACAGGCACAGGGTGGACAGGCTTCTTAAGTCACTAGTGTCCTTCTGTGCCACAACATGCAGGATGCAGTGAATTCAAAGATGGTTTAACAGGGGGTGGTCACATTAATGACTATAGATACTTGGCTGCAGATTGTGTTGGGAAACAGAGGTATCTCTGTTCTATGTACTGGTGCTATGTGCAGGTGACTGGTCTCAAGATGGTGCAGGGTCCTCACAGGGCCGCAATCATATCAATGTGTATTTAAGGTTCAGTTTCGCAAACCTGGGTTAAGGTTTAGCACACATGCAATGATAGGATCAACTACATTTCTATTCCAAGACTTTTCAGGACAATGTTTTGTGCTGCAGGTAGAAGTATGCTGAAGGCAATATCAATATTCAGTACACATTCTGTGGCCACATGGCATTTGTGTTTTTGTCGTGGATGTTATTGATTTTGAATATTTTCCACTTTTGCAATCACCTCCAGCAACCCTTGGGCAATGGTTGTGGTGAGCAACTTTTGATACTGGGTGTGGTGCATCAGTGCATTTGACTTCCTCATATTTAGTATAGAAACTATGCAATGAGTCCCTCAATGTTAAGGTACTTAGCTCACACGTAAAACTGGAATCCATATTTTTCATTCTCTCCATTTGTTTCTCCAGTGTGCAACTCTCTAGAAGAATACACATAGTAGTGTATTAAGGGCATGCAAGCATGTGATACTTGTACGGGTGTAATAAGTGCTCTAGACACTTCTTTATCCCAGTTTTGGATGTTTTATTGGCTTTCATTCGTTTTGGTACTCCAATAATCCCTTCTGTGTCCAGGATGGTTTGGATATTCTCTTCTCACTGTCTGAGATCAGCTTTGGTTGGGAGCTGCGTACTTGGTAAGACTCTCATGTTGATGCCTCAAAACATTTTGCTCCAACCAATCAAAGCATTCCATCTTTTCTTCACATGTTCAATTTTACAAGTTGGATTTTGCATTAGTCTTATTATTGATGGCTTTTGACAGCTTGGTCCTGACACTCAGGCTGGTAGTTGTTATAAGGTACTGAAAGTGGTAAGCCTCCCCCTTCACCATCTTCACACCTAGCACCTGCAGCACTTCATCTAAGAATTATATTTTTGCACAAATTGCTATATAACGCCATTTTGGTGATGTAGGCTAGATGGGTGGTATGTGCTATTTCAGTGCTGTTGTTTTACAAAAATGGTCACATGCATATGCACATCTTCTTGCAGAGCATGACTAATTTTCCTGCATATATATTTAAATATTATGGTACTAGTACCTATGAAAAAGGTGCTAGCAATTTTTTATGCATGGTTTAGTTTATACACAGTTATTGTGTCCTTAGCAATGCAGAAAATTGTAAACAGAGATATTTTTTAGTGACCAGTAACTGTACATTCTGGTAAAGCATAAATGCAGTGTTCTTAATGAGGGTCAAAAAGACTTGTCTCTAAAGTAGATAGTGGCAACGAGGAGGAAATTTACATTTTATGCATGGTCACCCATTATTGTGATTTGTTTAGGGGCACTCACAGTGACTGAAGGCCTAAAAGCTGTCTTTACTGTGTAGTGTATGCTAGATTTTCCACAGACAGGCCTTTGTGGGACTAGAATATTTATTTAACAGGTCCACTTAGGAAACTGCTAGAAAAATCATTCAAAGTTATTTTTAACTAGCTTTGAAAATCTGATTTATGGTGAACCAGGTTTTTATAAGGTCATTTGAAAAGTAACTTTGCAAAAATGTTGCTTTGCGCTGCTTGAATTGGAAGTGATAAACAAATCAGTTCAGCTACTCATCACATGTCCAGAGCCCAATACACATATCTGATGGAGTTCATAACATTGCCTGCCAGAGGACAATGGACTGGTCTCAGAACCCAGGAAAACAGAAGTCAACAACTGGCCACTAAACAGCAGTTAACCATCTTTTAGGGGTGCAATATAGCTGATAGAGTAAAGGATAGCTTTAACACTTCTTATTTTGAATGCTGATTCCAAACGTGGCTGATAGGATGTTCTCCCATTCATTCTTAGTGCCCTCCTATACCTGTGGTTCTTAATCTTTTAAGTTCTGTTGACCCCTTTGAATCACAGCTGAAAACCAAGCACCCCCAAGCCATTTTTATGATTTGTGCCCCAAATATAAAAAACAAAACATACACAGATATGTACACATTATATGAACTCAGCACATCTACCTTTCTCTGCAAATGAATGTTTAAATATGAGAGTGAAAACTCAAAGGTGTAAGAATCAGGTTGCATTCACAAATCAGTTCATAATCATGTGAAATCAGATCTCTCAGCAGAAAGTGGTGAAACAGAAAAGTAACTATATTGACATACAGACAAAGGGAAGCAATTGAACTAGGTATGTGTAAAGGTGGAAACCATGCAGGGTGTGTGTGCCAAAAGGTGAGAAAGAGAGTGATTGCGTAAAATCTAGAAGAACGGTTGTCATTATTCCAGAGTGTATGCTGTCTACTGAGAAGTAGTACTCTGCCTGTGAAGGTATTTCAGTTCTGCTGAAAAGTGCAGGTATGCCCCTTTCAAACACAAGAAGTGTAGGTGCTTGGAATACCAGCCCATGCAGTGAATGGGACAACATGCAGCCTAGAAGGGCATTTTGGGCAGTCTACCACTGCATGTATGCATAGATCACTAAGAGCTTAGATCACTGCCTCTCTTAGTGTGCAGATGCATATGGTTTTTGAGAAAATTATAAGCAATTGAAAATTGTTTTTAGTCAGCAGATGATTGCTAGTACAGGTTGGAGCATGTTTGAATGTGAACTGTACACTTTCACACATGCTCTGGCCTAAACTAGCAATCAGATTCTTACTAAAATGTTTTTAAAATGCTTATGATTATTTTTTAAAGATATTTTTTATAAATATTATCAATACATGTATCAAATACATTGAGGAGGCAATACAGTAGTCTTCAAGTAAGTATTAATGCTACTTGATTAAACTTTTATCCTTTAGGGGGAATCATTTTTATTTAATTATTTTGCTTGAAATACATATGATTATTGACAGAAAATAATGTTTCAGGTTATATGGGCCCGCGTATACTGCGAATAGGCACCCGCCAGTTAAATACCATTGCCCTGGCCCCTTTGGCTCCAACTCTGGCAGGAGGGAGAATTAGTTTAGACCCTGACAGAGAGGATGGGACCCCATCTAAATAGAACAGTGTCTAGGGGCCTGCTGGAGCTCTTCCAGAGGGACAAAGAGTTTGGCCATCTTGATTTGGAATTTTCTTTTCAGTGAAGCAACAAGGAAGTGCTGAAAAGGAGGTGTTTATAAGGTAAAAAAGTATACTGGATTGGATAGGAAAAATTCTCCAATCTCTGGCTAACACACATGATAAGACTAGCATCTCACCACCACCTCCTCAAAACATTCCCTGGACCTGGGAATACTACACTTGAACAGGAAGACTCTCCAATAAGGAGTAAAACTCCTGACTTCTGCATGGCTGTTTGGGGACTAGAACTGCTCTTTCAGGGTCAGGTGGCTGATGTGAGAAATTGGGTTGCTGGTTGACTGAGGTGTGAGCCCTTGTCAAGCAACAGCCACAAACCCTTGCAGGTTGAACCAACAAAAGCCAATAAAGTAACCTTTGCTTAACCGTTGGTAGCTTGGCAGAAAAAGCAGTCATGCTTACCCTAGAGGCAATGTGTAAAGTATGTATGCAGCTCACAAACAGTAATAAAGTGAAAACACAGTACAAGATACATTCCACACCAATTTAGAAAAATAGAGTAAATATTAATAAATTATTTGACACCAAAACAGCAAACATCCAATCAGTAGAACTGGAGTTATACATTTTTGATGTTTTTAGTAAAACTAGCACTTAAAAGATCAAAGCGCCAACCGCGGATATCTAGTTGCGTGAGACCAGTTCAAAGTCGAAAAATATGGCCTACCGCGCTCGAGCGCAGTTCGGACATATGAAGTGGATTGGGCCCGGTCAGCGCTTGCCTTCTGACGTAGAAGAAGTTCTGACAAAAATGTTCTGCGAAAAGTAAAGGTCGGTGGGGCAAGGCTGCAACAGGTGTCCGAAGAGAGATCATTGTCGTCGTAAAGTGTTGGGATGAAGCCGCGGTGAAGATTTTTATGTTCAGACTTAGTCTCTAAAATGAAAGCTGAAAATCTCCAGCGGGAAGAGCCAGAGGGCTATAGCCGAAGACAATTACATGAGGCCAGATAACCCTTTGGCATAGGACTGCTGAAACAGATTTGCTGAACATAGTGGGAAAAGCAGCAAAGTCAGTCTGACCAGCTATGCACTTCGGGCGGATAGGCGAACCTGTTGGTCCCTGTCTCCTCTTGCTTCTAAGAGCAGATTTAGCCAAAAATATTCTAAGACCCCACTTTTGGATTTTGGCTATCTGGTCACCTTAAGCACCAGTTCTGATGGTCCAGGACTGGTGGGGCACCACTGGGAGGGTCAGTGTTACCACTGGCACGACCTGTGCCATAAGTGCCTTTGACATTCTACCCAGTCAATCACCATTGTCACCCCTTGCCTCAAGTTAAGGCATCCATGCGGGCTTAGGGGCCTATTCACTATGCAGGTGCTACACTCTGGGCTTGCTACCCATGTAAAGGCTTCCTTTTGGGCTTTTAACCCTAGTCCCATGAATCGCCTTGCCCGTAGCTTGTTCCAAGTCCTCCCTAGCCCTTCTAATCCATGTTTGGAATATCGCTCGAAATCTAGCTCTTGTATCACATGACCGGGGGCCATTTTGGAGGCAGCGTGTGTAAATACCATGCCCCTCCAATAGTTTGCACTTGGATTCCTGAACCAGCAGGGGAAAGGACGATTCTTTCTCCTCTCTGCGACTTACCTGTTAAAACTCCTGAATTCCTGTCCCACTTCCTCTAGCCTCGACCACTGCTCCACTGGCCCCACTGCAAGGGCATCTCCATGGTGATTCCCACTGAAAGAGAAAGAGAACATTAATCTTTGATGCCAGGTTAGTGCACTAACAAAGAGAGTAGCAAAAGACCAAGGTGATATTAACAACGTATGCAATGGCAAGATTAACATTGTTTGTTTGAAAAAACTTCCTCAAGAGAAAGGCAAGGGTGCTTAGTGGAGCGCTATTTCTTACTAATTTGATTTAGAGGATACTAGCAAGATATTGACTTGCTTATATCCACAACTAACAAGGACTAAGTGGAGCAGTCTGATGGCTAGTTTTGAGCTGTGGATGGAACATCTCTCACAAGTCAAAGAATTTTCTATAAAAATGGATCACGGATTCTTTAACAAAACCTTTGCTTGCTGTCTACAATGCCTAATTATTGTAGAGGCACAACTGTGATTGCTTTAATTTTTGTTAAGAATGTTCAGTTGCAGTAATCATTTCTAAAGTATTTGTGTTATATGTTTGTGAATAGGATAACTGTACAACCAAGTTAATAAAGGTGATCCTCAAATTTTCCAGGTTCCTCAGAATCTAATGCAGAATACCCAATTCCGGTCAAGAGGGTCTTCATCTGCCTTTTCAACCCAACCTGCGTTCCCTTCTCGAACATCTGCCAATGACTGTGTAAACAACTGCTCATTGAGAGTTGTTTGGAGGGGAGTTGGCAGATTGTCTTCGCTCCTGCAAAAGAGCTGTAGCGGTCGGTGGTGGGAGTGCCGCCGGGCGCTGACGTGGGGTGGGGAGGGGCAGGGGGGTAGTAAACTATGGATTACGGGCGATTACAGGTAAGTACACATATAAATAAATAAAACAAATTTCGTTTCTCGCGCTGCATCACATTTGGCAATGCAGCGCGAGAAACGAAATTCGTTTTATTTATTTATATGTGTACTTACCTGTAATCGCCCGTAATCCGTAGTTTACTACCCCTCCCCCGCCCCATGTCAGCACCCGGCGGCACTCCCACCACCGACCGCTCCTGGGTTTACAGGTGAGTGGCATGCATAACAGTCAACACTCACTCAGGCTGGGTTCAAGTGTGGGTCCAAAGTGAAGGGAGACTTTTTTGTCCCTGAGGCTTAGATCAGGAGTCCAGTAAACTAGCCCTTTTGAGTCACTCAGGTGGTCCTGTTTCAATTTTCAGTGCTTCTTTCCCAGGCAAGAAGGCAGCAGGGCAGAAAGGCAGCAATTCAGTAAGTCAGCAGCAGGTCAGCTGTCCAGCAGAGTGGCAGTCCTTTCAGCAGCACAGCAGTCCTTCTTCCTGGTAGAGAATCCACAGGTCCAGAGGTGTACTGAAGAACTGGGGTCTGAGATCCTACTTTTAGACCATGGTGCCCTCCTTCTGGAAGGTGGTAGAAGCTTCTGGACAGAAGCTTTAAAGTGCATGGAATTTCCTGACTCCCCTGCTACTTGCTCCAACCTGGCTGCAGTGACATTGTGAAGGTGACTGATAGGTTCTTTGTGTGAGGGCAGAGCACTCCCTATTCTGTGGCAAGTAGGGCAGTGCTGAGCTATGCCCCCTATGTCCTGCCTGCAGATGGCCCATCCAGGCACCTCCTAATCCCTCTATTGTGTGACTGTCTGGGACCTGAGAGGAATTCACAAACTCAATCTCTCAGTTACACCGAGTTATGTGAACCGAGACAGGCTGCAGGCACAAAGGAGCTAAGGGCAGAAAAAAGCCAACTTTCTAAAAGTGACATTTTCAAAATTGTAATCAAAAACCTGACTTTACCATTCAATAAGGATTTTAATTACAATTCCAAAGACGCCAAACATAACCTAGAAACCTGCTCCCAATTGGAAAATACAGCTCATTAAATGTGAAAAGTAATCCCCAATGTTATCCTATGGGATGCTGTAGGCCTCACAGTAGTGACAAATGAATTTAAGAGTTTTTCACTACCAGGGGCCGCATTACATATGCGGCCCACTTTCCTTCATTCCTTCACCTTCACTTTTAAAAAGGTGCGCCCGGCGCAATGAAGAAAAGTGCACCGCATTATGGGGAATGCGCTGCCCCCAGGACAGCCGTGAACTCCTGCTGCCCTGGGGCCAGCGCATTCACATGAAATACAGAGCAGCTGCTTTGCAGCCCTTTCACTGTGCAGGTGGCAACCTCCCTGCTCTTTTAAACGGGAATGGAAAACCCCCGTGCAGGCGGGTGCAGTCAGTGACTACACCGCCTGCAAGGGGATGTCTGGGGGGTCCATGGGACCTCATTTACTCCCTACAGACGGCTGCTCCGAGAAGGCAAACTGACAGTGCCCCACCTTTGAGGAGGGGCTCTGTCAGTGCACCTCCAGAGGGCTTCTTTGCCTCTGCGCCCGCATCGGTAATACGGCGCAGGCACAGAGGCAAAGGGATTCCTACGTTTGCATGGGGCATGCCCCCATGCAAATTATGGAATGCCCACTTGAAGATAGCGCTGGCACTTTATGTGTGCCAGCGCTATTGGTTTTACAGAAGTGGCCGCACAAGCATCTGCGGCCCCTTCTATAATACCAAAGTGCCGCGGGGGTGAGCAAAGCGGGTGCAAACGCCAGTTGCGCCCCCTATGGCAATTTATATATTACTGCTCCAGGACATGTAAAATTTTAATTTAAAAGTACCTTTCCAATCTTTTAAGTACACAGCACCCTGCCCTATGTGCTACCAAGGGCCTGCCTTAGGGGTGACTTATATGTCATAAAAGTGGAGTTTAAGGCTTGGCAAGGGAGTTTTAATGCCAAGTCAACATGGCAGTTTAAAACTGTGTTCAGGCTGCAGTGGCAGGCCTGGGACATGTTTTAAGGTGCTACTTAAGTGGGTGGCACAATAAGTGCTGCAGGCCCACTGGTAGGATTTAATTTACACGCCCTGGGTATATGGTATACCACTCTACAAAGGATTCATTAGTAAATTAAATATACCAATTGGGTATAAACCAATTTAACCATGTTTTAGGGGAGGGAGCACAAGCAGTTTAGCACTGGTTAGCAGTGGTAAAGTGCAGAGTCCTAAGGCCAACAAAAATGAATTCAGCAAAAACGTTTAGGGGTGACCCTGCAGAGAGGGCCAGGTCCAACACTGTTCTTACTTGCTGTATTCCAAGTAGGAGAAGTAGATTTGCGTCCTGATATCTTTTTGCCATTCTGAAATCAGGTTCTGCAGGTCCTCTTGGAATAGGTATCTGGACTTGTTGAGCCCTGTCTGGCTACAGATTCCCCTTGCCCCACTTGAGGATTTTGAGAACTAAAAAAGAGACTTTCTGTGAAGGCGAATTCTTGGACTTGTGTGAGGTAGCAAATTCATCCTAGTGACAAAGGGCCTTTGGTGGCTATGAATTACAGCTTTGTTCCACTCACAACTTTTGGCTCAAGACCAATGTCTTCACCAGGAGCACAATGACAACGACTTCAAGGGACTGTAGTTGACATCTGCCTTGGATATTGCTGAAAGATTATTTCATTAAAAAGACTAGGGGGCATATTTATGAGCCCCTTTGCATTACTCTTGCACCATGCACCGTGGTGCAAGAGCGACCAAATGTGAAATGAGATTTATAAAGCCACGCAAGGCCACCTTGCGTGGTCCTGCATGGCTTCAAAAATCTCGAGTAATGTAACGCAGCGCAAATCACTGTGTTGCATTACTCTGCATCAGGGAGACATTTCCATGGGTGTTGCAGTAGTGGTCGGTGGTGGGAGTGCCGCCATGCGCTGACGTGGGGCGGGGCGGGGCAGGGTGGGGGATAGTAAACTATGGATTACGGCCGTTTACAGGTAAGTACACATATAAATAAATAAAACGAATTTCGTTGCGCGCGCTGCATCGCATTTGGCGATGCAGCGCGAGAAACGAAATTCGTTTTATTTATTCATATGTGTACTTACCTGTAATCGGCCTTAATCCATAGTTTACTACCCCGCGCCCCACGTCAGCGCCCGGCGGCACTCCCACCACCGACCGCTACTGGGGTGTTGCATGGGTGTTTCCACGCAACATCCATGGATTTTGACTTATTCCCAGATTTACTTGAACAGGTAAACTTGGGAAAGCGCCAACAAGATTCACCTCCCCAGGATAGGTGTAACGAGGAGAAATATGTTCTCATTTTTTCCTCTTTCTATGTGTTCTGCATTCTGCAGCACACATAGAAAAAGGAAAAAGCTGCTCAGCATTGTTTTTTTATGCAGGAAGGTGGCCCTTCCTGCACGAAAACAATCCTGCCTACAAACACAGGCACCCTAGCACCATGGTGCAGGGGTGCCTCCATTGGCGCTAGGCTGCCAAAACAGAGCCAACGAAAGGGAAAACGACAGGAGTACGCCATATTTGATAAATACAGCGCATTCCTGCCCTTTCCCCGTGATGCAGGGCAGTGCAGCAATACAATCTTGGTAAATATGTCCCTTAGTCTGAAGTTAAACACTTTGGGGCCTATTAGCAATAACCGGCGATAATTATCGCTAAGCGCAGTTAGCGCTAGGATAATTATCGCCGGCTATCGCAGGTTTCTATCGCGGAGATAGCATGCTATCAGCAACGCTTATCTCCAAAGCGATAGAAACCCTGAGAACAGTGTGAATATCGCTTGAAAACAAGCGATATTCACACTGTGACCAGTGTTAGCTTGGCGATAGGGCGAGGGGATTTAGCCATGTAATCCACCTCCCATTGGATTACATGGCTAAGTCAGGTTTAGACCAGGTGTTAACAAACCAGCGCTAAACGTGTTTAGCGCTGGTTCGTTAATCACCTCCCCTGCCTCGCTAATAGGTGATAGCGACCTTAGCGACTGTTTCCAGTCGCTTTTAGGTTGAGGAACGCCTACTTTGCATGCCATTAGCGATAAATATCGCTGGCATGCAAAGCGGCACCCAACCCGGTCGCTATCGCCTAGAAGCTGTCGCTAACAGCAGTTAGCGACAGCTTGCTAATAGGGCGTTTGAATTATCACCGCTTTAGCGGGGAAAAGTCCAGCTAAAGCGGCGATAGAGCCCTTGATAATATGCCCCTTTGTTTTCCACTGATGCTTTAAATTCTTAGGCACTTTTGCCTTAAAATCTAAACAAATGCATATCGCTGGGTCACCTTTTCCAATTTTAAACATTTTGGTGTCTTTTTGCCCACCTTATTTGTCACTATTTTACGACATTGATTTGTGAGTTTATTTATGCTGTATTGTTGACTTGAAAATTGTTAGTACTGTTTAAAAGTAACATGCTCTTCTCTGGGAATTTCTTGATGCTTATTCCAAAGACCCTAGGGGTTGAGCTAAGATTCTCAGAGAACGGTGTTTTGGCCCATCTGGAATGTGCTCTTAAAGTTAGAAGAGATCACCCCAGCAATTTAATAACTCTATTTCTGCCATAGAGCTTTTGTTAATTATTGTGGTTAGCTTCTAGTCTGGCATTACCCGTCCACAATGTACCTGAGACTGACTGGGTAATCATCAAGGTAAAATCTAAATATTTTAAACTGTCCTTTATCCATTTTACCAAACTACTGTCTGTGCTCAATATTTTAATTTTGATATTTCACAACTCAAAGGCTTTAATCTATGGTGTGAAAGAAATATTTACAAAGCTGTTTCATATGATATTTTACTAACGTTTACCTATGACTGTTTTCTTGTAAAGGGGTGTGGTACGTTCAGTTCTGCTTGTGTGCCAGCATCAGTTTTTAAGAGCTGCCGAATTTTAGTTTATATACAAATAGTGCGTAACTCCAGCACCAGCCAAAGATGATCTATGCTTGACATCGCGCCAACTTAAAATTGGTTTATCACATTAAGTGACGGCAATTTTCTACTCATAGATTTACCTGGCCTGTCTATTTGCTGGCTCCTACCGTGAATCTGATAACGTCTTTCAGGGCAACCCGAGTCTAGCATTACACATTATGTACACATGCACTGTGAAAGGGCATGTCATTACCTCACTGGAATGCTATGTCTGTCTTAATGCATGCTAATGCTTTAATCTAACAGGCTTCGTGTTCGCCCCGTCACACCTCCAGCTGAGCATTCAGAGAAAATTAAGTTAAAAAGAGCACAGCAACTTCAAGCAGGCATCACCACTGAAAAGTAAAAATTCAAAATTTGTTCATTAACGTAAGACCTGTTTTCAGACGGATATATTTTTTACTTGAAATGTTTCATATAACATTTGTTCGCGAATAAATATACCTGAAAAATTAAAACTGAAAGCGAAAAACATGTTACGAATTCTCATGTGGAGAAAGTGAGCAACCTAAACGAATTGCAAACTGCTCACGGTGGGAGCTCTTTGTAGAGGGTTTTGAAGTCAGAGGAACTCGAGAGAAATGTTGCATTTTTTTCAGATCAGCTGTATATTAAGGATGTCCTAACCGTACAAGTGCCAAACGAAATTAAGATCGAAACCCTTCATTTGCCAATAACTTCCCTAGAATGAGAAAGGTGTCTATAGCCAGATGTAAAAATAAAAGTGTCGGAGGTATTACTGTACGTTAATGTTTAATGCAGATTGTTGAGACCTTTCTCATCTTTCACGGCTGGCTTCATGCCATTTTATCCGCATCACACCAAAGAAACCAATCAGGCAGAAGGTATTTAGTATGGCCTGATGGGACCGACTCTACTTGCATCAGCAGCTTCAGCCTGACTGGTCAAGTTTCCAACTTCTCGTCTTCTCCTAAGTCTATTCTCTTGATTGCAGAATTCTTCAGAGGTTATCCTTCTCCTCCATCATCCTCTTCCATGTTTACCTCCTACCACTGGTCATTATCACTAGATTCTGAAGTTTACAATTGTACATTACACTGACAGCAGACTGGCAGGTTATATGACATGACACATCATATAACAGCTGCTGCCTATAGTGGATGGTCAATTTAGGTTAAAACTCAATGACTACAATACCCAAATCATGGTGGTTGGTGGAAACATCAAAGTATAGCCTATCAAATATCTTGTTGCCTTTGGTGGGCTCTCTCCCACTCTCTCTTTCTCTCTCCAGGAGAGGCAAATACATTTTCCTTGCTTCCCAGGTAAAGGCAGTGGTAAGTGATGCTTTTCAAACAAAACATTCGCGACAAATCCTTAACTTTATATCCCTCTGAGGCTGCATCACGATTACAATACTCTTCTTCACTGAAACTATGGAAACTCCCTTTTTAGCCTATCAAATTACCTGAGTTGATACCTTTTCTGGATCCTCCTACCAAGGCCCTAACAGTGTAGCACAACACCTTTCCTCGCATCCATCAATTGGCTCCCTCATGCTTCTTTCTCAAACTCAGGTTTCACCAACTCTTGGACACCCATTTTGATTGACAAACTCCAGCACCAAAAGACAACAGGAAACTATTGCTGAACATCTGTCAGGATTATGTCCAGCAATTTTCTACAATGCTCTTCTCATGGGGCCTAGTTTTGGTTGTTTATGGCCCACTCTCCTCTTCTGGAATGTCCTTTGCAAGATAAAATCATGATGCCTTTAAAATTAAGGTAAGGACAGGCTCCTCTACAATTGTTGTACAGCTTCTCTTCAGGTTTTTCTTTAAATCGGTACTTGGCGGGTCCACAAAGCCTTTTATCCTTACGAGATTGATAAAATAAGTATCATTGAGTTAGGTAAAAATAAGCATCCATTATTTCAGTGCACAGAGACCCGAGGTTGAAAACGCTCTAAAAAAATACACGTCATGTTATGTTATGTTATGTTATATTATGTTATAACGTGGAGGTATGGGTAGTTCTGCTCCTGCCATAACGGAATTGAAAATTGGCCTAAAGTTGTCATCTTTGACATGAAAGTACACATCTATGGCAGAACGAGGCCCCTTGCATTTTACTCTGTTGATGCCAAGGCACACCCTTAGATAATGTAACCATTTTTAAAAGTCTAATCGCTACACATGCCCATGTATTCACTCATTACCACATCCATTCATCCATCCATGCAGTCGTTTGTCATACACTCTCTCCATTCATGTGCTCATGTATTCCTCTGTTGTTGCAGTTCACGCATTCAACTCTACATGTACTCTCGCACCTATTCATCCATCCATGCTCTCCATCACTCACTCATCAATTAATTCATCCAGCCATTGAGCCATTCTTGTATTCACCCTCTCACTTATCTACACAATACCACAACAAGCAAGCAAGTCTGTGAACGAGTCAGAAGCGTTGGCTTTTCCAAGCTTGTCTTTTGAGGGTATTGATAGGATGGATTTATTTGTGATGTGACAAGTTATTAAAATATGTGGATTATGCATAAAAATACATCTTGATGTTTTTGTTGCCTAAATTTATCAAAGTATCCATGAAATTAACTTTATACTACTTTATGCGCGAAATTCATTTAACTGTAGGATGAAACTAAACTGCAATAACCTCACATTCTCTACCCCCTTGCACAGTGACCCAATTTCTTTGATATATTACAGCAGTCTTTAAACTTGGATTAATATATTGATGTTTTTCCTATTTCCACATAAAACGTTTTGCATCAGTGGGAACAATGTCTGATCTCATTTCCATACCCGGCCATACTATCTCACAGGAATACATCTGTATAATGAAAGCTGAAAATGTATGATTTTTTTAAAATTTGGCAAAGTAACTCAAAACTAGCCCATTCTTTGCGGTAGATTTTTTCATTCAATGAGCCATAATGAGATAATTTTTATCCCACAAATTGATACCTTCTTCAGTGAAGATTTTAAGCACATTTCTTTAGCTATGTTTCCTTATGGCTGAAAGTTGATATCTGTAACCAAATTTTGTTTTATAATGACTAGGCTCTTTTGAATAGGACCCATTTAAGTGCTGTATTTTTTTTAAGTTTTCAACTTTTTTTCCACGGGACACAATTTCAGCAATTTGTTAAAGTGTTTTTCTTTTCTTTTTCTTTTTATTCTTTTATATGGTTTCTTCAGATGCTTTGATATTATGTTTCTGTCCTGATGATGGCCTGTTGATTTGTTCCTATGGGTCGAAATGTCAACTACTTATAAGTAGTCTTAGTAGTTTAAATTTAGACTTATTTGGAATATTGACTAAGCACTCTTGCCCAAAAGACACCTTAGCCATTGTTATGTAAAGTGAACTATGGTTTAAGCATTATTGCTGGAATTATTGTGTATTCATAATTCATTTCTGTAGCTCTACTGTTGCACTGCACTGTCCACACTTTGATCTATTATGGCAAACATTCTCTCTATTATTAATACGTAATTTGTGTTCTTGACAGGTGGGATGAGAGTGTCTTTATTTGGAACTGTTGCATTTTATGGCATATATTTACTGCTGTTTTCATTAGTAGCGAGAGGAACCTCTGTTCTTTCCATAATATTTGCCAATATTCCACTTTATGTTTGGGCTGTCCTGTCTTGATCGACATGAAGTACACTCCTTCATTCGACCATTTGACGTTTGATCCTGGGTTTGGTGCCCTGTATCTACTTGCCTGACCAACTGCAGTTCGTGATGTCTAATAGAGAACTGGATTACATGTCCCCTGGAACTGCATTTCCTCTGGATGGGTGCAAGACTTTTATCACCTCTCTAATCTTCTGCAGAGGAACTGTCAATGTTATGAAGGGATCTGGAGATCACAGTTTGCCACATATACTTATATCATGCACCACGCTTCTAATGGCCCCATTAAGTTTATCAATTGAGTCATTGATATCGTTGAGTGTTTATTTGATGCCACCTGTCAGTCATCGGATATCATTGCTCTGTCCATTTGACATGTGTCAATGGATTTCTAAATGGCAATAGCCAAAGCCTTTCATACATTGTTAGAAATGAGGGTCGCTAGTTGGCAGAGGTATGCACCTTGTAAGAAGGGAATTAGAACAGCAAGATTAATTTGAGCTTAATGTGAGATGTAATATAGGATGCATATAATAGGAAAAGTTGTATTATGAAATTTGAACTACTAAGTGCTGCTATATTTAACCATAAAGATGAAAGTGATTAGTTTATTAAATGTATATTTTTAACAGTTTTAAATCGAACTTGTATTAATAATAGATTTATTATAATAATAATTATTGTTACTATATTGTAAGATCTTAATTAATCAAACAATAAAAAGAAAATTGAAAAAAAAATTGAATTGTCCAAGTTGGGACGCTTCCTTTTAGTCATGATAAGAGGATTACACTTCTAAAATAACCCCTGCTCACACTCTTGGTAGCTTGGCATGAGCAGTCAGGCTTATCTCAGAGGCAATGTGTAAAACGTTTGCGCAAAACACACAGTAATACATTGAAAACACTAAAAAACGACACCACCCCAGTTTTAGAAAAATAGCCAATATTTATCTTTGTAAAACATGACCAAAATGATAAAAATCCAACCTGCAGTAATCCAAATATAAATATTGCAAGAATAACCTTAAAATACAGTTCCTTGAAGTCAATAGCTCCGTCCGGGGCTATCACGGTGTCGTGAACAAACAAATCCAACAGTTCAGGACAACCACAGCCAGCTACGGTGTCAGGGACACCCAGAAATAGTACCTTGGATATGCAGGGCATCGTGAACCTTGCGATGAGCTCTGGAGAAGCGGCATCGGCAGGGGTTGGTCCCGGAGGTATGTGCAGAAGTAGTCGGCCCCTTGAAGTCACACACATTGCAGATCGAACTCCGTGAGGTTGAAGTTAGGATCACCAGCGTCGGCAGGCGTCTGGGCTGCGGTGCCAAGTAGAGCTGTGTGGAGTGCGGTGCCCTCAGGTCACGGTGCAGGCAGCAGCTTGGTGACGGCATCCAGCAGCGTCAGTGAGGCCAGGGCTGTGGTGCGAAGTGGGGCGGTGCTCGCCATGGTGCTGGCAGATCACAGTGCAAGCAGCGGCATCATCGTTGCTGAAGAGCTGTCATCAGTAGATGATCTGGAGTCGGTGGGACAAGGCTGCAGTGTGAGATGGGCCTGTGCAATAAGTAACTTACGAGTGGTGCCCCCAGACTGCGGTGCAGGCAGCGTCGTCGATGTCAGCATGGCGCATCGCCGGTGGGGAAATCAGGGCGGAGATGTGAAGCAAGGTGGTGCGAAGTGCGGGGCCCTCAGATCACAGTGCAAGCACCAGCTCGGTGGCGGAGTTGGGCATCATCATCGATGAGACCAAGGTCGCGCTGCAGGGTGATGCTTTCTGCGGTGCCAACAGGTCACAGAGCCGGCAGCGGCATCGTTGATGGCTTCAAGTTGCTTTTTCTTCTGTTGCAGAACAAAGAACACAGTTCCCAGTGCTGATAGCAGATGATCTTTAAGTCTTTGTTGTTCAAGAGTCTTCTTGAACAGGGGGCAAGCTCTACCTCATGCCCTTGGAGAAATTCAGTAAAATAACTTGCATAAAGTCCAATCCAGTCCTTTCACTGCCCAAGACAGAAGCAGCCACTGCAGGCCAACACAGCAAAGCACACAGCAAAGTGGTAGTTCCTCCTCACCTCTTCTCCAGCTCTTCTTCTTGGCAGGTTCCTTAGTCCAAAAGAGTTCTAAAGTTCTGGGGTCAGGCCCCCAATATATATACTACTTTTCCCTTTGAAGTTTTAGGCAGAAAGTCTCTGAGTTCAGTAGAAAACAATTCTGTCCTCTCTAGTCCAGCTGCAATACAGGAGGTAGAAACAGCAGTGCACAGAGCAGGCACAACCCATTCAGATGCTAGTGAAAGCTCCTCCCTCCACTCTAAATGCAGAAAGATCTATTCAGCCTGGCTATGAGTCACACAGGAAAGGCAGGACACATCTCAACCCCCCTTGTGACTGTCTACTGTGAATGCACATACCCAGCTCCCGTTACTCTAAAACCAGACAGTGAATACACAAACAGGCAAAGGCACACAGGATGGTTAAGTAAGAAAATGCCAACTTTCTAAAAGTGGCATTTTCAAATACACAATTTAAAAACCACCTTTATTGAAAGATGTGTTAGTAAAATCTGAGTTCAGAGAACCTAAACTCCATTCTTCTATCTTGTCCCAATGGAAAGTTACAAGTGTAAGATGTTACAAGGTATCTCCCATGTTAACCAATGGGACAGACAGACTTTCCATATTAAAAAAACGAAATTGGCAGTAATTTTACTATCAGGACATGCAAAACACACTACTACTTGTCCTAACTTTCACATACACTGCACCCTGCCAATAGGGCTACCTCGGGCATCCCTTAGGGGTGACTTACATGTAAGAAAAGGGAAGGTTAGGGCCTGGCAAATGGGTGCACTTGCTAGGTCCACATGGCAGTAAAAACTGTGCGCAGACACTGCAGTGGCAGGTCTGAGACACCTTTAAAAGGCTACTTGTGTGGGTGGCACAACCAGTGCTGCAGGGCCACTAGTATCATTTGATTTACAGGCCCTGGGCACACACAGTGCACTGTACTGGGGACTTACTAGTAAATCAAATATGCCAATCATGGTAAACCAATCATAACAGAATTTACATGGAGAACATATGCACTTTAACACTGATTAGCAGTGGTAGAGTACCCAGAGTCCTAAAACCAACAATAAATGGGTCAAAAACAGGAGGTCAAAAAGCAGAAATTCTGGGGATAAACCCGCTAAAAATGCCAGGTCTAACATACATCATTTAATGTGGCATGTAATCCTGTCATGAAGGTGTTCTGTTACTTCTCCTGCTCTGCAATGGAATGCAATGGATCAACATCCGTTCTTATTTCATCCATGTCAAAGTGAATCGCTGTGAGCTTATCTTACATATCAATAGCTTTCTACTATTGACACTGTGGGATTCTGTTGGTAAAGAGTGGTAGATCGCTTGCCTTTGATGTCATCATGAAATTTGTGAGCGTCAGAAGCTCTTTTCTTGCCACTATTGCAGATTTTGGTGGGAGTTCTAAAGTTCAGAATATTGCAATCCACAGAGACTTTGCAAGTTTGCACTGTGACATAGTAATTTTTATTACAAAGCTCAGCTTCAGCACCTGTCATTTCACTTTCTTTATAATGTTATGTCCCAGTACTGAACTTTGACCTGAAACCAAACACACAGTTCGTGGGTTAAGGATTAGGGGCCCTATTTAGCATTTTGAAGATGCAAGATATCTATAAAAAATGGCATCTGTCCAGTCCGCCCTCTTGCATGCTAAATAGAGTGGATGCGACAGTCGTCTTGGGAAGATGTCTCGCACCCGCTAACCTCTAAACAAGCTAAACAAGCTCCTAATTGTACATATATGCATCTCAGATTACTTTCCATGTTCTGACATTTTCATCACGTGTTACTTCTGTCACATACTAACACAGAGATACATGTTTTTGTTAAAATCCTATAACTGTGTTCCATGATTGCTGAATTTCACCTAGGTAGAAAAGGCCAAAGCAAAGCACAGGTACTGTGTTTTAATGTTCAGAGCCAGAGGCTGGTTAATGTCATAGGTGTAGCATGCAAATGTAATGTGTGATTTCTTTCGAGAAGGGCTGTCATTGGTAGCTGATGTGAATTTAATGTTTAAAATGAATAAAAAATATTTTAAAAGAGATAACAAGATAGGGCTCAATGTCACATGGTATGCAGTGATAAAGTTATGGGGGACTATTCACAAACTGCATTTTCAATACGTTTTGTAGACCTACAAAACATACTAAAAATGCTATTCACAAATCTAAGTCCTGAGTTTAAACCTCTTATTTTCCTATACCTATATTTGCGGAGATCTCCGCCCCGACTTCTGAGTGTCCACACAGGAAGGTGTACTTTTTAGTGGTAAATGTGGGAGAGACACAGGAGTGGCTTGAAAATGGGGAAGACTTACGAATAAAGGGGAGGGTTTCAGTGAGGTCCAAGGAGGGGTTTAGGAAGGGTCAGGGAAGGTTTTAGGGAGGGATATCAACTTATCCACAAAAAAGTAAGCCCTCTAGTTAACCACAAACTGCCCTTCTACAGTCAAAAAAGAAAGGACTAAACAGTAAAGTACTCTAGATCAGAGCTGGAGTAAGTCTAGCACCACACATGTCCAACCTTCCCAGGAACTACAAATATATGAAAACATTAATTTTATGTATTCCGCAGACAGGCCCAAGATCTCTGCATGGTAAAGAGTAGGGAACATTAAAAATTGTTTATTAAACTTGATTTAAAAAAAAAATAAGATAACAAAAATAATGTTATCATAAATATCTACATAAATTCATTTTATGTGTTTATTTCAAATATATAACTATGAGCAGTATTAACTTAATTGTAAATTACATCTTTAATTAATGTAACTGTAATTACAATTATTCTTCTGAAGATAGCATTTAAAAATGAATTCCTTCCTAAAGAAAATAATATATTTTATTATATATTAATAATTATTACAAGTGATTTATATAATTCTTTTAAGTAATTTAATTATATTTTATTAAAATATATTTTATACTATTTTTATGTGCAAAATTGTTATTAAAATGTGTTGTAATTACTTGTTGTAAAAACTAAATTATATTTATTTATATTTTATCTGTTTAAATAATTTAAAATTATTTCCAATTAGGTTTTTCCTACCTCAATTTTTCGCTTTGGGAGGGGGTTTTCAGAGAAGGTCAACTAATAACAGAAGGAGGCAGGTTTTTAAGCATTGCAAGGCAGCATGTGTTAGCAGCTCTTATCAGGAAGCAATTTAATTAACATGCTTGAAGCTGAATTTAAAAGTTGTGTAGTGCCTTGTCTGTATTTCTATGTTGATGAGCACCGTCATTTAAGTCATTCTGTAATTCTGTGCCCCTTGGCTGATGTAAAATTGTAGTTTTTCTTCTATGATTGATAAATGTCCTGGTTTGTGGTTTTCAAAATCTGGCTACCCTACCTCCCCCTCCTTTTTCAGAGGATTGATACATGAAAGCTTCACTTTTTGAGGAACTTTAGACTTGGATTTTGTGAAAAATCAAAAGTAGTAAATTTATACAAAAGCGTAAGAGTAAATTACACATCTAAATTTACTCACAAGTGTAAGTTGCCTTTGTGAATAACCTGGCAGTGTTTTGCACAACCAAGCAGAATATGTGATGGGTAGGCTTCCAGGCTATAAAGTAGTGCTGACAGGAATTTCACTCCTATGACTTCCAGTGATGATTTCATAAAGGAGCTAATTAATTTCATTGATAATTTACAAAGTGGGTACCTTAAGGAACTGTTTTGTTTTTAAAGGAAGCGAGGTGTTCTTTTATTGCATCTTGCTCTTGAAAATGAACTCCTAGATATGTGCACAATTTCGATTGCTGCGGGTTTGCGGAACAAAACTTCATATGAAAATATAGGGGCATATTAGCAAGACCCACGTTAAAATTATCGCTGTTTTAGCGGCAGGAAACTGCCGCTAAAACGGCGATAATGGGCTTGCTAATATGCGTTATAGAATTCCAATAGAAGCCCAGGTTAGATATCCTGCACATCTAACCTGGGCTTCTATTGGAATTCCATAACGCATATTAGCAAGCCCATTATCGCCGTTTTAGCGGCAGTTTCCTGCCGCTAAAACGGCGATAATTTTAACATGGGTCTTGCTAATATGCCCCATAATTAGTAAAACTTGCAAGCGCGGATACTTTCATCTTGCTGTTTCTAATCTCTAATTTATTTATGCGGCATGTCAGAGTCAGTGATGAACAGTAACTGTAAGTATTCCATTTTCCAGCTCTTTCATTTGGTGCTTGGTATACTGAAAACGGCATTTTTTTTTACAACGGGGACGTAATTCATCTGTGCAAGCTTCACTCAGGTCACACGAGGAAATATCATTTAATGGAAAGATGTTAGATTCCAATGTTTCTGTCCTTCCATTTCCCTGGTAAAAGGAGAGGTGAAAAGGGAGAATATGTCATTCTATTGGGCATCTTCCACGTGTCAATGGAGCATGCATATGTTTGTTAACTTGGGTTTTTTTCTGGACGGTTCGCTCTGATGCATTGCAACAATTTATTTGAGTGTGCGAGGTACAACTTCTGTGCAATGCACTTGCTTCTTGTTTTGTATCATGTTTCTTCCATGCATGCTGTTGAGTCTGGTGGACAGCACTGGTTTGTGTTTGAAGAAAGGCAAACATTTGACCTCTTGCTTTATTTGATTGGATACCAAATTCAGTGCCACATCTGCTTAGCAACAAAACGTGCGTGCTACTGCTCTACTGGCAAAAGACACACAATTGATGGACGGAATGCAAAACAAATCAAAACATTCACCCCCAGTCAAGAGATCTGGGTTAAATCCATCATTCTTTTGCTCACCATGCCACCCCAGGTTAGACCTGGCCATATGCAAATCACTCTTGACCCTGTGCCTCATGGGAACAGTCCAGCCCGAACTGCCAATCTGGTCCTCCCTGGCTGATGAGGGCTATTAGCCCGAAACCGGTCCCAGGATGCTTGTTTCCGATCCAGGGAAGACATGGCTTGGCAGTTCGGGCTGGACT
The DNA here is from genome assembly GCA_963921515.1 of Calotriton arnoldi. Taxonomy (NCBI): domain Eukaryota; kingdom Metazoa; phylum Chordata; class Amphibia; order Caudata; family Salamandridae; genus Calotriton; species Calotriton arnoldi. The sequence goes on along the minus strand of CAWUFW010007305.1, from coordinate 96,661 downwards.
GTTCCTATGAGGCACAGGGTCAAGACTGATTTGCATATAGCTGTGTCTGAACTGGGGTGGCGAAGTGAGCTAAAGAACGATGATGGATTCAACCCAGATCTGTGACTGGGGGTGAGTTTTTTGAAAAGTTTCAGCGCTCCGTCCATCATCTCCTTGTGTTTGCTTTGTTCACCCTAAGTTGGCAGGGTATGCCCAGACGTGGGTCCCTTGCTCACTTTGCCACTGGATTCAAGCTAGCCTGACTGATGAGGGCTGTTAGCCTGAAACCGGTCCCAGGATGCTTGTTTCCGATCCAGGGAAGACATGGCTTGGCAGTTCGGGCTGGACTGTTCCCATGAGGCACAGGGTCAAGACTGATTTGCATATAGCTGTGTCTGAACTGGGGTGGCGAAGTGAGCTAAAGAACAATGATGGATTGAACCCAGATCTGTGACTGAGGGTGAGTGTTTGAAAAGTTTCAGCGCTCCGTCCATCATCTCCTTGTGTTTGCACTGCTGTACTGGCTGCAGACTATACCCTGATCTGCCAAGCGTGATTTTTTTTAACTGATAAAGCAATTGCACGCTGGAAAATTGGCCCCATAACCCAATGGCTAACTCACTCTGTTTTGTTCTTTCGAGCTGATAAAGCCAGTTCCATTGATTTTGTCAGCTGCATCTGGAATTATTTACAGCACTCATATCAATCTGTGCTTACACATATTATATAAAACTAACCCTGGGCGAAGTGCTACGCTACGCTCGCGTAGTTTGCGAAGTTTGCGCTACTTCGCACAACGCGAATTGCACGTAGCACAGTGCAAACACGCGTAGCGTAGCGCCGCGGTCATTTTTTGCTTGCTCGCGGTCCTCAACGTCAAGTTGGCGACCGCGAGCAAGCAAAATGACATCCCGGCGAGAATTTTTCCTCGTTCGCGATCAGCAACATCAAGTTGCCGATCGCGAGCGTGGAAAATAAACCTCCCGGCGAGATTCTCAACGCGGGGAGGTCAGGTTTCTCATTGCGAGTGGTCGCGTATGCTCGCGACCGCTCGCGATGAGAAACTACCAGTCCGCGTTGAGAAAGCTGCTGCTCGAGTAAAAATCTACTCGAGCGGCAGTAAAAGACAGCTCGCACTGTGCAAGTTGCCGTTTTCAATGATTGCACAGTGCGGACAAGCATCCGGCACTGTGCAATCATTGCGAACAGTGCACTACGCAGTTCGCGTAGTGCTACGCGAAGCTCGCGTAGTGCGAACTGCACTTTGCGTAGCTTCGCGAAGCACTACTTCGCGAACTACGCCCAGCCTTATATAAAACATCTGCACACAATTTTAAATGTTAGAGTGGATAAGGGCCTGACACACTGTCGGTTTGTTTCCTGTAAGCAGGAACGTCAATTCACCAAAATGCCAGGGGTAGAGGAAGTGACATCATACACCATTTTACCTTTACTTTCACTCAGACATGCATGCTAACAGGTACACAAACATTCACACATACACAAACTCCCTGTCACAAACACACTCTCACCCCAAGCACACACACAACATACATTTAAAAGCATTTCTTACTTACCTCAGCTGCAAGGGAGGGTCGGATTCCAGCTAAATGTACTCCATTCCTTATTCAACTAATAGCTAATAATACAATATTATTCACTATTAGTGTCATAACAAATTGACAAAAAACAATGCCATTGAAGGTGCCCCTGTATTCCTGGCACTGATTTTGTCACCTCTGAGGCCAGGGGTCGCAAAGGCAGTTAGTTCCAGGGGTCGCAAGGGGAAAGCCAGGGGTCACAGCTGTGACCCCTGACAATCCCTAAATGATGTCCATGCATGTAAGACAGTCTTCTTGGGCGAAGAGGCTCCTACTTATATCACAAAAACCACTGCAACGAAAAAAAAACACCACCAAGTCTGAAATTTGCGACAGACTGACAGGTCAGCACTTTACAATGCTCTTTTCTAAAGCTAGAGTCTTTTATCAGAGCACGGAAGGCTTTTTTCACACATTCACCATCCAGGAGCGCCATAGTGCACATGGAAGTCCAAGATAGCAGAGAAGTCAATGAACATGATTTCCGAAGACCTAGCCTAAGTAGGGATGGCAGTCTCACACCATTACAGTCTGCATTCAGATTGCTGGAGGGGATTTTTTGGTAATTGAGCCAGCAGCACCTTTGCAGTTGGGAAAACCGTCATTCTTGACCTAAATGAGGATGGGGATGAAGAAGGTGGGCGGAAGCATCAACTCCCAGTTTTTGGTGGATGCCCCATTACCGGCCACATCTAAATGACTCCTATGAATATTTTAATTCTGACACCTAAAGATTACCCCTGTTTAGTGCCTTTCATTCCCTTTCCAGAGAACTGTTTAACGTCATAAACTTAAAGGAAATTAGGTTTATTTAAAACCATGTAACTATGGCTTGTTCAAAGTGAGAGCTACTGTGTGCGGGTATATTTTACTGAATTACAGAGTGTCTTCTGCTCAGTAATGATTAACAGTATAGTCATCAATTGGTTTCAGGATCGGGTGATTCATGTACTCTTTCACAATTACCAGCCGCTTCCTTCCGTAATAGGAATGTGTGAGACAGGAGTTTATGTGGAACATTGAAGTGGGAATAGTACAACATCTTGTGAGAATCTGCCGAATTTTGGATATCATCGTCAGGGATTAGAATTGTATAAAAAGTGCAAACAAAATAAATTTAAATCGTAAAGAAGAACAGGGCATACATAGGATATAAAACAAAGACTACCAGCAGCGAGATGAGCAGAAGATTCCATTAGTTGAACAAGCTGATCTTAAATGCTAAAGACAAGTCTGAAGCTAAAGGAACATTTGTGATATCATACAGACAAAAAGCAAGGAGACGGGGTGTGTTCATGTGGTTGTATTAAAGTAATTTGTTTGTAGAGAACACATCCATCAGTTATTTTCTTTTGGTACTGTCCTACAGAAGATCCTGAAAAGAAGGGAGTAGCAGTCAAACACAAATTCCTAGAGTGGGTGCATTAGTCCACTGAGACACCAGAATCGGCCAAAGATTATCTGAGAAATGGATGATACCACTGTATAGGCATTCACAGCATGTTACTATCATTATACAAATGCTATCATTGTGCTGGATGTGGGTACCATCTTGCTATGATAACTCACGTTTTTCCAAGAATGACATAATTATGCCAAGTATTTGCACCATACTATCAGGACCAGCATTAATCTAGGGGCCGGTAACATATTGTAATGGGTTTACATTGTATGGCAAGAATTTCACCATTAGCACATGGCTGTCATTAACCAAGGACATAGCCAAACATGGTAGGGCAGTAGATTTATACCAACCCCTTCCTCAATGTTGTAGCTGTGTGCATCACTCTCAAGGTGCTATTGATTCTCTCATACATCATCCTTTGTACTCCTGCTAGCCCAGGCAGAGATTACTCTGCCTAAGACACATATCCTGACCCGAAAGGCCCTTCTTACAAACCCATCATCTTCTTCCTGTAACTTACTTTCCACACACAGAATACAATGATATACTTAAGCAATATTATCCAGTGGGGAGGGCACTGCCAGATAGTTATTGACTGGGGAAGAGTCAGAAGGTTCAAAGTGAAACCAAACTCCAATAACTATCTGGATTGCCCTCCCATTGGGATAATATTGCTATTGTATATCAGACCCTTAACATTTGGGGCGAAACTCATAAAATTGTGTTTTAAATGGTGTGTTATTTTATGCTACTGTTGCCACTCTTGAGATGAAAGGTTACAGAAAGCATACCTATTGTTTTTTTTTATGATGAGGCTCCACCATTTTCATCCTATTGAAATTCATATTAGTGAATATCTGTTTTAAGAGTCACAAAAGAAACCTATAAAAGACGTGATAACAGATACCCTGTAAAAAATACTGATCCCTGCAGGAGTTTGATAAACAATGTTTGAGAGAAATTTTCGTAGTCTCATTACTTTCTCATGGAAAATATGATTAGTGGTCTAGTAGCTAAAATATGGGCACTTCTACAAATCCACATATATCATCCTGAGCCATGTAACAAAAACGTTTGACATACTGCGTAAAACATAATTTTAACAGCAACATCAGTCTATCCGTTGATTCCTCAGTGTTTCAATGCACCTTCACTATAAAGCTCTCATGAGCAATTAGAGTGCCTGCACTATATATTCATGACTAATGTGAGGTGCCGCTGCTCACATTTAACTAAGTACTGTGGGCAAAAACAGGGACAGTGCATCATATTAAAGATAATGTGTTGCCCCTTGGGAAGACCAAAGTTATAGTTTACCTGGGGTGGGGCTTTTTGGGGAAGCTCATTAGTTAAAGGTAGAGCAGCTGTTTGAAGCAGCACCTTCCTGTTTGAGAGGATGACGCAGCCGGCCTGCTTCCCAAAGGGAGATCCCCCTGAAGGCTTGTTCAGTGAGTGGCTGCATCCACCTGCAGGTGGATGTGTGTGGGGGGGTTCCATGGGAACCCTCATCAACCCAATTCTGAGGGCACCCTCAGGGACAAAATGACTGTGAGACACCTCTTTGCGGCACACAGTCAGTGCTCCTTCTGACAGCTTCTTTGCCTCTGCGCCTATGTCAATACTATGGCATGGGTGGTGAGGTGAAGTGCTACCCTAATTTGCATGGGGCGACACCCCCTTAGGATTGGGCAGGTGCTATATGTGCTTTGTATTACAGAAGGGGCCGATCAAGCATCTGCAGCCTCTTCTGTAATTCCAAAATGCCCTGGGTGTGCAGAAAGTGGGTGCCCATGCCCATTGATGCCACGGGACACTTAGGGGCCGATTCCGATTCGGGCCGGAAAACGTACCGACCGACTCGGAGCCGGTATTAATACCGACCGACACGTACAGGTGCAGGCCGACCCGCAAAGTACGATGAGAAGCGTGCAAAATCTGACCGACTCGTACGGAACACAAGCCGAACGACCGAGCCGCGCGGAAAACAGCCATCCGGCCGGAAAAAACCACGTGAATCGAACCGACCGACACGCACCAGGAATGAACCCGAAAGAAACGTACCCGCAAAGTCCGACCCGCGCAGTACGATGCAACGCGTGGAAAACACGACCAAGTCGCACGGAGCCCAAGCCGTACGACCGACACGCATACAAAACTGCGAGCAGAAGCAACCCAATACACCGCGACCGACGCGTACGCAGCATAGAAAACAGCACAAACACAGCGTGAACGACTCGGAGAAGCTCGTACGAGACAACTGCAGGGTCCAACTCGGTCACAAGAACGTCTCCTACATGCACAAAAAGTACAAAGGGAAAAACACAAAAAAAGAGACCAAACAAGCAATTACAAAGCCAATAAATACTGGGGGGGGGACTGGGAACAAAGACACACCCACAACTCCACCCATATAAAGGACACAAATCCCTACCATGATCCTTTGCAAATTCTAATGACCTGCCAGCACACAACAGACAGCAACCACCCACCCACCCACAGCTCATCCATCACACAAGCCACACACCATCAGCACCTCAACAAATAGCACCCTCACATACACCCAGCTAAACACACACTCACACACCCTCACCTGCACACCAACACACACATCACTCACCATCACCACCCATCACCATGCCCCCAAAGAAGAATCATAAGTTCCTAGATAGTGAATTGGAAGTCCTGGTAGATGAGATCCTCAGGGTAGAGCCACAGCTGTTTGGTACACTGGTCCAACAGACACCCATGTCGCAGAAAACCAAGATGTGGGAGAGGATCGTCGACAGGGTGAACGCACAATCACCATGTTTGTGGACAAAGGTAGACATCCAGAACAGGTGGTATGACGTGCGCAGGAGGGTCAGGGAGCTGTTGAAGAAGGACTACCTCTTGAGCCAACACACTGGCAGTGGCCCTCCTGCCAAACCAGTATACCTCAGGCCCTGGGAGGAGAAGGTGCGGGCCATCCTACCACCAGTGAGCGTCTATGGACTAGAAAACATCCCAGAGCCTGGTGAGTACACAACAAATGTACACAATATTGTGCGACAATACACACACATCACTGTCAAGGGGAGAGTCAAACAATGCACCCTAAGCAAATACACACCAACCAGAACAGAATCATCCCAAAATGTGTATGTCAGTCAGATAAACACAACACATGCCATCTCATAGTGATATGTAACTGTGTCATCACATGTACAAACACAACTACAACTACAGCTAGGCAGTGGCACAAATATAACTAACAAACACATCCAGACATGTAGCCACCACTACAACACCACCTCACAGTGAAGCCCACTGAAAGGAAGGAATCTTGTGTATGCTGGGCAAGTCAGTGTAGCCAATAGCATCATGGGAGTCGTAGTCACAGATATTGCCCACCCTCACAATGCGCACATCAACACCACCATGAACCATGCTCACATCACAGGGAGTGGAAAACAACTGACAAGATGGCTGACACTGGCTACTGCTGTGGGGACCACAAGGACCTGCTGGCAACTGTGCACCAACCAACAGCAGGACACCACTGACTGACATCCTGAAAGACAACTTGCACTCCCTGCAACGGAAGCACGTTCCATGGTGGAGAATCTGGCTGGGTGGGAAGGAGGACTGACAGCACTGACCATAGTTACCAGCAGCTCCACTCACACACACCCCTAACACAAACTCCACACAACTCACCTGGGAGAATGCATTGCCTCACACTCTAATCAAATATCCCACAAAGAACCACAACCCTGGGTCATGCAGTGTGAAGCACAGGGACAAACATGGGACTTGTAGCAAAACTAACCCCAGGATAACACTGTCAGCCATCTTGTCAGCACAGGCACACAACCCCACAGGGAAGCAGAGTCAAAAGGAAGGAAGCATGGGCATGCTGGGAAGTGGGGTGGAGGCAATAGCATGATGGGAGTGGTAGTCACAGATATTGGTCACCCCCACAACTGTCCCATCAACACCACCCTGAACCATGCGCACATCACAGGGAGTGGAAAAGAACTGACAAGATGGCTGACACTGGGTACTGCTGTGGGGAGCACATGGCCCTGCTGGGAACTGGGCACCAACCAGCAGCAGGACACCACTGTCAGCCATCTTGCCATTGCTCTCACACTCACACACAGTGAAGTCTACCCAAAAGCAAGTAAGTATGGGCATGCTGGGAAGTGGGGTGGAGGCAATAGCATGATGGGAGTGGTAGTCACAGATATTGGTCACCCCCACAACTGTCCCATCAACACCACCCTGAACCATGCGCACATCACAGGGAGTGGAAAGAACTGACAAGATGGCTGACACTGGTGCTCAGTTGTGGGGAGCACATGGCCCTGCTGGGAACTGGGCACCAGCCAACAGCAGGACACCACTGTCAGCCATCTTGCCATTGCTCTCACACTCACACACAGTGAAGTCCACCCAAAAGCAAGTAAGTATGGGCATGCTGGGAAGTGGGGTGGAGGCAATAGCATGATGGGAGTGGTAGTCACAGCCCAACATCCCCCACCCACATGGCCCAGCAAGCACACACCCAAGCATGAACACCTCACAGGGAGTCAAAAGCCACTTCAAAGATGGCTGACACTGGTGCTCAGTTGTGGGGAGCACATGGCCCTGCTGGGAACTGGGCACCAACCAACAGCAGGACACCACTGTCAGCCATCTTGCCATTGCTCTCACACTCACACACAGTGAAGTCCACCCAAAAGCAAGTAAGAATGGGCATGCTGGGAAGTGGGGTGGAGGCAATAGCATGATGGGAGTGGTAGTCACAGCCCAACATCCCCCACCCACATGGCCCAGCAAGCTCACACCCAAGCATGCACACCTCACAGGGAGTCAAAAGCCACTACAAAGATGGCTGACACTGGTGCTCAGTTGTGGGGAGCACATGGCCCTGCTGGGAACTGGGCACCAACCAACAGCAGGACACCACTGTCAGCCATCTTGCCATTGCTCTCACACTCACACACAGTGAAGTCCACCCAAAAGCAAGTAAGTATGGGCATGCTGGGAAGTGGGGTGGAGGCAATAGCATGATGGGAGTGGTAGTCACAGCCCAACATCCCCCACCCACATGGCCCAGCAAGCTCACACCCAAGCATGCACACCTCACAGGGAGTCAAAAGCCACTTCAAAGATGGCTGACACTGGTGCTCAGTTGTGGGGAGCACATGGCCCTGCTGGGAACTGGGCACCAACCAACAGCAGGACACCACTGTCAGCCATCTTGCCATTGCTCTCACACTCACACACAGTGAAGTCCACCCAAAAGCAAGTAAGTATGGGCATGCTGGGAAGTGGGGTGGAGGCAATAGCATGATGGGAGTGATAGTCACAGCCCAACATCCCCCACCCACATGGCCCAGCAAGCTCACACCCAAGCATGCACACCTCACAGGGAGTCAAAAGCCACTTCAAAGATGGCTGACACTGGTGCTCAGTTGTGGGGAGCACATGGCCCTGCTGGGAACTGGGCACCAACCAACAGCAGGACACCACTGTCAGCCATCTTGCCATTGCTCTCACACTCACACACAGTGAAGTCCACCCAAAAGCAAGTAAGTATGGGCATGCTGGGAAGTGGGGTGGAGGCAATAGCATGATGGGAGTGGTAGTCACAGCCCAACATCCCCCACCCACATGGCCCAGCAAGCTCACACCCAAGCATGCACACCTCACAGGGAGTCAAAAGCCACTTCAAAGATGGCTGACAATGGTGCTCAGTTGTGGGGAGCACATGGCCCTGCTGGGAACTGGGCACCAACCAACAGCAGGACACCACTGTCAGCCATCTTGCCATTGCTCTCACACTTACACACAGTGAAGTCCACCCAAAAGCAAGTAAGTATGGGCATGCTGGGAAGTGGGGTGGAGGCAATAGCATGATGGGAGTGGTAGTCACAGATATTGGTCACCCCACAACTGTCCCATCAACACCACCCTGAACCATGCGCACATCACAGGGAGTGGAAAATAACTGACAAGATGGCTGACACTGGGTACTGCTGTGGGGAGCACAAGGCCCTGCTGGCAACTGTGCACCAACCAACAGCAGGACACCACTGACTGACATCCTGAAAGACAACTTGCACTCCCTGCAATGGAAGCACGTTCCATGGTGGAATATCTGGCTGGGTGGGAAGGAGGGCCGGATGTCAACCAAATACAACCAATGCAGACCATGTTCACACCCCAACATTCATATAGAAATGCCCAAAGTATGCAGGACAATGTGCTACACCAATATCAACCTCTGACTGTGACAACTTAGGACAATGCAATGTACAGGCCCGCATCCAGAGGTACAGTCACAATTGTCATGTGTGTCAACCATTCATGCCTGCAGAAACATAACATACATTGTGTGTGTCTCCCAAAAACAGGTGATGATGGGGACACATCAGCAAACGCTGAGGAGTCCCTGTCCCAGGCTCAAGGGGAAACGGAGCTCACTGGTGTGGAACAGCCTCTGCCCTCCTCGGATGACGAAGACCTACCTGGCACCTCCGGAGCAAGTCATCATGCAGCACCAGCAGGACCACCAGCTGCACACCCTGCACCCACCCCTCCAACGACTGTCAACACACATATCACCCCTGCTGACATGGACAGACCAAGGAGCACCACCACCATCAGCACAGGGACCCTGGACCAACGTGGGGCTGTGGACACCAACACCACCAACAACCACCAAGGGGACCCAGGGTCACCTGTGCGTGCCACCTCAGGTACTGCACGTGTTGCCAGGGGTGGTGGGAGGGGTGGGAGACATAGGTCACTGATCGCAGAGGGGTCTGGACTGCATGATGACCCACAACTGGTACGCATAGCCGATGCGTACCAGTCCAGCACCGGAGAGCTCAGCCAGGTAGTGGGGCTCCTCAGGGACATTAAACAGCAGCAGGCTGCCCATCATGCCCGCTTGGACTCACACATGTCCCGCGTGGAGTCCAAGTGGGACACACTGCAAGAGATGACGGCGGTGCATAGGGACATATTACAATGCCTCCGCCAGATGAGCAGCAACCAGTCAACACCTCCCTGTGTGCACACAACATCTGGTGCTGAAACAACTGCAACTGCCACAGGGAGGGAGGATGACTCTGGCGGAGAGTCCCCTGCACCGCAGCAGCCTGCACTTGAGGGTCCCCCCCCAAAGAAGAGGGGTCGTCCGAGGAGGGGCAAGTGAGAGGCCGATGGCCATGTGCAATCCCCAGGAAGCCAAAACCTGTACTGGATAATCACCTTTGTGCGCAAACTGTTCACCCTGTTGACTGCAACACAACTCCCCCACATGACATGGGGAGAACAAGTTGGACCAATGTATCAGATGACTGTGGACTTTATTCTGGACATATCTGCTACCAGGACTTCCAATTCATCTAGGAACTTAGGATTGAAATCAAAATGTACAGCACCAACCATCCTGTGCACTATACACACACATGTATGACAATAAACACACTAATACACCATACCTGCCTCTGTTGTGATTCCAAAGTGGTTCCTGTCATGGAGATGATGACCTGCGAAATTACACTGTGCATGCTAACTGCTACAGCAAGTACAACACAGGCATGTGAGTCATGGCAACGTGACACATATGATGGAGACACACCACCAGGGCTACACAACATATACACACCTAGCCCATCTGACTCATCGCCTACACTGATGTTGCCAGGAAATACGGTGCAATGCACAGACACAACACCTATTCACAGTCTCTGTCAACTAGCCCACTGGTGCAGTAAGCAAATGTCAGTCAGATGTGTGACCACAGACAACGCACATCACAAAGTGAAGCACAGGTTTATTACACATTTGCAACATGTTGTAACCACTACAGATGCAAGGCAATCCCACCTGGCAGCGGGCACACAGTCAACAAGTGTAGAAGGAAGGAAGTCCATGGGTGTGGCGCACATCACCTGTAGGGACACGACAGCTACCACCCTGGAAGTCGAATCACGGTCTCGGGGATCACAGTTGACCAAACCACTCTGAAAGTACCCTGTGGAGGACAGAAATGAAACACAGTCAAAAGCACTGAAGAACAGGACAGAACTGCAATACTCATGCCCAATACATGTCACAAGATACCCACCCAGAACCAAGTTAGCATGTCAACACTGTTGCGGAGTACAGACTACCTGTAAGGACACATCGCTACACGCATACAGTCATGTAGCACATGGACACACTCAAACAGCACCAGAGCACCACCAACACATATCATGCATACTCACATCATTGACATGACATCTCTAGATACTCACATTCAGCTGAAGAAGTTGGTGATGAGCTGTGTGCGGACATCACCATCATCATCATCATCACTGGCATCGTGGTCCAGGCCAGGATCCTCCACAGGTGGCGGATGTTGGTCATCGTCATCCAGGATGAGAGGCAACTCCTTCCGCACTGCCAGGTTGTGTAGCATGCAGCAGACGATGACAATCTTGCACACCTTTGCTGGGGCATATGGGAGGGCCCCTCCTGTCTTGTCCAGGCAGTGGAAGCGGCTCTTCAGGAGACCAAATGTCCGCTCAATCACTCTCCTGGTCCGACCATGTGCCTCATTGTAGCGCATCTGGCCTGGTGTCACAGGGTTCCTGAGGGGCGTCAGCAACCACGGCATGTTGGGGTATCCGGAGTCACCTACATACAGACAATTGCACATTAGCTGAGTTGGAAAAGAGGGTGGAACACTACATTGCAGAACACACACAATGGCACTAAGTCAGTACACACCAACAAGCCAGGCACGCTGGTTCCGCATCTGTGAAAGATCCTCGGGATGCGACTACTCCTCATCACGTAGGCATCGTGTGCAGAACCGGGGAAACGGGCACAGACGTGTGAGATGCTCATATATGCAAGACATACCACCAGTGCATTGACCGAGTGGTAGTGTTTGCGGTTCCTGTATGCCTGCTCTTGGGCCTGTGGTAGTACCAAAGCAACATGTGTCCCATCAATGCAGCCAATGACATGCGGCATACTCCCCAGGGCATAGAAGTCACTCTTCACGTCAGTGAGATGTTGGAGTCTAGGGAAATAGATGTACTGGTTCAGGTAAATCAACATAGCCTCCAAAACATTGCGGAGCACACGGCTGAACATGGTCTGTGACATCCCACCAGCAGTCACCACAGTGTGTTGAAAGGTACCGGTGGCAAAGAAGTGTAGGGCTGCCATCACCTTCACCTTGGGGGTCAGCGCTGTAGGGTATGTCCGGCCAGCTTGCAAATGTGGGGCCAACCACACCGTCAACACCTCAATCAGCGGCCTGGTGAAGCGGTACCGTCGGATGCAGTCCCGTTCCACCATGGTTGCAAGGTCAGGGAATGGTCTATGGACAGCTGGTGCCCTGCAGTGCATAGGTGAGGAAAGAAAGATTGTCAGTCACCCCACATATGTGGCATTGACCATACTCAATATCACATGATACATCATTATGAGGCACAAGTACATGATGTGTGCAGTTCCGTAAGGACATGTATGGCACATACATGGCCAACATCTAACATCACAGTTCAACAAGTGGCAACAACAAGTCCCAGGTTGTGCCATGGGATATCATGAGGCCGTGTCACAGTTCCCATCTCCTGCTGCCACGTTCCAAACACACCCCACAGTGACATGTGAGGACAGATGTGCCCCAGGCATCACAGCTCAACGACAGGTAGATTCCCAGGGACCCTGTATTGCCACATGGACACTGGCATGACATGGTGTATCATGAATACACCACAGCAAAACAACCATGACCCCCACAGGTAGTGGTCCCTGTTGCCTCTGCAGGACAGACATGGACGTCTGTGACACACACACGTACAACATCAAAGTCCATGCACAAACAACGTGGATGTGGAGACTGTCTCCCATTGTGCATATGGAATCAGAGACATTGTAAACATAACATGCACACAGACTGTGGAGGACCATCACCATTGTGGCAATGGGTCACTGTTAGATTTGGGGGTCTCTAGTTGGCAGAGGTATGTACCTTTGTCCAAATAGGGACCCTTGCGTCTAGTCAGGGAAAGTAGGTACACTCCCGAAATAACCCCTGCTCACCCTCTTGGTAGCTTGGCACGAGCAGACAGGCTTAGTTCAGAGGCAGTGTGTAAAGCATTTGTGAACACATACAGTAATCAAGTGACAACACTACAAATGGACACCACACAGGTTATATATTTATAAAAATAGGTATACTTTATATAGATTTATCACAAGACCATAAACGACAAAAATAATCCACAATACTGTTAAGAATACTTAGTTCTGATCAAAAAGGCTTAATTCAAGGTTCTGTGCGAGTCGGTAGCCTCCTCCGGCTACGGCGATGTCGAGAACAAACAGAGTCTAACAAATCCAGCTGACCGCGTCGAGACGGGCCAACACAGCGTAGACAGACTCGGTCACAGTACCTTTTACTTGAAGCGGCAGGCACGGGCGTGCGAGCCGGATGGCTGTTCGTCGCGGTCGCGATGCAAAAATGGAAGCGTTGCAGGACGCGTTGTCCCTCGATGCGGTGCAGGCAGCGGCTCGTTGACGTCGTCGAGACGGAGTCGGTGAGACCAGGGCCGTGCGTTGCAGGGCGAGACGGTGCTTCGATGCGGTGCTGGCAGGTTGCGGTGCGGCGACGGAGCCGGATTCAGGAGCTGGCGTCGATCAGTCCGGACGGCGGTGCGAGTCGGGCGGTGCGTCGCAAAGCGTGCGAGCGGTGCCCAACTCCGGTGCGGTCACAGGACTCGAACTCAGCAGCAGTGACCGTGTCGGTCGGACCAGTTCGATTCGGCGTAGCGAAGCGTTGCAGGACGCGTTGTCCCTCGATGCGGTGCAGGCAGCGGCTCGTTGACGGAGTCGGTGAGACCAGGGCCGTGCGTTGCAGGGCGAGACGGTGCTTCGATGCGGTGCTTGCAGGACACCGAGTCGGTCGTGAGAGTCGGTCACAGCTCCCTACCTCTGTAGCCACTGAAACAGAGTTTCCAGCAGCAATTCACAAAGGGGGTGAAGTCCAATGGTCCTGGGACTTCGGTCAGGGGCAAGCTCTCTTCCAAGCCCTTGGAGATCCTTCACAAGTTGATGAAAGTCACAGCAAAGCAAAAGTTCCTTTCTCCTCTCTTTGGCAGTCAGGCAAACCACTGCAGGCCAATCCCCCAAGCAGCACTTCAGGCTTAGGGATAGTCTCTCCTCAGTTTTCTTCTTGGTTCCGCTCCTCAGCAAAGGTTTCTTCTTGTTCCCAAAAGTGATCTAATCTTCCTGGGGTCTGGGTGCCCCTCTTATACCCTGATTCTCTTTGTTCTCTGGAGGCAGAGAGGCCTCTGCCTAGTCCAAAACCAGTTCTGGTCAGTCCGGGAGCACTTTGTTTTTCTGACTCCTTCTTTCCTTTCAGAATGTGGGGCAGAGTGCTCAGCCGCCCGGCAGGAGGTGGAGCCAGCATTGTGGAAGGCAGGCACAGCCCTATTCAGACCCAGGTGCAACTCCTCCCTCCACTCTGGATGCAAATCTTTCTATTCAGCCCTGCGCTGACTCACCCTGTCTCCGGTAGCCACCCCCAGCCCCTGTCACTCAATCTCCAGACAAGGAATACACAACCTAGCAGAGGCAGGCTTGGATAGTTAGGCAAGAAAATACCCACTTTCTAAAAGTGGTATTTTCGAACACAGAATGTTAAAACCAACTTCACTAAAAGATGTATTTTATCATCCTGAGTTCAGGCATACTAAATTCGTTTTTCTACCATGTTCCCTGGGTCAGTTCTGATTATAAGGTGTAATAGTCAGTCTGCCCATTCGGGCCTATGGGGAGCAGGTAGCCTTGCAATAGTGAAAAACGAAAATGGCTGTAATTCACTATTAGGACATGCCACACACACCAGGGCATGTCCTACCTTATACTTACAATGCACCCTGCCCTAGGGCCTACTTTAGGGGTGACCAACATGCAGTAAAGGGAAGGTTTTAGGGACTGGTAAGTGGGTGTACTCACCAAGTCGACATGGCAGCCCTAGGCTGCACACAGGCTCTGCGATGGCAGGCCTGAGACACATTTTACCAGCCGCTTCTGTGGGTGGCACAACCAGTGCTGCAAGCCCACCAGCGGCATTGGATTTACAAGCCCTGGGCACACTGAGTGCACTGTACTAGGGACTGACAAGTAAACCAATCATCCAATCATGGAGTCACTAATACATATATCAATTAACGATAGGGAGCACTTGCACTTTGGCACTGATTAGCAGCGGCAAAGTGCCCATGAGCATCTAGTCCAGCAAAAACATATCGGCAACAGTGGAGGCATTACGAAAAAATGGAAGGGAGACCCACGCCAAGGATGCCAGGTCTAACACGTGTCCCCTCCAGCTGAAATGTGGGGAGAACTATCCTACCCCTAGGGAGTTCTCATCGCTAAGGCGGAAAAATCTGGACAGTCCATCAGCATTGGCGTGTTCTGTACCAGGGCGGTGTTCCACCGTAAAGTCCATCCCCTGTAGGGAAATGGACCACCTCAACAGCTTTGGATTCTCACCCCTCATCTGCATCAACCATCTGAGGGGCCTGTGGTCTGTCTGAACCCGGAAGTGAGTCCCAAACAGGTATGGTCTCAGCTTCTTCAGTGCCCAGACCACAGCAAATGCCTCACGCTCGATAGCACTCCATCTCTGTTCCCGGGGAAGTAACCTCCTACTGATGAAGGCTACAGGTTGGTCTAGGCCCTCCTCATTGATCTGTGATAGAACAGCCCCTACACCATGCTCTGAAGCGTCGGTTTGAACAATGAACTCATTGGAGAAGTTGGGTGCCTGGAGCACAGGCGCCGTGCACATGGCAGTCTTCAAGGTGTCAAAAGCTTTTTGACAGGCGTCAGTCCAAATCACCTTCCTGGGCTGCTTCTTGGAAGTCAGCTCGGTCAAGGGGGCAACAATGCTGCCATACCCCTGGACGAATCTCCGGTAATACCCGGTGAGTCCTAGGAAGGCTCTCACCTCTGTCTGGGTCTTGGGGGCTCCCAAGCCAGAATGGTATCAATTTTCGGTTGGAGGGGCGCCACCTGGCCGCTCCCAACCTGGTGTCCCAAGTACACCACAGAACCCTGCCCAATCTGGCACTTACTCGCCTTGATTGTGAGGCCTGCCCTCCGCAGCGCCATCAACACTTCCCAGAGGTGGCGCAGATGCTCTTCCCAACGGGCACTGAACACTGCGATGTCATCCAGGTAGGCGGCACTGAAATCCTCCAGTCCAACCAACACCTGGTTGACCAACCTCTGAAAGGTGGCAGGGGCATTCTTCATCCCAAAGGGCATCACCCGGAACTGGTAGTGCCCATCTGGTGTGGAGAATGCTGACCTCTCTTTGCCCCATCAGTCAAGGCGATCTGCCAGTATCCAGACGTTAAGTCAAACGTGCTGAGGTACCGCGCAGCCCCTAACCGATCTATGAGCTCATCAGCTCTGGGGATGGGGTGGGCGTCAGTCCTGGTGACGGAATTGAGTCCCCTGTAGTCCACACAGAACCGGAGTTCTGGTGTGGCACCAGGCGCGGCAGCTTTTGGAACCAAGACCACGGGGCTGGCCCAAGGGCTGTTAGAGGACTCAATCACCCCTAGCGCAAACATCTTGGAGACCTCCTCCTTGATGCAGGCTCTGACCCTGTCAGTCACCCTGTAAGCCTTGTGCTTCACAGGAAGACTGTCCCCAGTGTCCACATCATGGACGCACCAATGAGTGACACTGGGAACCAGGGAGAACAGGTCAGGGAACTGTCCCAACAGTTGGCGACAGTCACCCTGCTGCTCAGGTGTCAGGGAGGTAGAGAGGTTTACTCCCTCCACTGATCCATCTTGCTCTCGGGCTGACAGGAGGTCAGGAAGAGGCTCGGTCTCCTCCTCCATTCCATCATCTGTAGCTAAGAGCATGCCCACTTGGGACCTCTCCAAGTGGGGCTTCAGGCGGTTCACATGCAGGACCCGCAAGGGGTTCCTGGGAGACTGCAAGTCCACCAAATAGGTAACTGGACTCTTGCGCTCCACCACCGTAAAAGGGCCGGTCCACCTGTCCTGGAGCGCACAGGGCTCCACAGGGGCCATGACCCACACTTTCTGACCAGGCTGAAGCTCTACCAGAGTGGCATTCTGGTCGTACCACCGCTTCATCTCCTCCTGGCTGGCTTCCAGATTTGCCTCAGCAAGCTCTCTGAAACGCCTAGTCTGGTTCCTGAAGGCCAGCATGTAACTGTATACATCCTGGGGAGGTTTCCTGGGAGATTGCTCCCAGCCTTCCTTGACCAAACTCAGAGGTCCTCGCACCGGGTGTCCATAGAGGAGCTCAAAGGGACTGAACCCTAGAGACTTCTGTGGCACCTCCCGGTATGCAAACAACAGGCATGGTAAGAGGACGTCCCATTTACGCCTCATGGGTTCTTCCAGACCCATAATCATGCCCTTGAGGGTCCGGTTGAATCTCTCAACCAGACCATTTCCTTGAGGGTGGTAAGGAGTGGTGAACTTGTAAGTTACACCGCACTCCTGCCACAGGGACTTCATGTACTTGGACACGAAGTTGGTACCTCTGTCAGACACCACCTCTTGAGGGAATCCCACACGTGAGAAAATTCCCATCAGTGCCCGTCCCACCACGGGGGCCGTCACTGTCCTCAGAGGGATGGCTTCAGGGTACCGGGTGGCATGGTCCACCAAGACCAGGATAAACCTGTTGCCCATGGCTGTCTTGGGGTCCAGTGGCCCCACAATGTCAATACCCACCCGTTCAAAGGGGGTGCTGACCACAGGGAATGGCTGGAGAGGAGCCTTGTGCTTCCTCCCACTCTTTCCACTTGCCTGGCAAGTCTGGCATGTTCTGCAGTGAGTGGCGGCACTCCTGCGCATCTGGGGCCAATAGAAATGGGTAACAAGCCTGTCAAAGGTCTTGTCCTGCCCCAGATGTCCCGCTAACGGTACATCATGAGCCAACCCCAGTAGGAAGGCTCTGAAGCGCTGGGGTACCACCAGCACACGGGCTGACCCAGGCTCAGCAACCTTAGGCTCTGAATACAGGAGACCATTCTCCCAGTAAACCCAATGTGATCCAGACTGAGCACCTGCTGCCTGGTCTGTGGCCTGTTGCCTCAGACCCACGAGAGAAGGGCATGTGTTCTGCTCCTTGCAGAACTCTTCCCTGGAGGGTCCTCCTTCTTGCTGCCAATGGGTCAGCTCAGGTAGGTCCCCCAGTTCAGCTACCTGTTCCCCTGTAGGCTCCAGGGCATCCCCCTCAGGGTCTGCCTCCTCCTGGACCGTGGGAACCTCGGGGGCCGGTTTCCCGCGCCCCCTGCCTCCTCTCTCTCCGGCAGGCACCTGGGCCTCCCTCTCAGGCTCCAGGTCCTCTTGAACACCTTTAGCTGCCATTGACCGGGTGGTCACACATGCCCAATCAGGCAAGCCCAACATTTCTAAATGCGCACTCCGCTCCACCTTAGCCCAAGGTGAGCTCTCCAAATCGTTCCCTAACAAACAGTCAACAGGCATGGCTGGCCTCACAGCTACTTGAAGAGTACCCGAGACCCCCCACTCAAAGGGAACCTGAGCCACCTTGCAGTGACTCTCTGTGTTGTCAGCGGCAACAACCGGATAGAATGCATCAGGGATAACCTGCTCTTTAGACACCAGGTGACACTTGACAGCTGTCACACTGGCTCCTGTGTCTCTCAGAGCCTCCACCCTATGGCCATTGATGGTCACCCACTGCCTGTATTTCTTAGTGTTCTCAGGCAGCGGGGTCCTAGGGACCATCTCAGAGTCTCCTAATGAGACAAGGGAAAACACTGTGGGATCCCCCCACCTTGGGCACCCAACTCCTCCCCCAGGGCTACACTAGCCAACTGCCGGGGGACTGCACTGGTGGGTGCTGGTTTTCCATGCAAAGGGCAACGAGGATCGTTTGCCTTGTGGCCAGGGGCGCCACACTTGTAACATACCAGTGGTCCCTGGTGAACAGGGGGCCTGTCAGGGCCACTGGCTTCTTCTCAGGGGAGGCTGGGAACCTTTCCCTTGGTTCCCTTGGGGTCTACTTTGGGGCCCTTTATGGAACTCCTTCTGTTTACCCTTGTCCCCCCACTCTTCTGCTGGGGACCCTGCCCACCCTTGGCGGAGTCTCCCACGTGACCCTTGTGGACCCGGGTACTCACCCAGCGGTCCGCCTCCTCAGCAAGCTGCCTAGGGTTAGTCAGCTTACTATCAATCAGGTGCTGGCGTAGCTCAGGAAAACAATTACCGGACAAGTGCTCCCAGGCAATCAAATCAAAGAGCGCCTGAAAATCAGTCGCTTTGCTACCCTTTACCCAACCATCCAAGGCTCTGCAAAAGAAGGTCACATATTCAACCCAGGTACTGCTTTCAATCTTACTACAGTTCCTGAACCTTTGCCTATAAAGCTCAGGGGTCAAACCATATCTAGTCATTAAGGCATCCTTCATGTGGCTGTACGAATTATAGACTTCAGAGGGCAAATCCAACAAGGTATCCCGCCCTTCACTGAGGAACCGTCCCCACAACCCCGCTCCCCAATCCTTCTCAGGGACCCGGTGGGAAGACATGGCTACCTCATAGGCTTTGAACCACTGCCCTATGTCGTCATTTTTAAAAACTCCTTCACCACATCTTTGGGAATATACACCCTAGCTTCAACAGGCACAGGCGGTACACTGCCACCAGAGGGAGTAATCTCTAAGCTCTTGGCCTTCAATTCCAACTCCCTCAAAACTTTCTCATGTTCAAACTGCATTTTCTTTTCCTCTAGGGCTAATTTCCTTGTTTGCATTTCGAATTCTAACTGCTTATTCAGCTTGAGTTTGGTCAGCTCTATTTCGTGCATCCTACTCTCTTTCCTGTCCTCCAACTCCTCTGGAGACAGTCCTCTGGCAGAAACACTGCTACCTACTGGGGAAGGTGGTCTTCTAGCCCCTAGACCCAATAGCCCCTCCAGCTGCCCTTCTGCATTCTCAGCCCCCTCCACAGGGGCACTCCTTGATTCGACCCAGGCCCTCAGCGCCTTTTGGAGGTCCTCCTTCCTGGAGATCCCGGTCATGGACACTTTAAACTTTTTGCAGAATTGCTTGAGCTGCTTAAGGGTGTAGCATTCTAGCCTCTCTTCTTCCCAATCACATTCAACAGAGGCTACTGATGCCGGTTTCTCCATAGTGACTGAACTTGGCATTTGCAAAAATAGGAAATCCCAGAAAAAATGCTATTAAAGTATGTGGTTGCGTTTTGGTCTGCACTCACTAAGTAGTGTTCACCAATCACTGTACATGAGTCACAAATGCAAGTCCAGAATCCTCACCGCTGACCACCAATGTTAGATTTGGGGGTCTCTAGTTGGCAGAGGTATGTACCTTTGTCCAAATAGGGACCCTTGCGTCTAGTCAGGGAAAGTAGGTACACTCCCGAAATAACCCCTGCTCACCCTCTTGGTAGCTTGGCACGAGCAGACAGGCTTAGTTCAGAGGCAGTGTGTAAAGCATTTGTGAACACATACAGTAATCAAGTGACAACACTACAAATGGACACCACACAGGTTATATATTTATAAAAATAGGTATACTTTATATAGATTTATCACAAGACCATAAACGACAAAAATAATCCACAATACTGTTAAGAATACTTAGTTCTGATCAAAAAGGCTTAATTCAAGGTTCTGTGCGAGTCGGTAGCCTCCTCCGGCTACGGCGATGTCGAGAACAAACAGAGTCTAACAAATCCAGCTGACCGCGTCGAGACGGGCCAACACAGCGTAGACAGACTCGGTCACAGTACCTTTTACTTGAAGCGGCAGGCACGGGCGTGCGAGCCGGATGGCTGTTCGTCGCGGTCGCGATGCAAAAATGGAAGCGTTGCAGGACGCGTTGTCCCTCGATGCGGTGCAGGCAGCGGCTCGTTGACGTCGTCGAGACGGAGTCGGTGAGACCAGGGCCGTGCGTTGCAGGGCGAGACGGTGCTTCGATGCGGTGCTGGCAGGTTGCGGTGCGGCGACGGAGCCGGATTCAGGAGCTGGCGTCGATCAGTCCGGACGGCGGTGCGAGTCGGGCGGTGCGTCGCAAAGCGTGCGAGCGGTGCCCAACTCCGGTGCGGTCACAGGACTCGAACTCAGCAGCAGTGACCGTGTCGGTCGGACCAGTTCGATTCGGCGTAGCGAAGCGTTGCAGGACGCGTTGTCCCTCGATGCGGTGCAGGCAGCGGCTCGTTGACGGAGTCGGTGAGACCAGGGCCGTGCGTTGCAGGGCGAGACGGTGCTTCGATGCGGTGCTTGCAGGACACCGAGTCGGTCGTGAGAGTCGGTCACAGCTCCCTACCTCTGTAGCCACTGAAACAGAGTTTCCAGCAGCAATTCACAAAGGGGGTGAAGTCCAATGGTCCTGGGACTTCGGTCAGGGGGCAAGCTCTCTTCCAAGCCCTTGGAGATCCTTCACAAGTTGATGAAAGTCACAGCAAAGCAAAAGTTCCTTTCTCCTCTCTTTGGCAGTCAGGCAAACCACTGCAGGCCAATCCCCCAAGCAGCACTTCAGGCTTAGGGATAGTCTCTCCTCAGTTTTCTTCTTGGTTCCGCTCCTCAGCAAAGGTTTCTTCTTGTTCCCAAAAGTGATCTAATCTTCCTGGGGTCTGGGTGCCCCTCTTATACCCTGATTCTCTTTGTTCTCTGGAGGCAGAGAGGCCTCTGCCTAGTCCAAAACCAGTTCTGGTCAGTCCGGGAGCACTTTGTTTTTCTGACTCCTTCTTTCCTTTCAGAATGTGGGGCAGAGTGCTCAGCCGCCCGGCAGGAGGTGGAGCCAGCATTGTGGAAGGCAGGCACAGCCCTATTCAGACCCAGGTGCAACTCCTCCCTCCACTCTGGATGCAAATCTTTCTATTCAGCCCTGCGCTGACTCACCCTGTCTCCGGTAGCCACCCCCAGCCCCTGTCACTCAATCTCCAGACAAGGAATACACAACCTAGCAGAGGCAGGCTTGGATAGTTAGGCAAGAAAATACCCACTTTCTAAAAGTGGTATTTTCGAACACAGAATGTTAAAACCAACTTCACTAAAAGATGTATTTTATCATCCTGAGTTCAGGCATACTAAATTCGTTTTTCTACCATGTTCCCTGGGTCAGTTCTGATTATAAGGTGTAATAGTCAGTCTGCCCATTCGGGCCTATGGGGAGCAGGTAGCCTTGCAATAGTGAAAAACGAAAATGGCTGTAATTCACTATTAGGACATGCCACACACACCAGGGCATGTCCTACCTTATACTTACAATGCACCCTGCCCTAGGGCCTACTTTAGGGGTGACCAACATGCAGTAAAGGGAAGGTTTTAGGGACTGGTAAGTGGGTGTACTCACCAAGTCGACATGGCAGCCCTAGGCTGCACACAGGCTCTGCGATGGCAGGCCTGAGACACATTTTACCAGCCGCTTCTGTGGGTGGCACAACCAGTGCTGCAAGCCCACCAGCGGCATTGGATTTACAAGCCCTGGGCACACTGAGTGCACTGTACTAGGGACTGACAAGTAAACCAATCATCCAATCATGGAGTCACTAATACATATATCAATTAACGATAGGGAGCACTTGCACTTTGGCACTGATTAGCAGCGGCAAAGTGCCCATGAGCATCTAGTCCAGCAAAAACATATCGGCAACAGTGGAGGCATTACGAAAAAATGGAAGGGAGACCCACGCCAAGGATGCCAGGTCTAACAGTCACCCTGGGACGTACATAGCGTCACACATGGGACTCAGGGGGTATGTGACATGACATACACATACACCACCGTGAAATGTGACCATGCCACATGCACAGAAATCAACAGTTGCACATCACAGTGGTCATGTACATGAAACACAAGGATTCTGTCCCCATGAACACGTGCACAGCCTGGGAGTGGCTGCCCCCAAGTGCCACCCACAGAACAACATGTTCACCCCCATACACGGAATAGGTAATGCAGCCTTACATGCCTCAGGATACAGTGTGGACAGGGTGTGGTGTTGTAGGTGTGCCCCTCACTCCCTGGGAAGTATATGTTGCTGGCATATATTCACCTGTGACAGGCATGGTGACATATGCCAGTGACTTGTACAGGGACGCGTTGGACAGCAATGGACCGATCGGTGTGCCCGGCCGGCCCATTGAATTCAATGTGAGCGGGTACGCGTTGTATCCGCAATACGCGTTGGACAGCAATGGACCGATCGGTGCGCACACATTGGCCATTGCATTCAATGTGAGCGGGTATGCGTTGTATCCGCAATACGCGTTGAACAGCAATGGACCGATCGGTGTGCCCGGCCGGCCCATTGCATTCAATGTGAGCGGGTACGCGTTGTATCCGGGTACGCGTTGAACAGCAATGGACCGATCGGTGTGCCCGGCCGGCCCATTGCATTCAATGTGAGCGGGTACGCGTTGTATCCGCAATACGCGTTGAAGAGCAATGGACCGATCGGTGTGCCCGTCCGGCCCATTGCATTCAATGTGAGCGGGTACGCGTTGTATCCGGGTACGCGTTGAACAGCAATGGACCGATCGGTGTGCCCGGCCGGCCCATTGCATTCAATGTGAGCGGGTACACGTTGTATCCGCAATACGCGTTGAATAGCAATGGACCGATCGGTGTGCCCGGCCGGCCCATTGCATTCAATGTGAGCGGGTACGCGTTGTATCCGGGTACGCGTTGAACAGCAATGGACCGATCGGTGTGCCCGGCCCTCCCATTGCATTCAATGTGAGCGGGTACGCGTTGTATCCGCAATACGCGTTGAACAGCAATGGACCGATCGGTGTGCCCGGCCGGCCCATTGCATTCAATGTGAGCGGGTACGTGTTGTATCCGGGTACGCGTTGAACAGCAATGGACCGATCGGTGTGCCCGGCCGGCCCATTGCATTCAATGTGAGCGGGTACGCGTTGTATCCGCAATACGCGTTGAACAGCAATGGACCGATGGGTGCGCACCCATTGGCTATGGCCTGGCCTGGCAACGGACGCGTTTTCAAATCTTGAACGAGTCTGATGCTGGAAATTCAGTTGGTCACCCACAACAATGTTGCAAATTCATGGGTGTCATGAAGTTGAACTTTTGAAGGATGCTGTGGGCGTGTGTAAGTGGTGCAATTCCATGGATTGGCCAGATTCAGAAGATGCTAAAGACTTGGACCTATCACTTTGGACACATGGGATAGTATCTGCCTCTGCAGCACACATATAATGCTGGCTGTTCCCCTGAGAGTGCACTTGCCTGCACTACATGCTCCAGGACGACATCTGCCACCACCACTGCTGCTGTATCTGCACCCTCTGGACCATGCAATGGCACGTACTGTGGAGAGAGCCCCAGCCTTCAGCACTGAGGAGAACCAGGCCCTGCTGGACAGCCTCCTTCCACAGTACAGCAAGCTGTATGGGAAAGCAGGGGAGCAGGTGAGTGTGCTGTCCACTGCCTTACTAAATGTGCATGTTGTCTGACTAGCAAGGCTAACAGTCTGCACGCCACTGGCTAGCAGGCTCACTGAGTAGTTGTCACCCCCCATAGTGTGTAGTTACATGCACTGAACAGGTATAGTGCAGTGACAGTGCATTTAAACAAGGTTTTACTTCCCAGGCAATGATACCATGTAGTAACTGCTGGCATACTGTCCATAGCCATCGTTGCACTGCCTGTGTACATCATGTGCCCCTGTGATTGAGACATGTATATCCAACTGTGTAATGCACGGATATGTTTCATGTGTAGTAATGGCATTCTCACTTTGTCTTCCTCACAGGTTGATGCCCACCAGAAGCAGAAGATATGGCTGACCATCGTCCGGGCAGTGAGATCCGTGGGGGACTACAAGCGCTGGATCCGCAACTGCCAGAAGAGGTGGCAGGACCTTCGGGGCTGGACCCGGAGGATCGAACGGGTCCAGCTGAAGCTGTCGCCTCCTCGCAGGAGGGGCGGACACCGGACCCTGACCCCCCACATGCTCAGGATCCTGGCGGTGGTCTTCCCTGATCTGGATGGGCAGCTGAAGGCTAGAGAGCAGCAAGGAGGGGGTGAGTCCATGACTGCATTGTGAACTTTGTCTGCCATGCTATGTGCCCTCCTCTGGCCTGGTTGAACTTCCACAGTACATCAGTCATGTGGTCCAGGACCCATGTCCCTCGATTGTGCACTGCCCACTCCTCATCTGATACCCAGGTGTGGCCCTTGCAGTCAGGGAATTGTGTCACTTGGGTACTGTGTCCTTGCAGTTTGCTTGACTCAAGGTGGGGGACAGCATCTGTTCCCCTAACTCTGTGGTGGGCATCATGGGTGGGTCCTTTGCTTACACAATGCCTGTGTTCTGACATGTAATCTGTGTGTTACTTTGATATGTGGTCCAATTGCTGAGCTGATCCACCACATGTGCCTGGGGTATCTGGCACACACCCATGCTGCGGATGGGAACAATGCTTGGGCCCCAGGAGTGTGTATATTACGTGTGTCACACATACTTAGCCAGCTGCCTACTGTCCAGGGCTCATCCCTCATTCATGTGGGGCAGGACAGTCATGCCTACTCCAGGCCATACAATACACTCTGTACTCCCACTCCCGTGTATCAGCTGACACGTTGTGCTCAGTGATATGTCCCCTCAGGTGTCTGCCTCTGTGTCAGTGTGCTGTGGCTTCCTTGTCATGACTGCTGGGGTGTCTCTCGGTTGGGGCTCAGCATGCCACCGGAGATGTGACCATAGGAGACGATACTTGGGTGACACATAGGTGTTTGATCACCTGACCGTGCAGACTGGGGTATGCGAATGTGAAGTTCAGGCAGCTGTTTCCCATTCACAGCAGATTGTGAGGTGCTCAGGTTCAGAGGGTTGTGTTACAGGTCTCCCATATGTCCAATCGGTATGACGTGGACAGATAAGGGTTCAGATGATGTGGTGTGTGGGGGATGTACATGTGCACTTGTTCAACTCCAGGACTTGCATTCCCCATGACCTACTATTGTGACACAGTGCAGACTGTTGTTGTCTGGCTGCCCTGACCATGTGACTCGAGACAGTGATGTATGACTTAGCAGGCATGCCTGTGCCATGGCATGTAACTTCCTATGAGTGATCCTGCAGGGGAGTGACATGTGCTACATGCACACCATTGTGGCAATGGCTATCAGGACATGGGTGCATCATGGTGTCTGTCGCTGGTATGCATCACATGCATTTCATATTTGACTATGGGCATCCCTTTCATCCGGACACCTGTACTGACTCAGTGGCAAGAGTTGTGATGTGTGCATGTTCACATGCTTCACCATGTTTTCTGCACTGTCCAACTACTGTGTAGGTGGTGCATGTGTCCACACTGGGGTATTGCCATCCAACAGACACCAGACAGATGTGTGCAAGGCCAGGAGGGATGTGAGTGCCATGGTTGACCATCAGACTGACAATTGGCTACTCCTATTCTGTTTGGGCACTTTTGGCAATGTTCAACTAAGGATGCCAGGGCTTGCACTGTAATGTGCTGTACTTACTGTGGTGTGTGCGTTCGGTGCAGGTGACTGATGTCTGTCTGTTTCCCTATTGTTTGCAGATACATCCACAGCCACAGGAGGGGACAGCTCCACGGACCAGGAGGAGCCGCAGAGCCAGACTGAGTCAGCAGTTGAGGAGTGGTCGGAGGGACCCAGTGGCACGGAGGGCGAGGGAAGCCACACCGAGGAGTCCTCAGCACCATCCACCTCAGCTGAGGACCACAGCAGCTCGGAGGATGACTCCCTTGTGGATGCGGGTGTCAGCAGCCACCACACCCCAGCTAGTGTTGCTGTCCCCGCCACCACCACCACCACCACCACCGCCCTCCCATCGGCTCCCATTCCCGAGGTCCGTGGAGGCTCCCATGTTCGGGAGCGTGTCTCCTTCGGGCCAGGCACCGCACCCCCTGCCCCTGTGTCCCCTGCTGCCCTGAGTGAGGAGTCTGTGTACCTCCTTCGCCAGCTCCATGTAGGGCAGACAGCGATGCTGAGTGTCCTCCATGCACACACCACTCTGTTGACTCAGCTGGTGTCGTTCATGGAGGGCATCTCATCAGGCATGTCTGCCCTACAGAGGGGCAATAGGTCCATGGACTCCTCCCTTACGGCAGCAGTGTCCCTCCTCCAACAGTCCCTCACCCCTCCTGCCTCTGCCCCATCCACACTCCCCAGCACCTTACCTGTCCCAAGCATACACACACCGGCACAGGCACACACCAGCACAGACACGAGCAGCACACAGACACACACACCACAAACAAGACGCACACGCACGCACAGTCAGGGGACTGAAACCACACTCACAGGGGATGGGGCCCAGGCACACACACACGCATCCACGAGCACTGCGCAGTCCTCAGTTGCCTCTCCCTCCAAAGCCCCCTCCCTTGCCTCACCTGCAACCCCAAAGACAGAGCGGCTCTTCCTCAGTGACCTCGGCCTCTTCCCCTCCGATCCAGCTGATCCAGCATTCAGGGGGAAGAGGAAGCCCACCCACATGGAGCGGAGTGCCCCTCGCCCCCGGACACCCTCCCCCAGGAGCAGACCGACTGACGCCCCATCCGCAAGTCCCCCCGGACCTGGAAGAGCAAGACCCCCCCGCCACCCTGCAGCTCAGGCACCAAGTCTCCTTCCTCCATCCCTCAGGCCCCCACTCCACAGGTGCCACCACCACACCCTGCCCCAGGTTCCCCCACCCACAGATACACCATCCCCAAAAAGATCCGGCCTTCTCCCCCTGCCACTTGCTCTTCCGGCCCCACACCCCCCGCTGCGCTTGTCTGTGCCACTGGTGTGGAGACGGTGTCCTCCCCCTCTGTCCTGCCCACCTTACCTGATCCCCATTCTCCTCCCCTGGAGGTAGGCACTGCAGTGGAGTCCACTACCACCCTGTCTGACTTGGGCACTGCAGTGGGGGACATGTCCACTCCATCTGCACGATCCACTTCAGTCGTGCCGGCACCCACACCATCAGTGTCATGCCCCCCAGTTGTGCCGGCACACACCATGTCAGACACCTCCACTGCAGTTGTCAGTGGCTCTTCAGCACCCACCACCCCTTCCCTGCCTCCTTCTGGTGAGCCCTGATCCTGTCCCTGCGGTGCCTGGCCTGCCCCCCCGTATACCCCTCCGAGGGGATTGTCCCTGGTTTTTATCAGTGCAGGCATGCGTAGGGTGACATCTGCCACTGTCACCCTGTTTCAGGATGGACTGGCCATGGGCCTTTGTTTCTTTTTTACTGTACTTCAACTTTTGAACCCACATATGCTGAATAAAGCGACTTTCTGTTCTCTAGTGCTTTTGCTTCTGATGTACATGATGTTGATGATGCTAACCATGCCCTTGCTGCAGTGATGGTGATATTTGGTCTCATGAAAATGAAGTGTTACTGTTCAGGAACCCATGTGGTCCAGGGGGAATGTGTCCTATCCTGTGGTGTATCCATGTCATCCTTATCAGCATCTGAGGGTGTCATATTTTCAATATTTGGCAATGGGATTTCCTACTTACATTAGCAATGTCACATCTGTGGCTTCCACCCCTGCACATCTGTTGTGCTTGCCATTGTTCAATTATTCTACTTCCCTGACCGTGTGGCCATCTCCACTGGACATGCAGGTTTGGGCATCAATGGGGAAAGACTCATCTGTGTTGTCAGTGCAACTTGCTATACATGTGTGTTGGATCTGTGCTGATGATTTCGTTGACACTCCCATGACCAGGCTGATGTGACGGGAGCCTTCATTTGGTGCAAATTGTTGACTGTGTGACCAAGTGTTCTGCTGACATGATGGAGCCCTGCTGTGGCAACATAGGGCACAGCTTTCCTCACACAGGAGTGGAGTCCCCTCATGGCAGTGTGTACTCCTGTGACATCGCCTGTGCCCAAGGTGTGTGTTGTATGAGCATGTCTGTGTGTTCACTTCCATTTTGCTGTGCATGCTGGGATCCCTAGTGGTGTTCCTGTTTGTGATTCTTGCTGAGTTGACCTATGTTCCCCCAAAGCCTTCTCCCTGGGTTCTCTGTGATGTGGGTGCATGGCACATTACTGGTCATCAGGGTGTCACCCATAGGTGTGTTGGCTGTGAGGGCTGAGTTTGTGGGCAGACGCAGATGGGTCACAGTCAGGATTCCCTTGGCACTTGTTGTTTACACCTGTCATGTGATTTCCAGTTTGTGTTAGCTTTCAGTGATTGTGACACGTTGTGTGAGTGACTGCTGGCACTCCTCAGGGTCAGGGCTGCAATGTTGGTAGTTGTCTATGTGTGTTCTTTGTGGGTGACCTTGGCTTCTTCATTGGTGTGGGACTGTGGCTGGGATCCCATTGGTTGGTGTGGTATTGCCGTCATGTCCATGTACAGCGTAGTGTGCAGTGTGTCAGACATTCAAGGGTCTTGTTGAGTGGCCATGTGTGATGTGTTTCTGCACCTTGGTTCCCACCACCACCCATGGGATTGTCATGGGTGCATGTGCAATGTCACCCGTGCATGTGAGCTTCACTGCTGCACATTGTTCGAGGTCGAGGTGTGTGGTGTTGAGTGTGTGCAGATGAGAGTTGTTGCACGGCTAGACCCCTGCCTCCATGTTGGCCTTGGCTTACTGGCCGTGCTGATTGATTTGTGCTTGTGTAGGTGTGATGGTAGTTTGTTGCTCAGGACACATGACTGTGGTTCACAGTGTGAACGACATCTAGCTTTGTCATCACAGTGGGATTGTAATGCAGCCCAGGGTCACCCCATTGTGGGGACCCTGGGGGTAGTGCTGTGGGGTCTCTGTGTCTTGCTGTGTCAGTTGCTGTTCCTACATGCTTGTGTGACATGTGTGATTTGTGCTCCATCTCATCTAACAATGCCTGATTGCCCACATAGGGGATTTGGATCCATGAGTTACCTTTGTGTGGCACTGTATGCACATCTGTGTAATTGGTATTCAGGCCTCATCATGTGTTGTGTGGTTGCCTGGGGACACTGGCAGCCCCCCCTCACCTGTTGTGTTTGATGTGCAGTGTGGGTCTGCCTGTTTGTGTTTGTGCATCTGCACCACTGCATTGGCATGTCTTTAGTGTGCCATTGGCTGTATGTTGTTTGGTGGGTTTCCCCTGCTGTCCCTGGGACTCCTAGGTCATCTGTCAGCACAATGATCATTGTTTGTGTGTCCCATTGCTGCCATGGTATGGTATCTGTTCACCTCACATCTACAGTCTCCACAGGGTATCTGCATTTGTGTGCTAATAAATGAAGGGACCCCCTCTATATGCTACTTAAAGGTCAGGGAGAAAGAGGGGAAAAATAAACAACTAAGGCAAAAACTCTCCCCAAAGACCTATATTTCTTTGCAAAAGATTCAATCTTGTATGGGTTAAAGTTCAGGTGCAAAGACTAAAAAGTCTAATACTCAATAGAACTTAGACATCTTTTTTATATCAAAATTCCTTTTTTTATTATTTTCCATATTTATAATATTCTCATTTATTATAAACAGTGTACATCAGTTATCTACTAAGTTCATGTTATTAAAAATTACATTACAAAAATAATAATATCATATTAATGGTCCCCCAACCAAAAAACCCATCTAACAAAAAAACACATTCACGCTAAATACTCGCTCACAATCATACAAGACACATATACACATGTTGGTATAAAGAACACATAGATATAATACGTTTCCATTAGGCAAAATTAATGATCAAGGCCAAACGGTCTGGGCGCACGTTGTCGACGCGCGTTTCGGTGGAATAACACACACCGTGAACCACCTTCATCAGGACCTCGCCCAAATTGAGTACTGTGTCACAACAACAAAGCAAAACGGGGGTACCTAAAAAACAAATAATATATATGTATACACCTGAACCAACCCATACTTTAATGTCTACTCTCGTAAGTACAATTGGTCAGACCATCACTTTGTGAGAAAAAGAAGAAGAAAAAAAGGAAAAAATTAGGAGAAAAAAATAAAAAATAAAAAAAAAAAAGGGAAAAGAGAAAAAGAAAGAAAGAAAAAGAAAAAAGGAAAGAAAAAGAAAGAAAAAACAAGAAAAAACAAAAAACAAAAACCTTACATAATTATTCATAATGGTGTGTATCTTCACCAGTGCTCAATAAAAAAAGAAAAAAGAAAAGAAAAGAAAGAAGATAGGCAATCTAGTGTTGCCAAAAGGGTGTCAAAGCTTGAAATTCATGTTTGAATAATCCAGAATATCCCATATAGTGACATGTCAAGAACCCTCTAAAGGATCCATGCACCAGTGCGCCATACACAGATATACAGATATTCCATTTGGCTCCAATAAGGAACTAGTGCCAAAAGACTTACTAAAATCTGTTGTAGATATCACCCTTCCTCCAAGGGAAATAGCTGTTGAGGTAATAGACAGCAATGTCTATGACCAGCAATGGCTAGCCATCTCCTATAGAGAGGGGAAATTAGTAAAGATAATGAGATATATAGTTTACATTCCCCAAGCAGGCGCGTGTGACAAGGATAACCATCTAGCTAAAACCTTACCTAATAATTCAAGTGAATACGACCTTCCAGATCAGTCAGTATAGTTAGAGTCCTCTTCGTCAATAATCAAAATTCTCTAAGGGAGACATATTGTATGTTGCTATTGGTTATTTGGCATGTACTTTCTCACTTGTTATTTATGGTAACTTGGGTCTGTGAATTTTTAGGAAATTAGATACTCACAAAAAAATATATACGTGTAGAACATGGGATCTGGTTCTCCCAAAAGCTAAATGCTTCTTAGTCCAAATCATATAAAGGAGAATGTTCCCATGATGTGCATCGCAGAAGGTATTGTAAGATACATCTATCATGCATATAGCTGCAAGGAAAATAAACAGGGAGATCTAAATCGGTAACCCTTTACTTTCACCAAATATGTCATCCTATCTTAATGCATGAACAAGGGCGACAGCAGAATGTCGTACCACTGTAATGGTTACTACTATTATATATTATTGCAACACTGACTCTCCTCTTGATATTTTTTAAAACCGAGAAAAATTGGCAACGGGAAACTAACACGTCTGCAGGCTAGGTATAAAAACTCAAATGTGAATGGAGACTAGGAAGGGATTTTTATTAAGCATTATGTTTGTGTGTCCCATTGCTGCCATGGTATGGTATCTGTTCACCTCACATCTACAGTCTCCACAGGGTATCTGCATTTGTGTGCCCATTGGTGCAAATATGTGGGTCTGCATTATCATGGTCACTTCTGTCATTGTGTCATTGATGAATGTTGACAGTGTCAGCCCCCATGGGTGATGTTTGTCTGCACATGGCCAAAGGTATGTCTCATTTGCACTGCAGTGTTTGCCTCCCCCAATCTATGTTGCTATGGGACACAAGCACTACTTTGCCACTGATGTGTTTGTTGTTCTGTGACCAGGAATCATCCATGCAGTTTGGCAGTTGCAGCTTTTTCAATGTCAACACTTACATTTTGGTCACTGTGATGATGGGGGTTTGAACCCCATTGCCACAATGTTCAAGATGTGCTTCAGCTATGGGCCCCACACTTACCTTTTGGTCACTGTGATGATGGGGGTTTGTACCCCATTGCCACAATGTTCAAGATGTGCTTCAGCTATGGGCCCCACACTTACATTTTGGTCACTGTGATGATGGGGGTTTGAACCCCATTGCCACAATGTTCAAGATGTGCTTCGGCTATGGGCCCCACACTTACCTTTTGGTCACTGTGATGATGGGGGTTTGTACCCCATTGCCACAATGTTCAAGATGTGCTTCAGCTATGGGCCCCACACTTACATTTTGGTCACTGTGATGATGGGGGTTGGACCCCATTGCCACAGTGGTCATGGTCTGCTTGCATTGTTGGGGCCACACACATTTATGTGTGGCACATGTGATAGGGGGTCACATTGTATGTTCAAAGTCATGTTCAGTGTTGTAGCCATTTGACACAGTCTACACACGCTTGTCATGGTGTTGGGGGGATGTCTTTATGTTGCATTGTTTATGTTGGTGTGTGCTTGTTGTGTCATGTATTAGCCATCCTGTGAGTGGGGTGGTAGTAGTTGTAGGCATCTGGCACCCCCTGGGTAGAGGTGGGAGTAGTGACAGGCATCCAGCCCCCCATGGGTAGAGGTGGTAGTAGTGGTAGGCATCTGGCACCCCCTGGGTAGGGGTGGTAGTGGTGGTAGGCATCCAGCCCCCCATGGGTAGGGGTGGTTGTGGTGACAGGCATCCAGCCCCCCATGGGTGGAGGTGGTAGTGGTGACAGGCATCCAGCCCCCCATGGGTAGAGGTGGTAGTAGTGGTAGGCATCTGGCACCCCCTGGGGAGGGGTGGTTATAGTGGTAGGCATCTGGCACCCCCTGGGTAGAGGTGGGAGTAGTGACAGGCATCCAGCCCCCCATGGGTAGAGGTGGTAGTAGTGGTAGGCATCTGGCACCCCCTGGGTAGGGGTGATAGTAGTGGTAGGCATCTGGCACCCCCTGGGGAGGGGTGGGAGTAGTGGTAGGCATCTGGTACTCCCTGGGTAGAGGTGGGAGTAGTGACAGGCATCCAGACCCCCATGGGTAGAGGTGGTAGTAGTGACAGGCATCCAGCCCCCCATGGGTAGAGGTGGTAGTGGTGACAGGCATCCAGCCCCCCATGGGTAGAGGTGGTAGTAGTGGTAGGCATCTGGCACCCCCTGGGTAGGGGTGGTAGTAGTGGTAGGCATCTGGCACCCCCTGGGGAGGGGTGGTAGTAGTGGTAGGCATCTGGCACCCCTGGGTAGAGGTGGGAGTACTGACAGGCATCCAGCCCCCCATGGGTAGAGGTGGTAGTAGTGGTAGGCATCTGGCACCCCCTGGGTAGGGGTGGTAGTAGTGGTAGGCATCTGGCACCCCATGGGTAAGGGTGGTAGTAGTGGTAGGCATCTGGCACCCCCTGGGTAAGGGTGGTAGTAGTGGTAGGCATCTGGCACCCCCTGGGTAAGGGTGGTAGTAGTGGTAGGCATCTGGCACCCCCTGGGTAAGGGTGGTAGTAGTGGTAGGCATCTGGCACCCCCTGGGGAGGGGTGGTAGTAGTGGTAGGCATCTGGCACACCCTGGGTAAGGGTGGTAGTAGTGGTAGGCATCTGGCACCCCCTGGGGAGGGGTGGTAGTGGTGGTAGGCATCCAGCCCCCCATGGGTAGAGGTGGTAGTAGTGGTAGGCATCTGGCACCCCCTGGGGAGGGGTGGTAGTAGTGGTAGGCATCTGGCACCCCCTTGGTAGAGGTGGGAGTAGTGACAGGCATCCAGCCCCCCATGGGTAGAGGTGGTAGTAGTGGTAGGCATCTGGCACCCCCTGGGTAGGGGTGGTAGTAGTGGTAGGCATCTGGCACCCCCTGGGGAGGGGTGGGAGTAGTGGTAGGCATCTGGCACCCCTGGGTAGAGGTGGGAGTAGTGACAGGCATCCAGCCCCCCATGGGTAGAGGTGGTAGTAGTGACAGGCATCCAGCCCCCCATGGGTAGAGGTGGTAGTGGTGACAGGCATCCAGCCCCCCATGGGTAGAGGTGGTAGTAGTGGTAGGCATCTGGCACACCCTGGGTAGGGGTGGTAGTAGTGGTAGGCATCTGGCACCCCCTGGGGAGGGGTGGTAGTAGTGGTAGGCATCCGGCACCCCCTGGGTAGAGGTGGGAGTAGTGACAGGCATCCAGCCCCCATGGGTAGAGGTGGTAGTAGTGGTAGGCATCTGGCACCCCTGGGTAGGGGTGGTAGTAGTGGTAGGCATCTGGCACCCCCTGGGTAAGGGTGGTAGTAGTGGTAGGCATCTGGCACCCCCTGGGTAAGGGTGGTAGTAGTGGTAGGCATCTGGCACCCCCTGGGTAAGGGTGGTAGTAGTGGTAGGCATCTGGCACCCCTGGGGAGGGGTGGTTGTAGTGGTAGGCATCTGGCACCCCCTGGGTAGAGGTGGGAGTAGTGACAGGCATCCAGCCCCCATGGGTAGAGGTGGTAGTAGTGGTAGGCATCTGGCACCCCCCAGGGTACGGGTGGTAGTGGTGACAGGCATCCAGCCCCCCATGGGTAGAGGTGGTAGTAGTGGTAGGCATCTGGCACCCCCTGGGTAGGGGTGGTAGTAGTGGTAGGCATCTGGCACCCCCTGGGGAGGGGTGGTAGTAGTGGTAGGCATCTGGCACCCCTGGGTAGAGGTGGGAGTAGTGACAGGCATCCAGCCCCCCATGGGTAGAGGTGGTAGTAGTGGTAGGCATCTGGCACCCCTGGGTAGGGGTGGTAGTAGTGGTAGGCATCTGGCACCCCCTGGGTAAGGGTGGTAGTAGTGGTAGGCATCTGGCACCCCCTGGGTAAGGGTGGTAGTAGTGGTAGGCATCTGGTACCCCCTGGGGAGGGGTGGTAGTAGTGGTAGGCATCTGGCACACCCTGGGTAGAGGTGGTAGTAGTGGTAGGCATCTGGCACCGCCTGGGGAGGGGTGGTAGTGGTGGTAGGCATCCAGCCCCCCATGGGTAGGGGTGGTTGTGGTGACAGGCATCCAGCCCCCCATGGGTGGAGGTGGTGGTGGTGACAGGCATCCAGCCCTACATGGGTTGAGGTGGTAGTAGTGGTAGGCATCTGGCACCCCCTGGGGAGGGGTGGTAGTAGTGGTAGGCATCTGGCACCCCCTGGGTAGAGGTGGGAGTAGTGACAGGCATCCAGCCCCCCATGGGTAGAGGTGGTAGTAGTGGTAGGCATCTGGCACCCCCTGGGTAGGGGTGGTAGTAGTGGTAGGCATCTGGCACTCCCTGGGGAGGGGTGGGAGTAGTGGTAGGCATCTGGCACTCCCTGGGTAGAGGTGGGAGTAGTGACAGGCATCCAGCCCCCCATGGGTAGAGGTGGTAGTAGTGACAGGCATCCAGCCCCCCATGGGTAGAGGTGGTAGTGGTGACAGGCATCCAGCCCCCCATGGGTAGAGGTGGTAGTAGTGGTAGGCATCTGGCACCCCCTGGGTAGGGGTGGTAGTAGTGGTAGGCATCTGGCACCCCCTGGGAGGGGTGGTAGTAGTGGTAGGCATCTGGCACCCCCTGGGTAGAGGTGGGAGTAGTGACAGGCATCCAGCCCCCCATGGGTAGAGGTGGTAGTAGTGGTAGGCATCTGGCACCCCCTGGGTACGGGTGGTAGTAGTGGTAGGCATCTGGCACCCCCTGGGTAAGGGTGGTAGTAGTGGTAGGCATCTGGAACCCCCTGGGTAAGGGTGGTAGTAGTGGTATGCATCTGGCACCCCTGGGTAAGGGTGTTAGTAGTGGTAGGCATCTGGCACCCCTGGGGTGGGGTGGTAGTAGTGGTAGGCATCTGGCACACCCTGGGTAGAGGTGGTAGTAGTGGTAGGCATCTGGCACCCCCTGGGGAGGGGTGGTAGTAGTGGTAGGCATCTGGCACCCCTGGGTAGAGGTGGGAGTAGTGACAGGCATCCAGCCCCCATGGGTAGAGGTGGTAGTAGTGGTAGGCATCTGGCACCCCTGGGTAAGGGTGGTAGTAGTGGTAGGCATCTGGCACCCCCTGGGTAAGGGTGGTAGTAGTGGTAGGCATCTGGCACCCCTACGGAGGGGTGGTAGTAGTGGTAGGCATCTGGCACACCCTGGGTAGAGGTGGTAGTAGTGGTAGGCATCTGGCACACCCTGGGTGGAGGTGGGAGTAGTGACAGGCATCTGGCACCCCTGAGTAGGGGTGGTAGTGGTGGTGGGCATCCAGGCCCCTATGTGTATATGTGGTATTGGTGATGACCATCCCGCCCCTATGGTGCTGCTGTTGCTGGTGTAAGTAATTTCTGCATCCCTCTGTGTGTGTGTGATATGTCGGGTACGTGTAGTTTGTTTTTGTGCTTGGTGTCTGACTTACCTTCTGCGCCGTACGCGTCCGTGCCTGTTCCGGTAGTAGATGTAGAGTATTGGTAGGATCGGCACGATGGGATTCATAGTTGGTTCGTCTCGTTCGTCTTTCTCTTTGCTTCGCCTCGTCCTCGTCGCTGGCGTGTTCGTCTCGTAGCCCTGGATCGTGTTGTGGCGCGAATCGGAGCTTATGTGCGCCTCTCCCGGATGCTTTGACGTGCCGTGCGTAGCGACGGGTTCGGCGCGTACGGAAAGCGCATCGTACTTGTCCGGCCGGACGGGGCTGCATTTTGGCTTCCGTGCGACTCGATTCTGCGTTTACGGATCCGGGCCGGTCGGAGAACAGGACCTGGATTGGGTGAGTACGACTGGGTCGGAATCTATGCAGTTGTGCGCATCGTACTTGCTCGTTCGGAAGAATGTGCGAATCGGTCGGGAAACAGGCAATCGCCTGGCTTTTTTCCCGGCCGAATAGTGTTGGGTGCGCCTCCGACCGAGATCGGAATCGACCCCTTAGTGTAATACAGCCCCCGTAACCCATGTAACTGAAACAGGAGCTGTAAAATTTAAATAATTTGCTATGAAAGAGACAGAAGTGAATGAGCAAAATATGGGATTTAAAATTATCAAGGAAACTACAGTTAGTGCCCCAGAAAGCTAAAATGAGAACACATTTTTCTATATATTTTCAAACATCTATTATGATTTGAAGAACTAATCTGGCATGCTGAGTGAAATATATACCACCACCAACAACAGCAATCCACCAGAAAAATGTCCAGTGATTTACTCTGCCTTCTCTGCAGAGGGTAAAGTTCTAAAAGCCTTACAGCCCTTCTGCCTCGTGCAATACCGGTTGTTAAAGGCTCTCTCCCTCTTTATAGGCCCTCACCTGTGGCTCAAGTCTATAACTTGAGTTTAGGGCCTTTAGCAACAGGTATAGTCCGAGACAGAAGAGCTATAATGCTATAATATTTATCACAAAAGTGAGACACTGCTGGACATCATGTTGCTGGAGTAGGAGCGTGTAGATTTAAAACAGTTTCTGTGGAGCAGGCTGAAGTAAATGAGCACTGAAGCTGTCTTATCTAGCTGCAGGTTCCCAGTGCAGGCACAGTCTTTAAGCTGGGTGAGGAATCCAGTTATCTATTAGAAGTCTGTGACCTTCACAAGCAGCTGTTATGAGAAGGAAGCAGTGAGGTGTGTGCTCTGATACTTTAATTAGACTTATATCAGGTATTAGCAATGTATCTCCTGGACAGAGATCGACCTGCTAGGGACTATTAAAAATGTAACCTGTTTCTTTTGGTAGTGTACAACGGACTGCTTTACACTATACAATAAGTTCCAATTGGTATGACTCGTATATCATGTGAGATCTCATCTATAGTTTGTGGGAGAAAGAGGTCGTCAGCTTCAACTTGTTTACAGAAGGAAGACTCATGAATTATCAAAGGAAATAAAAATCACTGAAGACAATATATCTAACCCTGGGCGTAGTTCGCGTAGTAGCGCTACGCGTAGCTACGCTGTTAGACTTGGCTTTTTCAGCGGGTTTACCCCCAGACTTTTTGCTTTTTGGCCTCCTATTTTTGACCCTGTTTTTGTTGGTTTTAGGACTCTGGGCACTTTACCACTGCTAATCAGTGCTAAAGTGCATATGCTCTCTGTGTAAATTGTGTTATGGATGGGTGTTTCCATGATTGGATATTTGATTTACCTGTTAGCCCCTAGTAAAGTGCACTGCGTGTGCCAGGGCTGGTGAATCAAATGCTACTCGGGGGCCTGCAGCACTGGTTGTGCCACCCCGTGAGTAGCCCTGAAAACAGTAACTCAGACCTGCCATTGCAGAAGTCTGCGTGCAGTTTGTACTGCCATAGTCGACTTGGCCAGTGCACACACTGGCCGGTCTCTAACCTTCCCTTTTCTTACATGTCAGACACCCCTCAGGTAGGCCCAAGGTACCCCTGTGGGCAGGGTGCAGTGTATGTGAAAGGTGGGACATGCCCTGGTGTGTGTGGCATGTCCTGATAGTGAATTACAGCCAATTTCGTTTTTCACTATTGCAAGGCTACCAGTTCCCCATAGGATAGAATGGGAGGTTTGTTTATAAGATCTTATAAACATAACTGGCCCAGGGAATTCGGTAAGAAAATAGAATTTAGTATGCCTGAACTCAGAATCTAAAGATGCATCTTTTAGTGAAGGTGATTTTTACATTCTGTGTTTGAAAATACCACTTTTAGAAAGTAGGTATTTTCTTGCTCAGTCATCCCGTGTGCCTCTGCTGGAATGTGGATTGCCTGCCTGGGTTTTGGATGACAGAAGGCTGGGGGAGCAGGAGGGGCGCCAGATGGTCTAGGTAGGTCATGAAAGGGCTGAAGAGACCTGGGTTACGATGGGGGAAGGGGGAGGAGATTTCCTTGCACCTCAAAGGGCCTGCTCTGCCTCTGACAAATGCCGTCTCCACCTCCTGCCAGGAATTCACACCAGAGAGGGCAGAACTGGTCCTGACTGGGCACAGGCCCTCTCTGCCTAAGAGATCAAAGGATTTTTGGACATAAATGCTGGGTCCCAGACCCCTGAACTTTAGAACTCATCTGGACAAGAAGACTGTCAAGAAGAAGAGCCGGAGAAGCTGCGAAAAGGAACGACTGCTTTGCTGGGTGCTTTGCTGGGCTGACCTGCAGTGGCTGCTTCTGTCTTGGGCAGTGAAAGGCCTGGACTGGACTTTCTGCAACCTAATTTGTGAGTCTCTCCAAGGGCTTGAGGTAGAGCTTGCCCCCTGTTCACGAAGTCTCAGGAACAGCAAAGACTTCAAGTTCTTTGACCCGCAGCACTGGGGACTGTGTGTTTTGTGCTGCAGCAAGAAGAACGCCAACTCAACGACGTCTACGACGCCGCTGCCGACTCCGTGTCCTGAAGGCACCGCAGAGGGCACCGCCGCAACGCCGCACCGCAACGTTGGTCTCACCGACGACGCCTGTTGATG
Organism: Calotriton arnoldi; assembly: GCA_963921515.1. Classification (NCBI taxonomy): domain Eukaryota; kingdom Metazoa; phylum Chordata; class Amphibia; order Caudata; family Salamandridae; genus Calotriton; species Calotriton arnoldi. The sequence continues at coordinate 56,782 of CAWUFW010007305.1, read as the reverse complement.
CCGACACCGAGCCGCTGCTTGCACCGCGACCTGTGGGCACCGCACCGCCATGCTTCACGCCGAAGCTTTGGCACCGCAGAGAGCACCGCCGCAATGCCGCACCGCAACCCTGGTCTCACCGACGATGCCTGTTGACACCGACACCGAGCCGCTGCTTGCACCGCGACCTGTGGGTACCGCACTCCGCACCGCCTTGCTTCACGTCAAAGCTTTGGCACCGTAGAGAGCACCGCCGCAATGTTGCACTGCAACCCTGGTCTCACCGACGACGCCTGTTGACGCCGCCACCGAACCGCTGCTTGCACCACGACCTGTGGGCACTGCACTCCGCACCGCCTCGCGCCGAAGCTTTGGCGCCGCAGAGGGCACCGCCGCAACGCCGCACCACAACACTGGTCTCACCGACGATGTGTGTTGATGCCGCCACCGAGCCGCTGCTCGCACCGCGACCTGTGTGCACCGCACTCCGCACCGCCTTGCTTCACGAGGATGCCTTGGCCTTCCTGACGCAACCACTTCCCGCCAAAATCGACGCCGCTGCTTGCAGCGTGGTTCGAGGGCACCGCTCGTAAGTCACACGATGCACCGCCCTCATCCTGCACCGCAACCTTGGCCTACTGACACCGGCGCCATCGACTCCAGTTCGTCAGCCGACGACAGCGCTTCAGCAACGACGACGACGCTGCTGGCACCGTGACCTGCTAGCACCATGGCGAGCACCGCCTTCGTCTTGCACCGCGACCCTGGTCTCACCGACGACGCCATCTGACGCCGTCACCGAGCTGCTGCTCGCACCGCGACCTGGGGGCGCTGCGCTTCGCACCGCAGCACTAGACGTCTGCCGGCGCCAGCTCTCCTGATTCCATCAGAGAGGAGCTCGACCTGCAACGCGAGTGACTTCAAGGGCCTCAGCGCCCTGCATCTCTCACAGGTACTGTTTGCGGGTCTTCCCGACACCGTAGCTGGCCCTCAACCCCGTGACCAGCCAGAACTGTTGGATTTGTTGTTCCCGACGCCGTGGTAGCCCGGACGGAGCTATCCACACAAGGAACTCTTTTTAATCAGCGTATTTTTGGAACTGTGAACTTTTAAGTATAGTATTGTGGATTTTTATCGTTTTTGGTCTTGTCTTAAGTACATAAAAATATTGGATATTTTTCTAAACTGGTGTGGTGTCCTTTTGTAGTGCTTACGCTGTATTACTGTTGGTTATGTGCAAATGCTTTACACACTGCCTCTAAGATAAGCCTGGCTGCTCGTGCCAAGCTACCAAGGGGGTGAGCAGGGGTTATTTTAGACGTGTAACTCCCTTATCCTGACTAGAGTGGTGGTTTTTGCCTGGCTTTGGCCCACGCCCAAGCCTACCAAAAATCCCATTTCTAACATTGGTTGTCAGTGGTGAGGATAGGACTTGTGTTTGCACTTGACTTACAGTGATTGGTGTGCGCTACTACCATATCGCAGACCATTACGTACCACCTACAGGTTCTTTTTCTTTTTGGCCTATTTTGATCTTGCCAGTTTGAACTTGCTACTTCAACATGCCTGAATCTAGAGTATCATCAATGGCATCAATAGAAATTGCCTTTGAGGAGGATCGATTGGAAGCCTACAATGTCAAAGAGTTAAAATCGATTTGCAAGAACCTGAAAGTCCAGGTCAGAGGCCTCACCAGGAAGGATGAGCTACAAAAGGCGCTGAGGGCCTGGGTAGCAGCCAGACATGCCAGTGGGCAATCTGGTGATCTCAATGGAGAGGTGGAGGAGCCTGTTCCTAGGGTGGATGTGCTTTTGGGAGGGGGGACCCTCCAGGCAAGGCAGCAGTGGCCTGTCCCCAGAGGAGCTGGAGGACAGGCGGGAAGCAAGGAAGTTCGAATTAGAGAAACTCAGGATGGAAAGTGAGAGGGAAGACAAAAGAATAGCCATGGAGGAAAAGAAGATGATCTTAGACCATGAGTTTAAAATGAGAGAGCTGGACTGGGAAGCCAGTAGGGCTAGGCCCAGCCCAGATGGTGGCAGCAAAAGTGTTAGGTCCAGTACTGAGGATGAGGTACACACACACACAGATTTGGGGCCCTGCTTAAAGGAGGGGGTTGACATACACCAGGGGGTTCAGGATTGTGAGGTTACTCCAGTGGTGCGTAGTGTCCCTGAGGTGGATTGGGGAAATGGCACAGGGGATCATTTTCCTGGTAGCGGGAGGGACACTCTACTGACTCTAGATGAGAGGTGCAGGGAGAGGGCATGATAGAAGCCCTGGTAAGTGAGTATGAAGACCAGCCAGAAGAGTATGGGTTGAGAGACAGCAACAGTCAGACACTGTCTCGCCGGTCTTGTGAGAATGATGTGGGGTACGTGTCTGAGGCACTGGATTGTTGGGTGAAGGGTAGTTTGGTTAACACCTGTGTGGGGCTGTGTGATTCAATTGTTGGAGAGCATATTTTAAGTCCCTGTTTTCCAGAGCTACGCCAACACCCAGTGGAGTGTGAGTTTTCTGACCCCAGGGAGCTTGCACTGGAGGCAGACCTTTTGGTGGATTCCAGAGGGACTGGAGAAGCATCTGGGGGTGACCCGGAAGGAAGTGGCTTAGGTATTTCCCAACCAAGGGTGGTGGGAAAGGTTCGTGGTCACCCAGATGGGTCCCGGTGTCGTGGGAAGGGTGTAGGGACTCACGTCCTGTCTCCGCGGAGAAGGAGTGGGAAGGGGCTGCGGCCTAAGGTGCCCGAAACCCAGTCCCAGAGCCTGGGTGGTTCCAGGAGGGAACACCAGGTGTGGAGCCTAGGCTGTACTGATAGGCCATCCGTTGAGGGGGATCTCCTAGAGTCAGGAGAACCTGGAGCATCTGTAAACGGAGCTCCAGTGGTTCTGGTGTCTGGCGGTGCCGCTCCTAAGTGGAGGGTGCAGAAGTCCAGAGTGAGGGGTGAGAGGGGGATGTGTTCCCCAGTGGGAGAACCAGTGGGTCAGGGGCCAGCCAGAAGGGCTGAGCCTCCTAGCAGTGACCATGATGACACCACTTCTGTCCTGGGGGATCTTCGCACACTGTCAGATGGACAGAGGTCAGGAGATCTGCGCCAGGCAGACTGTCACACAATGCATGAGTCATGTGTTACCCTCAGGGGGGGCATGCGTGCTCCCAAGGAAGTCCTGGTGCGCCGGGCAGGTGCTCAGCTGCAGGGTTTAGTCCCTGGGTTGGGAAGCCAGGTTCAGGTGCTGCCTGACCTGGAGGGAAGGACGACTGTAAGCAGTGTCCTGACTGGGTTGTCTTCTAGGGGTACCACTCCAGGTGGGAGGGTGCAGAACTCTGGAAGGGGGTGCAGAGGGAGCCTCTGACCCCGGTTCAACTGGAGGGTTTAGACCCTAGGTTGGGAGACCAGTTGCTGAAGGGAGGTCCTGAACTGGTGGGCGAGTTGGGCAGGACACCTGCCACAGGTGCCCTGACAATTTTGGAAGGACCAGTAGGTCAGGGGTTGCCAGCTCTGAGGTCAGAGCACCACAGGACTGACCCGGGTGAGGCCACTTCGGGCCTGGGGGGTCTTCATGCTCTGTCAGGTGGACAGGAGGCTGGAGACCTGCGCCAGGCGGATTCTGGCACAACTCATGAGGGGTGTACTCCCCCGGAAGACCTGGGTTGCCAGGCACAGTTCGAGCCTAAGGGTACAGGCCCTGGGTTGGAGGACCAGGTTCAGGGTGTCCCCCCTGGCCTGGGGGAAGGGGCAACTGCTAACAGTGCCACTACCAGTTTGTCTTCTGGGGGTGCCGCTCCAGGTGGGAGGGTACAGTGCCCCAGGGAGGAGGACCGGGTGTGGGAGAGCCTACCCCAGTCCCTGGTTCAGCCTCAGGGTACAGACCCTGGGCTGGTGTACCAGTTGCAGGATAGCATCCCTGAACTGGTGGGTGAATTGTGCAGAACGCCTGCCACAGGTGGCCTGACAATTCTGGAGTTGAGGGGGACTGCTCCCGGTGGGGGGATGCAGTGCCCCAGGGAGGAGGACAGGGTGTGGGAGAGGCCACCCCAGTCCTGTGTCCAGCCTCAGGGTACAGACCCCAGGCTGGTGTACCAGTTGTAGGATAGCACCCCTGAACTGGTGGGCGAATTGTGCAAGGCACCTGCCACAGGTGCCCTGACAATTCTGGAAGGGGGTACCGCTCCAGGTGGGAGGGTACAGAGCCCCTGGGAGGAAGACCGGGGTGGGAAAGCCTACCCCAGTCTCCTGTCCAGCCGCCGGGTACAGACCCTAGGCTGGTGGGTCAGTGCCAGGATGTCATCCCTGGCCTGACAAGAGGGAGAGTGGACAAAGGGTGCCAGGCACCTGGGGCTACCGCCCCCCACTCTCTGACACCACACAGGTTAGAGAGCCCTGAGAGGCATAAGGCCTGGGTCTCCCCACTGACAACTGTCGGTAGCCACTGTGGCTTACTGTCCTGGTGGACAGCGTTGCCCCTGGGAGGGGGACAGGAGTCACACCCCGGGGGTGGACTGGGCCACACCACTGTATTGGCCATGTGGGCACTGTCGGCCTGTTGGGACACATCTGTGAGCAAAGTAAGTTTAGGCGCTGCACAGATGGGGTTCACAGGTGAAGAGAAGAGTACCCCATGGGTCAGTTTAGTGGGCCCTGAGAGTATGGATAGAGGGATCCAACTGGGTTTGGAAAGGCGTAGAACCAGAACGTGCCCCCGCTGTTGTGGGCCAGGTCTATGTTCTATCGCCCCAAGCAGGGAAGTCCATCAAGGGATTGATTAGTCTACCCTGGCTTTAGGCTGGGAGGGGTTGTGTTAGACTTGGCTTTTTCAGCGGGTTTACCCCAGACTTTTTGCATTTTGGCCTCCTGTTTTTGACCCTGTTTTTGTTGGTTTTAGGATTCTGGGCACTTTACCACTGCTAATCAGTGCTAAAGTGCATATGCTCTCTGTGTAAATTGTGTTATGGATGGGTGTTTCCATGATTGGATATTTGATTTACCTGTTAGCCCCTAGTAAAGTGCACTGCGTGTGCCAGGGCTGGTGAATCAAATGCTACTCGGGGGGGCCTGCAGCACTGGTTGTGCCACCCCGTGAGTAGCCCTGGAAACAGTAACTCAGACCTGCCATTGCAGAAGTCTGCGCGCTGTTTGTACTGCCATGTCGACTTGGCCAGTGCACACACTGGCCGGTCCCTAACCTTCCCTTTTTTTTACATGTCAGACACCCCTCAGGTAGGCCCAAGGTACCCCTGTGGGCAGGGTGCAGTGTATGTGAAAGGTGGTACATGCCCTGGTGTGTGTGGCATGTCCTGATAGTGAATTACAGCCAATTTCGTTTTTCACTATTGCAAGGCTACCAGTTCCCCATAGGATAGAATGGGAGGTTTGTTTATAAGATCTTATAAACATAACTGGCCCAGGGAATTCGGTAAGAAAATAGAATTTAGTATGCCTGAACTTAGAATCTAAAGATGCATCTTTTAGTGAAGGTGATTTTTACATTCTGTGTTTGAAAATACCACTTTTAGAAAGTAGGTATTTTCTTGCTCAGTCATCCCGTGTGCCTCTGCTGGAATGTGGATTGCCTGCCTGGGTTTTGGATGACAGAAGGCTGGGGAGCAGGAGGGGCGCCAGATGGTCTAGGTAGGTCAGGAAAGGGCTGAAGAGACCTGGGTTACGATGGGGGAAGGGGGAGGAGATTTCCTTGCACCTCAAAGGGCCTGCTCTGCCTCTGACAAATGCCGTCTCCACCTCCTGCCAGGAATTCACACCAGAGAAGGCAGAACTGGTCCTGACTGGGCACAGGCCCTCTCTGCCTAAGAGATCAAAGGATTTTGGACATAAATGCTGGGTCCCAGACCCCTGAACTTTAGAACTCATCTGGACAAGAAGACTGCCAAGAAGAAGAGCCGGAGAAGCTGCGAAAAGGAACGACTGCTTTGCTGGGTGCTTTGCTGGGCTGACCTGCAGTGGCTGCTTCTGTCTTGGGCAGTGAAAGGCCTGGACTGGACTTTCTGCAACCTAATTTGTGAGTCTCTACAAGGGCTTGAGGTAGAGCTTGCCCCCTGTTCACGAAGTCTCAGGAACAGCAAAGACTTCAAGTTCTTCGACCCGCAGCACTGGGGACTGCGTGTTTTGTGCTGCAGCAAGAAGAACGCCAACTCAACAACGTCTACGACGCCGCTGCCGACTCCGTGTCCTGAAGGCACCGCAGAGGGCACCGCCGCAACGCCGCACCGCAACCTTGGTCTCACCGACGACGCCTGTTGACGCCTACACCGAGCCGCTGCTTGCACCGCGACCTGTGGGCACCGCACTCCGCACCGCCTTGCTTCACGCCGAAGTTTTGGCACCGCAGAGAGTACCGCCGCAACGCCTCACCGCAACCCTGGTCTCACCGACGACGCCTGTTGACGCCGACACCGAGCCGCTGCTTGCACCGTGACCTGTGGGCACCGCACTCTGCACCGCCTTGCTTCATGCCGAAGCTTTGGCACCGCAGAGAGCACCGCCGCAACGCCGCACCGCAACCCTGGTCTCAACGATGACGCCTGTTGACGCCGCCAGCGAGCCGCTGCTTGCACCGCAACCTGTGGGCACCGCACTCCGCACCGCCTCGCACCGAAGCTTTGGCGCCGCAGAGGGTACCGCCGCAACACCGCACCGCAACCCTGGTTTCACTGACGATGCCTGTTGACACCGCCACCGAGCCGCTGCTTGCACCGCGACCTGTGGGCACCGCACTCCGCACCACCTCGCTTCATGCCGAAGCTTTGGCACCGCAGAGAGCACCGCCGCAATGCCGCACCACGACCCTGGTCTCACCGACGACGCCTGTTGACGCCGCCACTGAGCCGCTGCTCGCACCGCGACCTGTGGGCACCACACTCCGCACCGCCTTGCTTCACGAGGACGCCTTGGCCTTCCTGACACCGCCACTTCCTGCCGAAATTGACGCCGCTGCTTGCACCGTGGTTCGAGGGCACCGCTTGTAAGTCACACGACGCACCACCCTCATCCTGCACCGCAACCTTGGCCTACTGACACCGGCGCCATCGACTCCAGTTCGTCAGCCGATGACAGCGCTTCAGCAACGACGACGACGCTGCTTGCACCTAGACCTGCTAGCACCGTGGCGAGCACCGCCTTCATCTCGCACCGCGACCCTGGTCTCACCGACAACGCCATCTGATGCCGTCACTGAGCCGCTGCTCGCACCGCGACCTGGGGGCGCTGCACCGCTGCGCTTCGCTCCGCAGCACCAGACGTCTGCCGGCGCCAGCGCTCCTGATTCCATCAGAGAGGAGCTCGACCTGCAACGCGAGTGACTTCAAGGGCCTCAACTCCCTGCATCTCTCACAGGTACTGTTTGCGGGTCTTCCCGACACCATAGCTGGCCCACGACCAGCCAGAACTGTTGGATTTGTTGTTCCCGACGCCGTGGTAGCCCGGACGGAGCTATCCACACAAGGAACTCTTTTTAATCAGCGTATTTTTGGAACTGTGAACTTTTAAGTATAGTATTGTGGATTTTTATCGTTTTTGGTCTTGTCTTAAGTATATAAAAATATTGGATATTTTTCTAAACTGGTGTGGTGTCCTTTTGTAGTGCTTACGCTGTATTACTGTTGGTTATGTGCAAATGCTTTACACACTGCCTCTAAGATAAGCCTGGCTGCTCGTGCCAAGCTACCAAGGGGGTGAGCAGGGGTTATTTTAGACGTGTAACTCCCTTATCCTGACTAGAGTGGTGGTTTTTGCCTGGCTTTGGCCCACACCCAAGCCTACCAAAACTCCCATTTCTAACATACGCTAAGTGCACTTCGCACTACGCAAGCTACGCGTAGCTACGCGAACTGCGTAGTGCGGTAGGGAAATGCTGTTCGCACAGATTGCACAGTGCCGGATGCTTGTCCGCACTGTGCAATCATTGCAAACGGCATCTTGCACAGTGCAAACAGTCGTTTTCTGCCGCTCGAGTAGATTTGTACTTGAGCGGCAGCTTTCTCAACGCGGACTGGTAGTTTCTCATCGCGAGCGGTCGCGAGCATACGTGACCACTCGCAATGAGAAACCTGACCTCCCCGCGTTGAGAATCTCGCCGGAAGGTTTATTTTCCACACTCGCGATCGGCAACTTGATGTTGCTGATCGTGAACGAGGAAAAAGTCTCGCCGGGATGTTGATTTTGCTCGCTTGCGGTCGCCAACTTGACGTTGAGGACCGCGAGCAAGCAAAAAATGCCCGCTACGCGTTTTTGCACTGTGCTACGTGCAATTCGCGTAGCGCGTAGTAGCGCAAACTATGCACTCTCCGCGAGCGTAGCGTAGTACTACGCCCAGGGTTAAATATATCCTCATCAAAGGAAATAAAAATCACTGAAGACCATATATCCTAATCAAATGTATTTGCATTTTTAAGTCGTTAGCAAGGAAAGTTTGTGTGCTGCAGCATTTTGTTTCAATAAAGAATATTTGGTGTACTGTGGCTGTCTGTGCACAATGATGAGTCTCTAATTTATGAAGCATTATTTTCTAAGCACTACAGGCAGCACCTCTAATTTTAATTTAAACGTATAAGGCATTAAAGGCTTCAATAAATACATCCATCTTTTGCAATGTAAAGTTTTGAATGAAGTATCTCTCCTGTGTTGTGTATAGACTGTCCATAAAACTTCTCATACATCATTAAATATTTTTTCTGAGACAGAGAAATTCAGCATGCAACCTAAAATGAGCGCTTAATGGATGCTTTTACTTCAGGGAATCTATTTAGACAATGCAGGTTTTCTAAGACTAATGCTCAGTAGTGAGATTTATTTTTTCCCTCTTTACCAGGCTACAAACAGAAAACACTTGAGTGTGATTTAATTAATTTGCATCGTTTACGCGTTGAATTGCTCTGAAGAGATCTTATAGGAGACACATAATTAACTATGCAGTATTATCTGAATATAGTTGAAATAAAATATCTTAATTGTCAGAATATTCCGGGCAGACTAATAGGGATAATCCACCTAACACACTCCAATTAAATTCCCAAAGGGCCAAAAGGGCACCACAAATGCAGTGCTGGCAGCTCAGTTATGAATCTAGTCATAAAATGAGATTCACAATTTCTAAATAACTTTTTGCATGAGAGAAGTGTACTTAGTGAAAAATGGACCAGACAAAGGAAAGTATCCTGAGGGCCGATCCTCAAGATGCACCTAAAAGGCACAAGAAGAACTGCCTTTGCTGCTTCCTGACACTCAAACCCTGGCGCTGTTTCAATTGCCTCCTCTGCCCAAACAACTGATAAACTCCCAGTATGGCTGTGCTATTGCTCTCTCTGAAACATAGAAAGTTGTGATGCCAGTCATCACAAGTCAGCAATATCCCCAGACTTGAATGCAGATGCACTAATTCTGGGATTGAACTTCTGATTCCCATGCTAACACTTCCTGTTGTAAATCACAGATGAAGGAAGCTGTAACGGCTAATGCTTAAAGAATTGGCTATAAAGGATTTCCAGTCTGACTGACAACCAATCCACTCAATATAACTGGGTTCAAGTGAAGGCTTTTTAATTGAATACTAAACGAGCAGCAATAGAGTGGAGTGACTAAATTTTTGTTTACTTATATGTCAGTTGAAATATATTAAATTCGTTCTTAATTCTAAACAAAAATAAAAATAAAAAAATATTTCTCACTTGCACTTGCATTTTTATTCCTGTTTAATTTGTGGTAAACTTGGTTAAATGTTAGTTTATTTAAATTTCTTTCTATTTTCAAAAAAGTTAAAGTTATTTATTTCTAAATTAAGTTCATTAAAAAATTCAATAATTGCATTTTAATTTTCATCCTTAATTATATTATCATATTTATCATTTTTATCGGTTGCAACTGGGTAATGAAAATTTGCCTAGCTCCAGTACAGGTAAGTTTCAATTCTATTAAGGACACAGAGGCGAGGATTATGCCTTTCTTCTTCCTTCGCTTTATTTTTTCAGCAGCCATTTAAAAAAAAATGTTTTTAACACAATCAAACTACTACTCCCATGAACACCAGGGAGAAGAAGAAACATTTCAACAGGAGTCCTTCATCACTGTTCACAGTCCAGCCTCCACTTGGTCCCTCCTCTGTGTTTCCTCTTTCTTCACGCGAACAGCCTCTTTATGAACTTCACGCATCCTGTTTGGACCCATCATTTCCTGCAACAACAGGCAGCGTCAGAACTAAGTCCAATATAAACAGGTCATCAAAGCAAACACAAAAGAGACACTGTTGAGCAATACAAGGCCATAAGCAATAACTAACATGAACCAAACGTCTACAGTGACCAACATTTCAACTGACCCATGAAAACAAGTACTTACTCCAGAATGGGGAGGGTCCGCGTGTTCATCGATCGCCGGGTGAGATAATCCTCACCTCTGTGTCCTTAATAGAATTGAAACTTACCTGTACTAGAGCTAAGCAAATTTTCATTCTATGTCAGGTCAGGAGGCTCAGATTATGCCAGTTCAAAACTTATCCACCACCAGTTGAGCGACCTCCAACACTGGCTTAAAGTAGAACCTCTTAAAAGTCGAGTCCGAGGACCAGTCGGCCGCGCGCATAAGATGTTCCAAACGTGCTCAGAGCGAAAACGCCTTAGAGGCCATAGCCCCTCTTGCTGAGTGAGCACCAAACTTCTTGGTGTCAATCCCCTCCTCCTGCATCACCCAACGTACCCATCTGGCTATGGATGGTGAAGAAATCCTTTTTACGGTTTCTGAAGTGCGATAAGCAACTGTCTTTCGCCAGGAGGGTGGACCTCCTCTGCAAATTCTTCATATGCTTGGAGGCACTGCCCCATAAACAATTTGGGGGATTCTCGAAATCCTGGATAGGAAATTATCCTGGTATGACATATTGTCCTTCTACTGACTGTAAAGGAAACCCCATCCGGGGCGAACACTTTAGCCGAGATGTCCAGGGCTCGTACGTCAGACACGTGCCTGCAAGAAACCAGGCATAAGAGGGTCGCCAATTTCGCCGAGAGTTCTTTACGTGACAGAAATCTATTCGGCTGCCAGGATAGGAAAAGCTTCAAAACTGTATTCACACCCCACAAGGCAGAATAGCGGGGTTTCGGTGGGAGAGATAGGCGAATGCCCCTAAGAAGTCTACACAGAAACGGGTGTTCCCCCGCCGGAGATCCCTGGATGGGAGTATGACCCGCTGAGATCGCCGAACGGAAGGTATTGATCGATCAATAAGCCAACCCTTCCTCAGCGAGGCTCGCCAGAAAATTGAGAATATGGACTACATCTGCGCCCACGGGATCGACACCCGGTCGCAAACACCAACAGCGCCATCTGTTCCAGGGGAACGGTATCTTTTAGTCATGCTAACTGCCCATGCTTTGGATAATAAGGACTCACCGTGTCCCAAAAGGCCCGGAAGTGACCAGCAACGCCTGAGATCCGCCAGGCCATCAACTGTAGCATCTCTTCCACCACCAAGTGGTGAGTATTGAGCTCCTGATGCAGCAGAATGTGATGAAAGTGGGGGAGTCGGATTGGAACATCCCAGGAAAATTCCAGCAGAACTGGAACCCACACTTGAGACCTCCAAAGAGGGGAGATCAACACCACCTCCGCCTGTTGGCGGCGAACGTGAGCCGACACTTGGGTCATCATTTAGAAAGGGGGGTACGCTTGACCCTGTTTCCACTGCCAGTCCTTGAGGAATGCATCCGTCGCCTCCGCCAGAGGATCTGCTCTCCAGCTGAAGAACCTCGGTAACTGATGATGCAGATGTGAAGCAAACTCGTCGACTGAACAACGTCCCCACCTCTCCATCAGCTGGGAGAATACCTGGGGATCCAACTTCCAAACACTGGCATCCAAGAGATGACGGGAGTACCAATCTGCTACCTCGTTTACTCGGCCGGGGAGATACTCCGCCGTGACCGACACCTGGTTGTCCAGGCAAAAGTTCCAAAATTCGTTGGCGAGGTCCGCCAGTGCCCGGACCTGGTGCCGCCCAGATGGTTGATATACCTGATGGCAGAGATATTGTCCATTTTGAGGAGGACACAGGACTGCACTCTGTCTTTCGTCAAACACTGCACCGCAAACAAGCCCGCCAGAAGCTCCAGACAGTTGATGTGTAATGACTGTTCTTGTACCGACCAGGCTCCACCGGTGGAAAAATCTCTGCATCTGGCCCCCTAGCCAGAACGGCTGGCGTCCGATTCTATTACAATGTCTGGGGCGAGCACGAAGATCGCTCATCCATTACACGCCTCCATGTGGGTAAGCCACCAAACCCTCTCCTCCTTCACCTCTGCCGTGAGAGGGACAGATTGCGAATAAGTCAGACCCTTTCTGAGGTGATGTGCCTTGAGCCACTGCAACGCGCAGTAGTGCAGAGAGCCGGGAAAGATGGACTGGATCGAGGAGGAGAGAAGGCCCACCAGGCAAGCCAGTTGGCACAGAGAGATGTGTGGCTTGGCCAACATTTGGCAGAGCTTGTTCCTGATTTTTGCCAACTTTCGGGCTGGCAGGATCAGAGTCGAGGAGATGGAATCTATTGAGAACCCCAGAAAGGTTGCGCTTTGTGCCGGAGTTAGGAGAGACTTCTTCTTGTTTATGACAAAGCCTAGCCCCTGTAATAAGTTGACTGGTAGTTGCAGATGACTGGTCAAAATCTTGGGGCATTGGGCCTTTGTGAGAAGCTGGCCTAGTATATGATGTCCACTAGTTAAAGTGGGCACCTTGCACCAGTCCAGACAACCCTTATGGTGATTTAAGAGGTCTCAGACAACCTTAGAAAGTTATCCAAGTGGTAGCTGTGGAGAGAAGCCTTCAGGCCTATTCTTGAAGGAGTGTAAAGCAGCTTGTTTTACCAGAATGCAATGTTATTGTATGGATCAAATGAAAAGAGAACCACACTGCCGTCGAACCCAATGGAGGACTTTGAGAAAGTGCCACTGCTGGAAGGGAGAAAAGTGTCAGTTGGAATCCAATTGTGGATTCTTATCGAGGAGTTCCTGAAAGCAGAGCGGACCAAGTCTGGGTCACTTGAGAGTGACCAGGGGCTCGGTAGACGAATACCCACCAATGTAGGATGCTTCAGGATGATTGATGAGGACCTTGACTCTGCAGCTGTGGGGACCAGGCGATGTCAAGGACAACCAGGAGCTGGATACAAGCTGTCCCACAAAGGATGTCGAGTGCTGAGGGGTCGGTGACCGGCGGGAGCACCAACAAGCCTTGGCAAAAGCAACCCATGCAGGAAGTTAAGGAAGTGTGCGGTTCAGACCAACAAGGTCCAGGAGACTCCCCACACACAGGCGAGTCAGGGCAATCAGAGGAGCCCAAGAAAAGCAAAGTTGACCCTCAATTGGACCCACAGGCCGGAGGCACAGGAGTCACAAGAGGAACTCAAGCAGCTTCACAAAACAGCAGGCCACGGAGCACTCGGTGCGAGGAGGTTGAAGAGTTTTTTAGGAGAAGTTGCCAGAGGTTGGGGCTACTTGTAGCCTAATGCACTTGTCACAGAATTGCCAACAAGCACATGCACTTGCAAAAGTACACGGTGCACAGGGGTTTGGGTATTGCAGCCCCCACAAGGGATTCTGGCCTCAAACCAAGTGAGAGGGTGGCTCACGCCTCGAGGGATGTAGGAACCCACCTCCTGTGTTGCTGGACCCTTTGGAGTCTGTAGGAGCTCGGGATCAGCAGACCAGTCAGCAGTGTTGCGGTGCCTGTGAATGCAGGGGAGTGACTCCTTCACTTCAAGGGAGATTATCTTCAGATGTCTTTAATGCTCCACAGGTCCTACATGGATCCTGTATGGTGCACAGGCACAGACGATGCAGCAGACTGAGAGGGAGACAGAGTCAGGCCCAAACAAAGTCCAGCAAAGTCCAGAGGGCCCAGATGGTCGAAGTGCAGTGGTTTCAGTTCTGAATCTTGTCCACGACGAATCTAGGGTCCTACAGCCAGGTAAGCCCTTAAGTACCCATGGAAGAGGGTTGGAAAGATTCAGGGGACCCTCCCAGGGGAGGCTCTGGACAGGGGGGAGGTTACTCCCATGTCCTTTGTCCAGTTTCGCGCCAGAGCAGGAGCCAACGGCTCCCAGGACTGGTTTGAACTGGACTATGCACAGGGACACCAAATGTGCCCCTCATGCAGAATTTCAGTCACTGGCAAGCGCACCCAGCCAGCCCTAATACACTAAATCCTGTCTGGGAGGTGGCCACACCTCCCTGTGACAGGATGCCTATTGTACTGCCTTCCCCTGCTCAAGCTTGGCTCAGCAGCAGGAGGGCAGAAATGTGTCTCTGGTCGGCAGCAACCATTTTGTGCGGTCCGGGACTAGAAGGCTGGTACCGGGAGCCCCAGGACCTTCTGAGGAGTGGAATTCTACCTCCCACACCAGTTACCGGTGTGGGGGTATGATTACAACATGTTTGACACCAAACACAATAGGGTTTGTTTCAGCCGGTTTAGAGCTGGTCATCACGTGGTCGCATAATGCCACTCTATATATAGTATATGGCTGCTTCACTGACATCCTCATCTGTGTCTCCTGGGGAGTCCCCGTTGTCCTGGGGGTCTGGAGTGGCAGTGCGAGGAGGGGTCTGGGGGCTATTCAGGGGGGCCGCCGGCATTGAGGGGGGGACCTGTGCTAGAAAGGATTGCTTCAGGCACGTGAATGCATTAGCGTCCAACCCGGAGTTGCACTGCTTCTTTGCGGGAGGGGGTCCTTTTTCCTGCGGTGCTTTGGGGATCTCTGAGGGACTTGGTGAGGGTCTTAACCACTTGGCGCACTCCAGCGCAATCTGCGATGAGAGTAGCTGTTCCAAGGGTTCCATGGCCTCATGTGAGGAATATAGTAGGGTCTACAGTCCTTGATCAGATGACACCCCATAACATGAGAAAGGTTAGGGTCATTGTTAAACCCTGCATGGTTAACCTGTGGAGAGACCTAAAATAGGGATCTTCGCCCCACTGTAAGATGGCCACCATATTTGTAGCATTTTTCAGGCACACTTAGAAACTCTCGTGAGGTTGTAATTATGAAAAGGTGTGCGCGCGCCTTCCGCGGTGCACTTCAACTGTAGTCTAGTCAGGGAATGCATGTTTGGCCCGTTTCTCCTCACAACTTCGTGAGGTAGAGTGCGGGAGTTCTTAGTTGGTTTAGAGAGTTAGCGGAGAGAGTTTATTTCCGTGTTTGAAGTAGGAATTAGTATTCCGAGTTATGCGAGAGGAGCTATCTCGCAACTTTTCAGGAAAAAGCCGCTTCGGAGATTCTGGCAGCTGCCGAGCACTTCTTTCTGTGAGCAGAGTCTGCAGTTAGGACTCTCAAGCAAACTCGGCTGGTACGGCGCCAGGAGCAAGTTCGTCATTACAAAGAACAACATTACAGTAAGGCGTATCTAATACGCACTCTGCATTATCCTGCTTTCAAGGTTGACTCCCCTCTGCTAGAGCGCAGCAACATTATTATAGGAGTTATCCTGTCACCTTCCTCTTGCGTTTTATCCTTTCCTTTCCTCCCTTTCTATCCTGCCCAGTTCCTTTTAGCGCGTATTCCCCTTCTGACTTTGGAGCAGGATTTGGAGCACCGTTTTCAGATAATGAAAGGACAATAACCTACAGTGCAAAGACTTTAGATTATCTGAAATGTTTAGTACAAGAATACTAGCCTGAGACAAGGTATAGTGAAAGACTGTATAGTGTCATATTTTATAATTTCTGCAAAGACGCTGGTTTTCACCATATTTATTTGTCCCTTTCAGTTTCAGGCACAGAGAGTCAATATACAACAATAGAAAAAGAAATAATAACGAAGAGGAGCTTATACTCCTTCAAGGACTGGTAGGGAGAATTAATGCAATAATTGTTAGTAGTGTAGAAATATAGTGAGGTTGCCTGTTGTTCATCTCCTTTGTCCCTCTGTGCATTAGGTACCCTTTCCCCTTCCTGGGAGCAACAAGCGAAGATTGCCTAGGAGTAGAAGAGGGAAGCAGTCTGAAGGTGTTGTCTCTTCCCTGTCCCATTCCCCTTTCCCCCGCACTGGTGAAACCGCTCTGTGAAATTTAGCGCGGTGGCACCGGTGGGTGGGCATTGGGACGTAGCGTCCGTTCTGCTTCTGTGAAGATCCGGTACTTTGACACCTCGTTCACGGCTCTATAAATGGAATCATCTACTGCCTGGTAAAAATCATCATCCCATGGCAGAAAGGACAGAGCGCCCGCGTCCTGGTACTGGTCTTGGTCTTGCATGGTAGCTAAATAACCCCTGTGACCAGTAGGCAGTCCCTAAAGAGCCAGGCACACTGGGCTCAAATAGTGTACGCAGAGCGTGGGCAAATTTGTGCTGGGAGGGGGCCCAGAATAATACCAGTGGGCCTGAGGCACACAATTTTTCAGGCAGAGCCCTGGGGACACTAACGCCCTGATGGATACTAAGGGCTCCTGCTACCCAAGAAAGTGTCCCACGCGGCACTGCAGCCGCCAATACTACCCCGCAGGGCGTCCAGTACAGGGAATGCAGATCCCAGAGGGCGTAAAAATCAATGGGGGGTAGTCCAGACCCACACAGGCGTCACTCGGGAGGCTGGGGACCAGGCTAGGCTCTCTACCAGGCAGCGCTCGTCAGCACTCTATTATTAGTGCCTGACTCACGCTGACAGAAGAGAGGGCACAGCACTCCCAAGCGTGGGGAGGACCCCACCACAGTCAACACTGGGATATTGTCGCGTAAGGCACGCAAACGCGTTCTGCGACTTTAGGGAATCTGTGAAACCAGAAACATGCAGAAAACAGAACACCATTAGCCCACAAATCATGCAAAAATCTCCCCTCAAACAGAGATAAGTGAAAAACGACTTAACTTGCTGCTGAGCAGCGAAGAAAGAGGAAGAGGAAACACAGATGAGGGACCAAGTGGTGGCTGGACTGTGAACAGTGATGAAGGACTCCTGTTGAAATGTTTCTTCTACTCCCTGGTGTTCATTGGAGTAGTAGTTTGTTTGTGTTAAAAAAAAAATGGCTGCTGAAAAAATAAGGCGAAGGAAGGCATAATCTGATCCTCCGGTCCTGACATAGAATTATAATCAGGACCATAGTACATACATTTTTTTGGTTTGCTAATGCCTTTTGATGAATCTTCATGAAACATTAAAAAGTCTCATCCACCTCAACTCCTTCTGGGAAAGTTTTGTGGTGCTGCATCAAGCGTGGACTGAGAAAAAGGGGAAGGGCGTCCCAATACGCATTTTCCCTATGCAATTTTCTATTTGAAAATTGAACAGCGATACAGAAAAAATAGCTGGACTGAATTACACTAAATTTGGTAGAAAGCTAGTGCTCTACCCAGAAAGTGGTTTTTTTGTGAATTGCTGCAAATCTGTTAGGTAGTTTTTGAGAAATTATTGTTAAAAATGTATGCATGTTTCAGGCTGTGGAGCATTCATGGACCCAACAGATCAAAAGATTGCATCTTCTTGGCTGCCGTCAACATCTACAAAGATGTTGTGGCAGCCATTTAAGTACTCGGTAACTCACTCTCCTGTTATGAATTTAAAATTAAAAAAAAACAATAAGGGGGCAAGGTAGGGATACCCTGACCCTCTAGTGGTTGAGGTCAGTCACGGAGGGACCCCCTCTGGGGCCCAAAAATGACCCCCGTCCCAGGCCTTTAAATGGCCCTGGAGACCCCATCGCCAGGGGTGGCAGTACAGCTAAGTTCTGTTTTTAAGGGGAGGGTGGGTCAGGCGACACTGGGGACCACATCCCCCAGGACACTGTTGTTCCATGCTTGGGAGAGCTCAGCCAGGGAAAAGATATTTAACTCCCTTCCCACGACCTGCATTCTCCCCTCCAATTAACACTGCTTTGTTATGATGCACATTGCAGGCATTGATCATTTCAGTGATACACATGCACAATTTCATGTAAAAGCATATTTTAATCAAGCACTATTTCAGTGATCCACATGCTTGAAGAGTGTTAACATTCCTGCCTTTTTTTTTGCATGAACATTTTTGCTCGTAACTACATCCACATAACCAAAACTGTGGAAGACTTCGGTGGCAGGTCTCATTCACACTCTGCAGAAATGAGCTCACCTGTGTAGGTCTTTTCACCCCAGCGATTGGCGCATTTCAAGTGCCCAGGATTTGGTTGTCCTTTAATAGTAAAACAGCGATTTGAACACTTGTAGGATCCTTGCCATCCTATTGGGTGGAATATGTGGCTTTCAGTGCATGTCTGGGGACCATAGTTTTCAGACACAACACAAAATAACATAATATAATATAACATAGCATAACATAACATAACATATATTTGTACAGTGCATCATTACCCAGAGGGGTATTTTGGCGCTGAATAACAGATGTTTATATAGGTCTGAAAGGAAAAAAAAGCTATTACTTTTTAGGCTTTGACGGTTCAAATGTGTCTGACAGCATGAGAAGTATTTTGAGAGGAAGAAGAAATTTGGACCAGATGTGCAAGGCCTTTTTGTGGTTGCAAGCTCTCGGATTCAGAGATTGCCACCACAACATTTTATTTTGCAATGTACTAAACCCATTTGAGGAGTCAGCAAGTTTATTTCTATTCCTAAAATGGGTTTCAAAATGGCTAATAAATCACACTATTTGGAAAGGTTGAATTGTAAGCATCCCTTTCAAGTAGCGTCCCAGCTATACATATTAATGATCTAGGAACAATTAGCAGTTGTGAACCGCAGAAAAGTTACTAACCTCCAAGTTAGGGCGGTAACCCTTCCACATTATGAATGTTAAATAAGTTTGTTGGGGAATAGGCAGTGGTCCATGGGGCAACTGCCATCTCTCAAAGAAACTTTTTAAAAAAAGGTAAACTTCTTTATAAATTCAGTCCCATTTCCTTGAAGGAAAGCAGGCTGCATTTAAGCAAAAGGTTTATTGAAAATCGATCACAGACATGGTGGCCTGCTCATCCTTACAGGCCACCATCCCTGGGATTGGGCCAACCCAAATAAAATGCAATTTGTGAACTACCTAATTAATGGTAATTTGGTAGGTCAGATTGCATCTAAATCAGATTCAGTTTTTTTACAAACCAACCCATAGGTCACATAGGTCAGATCATAATAATATATACTGATCACAAAAACACTGGTCGAATATTTCGATCAGTAGTTTTCAACCAATAAATCGAACCCCTGGCCTTTGTTTGTGTTCTGATACAGGTATTTCACTTGAGCACAGGGCCGTAAAGATCCTCTAGAGGCATTTAAGTTAGCTTTCAAGGTTCTTGAAAGCAATTGTGAGTTTGAGGGTTTCACCTTTCAGATAGTATGGGCCTCATTACGATGTTGGTGGGACCGACACCAATGTTCCGCCGGTGTCGGTCCCACTGACATCTATGTCAGCGCTCTGCCCACTGCATTATAATGTAGTGGGATGAGGCATCTCGCAGAGGGACCATCTGCGGCACTTCCGATAGGCTCAAGGAGCCCGTCATTGCATTGGAAAACACCATAGCCCCCTAATGACGGCGGAGCCAGGCTCTGCTCCGCCATCAGCATTATGACGCCACTTTACTACAGCCTTTTCATGTCGGCCTTTTTGACATAGAAAGGCTGTTAGAAAGTGTCTTTGGTGGCTCCTAGCAGCGGCCCCCTTCCCGCTCGCCCTTCAGTATGGGTCCTGTGAGGTGGTTGCCACACAGTGCAGATGTGTTTCCAAACATCCATTTTACTTTGCCGCTTGTGCTGCGGGCCTTTTCTGCCTGCCACACAAGCTGCCATAGAACAATGGATGTTTCTGACTGCCCTATGGGCGGTCGCATCCTAATGTTGAGGTCGGAACCACCCACCTAAGGTCCGGCGGTTCCAGACCGCTACAGTGTCGAGCGGATGTGAGTCCCCTCGACATTGTAATGAGCCCCTATGTGATCAGTTGGTGCCTAGGTGTAACTCCAGGAGCAGTTACTATCATAAAAAATATCTCTACCGTCCAAGTAACTGGGTCCATTCTGTAGGAAATTCAACTTTGAATAAGGCTGTAGACATAACACTTAACATGGAAGGTCCCAATCTGATTCTAATCAACTACTATATTTTTTCCTGCAATAGAAATATCCATTCATATGAATGCCTCACCCATTGTCTTCTTTGCCATATTAAATATCCCATGTCAATCTTGGTGTACACATTCTTCCTTCTGTGCTATCAAACAATGCCCTGTACAAAGTAAAAGTTACAAAGTTACTGACTTTAAATTTAACTCCAAAAACAGGTGTCTACATTTCCCTCATGCTTAAGATGTTGAACATTAGCACACTTAGACAGCTTTTGCAAATGTCCAGCAATAAACCAAGTGTGCAAGAAATGTTTTAAAATTAGTTATTTCAGTATGATTTGCAGGGGTGGTAAGGGACTGGAAGAGAATAAGGAAGACAATTCTGATTCAAAACTGATCACAATCCCTTGGTCGATATTCTGTCAGGAACAAAAATGAAAACATGCCATATGAATGCAATAGACAGTGATGTGCACACCAATGTGTGCCTGTCAGAAGAGAAACAGTGGCACACACACCTAGTAAGTTGAACTATTTGCATTACTGCAGAGCATTTGGAACATATATTCCAGCCGCTAAGGACCTGTGTCTTTGCAGGTATTTTCAACACAAAAGATTATGTTATTACATTGTTTATCACAGCGCACACCATGTGCAAAATGTGGACACATTGAAACATACCAGTTATACATACATCATTCATAATGCATTCTTATAGTGTCTGTCACAATGGTGAGACACGCACCATATGTAAGTTGTGGATACAGTTAAGTACAACAGTGATACACACACAGCTTATATTGGATTATAGTTATATCAATAACTTTTGAGAGCACAGACTACCATCACCTATTCTGTTCTAGGATTGAATTCATGTGTTTGCTAAGCCTTTTTATACAGTATTGACATAACGGTTGGGGGTTTCGTACATATTTTTTTAATTTACACATTTTTAACACGCATCTATAAACGACCAACACCATTCTTAGAAAGCTTTGGTGAACCACTGATTATATGGAAGCAGTAGTTTGATGCATTTGAAACATATTTAGGTACTTTATTGCATTGAGATTCAGAGCGGAAACGAAGAAATGTCTTTTACTTCATTCTTTAAGTTTCAAATGAAGAGCTATTTACAAAGATGTGCAAAATTTAGTGTTAAATGAAGGTCTGATTTTGGATAAATACCAAGAAACAGTTATAGAGCTTTATAAAGCAGTTATAAACATTGATGTCTTGACAAGTCTGGTTGTGAGACACATTTATTTTTAAAAAGAAATGGTACAGAAACAAGGAGAACATGTTGATACATATATAACAGTTCTATGCAGGCTTGTGGCTGGTTGTAAATTTGAAAAAATTAAAGACCGACGTATGATGGATCAGTTTTTTAAGTTACTGTATGGATAAAAATAATGCAACAAAAGCATTTGTCTATGTGGAATCTGTCCCTTTGAGAGACTATAAAAACATCTAACTGTATAGAGACTTCTCAAAATTCAGTTAAAGAATTAAACAATAGAAATACCGATCATGTTTTATTTGTGCATACAAAAGTTAAAGATTTAAACATAAAAACGTGTTACCGATGTGAACAAAGATCTTATAAGCAGACAGTGTAATAAGCTAGATCATTTAGAGTGGCTGCAGTGTGAGACAGTGTTCAAAGCCAAACTGAACAAGTCAAATCAAGGAAATAGAAGAAGACATTGTATTAGTCATAAGTGCCGGTAATGTGAAAACAGGAGATCCTTCAGAGCGTGTGGATCCCTAAGCACATTTTCGAACTGGAGATAAGATTATATTTGCTGGCCAATTCAGGGACAAGGATCACCATGTTAACCAAAGATTCCCCCATTTTGAAACTTACATGGACAATATTGTTCCATTCCACACCAAAACACTATGGGCCTGATTACGATGCGGGCTGAGACGGCTCCGACCGTTGGTCGGCCCTTCAGCCCGCATCGTAATCGGCTGGTCGGATTCCTTTCCGAGAGACCCATTTCAATGGGGTCGGTTGGAGGGGAATCTGAATTGGTTTTCCAAATGGCCTCCGACGGGCTCGGAGAGCCCGTCCGCCATTCAGAAAGCCTGCAGTAATCCCCTGGCCGGCTCTTTCCGGCCGAGGGATTACAATGGCAGATTCCCAATATCTTTTTGTGCCGGCCTTTCCGACATAGAAAGGCATTGGGAATCTGTCTTTGGGGCCCCCAGCAGGGCCCCCATGGGTGCAAGGCCGCCGAATGGTGCCACCCTGTTGATCCCTGCACCCGGTGGCAGTCACCTTTAGGTGCCTGCAACCGGGCGCAGAGTTGAATTGCACCTCTGCTCTTTGCAATGAAAGCAGGCATTCCGTTCGGAATGCATGCTTCCATTGTAAAGAATAGGATTGCGACCGAACAGGGTTCGGTCGCATCCTACTTCCAGGGCTGGAACCGAGGACAGGAGGTCGTTCGGTTCCAGTTCCCAACCAATGTCGGACAGACTCCGGTCCATCTGACATCGGAATCGGCCCCTTAATGTCAAATGTATATTTTGGACATTATTTACTAACAATTTTACATCCAATTAGAGAAGTAACTGTTACCCTAAAGGGCATTGCTGGTTTTGTAATAATGCTGTTGAAAATGTTGACTATATTCTGTGTTTTTTATCTGTCCTACAAGGAAGCTAGAAGGAAATAGATGAGGTCACTTTGCATGAACTTAGTTTTTAGACATTATTTTACTGCACCCAGAGTGTTTCAGTCTGTTATGAGTGCATTCATTGTTTTTGATCTTAACAAGTTTTTATATGCTGTATGGATTCAAAGGATATTTGTGTATGGACTAGTTATTGACCCTTGTACACATATTTAGTAGCTGTGAATGTTATTTGTACTATATTTTTTATGCATGATTTATGTGGTAAATCTTGGAATAAACACCACATGGATTGATTTGACAACACTAGGAGTACTAAACTACTTCATACTCATGCCAGAGGACCTGTATTCCATGAAGAGAGAAGAATAGAGTTACTTGTATTGTTTTATGGGCAGAGTTTAGTTTAGGGGAAGGAAGTTCAAGGGAAGATTTATGTATCGTTGAAAGGATTAAACATTTTAGGGTGGTTTCATTAAGGTTTATATGATATGGTTTAGAGACCAGGTGCGAACGAACAAGTTAGAGGCATGAGAGAAGAGATGTTTAAATATGTATCCATGTGTTTTTTAAGTGGATAGGGAAAACTAAATTGGTTCAGGCATAGACTCAAACTCAAAGCTAATGCAGTACCAGCAATGCATCAGTGTCAACGTGTTCCATTTAGTATTATTTGTGATGACATGAGAAAAGAGTTAGATAGTCCATGCAAGTGAGGGATCACAGAGCTCTTTCAATCGTCTCTTTGGCTTTCACCATTAGTTGTTGCATGAAAATGTATATGCAAGCTTAGGATTTGTGTCCATCTCCACAGCCTTAACCAAGAAATATGGATGAACTCATACCTCTTCGCCAACATAAGTGAAATGCTATCCATGTTGAGAGGGGAAAAGTGCTTCTCCGATCATGCCTTAACTTCGGGCTACCATCAGGTAGCACTTTAGGTAGAATCTTATCACTATACTACTTTTGTATTGCTACTTAAACACGCTCTAATATTGTCTCATGCATTTTGGGTTGGCTTCGGTCTTTACTGTTTTTTAACACATAATGAACAACAACTTTAGGGGCATCAGAGGCTCATCTGTTTTCCAGAACGATGTAATTGCCTTTGCACCTGACCATGCTGAATAGGATCAGGTGTTGGACAAGGTATTAGGTGTCCTCCAAGATAGAGGTAGTGTAGTGAAGAGAGAAAAATGTGAGTTTATCAAGGAGAAAAAGAAGTATGTGAGACACAGGGGTCTGATTCACAAAGGTACACTTCTGAGTCATTTACAATTTTGAGTAAGTTTACTACTTTTATGCCGTTTATAATACCCAAGTGTATATTTTCTCCAAAAGTTTAACTTACAGTCAGATTTTGTGAATAGCCAAAAAATAGCAAGCTTACTCAAAATTGCAAATTACTCAAAATTGTAAGTTACCTTTACAAATCAGGCCTGTGGTGTCTATGGATGGAATAGAGCCATGTCAAGATTCAGTAGGTGCGATTCAGGTATTGCCTCCTCCAGTGTACAAAGTGAGGTTAAAATTTTGTATGTGATTGTGCAGCTTTTATTTGTGCTTTATCTATGCATCCCAATAAAATACTGATGAGAAAGTGCATTTGAGTAGAGCTGAGAGTGTCAGCAGATGTTTGAGTAGCTAGAGATCCAACTAGTGTGCGGCAAGGCTTTAAGTGTTTTTGATCCAGTCTTGCCGCGCTACATGACTGTGGAAGCCAACAAGGCTAGTTTGGGTGCTTTCCTCACTAAAAAATGGGGCAGTAGGGAACACACAGTGAACTTTTAGCATGATGGTGGGCAGTAGAGATTTTTCACATTTACTTATGTGGGACGGGAATAGGTTCATGATTTAGACCACAACCCTTTATTGTACATTTTGACCAGGAAGAATGTCAAAAGCTGTACTTCATGGATTGTGAGGTTGTCATCTAGATTGTTGTAGTAACAATCGGACACTGAACACATTGGAGGGCAGATTATCTGACCTTGACCCTGATAAACAATGAGTGGGAGAATGAAGGTGATGCAGATTTGGAGAGTTGCTTAATTGCTGAGCTGGATGTTGAGCAGGCCTGTGCCACTTCTGATAGAGATGTATGAGCAGGATGAAGAGTTGAAGTTGGTGAAGTGTTATGTTGAAGGAGGATGGCTAAGGGAAAGGAATGCACATTATTGGCTGTATTCAGATGTGCTTGATGAGTTGTCAATGGAAAAAGGCATATTGGCACGCACCAACAAGTTGATTTTTTTACTGAGGTCTATCATTGTTACTTTTTTTGTGGCCAAGCATGGATGAGGAGATAAAAAAACTCCAGTGAGATGAAACTCAATTTTGAATGCTCCCCCTGCAACATATTAATTTGCCATTTGGACTATGTGTCAAGGTTGTGATTCATTTTGTTGGACCCTTCCATGCTTTACCATCTCAGCAACAGTTTTCAGTTGTCATGATGGACTATTACAGTAAGTAGCCAGAGGTGGGGCTTATTGCAGAGCCCAGCACAGTGAGCACATAAACAATGTATTTATGAGAGAGGGCTTACCTAAGTTTATGATTTCAGAGAACAGTGTGAAGTTTGTGAATGTGGTGATAGCATAGTTTTTGGAAGCTGTACGAGTGAAAGATTTGAGAACCTCACTTTACCATCTCCAGACGAATGGGTAAGTAGAGCGTACAAATAGGTTTTGGGAGACTGTATCAAGTGGGTACTAGTGAATAAGTATGATATCTTGAATGCAGTTAGGTCCATGCTATTGTTTGATTCCACTACCCCTAATTCGGTTATCAAAATTTCTCATTTGAAGCTATTATGGGAGAGGAAATCATGCTTCAAATATTCTGTTCATTAGCAAGATTTATGGGAATGCGGACCTTGTGAAAAGGCATCACTGGTGGAGCGCTGAGAAAGTGGTCAAAGTAGAACATGTTCTGGAGACACATTCTGAGTCACATTCCGATTGCAGTGATTGGGAGAAGAATTAGGGTGGTGAACACTTTGTTATTGGTGACAAAAGCAAAACACATTGCATACGTACTATCAAGCTCAGGCAGGACACAGCCTGTTTAAGTAAGATTCTTTTTTTTATATCCTTATTTTCATTTTTTTGCTTTGTTGGAAAATAAAAATTCAATGTAGTATCTCATTCAATGTAATCTCTTTTATTGTAATGTATAATATTAGTTAGTGTTGGAGGCTTTGCGATCTGAGACACATAATTAATAGACGTATGTGGACTTCCTCTTTATTTACAATGTTCTTGCATGCAGAACCTCGTGTAGTCACTGTTTTCTCTTTATATCAAATAAATACCTACAACTGAAGCACTGGTGAGAAATTAGGTTGTTGGTTGAGGGGGATGTGAGCACCTCTCAAGCAACAGCCACAATTCCTGTCAGCGTGAACCACAAACTGTCACTAAATTAACCTGTGCTTATACTCTGCTCGAAGTAGCCAGGATTAACTTAGAGGCAGTGTGTAAAGTATTTATGGAGCACTCTAACAGTAATGAAGTGGAAACACAACATAAGAAAAATCCCACACCAATGTTGTAAAATAGAGTAAAAGTGAATAAATTATTTGACACCAAAATGACAAAAATCCAGTCAGTAGATCCATAGTTATGAATTTTCGTAGTTTAAAGTGGGAATAGAGCCAAAAAGATTGAATCGTAAATCACGGACGTCTAGTCATGCAGGACAGAGGCAAAGTTGAAAGTTATGGCCGACCGTGATAGAAGTCGGATTGGATACACAAAGTGGATTGGGACCAGTCTCCGCTTACCTTCGGACTTAGAAGACATTTTGAAAGAAAATGTCGGAGAAGGTAAAGTTCAGTGGGGCAAGGTAGCTTGTGGTGTCTTAGTATGAGGCGTCTTCATCAGAGAGATGCTGAATTAAGTAATTGTGGAGATTTCTTCATTCAGACTATGGGCCACATGTATCAAACATATTTTGCGTTCGTAAAAGGGACAATTCTCATAATGGACCCGTTTGCAAACACAAAAAATGCTTTTCACATGTAACAAACCCTACTTTGCGATTCAGTAACCTATTACCGAATCGCAAAATGGGTTTTCAATTCGTTATTTGGAAGGGGCGTGTTTAGGGTGTCCCTTCCGATTACAGAATCTTAATGATATTTATGAATGTTTTGTGACCGTGAAGCGCGGCCATCATGGTAATTGCATTGGATGAACTGCTTGACAATAACATTCTGTTGTTCTTTACCAGCTGCACAGAACTAATACTGGTCATGGTTCACTTTTGCCCTAACAACAGACGCTGAAATCTCTGTCGCACTCGCATTGGTCATTTGTACCCTACCTATATATATGTTTTTTTTTCTTCTTTCATAATTTTCTGTTACCTGTATGTTTGTCAAAATGCAAATAAAGATATTAAATTTAAAAAAAAATGAATGTTTTGTGACCGTGGATGCGGTCGCAAAACATTCACATTTACCACCAACTTCAAGTTGTTGGCAACACATTCGCAAATGTGAAGGGGTTCCCAAGGGACCCCTTTCCCTTTGGGAATGGTGGCAAAAACTTTTTTTTAAGAGCAGGCAGTGGTTCCATGGACCACTGCCTGCTCTTAAAAAATGAAAAGAAAACTTTTCATTTTTGTTTTTTAAATGCAACCTGGTTTCTTTTAAGGAAAATGGGCTGCACTTGAATAGAAAAAAGCTTGCTTTATTTACATGCAATCACGGACATGGCGATCTGCTGACCCCAGCAGGCCACCATCCCTGTGACTATAGTGATTGGTAGGGGGTTCCATATTGCGACCTACCTTGTTAATATTAATGAGGTAGGTCGATTTGCGAGCCCCTACGAATCGTTAAATGAAACTCTTGGAGTTTCATACATTTGGAATATTGATTACCTAATTGTGATTCGCTGAAAATCGCAATGAGGTAATCTCTATTCCAAATCTTGATACATGTGGCACTATGTCTCTTTTTTGGGGGTTGAAAATCTCCAGAGAGACGAAGCTTCAAGCTATAGCCGACAAGGGCTCTACGAGGCTCGATATACCTGCTGCAAGGAGACGCTGAACAGGATTTGCTACTGCAGAGAACAACGAAGCGGGAGCTGCTGTGAAGTCAGGCCAACTGGCAATGAACCTTGGGCAGATCGATGAGGAGATAGGTCCAGGTCTCCTCTCCGTTCTCAGAGCACATTTTTGAAATTGAAAAAGTCCTACATTTTAGATTTGAGCTATCTGGATTCAAGATGGTTGGAGCTTTTTCTGTCCCTGAGGCTCTTATCAGGAGATCAGCCAGCTAGCCCTTGGATTCACTCTGGAATCCTTTGATTTCAAGCAGAAGAGCATAACAGGGCTCAACAGCAGGACAGACTCTGGGGGTTCAAATCAGGCTTCAGGCAGCAGATCAGTCCTTCTTCATGCAGCAAAGCAGTCTTCTGAAGTGAAAGCTGGCCACAGCAGCAGGCAATCCTCTGAGAATCATTACACAGTTCCAGAAAGTGAACTGAAAAGTGTGGGACTGAGTGTCCTGTTTTTATACCTGGTGCCATCTTTGAAGTGGGGGAAACTTCTGGAGGCTTCTCCTCAAAAAATTGTCTGGAATTTCCTGCCTCCCTGCCCAGGCTCCAGCCTGTGTTCAGGCACAAAAGACTAGAGTGAAGTTCTTTGTGTGAGAGCATGACACAGCCTATTGAAGTGCAAGTGGGTAGTGTACAGCTCTGTCCCCCCATCCTGCCTATGATGGCCCATCCAGTCACACCTAGTCACTCTGGGAGGAATACACAAAGGCCAACTTCCAACAACACCCAGTCATGTGACCCAGGAACAGGCTGCAAGCACCAAATGTTTAGGACAAGAAAATGGCAATTTTCTAAATGTGGCATTTTCAGAATTGTGACTTAAAATCTGAATTTACCATTAAAGAGGATTTTAAATTACAATTCTTCAGACACCAAACATGATTTTCCTAGCTGCTCCCATTCAAAAGTAGTTACCACTTACTAAATGTAGTAAGGGAACCCAACGTTATCCTATGGGAGGAGTATGCCTCACAGTAGTGACATGCGAATTTGTGATTTTTTCTCTACCAGGACATGCAAAACTTTAAATTACATGTCCAACTTTGGAAATATAATGCACCCTGCCCTATGGGCTGTTTAGGGCCTACCTTAGTGGTGACTTATATATATTAAAAAAAAGGTTTAGGCCAGGCAAAAGGCTTATTTTGCCAGGTCGAAATGACAGTTCAAAACTGCACAAACACACTACAATGGCAGACCTGGCACATAACTTAAAAGGCTACTTAAGCGGAATGCACAAGCAGAGCTGCAGGTCCACTAATAACATTTATTTTACAGGTCATGGGTACCTGTAGTACCACTTTAATTGGGACTTACAAGTAAATTGCATGTGCCAATTGGGTAAAAGCTATTTTAACATGTTTATAGGAAAGAGCACCAGCACCTTAGCACTGAATAGTCTTTGTTAAACTGCACAAAATCCTAAAAGCCAACAAAAATGGTTTTAGAATAATGGGGGGGGGGTGATGGCAAAACCTTTGGGGGTGACCCTGCAGAGAGTACCAGGTCCAACACTTTGTCTTCCTGTTTGCCAGAGGACCGCAAAGGTTAACAAAACTTCTTTAGTACAATTTGAATACATTCTGGGTGGAAGTAATGTCTAAGCCAATTGTATTTCAAAATCACTCTTAGCAATTGATGATCTAGAAATCTCTGACATCGTTAAAGAATGTGTTATTACCACTTCCTCAATCAATTTGGTTGTAAATGAGAGTTAAGTAGAAAGAGAAATTAGCATTACCTGATAGGGAGTGTTGAAGTTCATAGTGTGGCCAACAGAGATGATGCAGTATCCAGCTTTACAAATGTTTTGAAAACTATCCCCTGACCTGCAGACAGTGGTTGGTTTGCTATTTAGAGATGACAAGTTGATACAACCTGTTTCATTCAATGCTAAGATCATTGAGTGTGCACGTCAGGCACATTTAGGGAGCACGCTCACCAAAAGGAGACTCATGGAGAATAACTGGTTGCCATATATGGACAGCGCTGTAGAGGGGTTCATGGGTGATTGTGCAAATTGTATAAGTAGCGATAAGCTATTGATCATCATTTCTCCACCCAAACGACCTGAGTTAGCCAGCTCTGGACAGAGTGTGGCAAAGAGTAGTTCTAGACTTTTGGAACATTTTCATATTTTGCTCACACAATTCTGGTGCATGCTAGTCTTGATTTATCATCTCTCCTGTTATATCGAAGTTAAGTTTTGGCATTAGCACATTACAGTGGGAGTGGTATGTTCCATATGCGATTTGTACATGAGGAAGGCTGTCCCAGAGTGCAGCAAGGAGGGTTTGGTCCCAAAAGTAATTGGTCAAGTATTGCAGGGGGTGAACAGGTGAGGATCAAGCAAACTGCTGCAAAGGAAAGGTCCATTGACATTTCAGGATCTTTTGTGACTCTTAAAAGGTAAGGGTGGTGCAGTAAGGTATGATCGTAGTCAATGGGTGCACATTGGAAGGGTGGCAAGGGTTGCTAATGTTGGTCCTGTTGGGCAGGAATGTTTGACTCTTCCGACAGGTGGCAATGATATTTAGGAATCTCATCATAGTGGAAGATCAGGGAATTCTTCTCACAGATATGTTGACTAGTCATCCAGGCTTTTATCTTATGTTGTAACTCTAGGCTATTGCACAAAACTGATTTTCTGTTTCCACAGCTTCTGTTCTAAGGTTCAAGTGGCACTGGCCACATGTCTGACTGAATTCTGCCATGAACAACAATCTGGCAATTGGATCAATGCAAAGACCCAACAGCGGAATCCATTACTCCTTCCTCTTCCAGATCCTGATCACCATCAATACCACCATCAAGTGTTGATGACTGCCTGCTTGGATCTACACATCACACCAAATGAACCATGGAACCAAAAGATATAGACCAGCCAATGAAAAGTCTCTTTCCCTGCAAGTATAATCCTTCCTCTTGTCCACGGCTGTGGCATGCGATCTCTGTAGTGGGTGTCTTGGAGATACCTGACCCCTCAGTGGGTTTGAATGGCCTCATTGTGGCACACCCGTTTGATCACTCTGTTGCTGTGTTATAAAGGGGTTTGCAGAGGGCCAGAACCTCCTGGCCATTTCCAGAAACAATGGTCAGTCTATAATGGCAATATGTTTCTGCAAGTCTTGGCTCAATAGAAGTAGGATCTGAAACTCTTTTCATGATGGCTGTGCCTCTATGTATCAACTGATTCCAATAGGGTAGCACCAATGATCCCAGTTCCTTTGAAGTGGGAGAAACAATGTGATGATATTGTGATACAAGAATATCATGTCAAAAATATTGCCTACTCAAAAATATCATGAGACAGATATATTTACAATGTCAGTCAGACCAGAGTCCGACCGACATCGTAGTGGAAACGGACTGCCCGATAAGGGGTCGGCGGTTCCGGATCCACAATTAGGAGGCGACCACCTTCATAGCAGTCGCAAAGTGTAAATTTTCTATTGAGGCTTGTGCTGCGGGTTGCAGCACCAGCCTCAATAGAAAATAAACACTTTTCTCTCTGAACGCCGGCATTGAAATACGGCGGTCAGAGGGAAACCATCGATGTCAGGCGGAAAGCCTCGGACAAGCTGTCGGACGGCTTCCCACCGACATCGAAATCGGGCTCTTTGTCTTTTATGAACATAATATAATATTGTTTACTTTAACATAATTGTTTTAAATTTTGTTTTTTAATTATTTAACATCTATCACTTATTACATTATTTGAGGTGTAGTATTATAATGATAATTTGTGCTAAAATAGTTCTTAATTTTTAATGTGTAATTGGAAGTTGTTTACATCTAAATAGCAATTTAAATTTAGTGGTATTTTATTGGGTTCATAAGAGATTATCAAGGGAAGCTATTTAAAATTTAAATTAGTGTATTTTATTTGTAAATAGTTTTTATTTCATTTAAATAATTATTTGGTAATGAATTATGTATTTTAATTGCTATTTTACCTAGTTTAGTCTAGTTGTTTAAATTTTTTAATGCATACGTATTTTTTATATAATTTAATTAGCAATATTCAATTTAATGGTGGGTTGTTTGGTTTGTAGGGGTTCAGGGGTGGCAAGGGTGGCAAGGATTGCTAACGTGGTCCGGTTGGGCAGGAATGTTTGACTCTTCCGACAGGTGGCAATGATATTTAGGAATATCATCATAGTGGAAGATCAAGGAATTCTTCTCACAGATATGTAGACTAGTCATCCAGGCTTCTACATAGTTCTGTTCCTCAGGACCTATTTCACATGTTGGTTTTTCATCCTGTTTGTTCTGTTTTCTGGATCTTTTGCACATTTCAGGTCATGTATTTTTCAGTTCTTAATGTAAACAGATTTGTTTTGGGGCATTGAGATTTTTTCTATGCTCTCGTTGTTTTATTTCTGTTAAGAAGAGTGATCTATGGTCACTGGAATATTGTGCCAGCATCTCTGGCTCATGGAACACGCCTGCATAACTCAATGTGAACACTGTTTGTACAGTGCACCAAAGTGTTGCTGATAGCTCTATTTGCTTTAAATAAACAGTTACTCCTTACCCAACTTGTTCCAGTCTCATTGGCTGCCTGCACATTGCTTCATATGATTTGTGGGAATTCTACCATGTAACTGATACTAGTGACCCATGTGTATTAGAGGATACATTTGAGTCTTGACAATGTTCAATGAGTTGTTTCCACCAATCATTTTTTGGAACATCCCCTGGTACATTGATACTGTGATTCAGAGACTATTATTTGTTTTTCTTTTGTAATTAATCACATTTCAAACTGAACGAAGCCATGAAGTGAAAGTCTCTTCGACAGAATTTGGTGCATGAGCTGCCAAGACTATGCCATCAGTGGTGACTGAAACTGGATGTAGCTCTACTCGACAACATCAGATTCCAAAGGTACAAAGATTTCTCTGTCTGGCACTTGGGTAGAGGACAGTTTGGTGTTCTTCTCGATGATCGGTTCAGAGAGTCTAGGACAGATCATTTTTTAGATTTGAGTCAGTTTGTGATAACTGCCTACTTATTAGGAACTTTTCCTTTAGTTAAATTACTGAATTAGTCCATTGGGTAGGTGGCGAAGGAAAGAAAATGGTCGAGTCAGATTTACAGGAAACTAGAAGTAGTACTGTGACTGATATCCCTTATATTAGAGCCGAAAGCTTGTAAGCAATGGCATTTGTTAAGTCCAATTGAAGTCTCTATTGTATAACTGTGTTAAAAGAGGTACCCTAGTTCAGACATCCCAGAGTTTATGTGAGCCTCAATGAGCTGTGAGCAGAGGTGTTCCAGTTGCAAAGGAGGAGGGGCAGATGGCAGGGAAGACCTTTCCTTTTTTCCCCACCCTTCGATAGAAAGAATGGAAATAACAAGCAATTATTTTCAGTGAGCATTCTCTTTTATACTTGTGGCTGCCAAAATGGCTGATGAGATTTCCAAAGTCTTTTGAGACTTCCCAAATCTCGTTCATGTGTCTAGTATGGCATCCCAAGTCACACTTGTGTTGGGGTTGATTATCGTGTCCTTCCTAGCAATATCTTCTCCTGTTACAACCAGAATCTGCCAGCAAGATCAGGTCATCTACACAATGCACTTTTGATGGGCTGGGATGCTAACTGGAATAGGCATGTGAGGTGGCTATTTACGGATGTATCCATGACACCATGACAACGGAGGTGAGTTGTAGCCTAAACGGGAGACTAACTATATTCTTCCCTGTTTGTGAAGGTGAGTGTGGTAAAAATGAAAATGGGAGCTGAAGAAAAGAAACTGATTGAGGCCCCACCTACTTGGTACTCTCACCAATATTGTATACCAACTGCATAGTAGGAGCACAGCCAAATATAAAGAGAAATGGATAAAGTACACTAATGGTGATTAAGCCAAGTCCTTTCCAGAAGACGGTACCGTTGATGTTGAACATTTGTATAACACTAAAAAAAGTCAATGAACAAACCCACTGTCAAGCAATGGTTGATGTTCCTGAATTTGTATAATGAAGCCATGAAACCCCATGAGAAATCTCATGGTGGGCTTTAAAGACACACAAGAGAAACTGAGAGACCAAATTAACAATTTGAGGGATAGGGTGCAAGCGTGTAGCACTACTACACAACCATTTCTATACTTTCTTTGCCATTGACTAATATTATCCCTGATGAAATATGGAAGAGTGAGAATGACTTATTCGATGTCTTGAGTTTTCCTGTTCTAGTAAGGTTGCAAGTTGATGCTCCACAGGTTGGCTTTGCAATGTTGCAGTGTCTGCTGAAGAGCTAGCTGATGGGGTTCCACCAGAATCCGTACAAGTAAATGTATCACCTTTGCATACTAGAACATGCACAAGAGGGATTATTCAATCCCTGTTCATAACAACAACAATTCAACAGTATGGCAAGTGCAAGAGTGAAACAAGAGACTGACATAACAACTCTGCATCTGGCACCTTTGTGAAGTCTTCATCTTTCGCACACTGATGTAAACCACATGTTTGGAGTGGTTGAGCAAGCTTCCCACCCTGTATAGTCTGGGACTGAGGGCTGGGCAAAGGTCCTAGAATGACCTTTTACATGTTCCACCAGACATACTTCTTCCTTTACAACAACACCGTAGCCTTTTAGAAGGTGGTCATATCACCATCCATGTCCATTGGTCACATGTGATCTGCTGAGCATATTCCGTCAATTCCCAAGAATATGAGGGACTACACCGAAGTTCAAGGAGGAACATGAATAGTGTAATCCTAAGTAGGAGGATGTGAATCAATTACTTATGCCAGTAGAAAACAAAGACCACCTGCTAACCAAGGCAAACTTGCCACAACAAATGCCTATAGATAATGCCACTCTTATTGCTGCTAGTTGTACTTTGTTGAATACTGTCACAAAAGATTGTACTACAAACACTAATTGGACCAAAATGAACATTTGTAAAAAACAAAGGGGAAGCAAGTTGATTTGCTTGGTCATTTTGAAGATACATTTTCACATTATTCTGGTATTGTATACTGCCCAAACATCTCAAGATGTGATAAGATCTGCTTTTGTTCTAGGGTATTTACAATAGGTATAAGAACAGCTGGGAGATATATGTATTTAGACGGCAAAACAAAAATTCCTTGTATTGGTTTAAGTAGCAAATTACTATATTGCAATTCAAGAACAAAAGAAAGAATCCTCTGAGCCCAAAATAATTGCAGGTACTGTACCTAAGACTGTAGATGCACTGTCTGGCGATTAATGATTTAACATCAGCACCCTTTTATGTCCAGATCATAATATGAAATATTACTATTCTAAGCTACCCAGATCATATGCTTATGACACCATGTGTTGAACCCAGCTTCACTTTTCACCTCAATTCATGATGGAGAACCACATGATTGCATCCTCACCACTGTTACCTTACCAAATCCCGTATTGATCTCACTGATACTTCCTTGCCAAACTGTGATCTTGTATATTATGCTGATGGCTCTTGCCCAAAACATACCAAAGGAATATTCATTTTTGGTTATTTTGTCCACACATTACTTGAAATTTTTGAGAGTTGATGCTTACTATATGTATGCTCCGATCAAGTGGAAGAAGTTATTTTCCTTACACATGCTTGTATATAACATACCCAGAAAACAGTATCCATTTTTACAGATTCAACATATCTATTTGAGGTTGCCCATTATTTTTAACTCCTGTGGGAACAACAAAGAATTTCTCACTTCTGCAGGGACCCCAATCAAAACACGGTCCTCTGTTAAAGGTTTAGCTGTGCTCTCCAT
Organism: Calotriton arnoldi; assembly: GCA_963921515.1. Lineage (NCBI taxonomy): Eukaryota > Metazoa > Chordata > Amphibia > Caudata > Salamandridae > Calotriton > Calotriton arnoldi. The sequence continues at coordinate 21,276 of CAWUFW010007305.1, read as the reverse complement.
CTGCCTCTGAAAGAAAATGCTGTTAAGTGTGGTACCCACTAGTCATCCCAAAATAAAGCATCCAGAGGCAATGCTTTTGCTGACAATGCTACTAAAAATTGTATTTTTTCCACTTGCCCTAAATGGACTGTGAATGTGTCCCAATATGCTGAACCACTCATACCCAACAGGTTCCTCAAGAGGCAAAGATTTTATGGACAAAACATTGATGTCAAAACCTGTCCCGATTGATCATGGCTAGACATAATATGACAATCAGCTGCCCCTATACTACAGCAACCAAACCAAGCCAGCTTACAGTGTTTTATCACACATGTAGGTCAAGATGGTCTGATCCACTCTGCACGGACTCATTGGTTTGTATCTCATTTCCCTTACAATGCTCAGCACTGCTGTTATACTTGTGCTATGTGTCATGCCTGCAATGTTAGTAAACTACTCATGCTGCTCAATCTGTCATTTGGGGTCCTTTTCTACATGTTAAAATTGGCTTCATCCAAGTGCCCCAATGTTGTTCCTATCTCTATGTTCTAGTCCAGGGGTATATGATTTCTGGTTGGATCAAAGCTTAAACCTGTGCCCAATCAAATGCTATCAATGTTGCTAGGAAATGGCTATGAGGCTTTATTCCATGTTTTGTGATCCCCTATAGATCAGTAGTGACAAAGAAACTCACTTTGAGTCCTCTATTTTCCAGAACCTATGCAAAGCTCTAGCGATCCAAAAACATTTCCACTCTGTTTACTACCCTGTGTCTTCCAAGAAAGTTTAACATGTCTAAGATATGTATATAAATGCGACTTACATGGCCCGGCACCCTATCCTTAGCACTTATATTGATTTGGATCAGTCACAGCCAAAGGGCTAAGTTGAGTCCATATGGTATTCTATTGAGTAGACACATTCTTCTATCTCCTGCATTTTTGGTGTCCCAAACCTGACTTGATTTGCTTTTATCTTATGTTGTGACTCTAGGCTATTGCACAAAACTGGTTTGCTATTTCCACAACTTCTGTTCTAAGGTTCAAGTGGCACTGGCCACCTGCCTGACTGAATTCTGCCATGTCCTACAATCTGGCATTTGGATCAATGCAAAGACCAACCAGCGGAATCCATTACTCCTTCCAATTCCACTTCCAGATCCTGATCACCAACAATACCACCATCAAGTGTTGATGACTGCCTGCTTGGATCTACACATCACACCAAATGAACCATGGAACCAAAAGATATAGATCAGCCAAAGGGAAGTCTCTTTCCCTGCAAGTATAATCCTTCCTCTTGTCCACAGCTGTGGCATGCGAGCTCTGTAGTGGGTGTCTTGGAGATACCTGACCCCTCAGCGGGTTTGAATGGTCTCATTGTGGCACACCTGTTTGATCACTCTGTGGCTGTGTTATAAAGGGGTTTGCAGAGGGCCAGAACCTCCTGGCCATTTCCAGAAACAATGGTCAGTCTATAATGGGAATATGTTTCTGCAAGTCTTGGCTCAATAGAAGTAGGATCTGAAACTCTGTTCATGATGGCTGTGCCTCTATGTATCTACTGATTCAAATAGGGTAGCACCAATGATCCCAGTTCCTTTGAAGTGGGAGAAACAATGTGATGATATTGTGATACAAGAATATCATGTCAAAAATATTGCCAACTCAAAAATATCATGAGACAGATATATTTACAGATAGAAAGAATGGAAATAAAAAGCAATTATTTTCAGTGAGCATTCTCTTTTATACTTGTGGCTGCCAAAATGGCTGATGAGATTTCCAAAGTCTTTTGAGACTTCCCAAATCTTGTTCATGTGTCTAGTATGGCATCCCAAGTCACACTCGTGTTGGGGTTGATTATCGTGTCCTTCCTAGCAATATCTTCTCATATTGCAACCAGAATCTGCCAGCAAGATCAGGTCATCTATACAATGCACTTTTGATGGGCTGGGATGCTAACTGGAATAGGCATGTGAAGTTGCTATTTATGGATGTATCCATGACACCATGACAACGGAGGTGAGTTGTAGCCTAAACGGGAGACTAACTATATTCTTCCCTGTTCGTGAAGGTGAGTGTAGTAAAAATGAAAATGGGAGCTGAAGAAATGAAACTGATTGAGGCCCCACCTACTTGGTACTCTCACCAATATTGTGTACCAACTGCATAGTAGGAGGGCATCCAAGTATAAAGAGAAATGGATAAAGTACACTAATGGTGATTATGGCAAGTCCCTTCCAGAAGACGGTACCGTTGATATTGAACATTTGTATAACACTAAAAAAAGCCAATGAACAAACCCACTGCCAAGCAATGGTTGATGTTCCTGAATTGGTATAATGAAGCCATGAAACCCCATGGGAAATCGCATGGTGAGCTTTAAAGATACACAAGAGTAACTGAGAGACCAAATTAACAATTTGAGGGATAGGGTTCAAGTGTGTAGCACTACTACACAACCATTTCTTTACTTTCTTGAGCCTTCCTCTTGTCCATGGCTGTGGCATGAGACCTCTGTAGTGTGTGTCTTGGAGATACCTGACCACTCAGTGGGTTTGAATGGCCTTATTGTGGCACACCTGTTTGATCACTCTGTGGCTGTGTTATAAAGGGGTTTGCAGAGGGCCAGAACCTCCTGGCCATTTCCAGAAACAATGGTCAGTCTATAATGGCAATATGTTTCTGCAAGTCTTGGCTCAATAGAAGTAGGATCTGAAACTCTGTTCATTATGGCTGTGCCTCTATGTATGAACTGATTCCAATAGGGCAGCACCAATGATCCCAGTTCCTTTGAAGTGGGAGAAACAATGTGATGATATTGTGATACAAGAATATCATGTCAAAAATATTGCCTACTCAAAAATATCATGAGACTGATATATTTACAATGTCAGTCGGACGAGCATCCAACTTACATCGTAGTGGAAACGGACTGCCCGATAAGGAGTCGGCGGTTTCGGTTCCACAATTAGGAGGTGACCGCCTTCACAGCGGTCGCAAAGTGTAAATTTTCTATTGAGGCTTGTGCTGCGGGTTGTAGCACCAGGCTCAATAGAAAATATACACTTTTCCCTCTGACCGCCGGTATTGAAATACGGCAGTCGGAGGGAAACCATTGATGTCGGGCGGAAAGCCTCAGACATGCTGTTGGGCGGCTTCCCACCCAACATCGAAATCGGGCTCTTTGTCTTTTATGAACATAATATAATTTTGTTTACTTTAATATACTTGTTTTAAATATTGTGTTTGAATTAATTTAACATCTATCAATTATTACATTATTTTAGGTGTAGTATTATAATGATAATTTGTGCTAGTAGAGTTCTTAATTTTTAATTTGTAATTGGAAGTTGTTTACATCTAAATAGCAATTTAAATTTAGTGGCATTTTATTGGGTTCATAAGAGATTATCATGGGAAGTTATTTAAAATATAAATTATTTTATTTTATTTGTAATTAGTTTTTATTTCATTTAAATAATTATTTGGTAATGAATTATGTATTTTAATTGCTATTTTACCTATTTTAGCATAGATGTTTAAACTTTTTAATGCGTACATATTTTTTATAATTTAATTAACAATATTCAATTTAATGGTAGGTTGTTTGGTTTGTAGGGGTTTAGGGTGGAAAGTCATTCAAAACATAAATAGTAGCTTTATATGAATAACAAGTTGTCTATATTCATTAAATTATTAATTGTAAATTCACTATGTACTTTATAGTTAATTAATTACTATTCTAATTACTTTGGTATAATTTGCAATTTCTCTTGTGTGATTTAAAATGTAATAGCAATTTTTAATTTATTAGCATGTTGTTGGGTTTGTTGGGGGATGGCAAAGGGAGGGTATTCAAAACATACTTTGTTGACTAATTTTTTTTATTTTGTTGTTTTGTCATTTCTAGTTATTTATAAATGTGTGTATTTAATAAGAATATTTTTGAAAAATTGTTCTATATTTATTATTTGTCTTAATTTCATTAGTTTTTTAAATAATTCACTCAATGGTAATAAAATTTATTACTTTGTAATTTTTTTCTGTTGGTGGGTTTCTTGGGTAGTTGTGAGGGAGGCGAATTTTGCTTTAAATATTTTTAATGTGTTTTTTTTTAATTTTGTTATTTTAAAATGTGTTTTTATATTACTTTTAATTGTATTTACCTATAATTAAGATATTTTTCATTTTTACTATGTTCAAATATTTTAATTTCCTCATCTATTTCATTTTCTTTCTTTTTTTTATGTTTAGGAATTGGAATGGAAAAGCTAGCCCCTCCAAAGTACAAGATTTTATCTGCTGTTGCTAAGATTGGAGAGGGAAGAGTCCGTCTAAGCCCTCCGAAGTCCAACACTTTTCCTGCCTTTGCTTATGTTTGGGTGGGAATAGTAAATCTAGCCCCCCAAATGTCAAACACTTTACCTGCTGTTGGTTAGTTTGGAATGAAAATAGTACAGCTAACCCCTCCAAAGTCTAACACATTCCCTGCTGTTGCTTCCGTTTGAGTGGGAATAGTATATCCAACCCCCTTCAAAAGTCCAGTACTTTCTCTGCAGTTGTTCCGATTGGAGTAGGAATAGTAAATGTAACCCTCCCCTCCTCGTCCCAAAGTTCAACACTTTCCCCTTTCAATTGGAGCGTGAGTAAAAACATAACACCCTCCAAAATCCAGAGCTTTCCTTAGTATTTTTCAGATTGAAGTAAAAATAGTAAACTTCCATCTAGTTCCATCTATGAGATCAGTAGGTCACCAATGTACTGCAGGAGTTTGAGAATTTTACTTCTAGAACCCCCTGCTGATAACCACTCAGTAGGCGGCTCAACAACCTGCAATCTTGCAAATCAGAAAGCCCTTTGGTTTTATCATGACTGCTATGGGTGGTGTGTGCGTTATAACTTGGGTTGAAGGATGTGCTTACATCCACAGTATTCCTGTAGGCATTTATGAATAAATTGAGAAAATCCACAAAAGACCTTATGCACGCTCAGTGACAGTTCGGGTTCTGAAGGTTGAGACCTTTGATTGTGGTTAACAAGTATCTTAGCAGAATGGCGTATGAAATCACTGCAAGTAGTTTTGATAGTTATTTTTGCCCTTCTGTTGATTTACATGCTCATTCGAGTCTGCACTGCCTCTATTATAAGCATTATCAGAGGCAATGGTATTTTCTGATCCTACCTGTTGACAGTCTGTGATGAGGACAATGTTTATGAGATTAAGTAGAAGAAGAATTATGGCACTTTGGAAAGTTGTGATGGAGATGTTTAGTACAAAGTCTATTGATTAAGGAATATTGAGATATCCCTACTACTGACTTTACCACTTGGGAACCAATTCCGATCTCATTCAGAAAGCATACGGACCGAATCGGTTCCAGAATGCTTTCTGTACAACTCGGATCGGGGAAGTCCAACCGAACGAGTGCGATGCATCCGTATGCATCCAGATCCGATTCCGTCGGACTCCGATTGACTTCAATGGGAGCCTGTGTTCCGAACGTGAACACAGGCTCCCATTGAAGAAAGGGGTGGCTGGGGAAAACCTTGCACCCTGTGGCGGGCACCCCATGGTACCTGCCACACTGTGCATGGTTGGAAAGGGGGGACCTATGGGTACCCCCATGGGCCCGATTCGGAGGGCCCCAGTGAAGGGGGGGTCTGCTACGGGCCCCTAAATACTGATTCGGCAGCCCTTTTGTTCAGGGCAAATCGAATCAGAAATGCTGTCCGAATCGGTCATCGTACTCGCTTGCTCAGAAACCGAGCCCATAGAGTTGTACGAATCGGCTCCGGAAAGGCTCGACCTGTCCGAATGCCTTTCGGAACCGATTTGGTCAGCCCTAATGGTTTCCAGGCATCGTACTTGGTCGTTCGGACCTGGGAACTAATTGGTCGGAAACAAGGGCTCCGGTCTGGATTCGGCAAACCCGAATCCGATTCGGGGCCCTTCCGACCGACATCGGAATCGACCTCTTAGTCTATAAATGTGCTTAAAGAGTTGTAAAATGCATGTACCACTAAACGGCTCATTGCATTGGTTTGTCAAGAAATGCCAGTCATTCAGATTAAATTCTTAATGAACAAAATGTGTCCACCTTCACCGGTAATAGGCTTAATTATGACTTAGGGGTCGATTCCGATTCGGGCCGGAAAAAGCACCGACCGACTCGGATCCGGAAATTATTCCGACCGACACGTACCTGTGGCGCCCGACACGCCAAGTACGATGCAAGGCGTGCAAAATCCGACCGACACGTACCGAACCCAAATCGACCGACCGGAAAACAGCAATCCGGTCGGAAAAACACGCGAATCCAACCGACCGACACGCACCCAGAACAAATCCGACCGAAACGTACACGCGAACTCCAAACCGCAAAGTACGATGCAAGGCGCGAAAAGCACGAGCGAGTCGGACGGAGGACAAGCCGTACGACCGACACGCATACAAAACCGAGCCGAAGCAACACAAAACACCGCGACCGACGCGTACGCAGCATAGAAAACTGCACATACACAGCGTGAACGAAAGCGGAGAAGACCGTACGAGACAAATGCAGGGTCCGACTCGGTCACAAGAACGTTTCCAACATACACAGACAGTACAAAGGAAAAATCACACAAAAAAGGCCAAACAAGCAATTACTAAGCCAATAAATACTGGGGGGGTGGGGACAGAGAACAAAGACACACCCACAACTCCACCCATATAAAGGACACAAATCACGACCATGATCCTTTGCAAATGCCATTCCACTGCCAGCACCCAAGAGAAAGCAACCACACACCCACAGCTCATCCCTCACACAAGCCACACACCATCAGCACACCAACAAATACCTACCTCACATACACCCAGCAAAACACACACTCACACACCCTCACCTGCACACCAACACACACATCACTCACCATCACCACCCATCACCATGCCCCCCAAGAAGAATCCCAAGTTCCTAGATTGTGAATTGGAAGTCATGGTAGACGAGATCCTCAGGGTAGAGCCACAGCTGTTTGGCACACTGGTCCAACAGACCCCCATCTCCCAGAAAACCAAGATGTGGGAAAGGATCATCAACAGGGTGAACGCACAATCACCATGTCGGCGCACAAAGAGCGACATCCAGAACAGGTGGTATGACGTGCGCAGGAGGGTACGGGACCTGCTCAAGAAAGACTACATCAACAGCCAATACACCGGCAGTGGCCCTCCTGCCAAGCCAATATACCTCAGGCCCTGGGAGGAGAAGGTGCGGGCCATCCTTCCGCCAGTGAGCGTATATGGACTAGAGGACATCCCAGAGCCTGGTGAGTACACAACAAATGTACACAATATACTACCACAAAACACACACACATCACTGTCAAGGGGAGAGTCAAACCATGCACTCATAGCAATTACACAGCAACCAGAACAGAATCATCGCAAAATGTGTATGTCAGTCAGATAAACACAACACATGCCATCAAAAAAGTCACATCCAACTGTGCCATCACATGTACAAACACAACTACAACTACAGCTAGGCAGTGGCACAAATAGAACTAACAAACACATCCAGACATGTAGCCACCACAACAACACCAACACACAGTGAAGACCACTCAAAGGAAGGAATTCTGTGTATGCTGGCCAAGCCAGTGTAGCCAATAGCATCATGGGAGTCGCAGTCACACATATTGCCCCCACAACTGTCCCATCAACACCACCATGAACCATGCGCACATCACAGGGAGTGGAGAAGGACTCACAAGATGGCTGACACTGGCAACTGCTGTGGGGAGCACAAGGCCCTGCTGGCAACTGTGCACCAACAAACAGCAGGACACCACTGACTGACATCCTGAGAGACAACTTACACTCCCTGCAATGCAAGCACGTTCCATGGTGGGATAACTGGCTGGCTGGGTGGGTGGGAAGGAGGACTTGCAGCACTAACCATAGTCACAAGCACCTCCCCTCACACACCCCCCAACACAAACTCCACAGAACCCACCTGGTAGAATGCAATGCCCCCCATCCTAACACAAGATCCCACAAAGAACCACCACCCTGGGTTATGTTGTGTGAAGCACAGGGCCACTCTTGGGACTTTTAGCCAAACAACTGCCAGGACAACACTCCCAGCCATCCTGTCAGCACAGCCAGCCCACCAAACAGGGAAGCAGAGTCAAAAGGAAGGAAGCATGGGCATGCTGGGAAGGGGGGTGGAGGCAATAGCATGATGGGAGTCGTAGTCACTGATATTGGTCACCCCCACAACTGTCCCATCAACACCACCCTGAACCATGCTCACATCACCATGAGCTGTGTGCGGACATCACCATCATCATCATCATCATCGTCACTGGCATCGTGGTCCAGGCCAGGATCCTCCACAGGTGGCGGATGTTGGTCATTGTCATCCTGGATGAGAGGCAACTCCTTCCGCACTGCCAGGTTGTGGAGCATGCAGCAGACGATGATAATCTTGCACACTTTCGCAGGGGCATATGGGAGGGACCCTCCGGTCTTGTCCAGGCAGCGGAAGCGGCTCTTCAGGAGACCAAATGTCCACTCAATCACTCTCCTGGTCCGACCATGTGCCTCATTGTAGCGCATCTGGGCTGGTGTCACAGGGTTCCTGAGGGGTGTCAGCAACCACGGCATGTTGGGGTATCCCGAGTCACCTACGGACAGACAAGTGCACATTAGCTGACTTGGAAAAGTGGGCGGAATACTACAGATCAGATCACACACAATGGCACAAAGTCAGTACACACCGACAAGCCAGGCACGCTGGTTCTGCATCTGTGCCATCATCCTGGGGATGCGACTACTCCTCATCACAAAGGCATCGTGTGCTGAACTGGGGTGGTGGAGTGAGCTAAAGAATGATGATGGATTAAACCCAGATCAGTTGACTGGGGGTGAGTGTTTGATTGGCTCAAACGTTCCGTCCATCATCCCCTTTTGTATCGCTTTGTTCGCCCTAAGTTGGCGGGGGTATGCCCAGACGTGGGTCGCTTGCTCACTTTGCCACTGGATTCAAGCAAGCCTGGCTGATGACGGCTGGAATGCCAGAAACCGGTCCTAGGATGCTTGTTTCCGGTCCAGGGAAGACATGGCTTGGCAGTTCGGGCTGGACTGTTCCCATGAGGCACAGGGTCAGACTGATTTGCATATGGCCATGTCTGAACTGGGGTGGTGGAGTGAGCTAAAGAATGATGATGGATTAAACCCAGATCAGTTGACTGGGGGTGAGTGTTTGATTGGCTCAAACGTTCCGTCCATCATCCCCTTTTGTAGAACCAGGGAAACGGGCACACACGTGTGTGATGGTCATGTCTGCAAGACACACCACCAGTGCATTGACCGAGTGGTAGTGCTTGCGGTTCCTGTAGGCCTGCTCCTGGGCCTGTGGTGGTACCAAAGCCACATGTGTCCCATCAATGGAGCCAATGACATGCGGCATCCTCCCCAGGGCATAAAAGTCACTCTTCACGTCAGTGAGTCGTCGCAGTCTAGGGAAATAGATGTACCGGTTCAGGAATAGCAACATTGCCGCCAAAACATCGCGGAGCACACGGCTCAACATGGTCTGTGACATCCCACCAGCAGTCGCCACAGTATGTTGGAAGGTACCGGTGGCAAAGAAGTGTAGGGCTGCCATCACCTTCACCTTGGGGGTCAGCGCTGTAGGATACGGCCGGCCAGGCTGCAAATGTGGGGACAACTGCCCTGCCAAATCCTCAATCAGCTGCCTGGTGAAGCGGTACCGTCGGATGCTGTCCCGTTCCACCATCGTTGCCAGGTCTGGGAATGGTCGATGGACAGCAGGAGCCCTGCAGTGCAGAGGAGAAGTAAGCAAGATTGTCAGTCACCCCACATATGCGGCATTGAACACACTCAATATCCCAACATACATCATTATGAGGCACAACTACATGAAGTGTGCAGTTCCGTAAGGACATGTATGGTACATACATGGCCAACATCTGTCAACACGGTCCAACAGGTGGCATCAATTAGTCCCAGGTTGGCCCATTGGATATCATGAGGCCGTGTCACAGTTCCCATCTCCTGCTGCCGTGTCACAATCACCCCCACAGTGACATGTGAGGACAGATGTGCCCCAGGCACCACAGCTCAACGACAGGTACATTCCCAGGGACCCTGTATTGCCACATGGACACTGGCATTACATGGAGTATCATGTATACACCACAGCAAAACAACCATGACCCCCACAGGTAGTGGTCCCACTTGCCACGGCAGGACAGACATGGACGTCTGTGACACACACACGCACAACATCAAAGTCCATGCACACACAACCTGGATGTGGAGACTGTCTCCCATTGTGCACATGAAATCAGAGACATTGTAAACACTACATGCACAAAGACTGTGGAGGTACCATCACTATTGTGCCACTGGGACACCCTGGCTCAAACATACCGTCCCACATGGGACTCACGGGGTATGTGACATGACATACACATACACCACCGTGAAATGTGACCATGGCACATGCACAGATATGAACAGTTGCACATCACAGTGGTCATGTACACGTAACACCCAGGATCCTGTCCCCATTAACACGTGCACAGCCTGGAGGTGGCTGCCCACAGGTGACACCCACAGGACAACATGTACACCAACATACACACAATAGGAAATGCAGCCTTACATGCCTTATGATAAAGTTTGGACAGGCTGTCGTGATGTAGGTGTGCCCCTCACTCCCTGGGAGCTATCTGTGGCTGGCATATGTCCATCTGAGACAGGCATGCTGACATATGCCAGTCACATGTACAGTGATGCGTTGAACAGCAATGGACCGATCGGTGCCCCGGCCGGCCCATTGCATTCAATGTGTGCGTGGTGCAGCGTTGTACCCCTGTACGCGTTGTACCCCTGTACGCGTTGTACTGCAATGGACCGATCGGTGCCCCGGCCGGCCCATTGCATTCAATGTGTGCGGGTACGCATTGTACCCCTGTACGCGTTGAACTGCAATGGACCGATCGGTGCCCCGGCCGGCCCATTGCATTCAATGTGTGCGGGTACGCGTTGTACCCCTGTACGCGTTGTACCGCAATGGACCGATCGGTGCCCCGGCCGGCCCATTGCATTCAATGTGTGCGTGGTACGCGTTGTACCCCTGTACGCATTGTACTGCAATGGACCGATCGGTGCGCACCCATTGACAATGGGCTTGCCTGGCAACGGACGCGTTTTCGAATTTCGAGCGAGTCGGTTGCTGGAAAATCAGTTGGTCACCCACAACAATGTTGCAAAATCATGTATGTCATGAAGTTGAAGATTTGAAGGATGCTGTGGGCGTGTTTTGGTGCTGCTATTCCATGGATTGGCCAGATTCAGAAGATGCAAACGACTTGGACCTATCACTTTGGACACAAGGGACAGTATCTGCCTCTCCAGCACATATATATTGCTGGCTGTTCCCCTGAGAGCTCACTTGCCTGCACTACATGCTCCAGGACGACATCTGCCACTGCACTGCTGCTGTCTCTGCCCCTCTGGACCCTGCAATGGCACGTACTGTGGAGAGAGCCCCAGCCTTCAGCCTTGAGGAGAACCAGGCCCTGCTGGACAGCCTACTTCCACAGTACAGCAAGCTGTATGGGACACCAGGGGAGCAGGTGAGTGTTCTGTGCACTGCCTTTCTGAATGTGCATTTTGTCTGACTAGCAAGGCTGGAAGTCTGCACGCCACTGGCTAGCAGGCTCACTGAGTAGTTGTCACCACCCATAGTGTGTAGTGACATGCACTGGACAGGTATGGTGCAGTGACAGTGCATTTGAACAAGGTTTTACTTCCCATGCAATGATACCATGTAGTGACGTCTGGCAAACTGTCCATGGGCAGCTTTGCACTGCCTGTGTACATCATGTGCCCCTGTGATTGAGACATGTATATACAACTGTGTCATGCACGGATATGTTGCATGTGTAGTAATGGCCTTTTCACTTTGTCATCCTGACAGGTTAATGCCCATCGGAAGCAGGAGATCTGGAAGGACATCGTCCGAGCCGTCCGGTCCGTGGGGGTCTACAAGCGCCGGATCCGCAACTGCCAGAAGAGGTGGCAGGACCTTCGGGGCTGGACCCGGAGGATTGCACGGGTCCAGCTGAAGCTGTCGCCTCCTCGCAGGAGGGGCGGAACACGGACCCTGACCCCCACATGCTCCAGATCCTGGCGGTGGTGTTTCCAGACCTGGATGGGCAGCTGAAGGCCAGACAGCAGCAAGGAGGGGTGAGTCAAAGACTGCACTGTGAACTCTGTATTACATGCTTTGTGCCCTCCTCTGGCCTGGTTCAACTGCCACAGTGCAGCAGTCATGTTGTCCAGGAGCCATGTCCCTCTATTGTGCACTGCCCACTGCTCATCTGATACCCAGGTGTGGCCCTTACATTCAGGGAATTGTGTCACTTGGGACTGTGTCCTTGCAGTTTGCTTCACTAAAGGTGGGGGACAGCATCTGTTTCCCTAACTCTGTTGTGGGCATCATGGGTGGGTCCATTGTTCACACAACGCCTGTGTTCGGACATGTAATCTGCGTGTTGCTTTGATATCCGGTCCACTTGCTGAGCTGAGCCACCACATGTGCCTGGGGTATGTGGCACATGCCCATGCAGCGGGTGGGAACAATGTTTGGGCCCCAGGAGTGTGCAGATTACATGTGTCACACATACATAGCCAGCTATCCACTGTCCAGGGCTCATCCCTCATTCATGTGGAGCAGGACAGTCATGCCTACTCCAGGCCATGCAATGCACTCTGTACTCCCACTCCCGTGTATCAGCTGACACATTGTGCGCAGTGATTTGACCCCTCAGGTGTCTGCCTCTGTGTCAGTGTGCTGTGGATTACTTGCCAGGACTGCTGGGGTGTTTCTTGGTAGGGGCTCAGCATGCCCCTGGAGATGTGACCATAGGAGACGATACTTGTGTGTCACATAGGTGTTTGATCAGCTGCCCGTGCAGACTGGGGTATGCGAATGTGAAGTTCAGGCAGCTGTTCCCCATTCACAGCAGATTGTGAGGGGCTCAGGTTCAGAGGGTAGTGTCACAGGTCTCCCATATGTCCAATAGGTATGACCTGGACAGATGAGGGTTAAGATGATGTGTTGTGTGGGGGATGTACATGTGCACTTGTGCAGCTCCAGGACTTGCATTCCCCATGACCTACTATTGTGACACAGTGCATAGCATTGTTGTCTGGCTGCCAAGTCATACATCACTGAGACAGTAATGTATGACTTAGCAGTCATGCCTCTGCCATGGCATGTGTCTACTTATTGGTGATCCTGCAGGGGAGTGACATGTGCTACATGGACACCATTGTGGCGATGGCTATCAGGACATGGGTGCATCATGGTGTCTGTCGCTGGTATGCATCACATGCATTTCCTATTTGACTCTGGGCATCCCTTTCATCCGGAAACCTGTACTGACTCAGTGGCAAGAGCTGTGATGTGTGCATGTCCACATGCCACACCGTGTCCTCTGCACTGTCCAACTACTGTGTACTTGGTGCATGTGTCCACACTGGGGTGTTGCAATCCAACAGACACCAGACAGATGGGTGCAAGGCCATGTGGGATGTGAGTGCCATGCTTGGCATCAGACTGACAATTGGCTTCTCCTGTTCAGTTAGGGCACTTTTAGCAATGTACAACTAATGATGCCAGGGCTTGTTCTGTAATGTGCTGTGCTCACAGTGGTGTGTGCGTTTGGTGCAGGTGACTGATGTCTGTCTGTTTCCCAATTGTTTGTAGATACATCCACGGCCACGGAAGGGGACAGCTCCACGGACCAGGAGGAGCCAGAGAGCCAGACTGGGTCAGCAGCCGAGGAGTGGTCGGAGGGACCCAGTGGCACGGAGGGCGAGGGAGCCACACCGAGGAGTCCTCAGCACCATCCACCTCAGCTGAGGACCAGAGCAACTCGGAGGATGACTCCCTTATGGAGGCGGGTGTCAGCAGCCACCACACCCCAGCTAGTGTTGCTGTCCCCGCCACCACCAGCACCACCACCGCCCTCCCATCGGCTCCCATTCCCCAGGTCCGTGGAGGCTCCCATGTTCGGGAGCGTGTCTCCTTTGGGCCAGGCACCGCACCCCCTGCCCCTGTGTCCCCTGCTGCCCTGAGTGAGGAGTCTGTGTACCTCCTTCGCCAGCTCCATGTAGGGCAGACAGCCATGCTGAGTGTCCTCCATGCGCACACCGCTCTGTTGACTCAGCTGGTGTCGTTCATGGAGGGCATCTCATCGGGCATGTCTGACCTACAGAGGGGCAATAGGTCCATGGACTCCTCCCTGACGGCAGCAGTGTCCCTCCTCAGACAGTCCCTCACCCCTCCTGCCTCTGCTCCATCCACACTCCCCAGCACCTTACCCGTCCCAAGCACACACACACCGGCACAGGCACACACCAGCACACACACGTCCAGCACACAGACACACACGCCACAAACAAAACGCACACGCACGCACAGTCAGGGGACTGAAACCAGACTCACAGGGGATGGGGCCCTGGTACACACACACGCATCCACGGGCACTGCGCAGTCCTCAGTTGCCTCTCCCTCCAAAACACCCTCCCTTGCCTCACCTGCAACCCCAAAGACCCAGCGCCTCTTCCTCAGTGACCTCGGCCTCTTCCCCTCCGATCCAGCTGCTCCAGCATCCAGGGGAAGAGGAAGCCCCCAAACGGAGCAGAGTGCCCCTCGCCCCCGGACACCCTCCCCCAGGCGCAGACAGACTGAGGCCCCCACCCGCAAGTCCCCCGGAGTGGTAAGAGCAAGACCCTGCCGCCAACCTGCAGCTCAAGCACCAAGTCTCCTTCCTCCATCCCTCAGGCCCCCACTCCACAGGTGCCCCCACCACACCCTGCCCCAGGTTCCCCCACCCACAGATATACCATCCCCAAGAGGATCCGGCCTTCTCCCCTGCCACTTCCTCTCCCGGCACCACACCCCCGCTGCGCTTATCTGTGCCACTGATGTGGTGAGGGTGTCCTCCCCCTCTGTCCAGCCCACCTTGCCTGTTCCCCATTCTCCTCCCCTGGTGGTAGGCACTGCAGTGGAGTCCACTACCACCCTGTCTGACTTGGGCACTGCAGTGGCGGACCTGTCCACTCCATCTGCAGGGTCCACTGCAGTTGTGCCGGCACCCACAACATCTGAGCCATGCCCCCCAGTTGTGCCGGCACACACCATGTCAGACACCTCCACTGCAGTTGTCAGTGGCTCTCCAGCACCCACCACCCTTTCCCTGCTTCCTCCTGGTGAGCCCTGATCCTGTCCCTGCGGTGCCTGGCCTACCCCCGGTTGCCCCTCATAGTGGATTGTCCCTGGTTTTGTGCAGGCATGTGTAGGGTGGCATCTGCCACTGTCACACACTTGTGACTTTGTTGATGGACTGGCCATTGGCCTTTGTTTATTTTCTACCGGACTTCTACTTTTAATGCCACATATGCTGAATAAAGCAACTTTCTGTTCTCTAGTGCTTTTGCTTCTGATGTACATGATGTTGATGATGCTAACCATGCCCTTGCTGCAGTGATGGTGATATTTGGTCTCATGATAATGAAGTGTTACTGTGCAGGAACCCATGTGGTCCAGGGGGAATGTGTCCTATCCTGTGGTGTATCCATGTCATCCATAGCAGCATCTGAGGGTGTCATGTGTTCAGTATTTGGCAATGGGATTTCCTACTTAGATTGCCTATTTCACATCTGTGGCTTCCACCCCTGCACATCTGTTGTGCCTGCCATTGATCAATTCGTCTACTTCCCTGACCCTGTGGCCATCTCCAGTGGACATGCAGGTTTGGGCATCAATGGGGAAGGACTCATCTGTGTTGTCAGTGCAACATTGCTATACAAGTGTGTTGGATCTGTGCTGATGATTCCGTTGGCACTTCCATGACCAGGCTGATGTTACGGGAGCCCTCATTTGGTGCTAATTGTTGATTGTGTGACCAAGTGCTCAGCTGACATGATGGGGCCCTACTGAGGCAACATATGGCACTGCTTTCCTCACACAGGTGTGGAGTCCCCTCATGGCAGTGTGTACTCCTGTGACATTGCCTGCGCCCAAGGTGTGTGTTGTATGTGCATGTCTGTGTGTTCACTTCCGTTTAGCTGTGCATGCTGTGATCCCTAGTGTTGTACCTGTTTGTGATGCTAGCTGAGTTGACCTATGTTCCCCCAAAGTCTTCGCCCTGGGTTCTCTGTGATGTGGGTGCATGGCACATTACTGGTCATCAGGGTGTCACCCATAGGTGTGTTTGCTGTCAGGGCTGAGTTTGTGTGCAGACGCAGATGGGTCACAGTCAGGTTTCCCCTTGGCACTTGTTGTTTGCCCCTGTCATGTGATTTCCAGTTTGTGTTATCTTTCAGTGATTGTGTCACGTTGTGTGTGTGACTGCTGGCACTCCTCAGGGTCCGGGCTGCAATGTTGGTTGTTGTCTATGTGTGTTCTTTGTGGGTGACCTTGGCTTCTTCATTGGTGTGTGACTGTGGCTGGGATCCCATTGGTTGGTGTGGTATTGCCGTCATGTCCATGTACAGCGTAGTGTGCAGTGTGTCAGACATTCAGGAGTCTTGTTGAGTGGCCATGTGTGATGTGTTTCTGCACCTTGGTTCCCACCCACCACCCTGGAATAGTCATGGGTGCATGTGCAATGTCACCAGTGCATGTGTGCTTCACTGCTGCACATTGTTGGAGGTCGAGGGGTGTGGTGTTGAGTGTGTGCAGATGAGAGTTGTTGCCCGGCTAGGCCCCTGCCTCCATGTTGGCCTTGACTTACTGGCCATGCTGTTTGATTTGTGCTTGTGTAGGTGTGATGGTAGTTAGTTGCTCAGGACACATGACTGTGGTTCACAGTGTGAACCACATTTAGCTTTGTCATCACAGTGGGATTGTAATGCAGCCCAGGGTCACCACATTGTGGGGGCCCTGGGAGTGATGCTGTGGTGTGTCTGTGTCTTGCTGTGTCAGTTGCTGTCCCTACGTGCCTGTGTGACATGTGTGATTTGTGCTCCCTCTCATCTGACAATGCCTGCTTGCCCACATAGGGGATTTGGATCCATGAGTTACCTTTGTGTGGCACTGTATGCACATCTGTATGATTGGTATTCAGGTCTCCTCATGTGTTGTGTGGTTGCCTGGGGACACTGGCACCCCCCTCACCTGTTGTGTATGATGTGCAGTGTGGATCTGCCTGTTTGTGTTTGTGCATCTGCACCACTGCATTGGCATATCTTGGGTGTGCCATTGGCTGTATGTAGTTTGGTGGGTTTCCCCTGCTGTCCCTGGGACTCCTAGGTCATCGGTCAGCACAATGATCATGGTTTGTGTGTCCCATTGCTGCCATGGTATGGTATCTGTTCACCTCACATCTGCAGTCTCCACAGGGTATCTGCATTTGTGTGCCCATTGGTGCAAATATGTGGGTCTGCATTCTGATGGTCACTTCTGTCATTGTGTCATTGATGATTGTTGACGGTGTCAGCCCCCATGGGTGTTGTTTGTCTGCACATGGCCAAAGGTATGTCTTATTTGCACTGCAGTATTTGGCTCCCCCAATTTATGTTGCAATGGGACACATACACTACTTTGCCACTGATGTGTTTGTTGTTCTGTGACCAGGAATCATCCATGCAGTTTGGCAGTTGCACCTCTTTCTTTGTCAACACTTACCTTTTGGTCACTGTGATGATGGGGGTTTGGACCCCATTGCCACAATGTTCAAAATGTGCTTCAGCTATGGACCCCACACTTACATTTTGGTCACTGTGATGATGGGGGTTTGGACCCCATTGCCACAATGTTCGAAATGTGCTTCAGCTGTGGACCCCACACTTACCTTTTGGTCACTGTGGTGATTGAGGTTTAGACCCCATTGCCACAATGTTCAAAATGTGCTTCAGCTATGGACCCCACACTTACATTTTGGTCACTGTGATGATGGGGGTTTGGACCCCATTGCCACAATGTTCAAAATGTGCTTCAGCTATGGACCCCACACTTACCTTTTGGTCACTGTGGTGATGGGGGTTTAGACCCCATTGCCACAATGTTCAAAATGTGCTTCAGCTATGGACCCCACACTTACATTTTGGTCACTGTGATGATGGGGGTTTGGACCCCATTGCCACAATGGTCATGGCCTGCTTGCATTGTGGGTGCCACACACATATATGTGTGGCACATGTGCTAGGGGTCACATTGTATGTTCAAAGTCATGTTCGGTGTTGTAGGCATTTGACACAGTCTACACACGCTTGTCATGGTGTTGGGGGGATGTCTTCTTCTTGCATTCCCTAGGTTGTGGTGTGCTGGTTGTGTCATGCATTGTCCATCCTATGAGTGGGGGTGGTAGTAGTGGTAGGCATCCAGCCCCCCCTGGCTGAGGGTGGTAGTGGTGGTAGGCATCCAGCCCCCCCTGGCTAAGGGTGGTGGTAGGCATCCAGCCCCCCCTGGCTGAGGGTGGTAGTAGTGGTAGGCATCCAGCCCCCCCTGGGTGAGGGTGGTAGTGGTGGTAGGCATCCAGCCCCCCCTGGCTAAGGGTGGTGGTAGGCATCCAGCCCCCCTGGGTGAGGGTGGTAGTAGTGGTAGGCATCCAGCCCCCCTGGGTGAGGGTGGTAGTGGTGGTAGGCATCCAGCCCCCCTGGGTGAGGGTGGTAGTAGTGGTAGGCATCCAGCCCCCCTGGCTAAGGGTGGTGGTAGGCATCCAGCCCCCCTGGGTGAGGGTGGTAGTAGTGGTAGGCATCCAGCCCCCTGGCTAAGGGTGGTAGTAGTGGTAGGCATCCAGCCCCACCTGGCTAAGGGTGGTGGTAGGCATCCAGCCCCCCCTGGGTGAGGGTGGTAGTAGTGGTAGGCATCCAGCCCCCCCTGGGTGAGGGTGGTAGTGGTGGTAGGCATCCAGCCCCCCCTGGGTGAGGGTGGTAGTAGTGGTAGGCATCCAGCCCCCCCTGGCTAAGGGTGGTGGTAGGCATCCAGCCCCCTCTGGGTGAGGGTGGTAGTAGTGGTAGGCATCCAGCCCCCCCTGGCTAAGGGTGGTAGTAGTGGTAGGCATCCAGCCCCCCCTGGCTAAGGGTGGTGGTAGGCATCCAGCCCCCCTGGGTGAGGGTGGTAGTAGTGGTAGGCATCCAGCCCCCCTGGGTGAGGGTGGTAGTAGTGGTAGGCATCCAGCCCCCCTGGCTAAGGGTGGTGGTAGGCATCCAGCCCCCCTGGGTGAGGGTGGTAGTGGTGGTAGGCATCCAGCCCCCCCTGGGTGAGGGTGGTAGTAGTGGTAGGCATCCAGCCCCCCCTGGCTAAGGGTGGTGGTAGGCATCCAGCCCCCCCTGGGTGAGGGTGATAGTGGTGGTAGGCATCCAGCCCCCCCTGGCTAAGGGTGGTGGTAGTGGTAGGCATCCAGCCCCCCCTGGGTGAGGGTGGTAGTAGTGGTAGGCATCCAGCCCCCCCTGGGTGAGGGTGGTAGTAGTGGTAGGCATCCATCCACCCCCCCTGGCTAATGGTGGTAGTAGTGGTAGGCATCCTGCCCCCCCTGGGTAGGAGTGGTGGTGCGCATTCAGGCCCCTATGTGCATATGTGGCATTGGTGATGGGCATCCCGCCCCTATGGTGCTGCTGTTGCTGGTGTAAGTATATTCTGCATCCCTCTGTGTGTGTGTGATGTGTCGTGTACGTGTTGTATGTGTTTTGTGGTTGGTGTCTGGCTTACCTTCTGCGCAGTACGCGTCCGTGCCTGTTCCGGTAGTAAATGTAGAATATTGGTATGATCGGGACGAAGGGATTCATGGTTGGTTCGTGTCGTTCGTCCTTCTCGTTGCTTCGCGTCGTCCTCGTCGCTTCGCGTCGTCCTCGTCGCTTCGCCTCGTCCTCGTCGCTGGCGTGTTCGTTTCGTAGCCGTGGATCGTGTTGTGGCGCGAATCGGAGCTTATGTGCGCCTCTCCCGGATGCTTTGACGTGCCGTGCGTAGCGACGGGTTCGGCGCGTACGGAAAGCGCATCGTACTCGTTCGGCCGGACGGAGCTGCATTTTTCCTTCCGTGCGACTCGATTCGGCGTTTCCGGATTCGCCTCGGTCGGGGAACAGGACCTGGTTTGGGTGAGTACGGCTCGGCCGGATTCTGTGCTGTTGTGCGCATCGTACTTACTCGTTCGGTGTGCTGTACGGATCGGTCGGGAAACAGGCTTTCGCATGGCTTTTTTCCCGACCGAATGCTATTGGGTGCGCCTCCGACCGTGATCGGAATCGGCCCCTTAATGTCTGTTTTTCCTAACTGAGACCCCCATTCCACAAAATCTACAACACTAGAATAGGGCAACTAGCACACACATTAATTGATATATTAATTTACCAATCACTCTTCTGGCCTGGAAGATGATGATTCAATCTGTATTCTCCTTTTGCTTTCTTTAGTACTATAACTAATGGTAAAATAATCAGGCCTAGAAGCAGTTTCTCCTGAAAGTGGTATGTCATTCTCCATGCCTCCACCTCTTCTATCAATTTAGTCTGTACAATAGCTGTCATACCTCATACTGATCTCAAAATATAAACTTTAAGTCTCAGCCGCAGTCCTTTGTAAGGTATCTTGAGCCTTAATGTAAATCACTCTCACAAACATCACGCTTCCACCCTGTCTGGATTTTGTTTCAACCACGGCTCGATTTCTTCCAGTTTAACTAGCGTACTGGCCTTTACCCAAAGTTCCCTTTCTATTCCCTCTACTCCTTAGGCCTATGCCCATCCTTTGTTCTCCTAAACATTTCACCAGGTGATGCTTCCCTCTGCATTTGGAATAGTTGTGCCTAAACTTGAATGGTGAACTCTAGCATGCACCTTGTTAAAGTTCTAGTATCCATTAATTGCTGCGCTTATGGACTCACTCAAAGCCACCGTGTGGTGGGTTGTCCTGGAAAGAGTATGTGGTGGAGGGGTAAACTACTTGCCAAATGCATCTCTTGTGTCAGTCGGTTTGACATGATCAACTGGAGCCAAATCTCATTGTCAATTTTGCTCATCGTTTTGAAAGGCGTACCCCTCCAGGCTCTAAACTCTTCATTATAACTCAAGCAGGCATCCCCCATGAAAGCTAATCTGCCATCCTAATGATGTCTAAATATTTGACATGAGACACACTGCTCTTTGGGTATTTCACACAAAAAATGCTGAAATAAATGGTGAACCTGCGTCACATGTAATACTGAATGACTGATATTTGCATCTCTTAATCGCATCACATAACTGAATCGGTGACAT